>CAWUFW010001231.1:2400000-3030649 GCA_963921515.1 Calotriton arnoldi
CCCCATTGGCAGGGTGCAGTGTCCTTAAAGGTAGTCATGTACAATTGTGTTTTACATGTCCTGGTAGTCAAAAACTGCTAAATTCGTTTTTCGCTACAGCAAGGCCGATCTCTCCCATAGATTAGCATTGGAGCTGCCTTGTAGCATCTTACAGGTTATCTTCCAGTTGGGAGCTGATTAAAATTGGAGTTTGGTGTCTCTGGACTCACAATTTAAAAATACATATTTTAGTAAAGGTGGTTTTTAAATTGCAGGTCTGAAAATAGCACTTTTAGAAACTGCAAAAACAACAATTGATGGACAGAATGCAGAACAATGTCATACATTCACCCCAGTACAGAGATCTGGGCCTAAATCCATCGTTTTTTGCTCACCATGCCATTCCAGTTTGGACCCAGCCATATGCAAATCAGTCTTGACCCTGCGCCCAATGGGAACAGTCCAGCCCAAACTGCCAGGCCAGGTCCTCCCTGGACTGGAAACAAGCATCCTAGGACCGATTTCGGGCTTTCAGCCCTCATCAGCCAGGATAGCTTGACTCCAGTGGCATGGAGAGCACGGGATCCACGTCTGGGCATACCCGTCCCACTCGGGGTGACAAATGCAAAAACAACAATTGATGAACAGAATGCAGAACAATGTCGTACATTCACCCCAGTACAGAGATCTGGGCCTAAATCCATCGTTTTTTGCTCACCATGTCATTCCAGTTTGGACCCAGCCATATGCAAATCAGTCTTGACCCTGCGCCCAATGGAAACAGTCCAGCCCGAACTGCCAGGCCAGGTCCTCCCTGGACTGGAAACAAGCATCCTAGGACCGGTTTCGGGCTTTCAGCCCTCATCAGCCAGGATAGCTTGACTCCAGTGGCATGGAGAGCACGGGACCCACGTCTGGGCATACCCGTCCCAGTCGGGTGACAAATGCAAAAACAACAATTGATGGACAGAATGCAGAACAATGTCGTACATTCACCCCAGTACAGAGATCTGGGCCTAAATCCATCGTTTTTGCTCACCATGCCATTCCAGTTTGGACCCAGCCATATGCAAATCAGTCTTGACCCTGCGCCCAATGGGAACAGTCCAGCCCGAACTGCCAAGCCAGGTCCTCCCTGGACTGGAAACAAGCATCCTAGGACCGGTTTCGGGCTTTCAGCCCTCATCAGCCAGGATAGCTTGACTCCAGTGGCATGGAGAGCACGGGACCCACGTCTGGGCATACCCGTCCCACTCGGGGTGACAAATGCAAAAACAACAATTGATGGACAGAATGCAGAACAATGTCGTACATTCACCCCAGTACACAGATCTAGGCCTAAATCCATCGTTTTTACTCACCATGCCATTCCAGTTTGGACCCAGCCATATGCAAATCAGTCTTGACCCTGCGCCCAATGGGAACAGTCCAGCCCGATCTGCCAGGCCAGGTCCTCCCTGGACTGGAAACAAGCATCCTAGGACCGATTTCGGACTTTCAGCCCTCATCAGCCAGGATAGCTTGACTCCAGTGGCACGGAAAGCACGGGACCCACGTCTGGGCATACCCGTCCCACTCGGGGTGACAAATGCAAAAACAACAATTGATGGACAGAATGCAGAACAATGTCGTACATTCACCCCAGTACAGAGATCTGGGCCTAAATCCATCGTTTTTTTGCTCACCATGCCATTCCAATTTGGACCTAGCCATATGCAAATCAGTCTTGACCCTGCGCCCAATGGGAACAGTCCAGCCCGAACTGCCAGGCCAGGTCCTCCCTGGACTGGAAACAAGCATCCTAGGACCAGTTTCGGGCTTTCAGCCCTCATCAGCCAATAACTACACGCTGCCAGGGTAACCGCAAATCCGACCTCAGCGCAGCATTCTATGAAATGCCTCGATTAGTACGTACGACAGATCTCTGCTCACTACACCCCTGCCACGCGCCCCCCGGCACACTGCCAGTGCAGACCAGACCCCCAAGGAGAGGCACGTAACCCCAGCGCTTTATTTACGAGCGCTGTACTGTTTTGCTGCAAAGTGAAACTTTAGGTCTGAGCATGTTGCCTCTGTAGAACCCCATGTGGGAACAGCGCGCCCCTCATCCTCACTCCAGGGACACCACCCGATGGCCCGTGCAGGGCCATGGTCTTACCTGCAGGAGGCGGTGCTGCTGGTCCGGGTGGCTCTGTCAGCAGTAGACTGCCCGGGGCTCTGGGCGCGGACAATCCAGCCCCTCACGTGCCTGGCTGGCCCGCAGTCTTCTCCTGCACAGGGCAGGCTAGAGTCTTGCCTGTGGCGGGGCCCCTCCTGCGGGTGCAGCCTCAGCCCGGGTCCCAGGACAGATGCCGCCTCTTGGCAGTGGAAGAGCTCAGCCTTGGTGCTGGTCTCCGCGGGGCTCCGGGGCTCGCCTCCCTAGCCCAGGACAGCTCAGGATGCTCTGCTCCCGGGGCAGCGCGCAGCGCGCTCGTCACCCTGCCAGAGCATTACGTGGCTGCAGCAGGGTGGGGTGGCGCTTTCAAAGCGCTCTCTGGCTCCTCCGCGCTGCGCCTCCACTTCCACACATGAGCTCAAGTTTTCATAGTTCAATGCCAAATGTGGTCTCGGGTATCACTTGCTGCCATTTCTGGCCCCACCTCCCCATCCTATGGTGTGCACTAGAGCTCGTCGGACTGATGGTGGGACTGTCTGTCACCGGGACACGGACTGTTGCTGATGCTTCCTTCATGGCCTTAATATGCACCTTTCTACCTGCGCTCTGCCAGAGTACCTGTGTACTCTGGCGGTCACATCTGAGTGCTTGAGAAGTCTAGGGCCGTGCTTGACAGAAGTACTGTCACCAGAAGTAAGTGTGTGACATCAATAAAATGATCAAACACAATAAAATGATGAACGGAGCGCTGAAAGCTTTCAGACACTCGCCCCCAGTAACAGATCTGGGTTAAATCCATCACCATTCTTCTGCTCACTTCACCACCCCAGTTCAGATATAGCCATATGCAAATCAGTCTGACCCTGCTCCTCATGGAAACAGTCCAGCCTGAACTGCCAAGCCAGGTCTTCCCTGAACCGGAAACAAGCATCCTGGGACCGGTTTCGGGCTAACACCCCTCATCAGCCAGGCTACCTTGATTCCAGTGGCAAAGTGAGCAAGGGACCCACGTCTGGGCATACCCTGCCAACTTAGGGCGAACAAAGCAAACACAATATGATGATGGACGGAGCGCTAAAACTTTTAAGACACTTACCCCCAGTCACTATGTATAGGTCCAAGGAAGACCTGGCTTGGCAGTTCGGGCTGGACTGTTCCCAGGAGGAACAGGGTCAAGACTGATTTCCATATGGCTGGGTCTGAACTGGGGTGGCGAAGTGAGAAAAGAATGATGATGGATTCAACCCAGATCCAGTGGCGGCCGGCAGGGGGAAGGGGCACGGAGCACAATGTAAAATAAAAATACACTTACCGTGAACAGGGAAAGTGCACATTACTGTTTTGGGCGGCCCGAAAGAGCCGGACAAACAGTCATTGCGCACTTAGGAGGGTTCTAATACTCCTCCCCTGCTCTGCAACACCGCCCGTCACACAAAGCTGCCGCAGCAGGAGGACAAAATAAAATGATAACATTACGTTATTATAATTTTATTTTTTCCTTTTTTTACTGCTTCAGGGCAGTGGGGCGATACTCCTCTGCCTTAGCGGAGGAGCCGCCACTGCCCAGATCCAATAGTGACTGGGGGTGAGTGTTTGAAAAGTTTCAGCGCTCTGTCCATCATCTCCTTGTGTTTGCTTTGTTCGCCCTAAGTTGGCAGGGTATGCCCAACGTGGGTCCCATGCTCACTTTGCCACTTGATTCAAGTAAGCCTGGCTGATGAGGGGAGTTACCCCAAAACCGGTCCCAAGATGCTTGTTTCAAGGCCAGGAAGAAGTGGCTTGGCAATTTGGGATGGACTGTTACCATGAAGAACAGGGTCAAGACTGATTTGCATATGGCTGGGTCTGAACTGGGGTGGCGAAGTGAGCAAAAGAATGATGATGTATTCAACTCAGATCTAATAGTGACTGGGGGTGAGTGTCTGAAAAGTTTCAGCGCTCTGTCCATCATCTTATTGTGTTTGCTTTGATCAATAAAATGATGACATGCACAAATACCATTAAGTTTACTACCCAGCCTAAGCTCGAACAGACACTATTTAGAAAGACTAGTAGAAAAGGGTAATTGTTAAATTCTAACTAAATTCTTGATTCCTCTCAGGCTCATGCAGTCATATTTTAACCCGCATCCATCCATTCACCCACACACACATACTTACCCATGTTTCCTCCATCCATTAGTTCATTTAAACTTAATAGTATCTGTTAGACCTGGCATCTTTTGGCGTGGTTTCCCCAGTCTTTTGCCTGTGACCTCCTGTTTTTGACTGTGTACTGCATTCCGTTTTTGCTGGCGTTAGGACTCTGGGCACTTTACCACTGCTGACCAGTGCTAAAGTGCAAGTGCTCTATGTCTAAAATGTAATGGTGTTTGGTTTCTCTACGATTGGCCTATTTGATTTACTAGTAAGTCCCTAGTATAGTGCACCCGGTGTGCCCAGGGTCTATAGGTCAAATGCTACTAGTAGGCCTGAAACACTGATTGTGCCACCCACACGAGTAGCCCTGCAAACATGTCTCAGGCCTGCCTCTTTCAGAGCCTGTGGGGCAGTTTTAAAGTGCCATGTCGACCTGGCAAGAGCACCTACTTGCCAGACCCAAACCTTACCTTTTATTACATATAAGTCACCCCTAAGGTAGGCCCAAGGCAGCCCCATTGGCAGGGTGCAGTGTCCTTAAAAGGTAGTCATGTACAATTGTGTTTTTACATGTCCTGGTAGTCAAAAACTGCTAAATTCGTTTTTCAGCTACAGCAAGGCCGATCTCTCCCATAGATTAGCATTGGAGCTGCCTTGTAGCATCTTACAGGTTATCTTCCAGTTGGGAGCTGATTAAAATTGGAGTTTGGTGTCTCTGGACTCACAATTTAAAAATACATATTTTAGTAAAGGTGGTTTTTAAATTGCAGGTCTGAAAATAGCATTTTTAGAAACTGCAAAAACAACAATTGATGGACAGAATGCAGAACAATGTCATACATTCACCCCAGTACAGAGATCTGGGCCTAAATCCATCGTTTTTTGCTCACCATGCCATTCCAGTTTGGACCCAGCCATATGCAAATCAGTCTTGACCCTGCGCCCAATGGGAACAGTCCAGCCCAAACTGCCAGGCCAGGTCCTCCCTGGACTGGAAACAAGCATCCTAGGACCGATTTCGGGCTTTCAGCCCTCATCAGCCAGGATAGCTCGACTCCAGTGGCATGGAGAGCACGGGATCCACGTCTGGGCATACCCGTCCCACTCGGGGTGACAAATGCAAAAACAACAATTGATGGACAGAATGCAGAACAATGTCGTACATTCACCCCAGTACAGAGATCTGGGCCTAAATCCATCGTTTTTTGCTCACCATGTCATTCCAGTTTGGACCCAGCCATATGCAAATCAGTCTTGACCCTGCGCCCAATGGAAACAGTCCAGCCCGAACTGCCAGGCCAGGTCCTCCCTGGACTGGAAACAAGCATCCTAGGACCGGTTTCGGGCTTTCAGCCCTCATCAGCCAGGATAGCTTGACTCCAGTGGCATGGAGAGCACGGGACCCACGTCTGGGCATACCCGTCCCAGTCGGGTGACAAATGCAAAAACAACAATTGATGGACAGAATGCAGAACAATGTCGTACATTCACCCCAGTACAGAGATCTGGGCCTAAATCCATCGTTTTTTGCTCACCATGCCATTCCAGTTTGGACCCAGCCATATGCAAATCAGTCTTGACCCTGCGCCCAATGGGAACAGTCCAGCCCGAACTGCCAGGCCAGGTCCTCCCTGGACTGGAAACAAGCATCCTAGGACCGGTTTCGGGCTTTCAGCCCTCATCAGCCAGGATAGCTTGACTCCAGTGGCATGGAGAGCACGGGACCCACGTCTGGGCATACCCGTCCCACTCGGGGTGACAAATGCAAAAACAACAATTGATGGACAGAATGCAGAACAATGTCGTACATTCACCCCAGTACAGAGATCTAGGCCTAAATCCATCGTTTTTGCTCACCATGCCATTCCAGTTTGGACCCAGCCATATGCAAATCAGTCTTGACCCTGCGCCCAATGGGAACAGTCCAGCCCGATCTGCCAGGCCAGGTCCTCCCTGGACTGGAAACAAGCATCCTAGGACCGATTTCGGACTTTCAGCCCTCATCAGCCAGGATAGCTTGACTCCAGTGGCACGGAAAGCACGGGACCCACGTCTGGGCATACCCGTCCCACTCGGGGTGACAAATGCAAAAACAACAATTGATGGACAGAATGCAGAACAATGTCGTACATTCACCCCAGTACAGAGATCTGGGCCTAAATCCATCGTTTTTTGCTCACCATGCCATTCCAGTTTGGACCCAGCCATATGCAAATCAGTCTTGACCCTGCGCCCAATGGGAACAGTCCAGCCCGAACTGCCAGGCCAGGTCCTCCCTGGACTGGAAACAAGCATCCTAGGACCGGTTTCGGGCTTTCAGCCCTCATCAGCCAGGATAGCTTGACTCCAGTGGCACGAAAGCACGGGACCCACGTCTGGGCATACCCGTCCCACTCGGGGTGACAAATGCAAAAACAACAATTGATGGACAGAATGCAGAACAATGTCGTACATTCACCCCAGTACAGAGATCTGGGCCTAAATCCATCGTTTTTGCTCACCATGCCATTCCAATTTGGACCCAGCCATATGCAAATCAGTCTTGACCCTGCGCCCAATGGGAACAGTCCAGCCCGAACTGCCAGGCCAGGTCCTCCCTGGACTGGAAACAAGCATCCTAGGACCGGTTTCGGGCTTTCAGCCCTCATCAGCCAGGATAGCTTGACTCCAGTGGCATGGAGAGCACGGGACCCACGTCTGGGCATACCCGTCCCACTCGGGGTGACAAATGCAAAAACAACAATTGAACGATGGATTTAACCCAGATCTTTTGACTGGGGTAGAATGTTTGCATTGTCAGCATTCCGTCCATCATTTGTTTGCTGTAACACTTTTCGCCCTAAGTGGGATGGGTATGCCCAGACTTGGGTCCCTTGCTCACTGTGCCACTGGATTCAAGCTAGTGCTGAAGAAGGGTGACATACCCTGAAACCGGTCCCAGGATGCTTGTTTCCGGTCCGGGGAGGACCTGGCCTGGCAGTTCGGTCTGGACTGTTCCCATGGGGCACAGGGTCAAGACTGATTTGCATATGGCTGGATCCAAACTGGGGTGGCGTTGTGGGCAAAAGAACGATGGATTTAACCCAGATCTTTTGACTGGGGGAGAATGTTTGCATTGTCAGCATTCCGTCCATCATTTGTTTGCTGTAACACTTTTAGAAACTGAGCACTTTCTTACTTTAATCATTCTGTGACTCTGCCTGTCTCTGAATGCACGTCTGGGTCAGAGTAACGGTTGGGCTCTTGTGCATTCACTCTAGACCAGAGGTCTTCAAACTTTTGGATGCCGAGACCCCCCTGTCAAAAATTCTCAGGCATGAGGACCCCTTCCTTACAAAAATTTCTAGAACTTAGTACTCCTCATAATTAGGGCTCCCTGTTTTCCGTTTTTACGGATTTTTACAGATAACTACAGACAGAAAACATTGTATATCATGTCTGTATCTACTTTTAAAAGTGGAAAAATACAGATAATTGGCTTCTTTTGGGTGACTCTCTATCTATGCTGAGATTATTGACTTTCAGGCCAGTAGCTGTACATATTGCCAGCATAGGGAGTTATAAAGCTCACTGAGATTTGCTTAAATTAATTGTTGCATTTCTCAACAGGTATTTGTGCTATTATGCCAATTGTTTGATGTGTGTATTATATTATTTTGGCAGTGTAATTTGCTAAAACGCAACAGGCATCAAAGTATGAGTGCAAGTCTATCTGTTAAGTAAATGTGGAAATATACGAGTTATCACATCATCTGTTCACAAAACACAAAATAAATTTGGATAAATAACAATAAGATGGGCAAAAAATAAATATGGATAAATACAGACGGCAAGAGACTGGTTTGAGTAGAAAATGTTTCTCAGCAATTCTTTTTAAGCATGGCACACTCTCCTACCTCCTAGTCTTTATTTTCTCTGTCTCAGGGTTGCTACCCTCAGAGAACAGGACCTGGGCCATAGCCAACAAGGCAACCATAGACAATGCAGTATCTAGGATAGACTCACCTACTCATCTCTGTTTCTCAGGGTCCATGCCAACCGCCACAGCTTCTTGCCCTCCCCCAGGTTTCATTCTGCCCCATCAATAAAAATTGGGACGCAAACCACCACCTGCTTACTCCTCATGGACAACCTCCATACTACCAGTAAATGTAAATGTAGTAGTATTTGTATAGCGCCCGAATCGACCCCCGAAGGGGTATCTCAGGCGCTTGTACGCATACCGCTGTGGAACCCTTCCTGGCCTTTCCCTGTGAGATGCCCACTCCTGGGCACCCCCAAGGTGAAGCCAGGCATCCTAGCGTTGTGGGGGCCGTTGTGGAGATTAAGCAAGCTATTGCCCAGAGTTGCAGAGTGGGACCCATGACCAGAATAGGCACCGAGGCGAGAATTATCAGGTCCGAGGAAATTGAGCCCAAGACCCGCCGAGGCGGGAATTGAACCCTGGTCCCTGGCTAAACCTCTGCATTAGGGTCTGCTGCTCTAACCATTGAGCCACACTTCTCCACCCACTTCTCTGCTATGGAGCAGAGCACCCAGTTCCTACCTCTTCAGGGTCACACCTTACCTTCTCCAGGGAACCACAGTGCATCCCTCTTTACTGAGAGGCCAGGCTCTGAAGCCAGCCTTAGAGTGCCGCAAAGAACCCTAGTTTGCATAGGGATGCTAAATTACACTATGCTACCAGGTCACTATGGATCTAGATCTCAGAATGAAGGCCAAACACCATGGCATTTATTTACTAAAGTATGCATTGGCGGGTGCATAACACAACGCAATAAAGCATACAGGCCTTTAAAAAGTAAGTAGATTGACACTAACTTTTGTGTAGCCTTTCAGCGTGCAAGCACCCTTACAAAACATTAGTAAAAGAGTGTCCATGCATCCACTTTCAGGCTTTCATTTTTACAAATTATTATCAGGTGCAGCAATCCAACTGATCTTAAACATTGGAGGACTACAATTCCCAGAAAGCAATACTTTGTTCAAATAAACTGGCAGAACAGGAAACACAGTGTTCCTCTCTACAGAGAGACCAGGTTCTACATGAAGTATGAGGCAAATTAAAAATTGTTCAATCCACCTGTTCTCCAGAAAACCATTAATGTCAAAACATAGTTTCATTAATATGTTGGATAATAATGGAAGGGGAGAGCTTATGGAATGGCAGTCCCACTGGAGGGGTGAGAAGTCAAGACCCACCCAAGAGATCCCCAGTGTGGGAGAGACACTCCTTACACCAGAGGGAGACCTTGTGGAATGGAGAGGCTGGCCCTGGCAGACCCACTGGAGGGGTGAGAGGCAGCACCCACCCAAGAGAGCCCCAGTGTGGGAGAGACACTCCTTACTCACAACAGAGGGAGACCTTGTGGCACAGAGAGCCAGGCCTTGCCATGCCAGATGGAGGGTGAGAGGGCAGGACCCACCGAGAGATCCCCTGTATGGAAGACACCAGAGGAAGACCTTGTGGAATAGAGAGCCAGGCCCTGGCAGACCCACTGGAGAGGTGAGAGGGCAGCACCCACCCAAGAGAGCCCCAGTGTGTGAGAGACACTCCTTACTCACAACAGAGGGAGACCTTGTGGCACAGAGCCAGGCCTGGCAGACCCACTGGAGGGGTCAGATGGCAGGACTCACCTGAGAGAGCCCCAGTGTAGGAGAGACACTCCTTACTCAGAACAGAAGGATAGACCTTGTCTAGGACTGAGCTAGGTCTTGACCACTGGAGGGTGAGGGGACAGGACCCACATGATCCTGATGGTGGGAAATGCACTTATATAGCGAAACAGAGAGCCATGCCTGCCCTGGACATGATGGCAGCGGGAGGAGTGGGAGGACAGGTGTAGAGAAAACAAAACAGGAAGTGAAGAAGCCACCTGAAGGAAATTAAGGGAGAGGAGATCGGAAGAGAGACAGGAAGTTCGACAAGGAGGTAAGGGTGGAATACACCCCCACCCCCTGCCATGGACAATCTGCTAAACAGAAATACAGCGAAGGGACCACCAGGGCTTTCTATGGTGGAAGCTGCACATTTGACAACATTATATGGGTGACGTCAGCAGCAGGACAAAAGTGAAAGAAAAGAAATGAGAGTAAAAGACAAAGATGTGTGGAAGGAGAGACGAGGTTTTGAGCAGAGGATGGAAGAGAATGGGAATGTGTGAAAATTGTACTTTAACACAGAAACAGTATCAGCTCATGTACTAATAACATATTTAGAGAATGTTTAAATAGTCATAAAACACAGTGAAGAGTTTTTGTGATATCAAGCACAGTCCTGCCAAGTATCACGCATCGGGGTGACTCTAACGCATTTCAGTGTGGTGATCCGCATCACCGCACTGAAATGCATTGTCACGCATTTGCATAGTGCCTGAGCGTCAGCGAAGCGCTACCTAAAATGGTAATATTATGAGTGTGGCAGCTAGCAGCTCGGCGCTGCTCCTGCCGGCTTGGTGCTGTAAGCTGAGCTAAAGCTGCTCATAGGCAGCTCACTGGCTGCTACAATGTATCCTAAATGTCCGCTGCGCGGCTCTCAGCTCTCGCACGGTAGTGCGGCCGTGCAAAGGCTACTAACATCACAGCCAGGGGGCCACAGTCAGATAAAGCCATACCTGGCGCCGCCCGCCGGGTGACGTCACGTCCTGCTGCCGAAGGCGGGGAGTTTGTTTTCGAAGTAATTAAGCTGGCAGAGGTGTTACTGCGGGGGCCGGCAACGCTGCCTGCTGCCTGGTCGCACCGGCCGGCCGCCACCTCCTTTGTCACCGTGTGGCTCAGCTGTCTCTGTGTGAGGAGCTGAGCAAGTAACTGCTGTAAATTTGACCCCCGGCTGCCGCAGCGAAATTTAATTGCTGAGAGATGAGAGGAACTGGCTGGGAAACTCTGGACTCTGTTTCCAAAGAGCTGCGGCTTACAACTCTTTGCAATATCATGACCTGATTGATCACTGTCCATTAAGGCCCCCAGGTAACTCTTCTGTCTTGTGCTCCTTAAGACCACTGGAATAGAGTCAGCTGCCTGGCAAGTGGTTTGGAATGTGCCTGCTGATGAGACGCCTGCTCTTTGCATTTCTGCAAATGAAAAGCATTTTTTTTTCACGGACACATTAAAGCTGGGGTGAAGCACGTTTCTTGTTTCCAGTACTTTAGGGGTCATGTCCGTGACAAGCATCCTCAGCCATTAAATTGGAAGCCTGGGATACCTTGCCACTGGAATGCACTCGAGTTTTGTGTCATCTGAAGTTATAATCCTGCTACATAAGTTGCAGAGAGATGGAGGAAGGGAGACACACTGGCATAGTTAAGAGAGTGGGCAGAAAGAAAGGTATGGAAAGAGGAGAGAAAGGCAAGAGGAAGGAGGGGAAGAGAGAGGGAGAAAGGAAAGAGAAGGAAGTGGTGAAAGGAAACAGGGTGAGGCAAGAAAAAGAAAGTAGAGAGAAAGCAGACGTGTGACCCTAAAAAGACCAGATGTAAAAATTATTAGGGAGAAGAGGGGAAGAAGATGAAAAGAGAAAAGAGAGAAAGGAGAGAGGCTTGATGGAAGCCAGTGTTTCATTCTAGTTTTCAAACTATGATGCCAGCTCTGTCCCAAGTACCAGTGATAAATGAGCTGAGGATGGAACAGCCTTCCTCCCACAGTGAAATTATCTTTTATTAATTTTATCATATCATAAATCGCTTTCATAGAGCTGATAGCTGATACCTGGCTGAGATTCTTCTCTCTTAAAGGGGCATCATCTGAAGAAAAAGCAACAGGCCTCTCCTGCACCACTAACAGGCACCACCAGTAAGCATTCCAGAATGCTCTTTCTTTGATGACTGTGACGTCTGCTTGGATATTGATACCTAATGTGACTTCATTCACTAGATGGCCCTTTAATGAATGGTCCTTGGTAGCACACACAGTATGATTCAGACAATCTTGTTGCACAAATGGGTGAAATGTCTGATATTTTTATGTTTCCCTTAGCTTCGTTGCTTGATTTTGCTCGCCGGAAAGTGTCACTCATTGCCGTTGAAATGTCACTCATAACTACACTGAAATTATGAAAATGTCACTCATTAGAATCTGAAACCTTGGCAGCTATGCAAGCAAAGTATAAAAGGTCTGAAAGCACAGCCAAGGCAAGCCAGCAGGTGCCTGGCTGAACCTATGAGAAATGCTCTCCATTCACTATTCCAACCTCGTGCTATTGTTTGTGTGACTTACGTTAGCAGAGGAATCCCAAAGACAGCAGTGGGGAAAGGGTGGGCGTGAATTTTTGGAGATAAGAATGTGTGTGTGTGCGTGCGTGTATGCTTGTGTGTGGGTTTGAGGGGTGAAAAGCCAGGGAATGGTGGAGGAAGTGGGGCAGAGGCAGCCTACTTACAAGTTCCATGAAGTTCTGGTTGCCGTGGAAACCAGGAAACAACCACAAGATCGTATTTCAAAGGCAGCCACGAAGAAGAAGCACGAAAAGGACACCAGCTGGAATAACACAGCAACAACGACGAGGAAGTCCAGGAAATGCAGCAGGAGTGAAAGGCAGCAGCAACAACAAAACTTTGAAGCACTCCAGACCCTTCCCCGGGAGTATATTTATGGCCCCAGTTCCCGGCATTTCCAGGTGTTCAATCTGCAATTTCTCTGATTGGAGGACAATCACCGATGACGCTGTATGCTTTCACGATGTCCTCCAATCAGAGAGCGGCTGAAGATGCCACACTATTCGGAATCCAAAACTAAGAGCAAACGTTTTGGATTCCAGATTCAGGCAGCTCCAGGCAAAAGTGGGACGGGAATGCGCGACCCCCTTTCTAGGACTCCACGCCCCCCCTGGGGGTCGCGCCCCACAGATTGAAGACCCCTGCTCTAGACAGTCACACAAAGAGAGCTGAGGTGTGCCCTGCACATCCTGATGGCACATCACCAGGCTGATGGGCCTTCCTGAGCTAGAGTGGTGGGAGGAGTTGCCACGGGCACCTATATAGGGCTGTGCCTGTCCCCGCAAAAAGGAGTCTCCACCCCCTGTAGTGTGTCTGGAGCCAGGGAAGGGCAGGATCTTGTGCACTACAAAGACCTTTATTTTGAAGTTTGCCTTCTTCAATTGCTGAAATGGGTATAAATACAGGACCTCTGACACCATATACTCAGAACACTTCTGGATTGAGGACATTCTGCCAGGAAGAAGAGCTGCGTTGATGTCAGGAGGGACTGTCACTTTGCTGGCGTGCTGTTTGCTTCTTCTGTCCTAGGAGTGAAGGACTGGACTTTGCTTTCTACATCCTGCTTTCTAAAGTACTCAAAGGGTTTGAGTTGAGCTTGCCTCCTGTTGGAAGTCTAAGGGCCATCAAAGACTTGATCTGACAGCTCCTGGGCTCCTCTTCTGAAAGCCCCTCTCTGCCAGGTGGTGCCAAATCCAGTACCTGAGCCCTTGGAAGTGACTTCTGGTGCCACAAGAAGAAACATCAACACATCAACTCCAAGCGTCGTTTGGAACCGGCGCATCATCACAAAACTCGATGCATCACCGCTGAGTGCACCAAAGCCTGGTCCCCGTTTGACGCAACGACTGTGGCTTACAACGCAGGCCCTGACTTTTCGCCGCAGCGCCTCCGAAGAATCACCGCTGCGTCAGTCACGAGCACTGCATCACCGAAGTCCGTGACACACCACTCTGACTCCGACGCAGGGCCTGATACAACACTGTGGAATAGACACAGCACAACTTTACTTTCAACGCAGCATCAAAGCATTTTCGCCAGGTGCCGATTTCATCATCGACTTTGCCCCACATTAAGAAACGAAGGTATCGTGACCGCAAACGTTGCATCACCTCCCCTGCGCCACGCATTGTCCCCGGTCGTGGATGGCTCAACGACTCTGTACCACATTAAGGAACTGACACATCCCTTGCTACAAGCGATGCATCATCTCCTCTGCACAACACACTGTCCCTGAGCGTCACCATGCCATTGACTTGCATAGCGGTAAGGAACCAACACATCAACTGCTTTTTCAATGCCTCACCTTCCCCTCATAGTCTTTAATTTTTAACACATCCAAGGCACTTTATCCTGGCCAAGAACAACCATTGATTTCTAGGAGCCACAACTTTATTTAACCTTTGAAAATTCATATCTTGACTTGTGTATGTTATATATTTTTGTTATTTTGGTATTGGTTTACTCAGATAAGTATTGGCTATTTTTCTAAACTGGTGTGGAGTCCTTTTGTGGTGTTTTCACTGTG
Source organism: Calotriton arnoldi (assembly GCA_963921515.1). NCBI lineage: Eukaryota > Metazoa > Chordata > Amphibia > Caudata > Salamandridae > Calotriton > Calotriton arnoldi. Next base: position 2,414,503 of record CAWUFW010001231.1, read on the forward strand.
TTACTGTGTGCGTGTCGGTGTACAAACACTTAACACATTTCCTCTGGGCATAAGCCTGACTGCTCTTGCCAAGCTACCAAGTGTGGTGAGCACAGGTTATTCTGAGGGTGTAACTTACTTACCCTGACTAGAGTGAGGGTTCCTACTTGGACAGGGTGCAAACCACTGCCAACTAGAGACCCCATTTCCAACACTGGGGTTCAGAGGTAAGGATTGGACTGTATTTGTATATTACATACAGTGATTGGTGTACACTACTTCCATATCGAAGACCATTACACCCCAGCATGCTATTTTTGTTGTTCTCTATTTTTGTTGCAACCCTTTGAGTTTCTACAATCCTGTCTCAGTCTGGAGAACCATCAGCAGCACCTGCAGACTTGATGTTTGAGCAGGAGAGGTTGGAAACCTATACTCTGCCTCAGCCTAAAAAGTTCTGCAGGGATCTCAACTGTTCTTTTAAGGGCCTAACTATTAAGAGGGAACTGCAAAAGACGCAGAGGGCCTGGTTGGTAGCCAGGGAGGCTGGGGAGCATACAGAGGATGGAAATGATATTGTAGATGACATGGAGCAACAAAGTCTGCATGGTCATTTTTAGGATAACCAGGATCTGCCTGGGGGGAAGGTACCCTCCAGGGAAGGGAGCAGTGTTTCCTCTAAAGGCCTGACCGCAGCAGAGTTGAAGGACAGGTGGGAAGACAGGAAGCTACAGTTGGAGCTGGCTAAACTCAATGGGGATGTGGAGAAAGAAAAATTGCAGATGGAGAAAGAGAAGCTGGCCTTGGCAAAGGACAGGTTGGCTATGGAGGAGAGAAAAATGCTTTTGGCTTGAACTGAGCTTGAAGGAGCTGGATTTGAAGGCCAAGTCCAGCACATTTGGTGGCAGCAATTCTTCAGTAAACTCAGAGGTACAGGTATACATTCCCAAAGATGTAGTGCCTGATTTTAAACTGGAAGAGGACATAGATGATTGATTCCAGGCCTATGAAGTTGCTTTGTGAATGCACAGGGTCCCTGAGAGAGATTGGGGGTAGGTTTGTGGAAGCATTTAACAGGGGAGGAGCACCTTACTAGCCCTAGAGTAGGAGGTACCCTACCATGAAGAGAGCCCTGATCAAGAGATATGGTCTTACCCCAGAGATGTACAGGTAGAAGTTTAGAGACAATCGTAAGCTTGGTTCCAAAATATGGGATGAGTGTGTTAATTCCTTCAGCAGATCACTGGATGGTTGGGTGAAGGGCAGTGAGGTTAAAGATTATCAAGGGCTGTACAATTTGATTGCGTGGGAGCACTTGTCTAGTCTTTGTTTTCCAAAGCTGCGCCAGCCCGAGATTGACAGTAAGCTTACTGATCCCAGGAAGCTTGTTCAGGAAGCGGACCGCTGGCTCAGCACCAGGGTCCACAAGAGGTTGTTTGTGGGAGACTCAGCCAAGGGTGGGCAGGGTACCCAGCAGACGAAAGGGGAGGGGGGACAAAAATAATAAGAGTAAGGAGTTCTCATAAGGTCCCCAAACTAGTTCCCATGGTAAGGATTCTTAACCCCCTGTTGAGAAGAAGAGTTGGTTCCCGGCAGGGAAGCCTGCAGGGAAGGGGCACCTGAAGTACTTTGCATGTAATCAGGAAGGGCACCTCAAGGGGGATCCCAAGTGTCCCAAGCGGGTACAGCCCCCACCGGTGGTCAGTCACTGGGGATCGCGAGTGTAGCACTTGGGGAGGAGTTGGTCCCAGTTAGTGGTGGGGAACCAACTGAGATGACCCTAGTCTCACTGGGTGAGAGTGAGATGGTCCAGAGAACCATCATGCCTGATAAAACTAAGAAGTACAGACAGTGGGAGGCCATCAATGGGAGGAGGGTAGAGGCTCTGAGAGACACAAGAGCCAGTATGACAACTGTCTGGTGTCATCTGGTGTCTGTAGAGCAGGTAGTTCTTAATGTGGTCCACCAAGTTGTTGCTGTAGACAACAGCGAGCGTCAATTTTTGGTAGCTAAGGTTCCCTTTGAATGGAGGGTCTCAGGTTCCTTGAGGGTATCTGTGAGTCCATCCATGCCTATTGATTGTCTGCTGGGCAACGATCTTGAGCATATCGTCTGGAGGGAGGTGGAACTCAGGTCACACTTGGAGATGTTGGGATTGCCAGAGTAGGCGTGCCTGACCACACAGTCCATGGCAGCCAGAGAGGGTGATCAGAAGGACCTGGAGCCTGAAAGCATGGCCCAAATGCCTGGCAGGAAGAGAAGGGGCAAGGGGAGCAGGAATCCCGCTCCTGAAATTCCCACGGTCCGGGAGGAGGCTAAACCAGAGGGCACCCCGGAACATACAGGGGAAGATGTGACTGGACTGGGGTACCAGCCTGAGCTGACCCATTGGCAGCAGGAAGGAGGCCCCAGCAAGGAGGAATTCTACGCAGAAATAGTGCCCCACTCTTGTGGGTCTTTGGAAGCAGGCCGAGGACCGGGCAGCTGGTAACGCCTCAGGATCTCACCTGATCTATTGGGAGAATGATCTCCTGTATAGCAAGCCTAAGGTTGCTGAGCCTGGTGCAGCCCATGTGCTGGTGGTACCCCAGCACTTCAGAGCCTTCCTCTGGCAAGTCATTTGGGTCAGGACAAGACCTTTGATAGGCTTTTCACCCACTTTTATTGGCCCCAAATGAGGAAGGCCTCAGATGTGTTCTGTAGGTCCTGTCCTACCTACCAGATGAATGGCAAATCTGCGGGGAGATGCAAGGCTCCCCTCCAACCATTTCCTGTCATGAGCACCCCTTTTGAATGTGTGGGCATTGACATTGTGGGGTTTCTGGGTCCCAAGACAGTCATGGGCAATAGGTTCATCCTGGTGGACCATGCCACCAGGGGCTGGGCAGCTATCCCTCTGAGGATGGTGACTGAGCCCACCGTGGTCAGGGCACTGATGTGAACTTTACCCGCATTGCTTTTCCCAAGGCGGTGGTATCTGACCGGGGTACCAACTTTATGTTGCTGTAAAAGAAGGCCACGTGGAAGGCATGCAGTGTTACCTACAAGTTCACCACCCGTTACCACCCCCAGAGCAATGGGTTGGTTGAAAGGTTTAACCATACCCTGAAGGGCATGATTATTGATTGGTCTCTCAGAACCCATGAGGCGTAAGTGAGATATCCTCTAACCATGCCTCCTGTTCGCCTACAGGGAGGTACCGCCGAAGGGGGTTGGCTTCAGCTCTTTTGAACTTCTTTATGGACACCCTGTGAGAGGCCCTTTCAATTTGGTAAAGAAGGGCTGAGAGCAAGCTCTTAGGAAGCCACGCGAGGATGCATTCAGTTACATGCTGGCTTTCCGGAACCAGACATCCCGCTTCTGGAAACTCGCCCAGGGTAATCTAGAAGCTAGCCAGGAGGACATGAAACGCTAGTATGACCATAATACAACTCTGGTTGAGTTTCAGTCTGGCCAGAAAGTGTGGGTGATGGCACTGGTAGAGCCCTGTGCTGTCCGAGACTGCTGGTCTGGGCCATTCGAGGTGAAGGAGCGTAAGAGTGATGTCACCTACCTGGTGGACATGCAGACTCCAGAGAACTCTTTGAGGATCCTGCACGGAACCGCCTCAAACCACATTTTGAGAGGTCTGAGTTGACCATGCTCTTGGTCACGGATGAAGGGATGGAAGATAGAGAGTGAACCTCTCTCCGACCTCCATCCTCCAAAGAGCAGGATGGGTCAGTAGAGAGTGTGATCTTCTCCCCTGCTCTGACCCTTGAACAGCAGAGAGACTGCCACCAGTTGCTGGGACAGTTTGCCTCTTTGTTCTCACTTATCCCTAGAGTCATTCAATGATGCACCCTCAACATTGACACTGGGGACAGCCTGCTTGTTAAGCACATGTGTTACAGGTTGTGTGATAGAGTAAGGAACAGCATCAAGGAGGAAGTCTCTTAGATGCTGGTGTTAGGGGTGATTGAGCCCTCCAAAAGTCCTTGGTCCAGCCCAGAGGTTTTGGTCCCCAAGGCTGCCCAACCCGGTGTCACACCAGAACTGTGGTTCTGCGTTGACTACAGTGGGCTCAATGCCGTCACCAAGACTGACGCGCACCCCATACCCCGAGCTGATGAGCTCGTTGATTGGCTTGGAGCTGCCAAGTTCCTCTGAAGGTTTGAGCTAATGTCTGGGTACTGACAGATTGCCTTGACCGAGGGGGTACAAGAGAGGTCAGCGTTCTCAACCCTAGTAGGGCACTACCAGTTCCGGCTCCTGTCTTTTGGGTTGAAGAATGCCCCTGCCACATTCCAGAGGTTGGTCAACGAGGTCCTGGCTAGGTTGGAGAACTTCAGTGCCTTCTACCTTGATGACACTGCAGTCCTCAGTTCCAGTGGGGAGGACCATTTGTACCATCTTCAGGAGGTGTTGAAGGCCCTGCAGAGCAGAGGCCTCTCTATCAGGGCCAGTAAGTGCCAGATAGGGCAGGGGTCTGTGGTGTACTTGGAAAACCAGGTAGGGAGCGGCAAGGTGCAGCCCCTACAGACAAAGATTGATACATTCTGGCTTGGCACCCCCCAAGACCCAGACTGAGGTGAGAGCCTTTTTAGGTCTCACCGGATTCTACAGGAGATTTGTCAATAGGTATGGCACCATTGTTGCTCCCTTGACAGAGCTCACTTCCAAGAAGCAGCCACGTCAGGTGATCTAGACTGGGGAGTGCCAGACCGCTTTTGACACCCTGGAGGAGGCCATGTTCCTGGCTCCTGACTACGCCAAGGAATTCATGGTGCAGACTGATGTCTCAGAGCATGGTGTGGGAGCTGTGCTTTCAAAGCAAAACAATGAGGGCCTAGATCAACCTGCATCCTTCATTAGTGAGAGGTTATTTCCCAGGGAACGGAGGTGGAGTGCAATAGAAAGGGAAGCTTTTGCTGTGGTCTAGGCACTGAAGAAGCTAAGACCCTACTTGTTTGGGACTCACTTCCGGGTTAAGACAGACCACAGGCCCCTCAGATGGGTAATGCAGATGAGGGGTGAGAATCCTAAACTGTTGAGGTGGTCCATCTCCCTACAGGGAATGGACTTTTGGGTGGAAAACCGCACTGAGACAGAACATGCCAACGCTGATGGTCTTTCCAGATTCTTCTGCCTTAGTGATGAGAACTCCCAAGAGATTGGGTAGCTCTCCCACTTTCAGCTGGGGGGTGGGGAACTTGTTAGACCTGGCATCTTTTGGGGTGGTTTCCCCTGACCTCCTGTTTTTGCCTATGTGCTGCATTTTGTTTTTGCTGGTGTTAGGAATCTGGACATTTTACCACGGCTGACCAGTGCTAAAGTGCAAGTTCTCTATGTCTAAAATGTAATGGTATTTGGTTTCTCAATGATTGGGCTAGTTGATTTACTGGTAAGTCCCTAGTATAGGGCACCAGGTGTGCCCAGGGCCTGTAAGTTAAATGCTACTAGTGGGCCTCCAGAACTGATTGTGCCATTCACATGCATAGCCCTACAAACATGTCTCAGGCCTGCCACTGCAGAGCCTATTGGGCAGTTTTAAACTGCCATATCGACCTGGCAAGTGCACCCACTTGCCATGCCCAAACTTTCCCGTTTATTACATAAAAGTCACCCCTAAGGTAGGCCCAAGGCAGCCCCAGGGGCAGGGTGCAGTGTTTTTAAAAGGTAGGACAAGTACAGTTGTGTTTTACATGTGCTGGTAGTGAAAAACTGCTAAATTCGTTTTTCACTACAGTAAGGCCCATCTCTCCCATAGGTTAGCATTGGAGCTGCCTTGTAACATCTTACAAGTGTATCTTCCAATTGGGAGCTGATAGAAAATTGGAGTCTGGTGTCTCTGGACTCACAATTTAAAAATACGTCCTTTAGTAAAGGTGTTTTTTAAATTGCAGGTCTGAAAATGCCACTTTTAGAAAGTGAGTGCCAAATATGCGGATGCACTCCTTCCCTTTAAGTCTATAATCATTTTTCTTTGAAATGTGTGCTCTGGTGCGTGCGAACAGTTCTGTGAACCGTCCCGTATCACAGCTCGTACAAAGATACAACCACAGGGGTGCTGAAATCCACACCCCCAACTGTCGCACTGCGTAGTAGGGAAAATCCCACATAATAACTCTTCCTCCTAGTTTTCAGCTTTTTTCCTCGTACACCATAATGATAGTCCGACTTCTACTCATCCATTTTCCTTTTTATTTAATCACTCCGGAGACAGCATGGTTGTGCCAAAAATACTTTATTCCACTATTTCAAATGTTACTGCTACCCATCCAAGCTTATAACAGCAACACGTGAGGTCAACCATGTTAAATAACAGACTCTTGTTAATTTTCCCAATGCATTTCAAGCCAAAGGCTCTTCTTCAGGGGACACTGTAATACATGAAAACATCAGTTCATCCACGTGCTCGAAACAACCATTATTCTTATGCAAAACAATATTAGCAAAAACAATATCTGAAAATCCCCTTGTACACATTCTCATTAACCCACCCTCCCCATTCAATCATGAAAATCACCAGCACTGGTGCTTGCTCTTTTATGAAAGGCCTCTCCCCACTATGTTATAAATCCCTCCCAACAAAAACCCTCAAATGTGCCTAAAAAGCCATGTTGTCCCCTACTCAAACTGATGTGCCAAAACGAATCTCCTCCCCAGACCACTATGTTCTTTTGAAAAATCCCCCATATATCCCCTACACCGCAGCCACTCTTCCCTGTTAACTTGCCTACTCCTTCTCCCAAATGAACCAAATTTACTCCATTTACCTCTTTAGCGCGAGTGAGATCGTAGATAATCTTTGGAAATGACGGGAAGCGTAAGGAGGTCAATCCGCCAGTTCGGCTCGTAAAGAGGTAAATGGAGGTTGGGGGTGTGGATTTCAGCACCCCTGTGGTTGTAACTTTTAGAAAGTGAGCATTTTCTTACTTTAACCATTCTGTGCCTGTGTCTATCGCTGAATACACATCTGAGTCAGGGTGACAGTTGGGCTCTTGTGCATTCAATCTAGACAGTCATACAAAGGAGGGATCTGAGGTGTGCCCAGCATATCCTGATGGCCTATCACTAGGCTGATAGGCCTTCTGAGCTAGAGTGGTGGGAGGAGTTGCCACTGACACCTGAATAGGGCTATACCTGTCCCCACACAAATATGTCTCCACCCCCTGTAGTGTGTCTTGAGCCAGCGCAGGGGATGTCAGGGTCGTGTGCACTACAAAGACCTTTATTTGGCTGAAATGGGTATAAGTACTGGACCTCTGACACCATACACTCAGAACACTTCTGGATTGAGGACATTCTGCCAGGAAGAAGAGCTGTGTTGTTGTCAGGAGGGACTGCCACTTTGCTGTTTACTTTACTGTGCTGGCCTGCTGCTTGCTGCTTCTGTCCTGGGAGTGAAAGGACTGGACTGTGCTTTCTACATCCTCTTTCTAAGGTTCTTCAAGGACTTGAGTTGAGCTTGCCTCCTGTTGTAAATCTCAGGGCCATCAAAGACTTCATCTGCCGGCACCTGGACTCCTCTGCTGAGAGCCCTACTCTGCCAAGTGGTGCCAAATCCAGTTCCCGGGCTCCTGGAAGTTAGTTCTGGTGCAACAATAAGAAAAATCAAAGCATCAACTCCAAGCATCGTTCAGAACTGGTGTATCATCGCAGAACTCGACGCACCACCAATGCCGGCACCAAAGCGTGGTCTCCACTAAACGCAATGACCGCGGCTTACAACGCAGGCCTAACTTTTTGCCGCTTTGACTTGAAAGAATCACCACTGCCTGAGTCTCGAGCACCGCATAACCGAAGTCCGGGCCGCACCACTTCGTCTCTGTTGCAGAGCCTGCTACGACAGTGTGGACTAGACGCAGAACGACTTGACTTTCGGTGCTGCATCAATGCATCATCGCTGGTCGGCAATTTCATCATCGACATCGCTCCGCAGTAAGGAACTGAGGTATCGTGTCCTCAAACAACGCATCACCTCCCCTGCACCATGCATCGTCCCCGGAAGTGGACGGCTCAACGACACTGCACCGCCTTAAGGAGTCTACGCATCCCTTGCTACAAGCAACGCATCCTCTCCTCTGCGCAATGCACTGTCCTCGGACATCACCGTGCCAACTACTTACATAGCAGTAAGTAACTGATGCTTCAACTGCTTTTTCAACGCCTCACCTTCCCTGCACCATGCATCATCTTTGATTTTTAAAGCATCTAAGGTACTTTGTCCTGGTAAAGCACAGCCATTGATTTCTAATAGCTATAACTTTATTTAACCTTTGAAAATTCATATCTTCACTTGTGCATGTTGGATCTTTGTTGTTTTGGTCTTGTTTAATTAGATAAATATTAGTTATTTTTCTCAACTGGTGTGGAGTCCTTTTGTGGTGTTTTCACTGTGCTACTGTGTGTGTGTTCAAATTCTTTACACATTTCCTCTGGGGATCAGCCTGACCGCTTTTACCAAGCTACCAAGGGGGTGAGCACGAGTTATTCTGAGGGTGTAACTTACTTACCCTGACTACAGTGAGGGTCCCTACTTGGACAAGGTACAAACCACTGCCAACTCGAGACCCAATTTCTAACAGTGTCATTCATATATACATATGCAAACATCGAGTAATGTTATGTTATATGTATTTGTAGAGTGCACCATCACCTATGAGTGTATCCCGGTGCTGAGCAAGTGTGTGTGCGTAGCCCTGCCTACGGTAGGTTACTTAATTGGAAAGTCAGGTCTTCAGCTTCTTGCGAAATTCAAGAAGAGAGGAGGAGGCTTTGATATGGAGTGGGAGGCAGTTCCACACTTTAGGAGCAATGTAAGAGAACGCCCATGCTTCTGAATTTGTTCTGTGTATGCATAGGATGTGTGTGAGTGGGAGTTCTGCAGAGCGGAGGTGTCTGGGTAGTTGATGGAAGTAGATGCTACTTTCACAGACTACATGAGACTTAAGCATATGAACACATTGGACAGAGGTGAACGCTTTGAATGTCAGTGCCGTAACCCACACGGTGACCCATTCTACCGACAACTACTGCATTTCGCCAGACTCAAAAAGATGGTTTTGAAGCCAATTTTTGGATGTACTCTACGAGATTGATAGTCCATAACCAACAAGGACTTGACTTCTACTTTGCATCCAAACCTTGAAAGGCCAGAGGCCTGCGCGCTGTTGGCTGTTATTTCGCAGTTGCGAAGGACCAGGAATAAATCAAATTATCATGAAATCTTTGTTTAACTACAGTTTTTTGGATAAATGTGTTTATCATTATCTTTGCTTTATGTATAAAAGGAATTGTAAGAAATGATATAATTTTGCATATCTAGATTTGCATGTAAATATCACTGCATTTCTAAAAAAAAATCAGATTATACATACTGAAAGGGGTGGGATTCAGGTCCTCAAGGGGACACACTCTCTAATATGTAATACGGCATTAGTAGAATACCAGGATCTAAAGACCCCTCTTCATTTAAATTGATGAAAGGAGGTGCAAATGTTCAGGTAGGTAAGGCTAAACTTGTGTAGTGCCTTGAATGTGTGCATGAGGAGATTGAAATGAGTGTGTTGGTGTATCAGGAGCCAGTGAAGTTCCCTGAAGTGTGGAGTGAAATGTGTTCTGTGTGGGAGGTTGAGGATGAGTCTGGCTGCAGAGTTTTGGATGGTTTGTAGTCTTCTAGTGAGTTACTTGGTGGTCTCGGCGTAGAGGGTGTTCCCTTAGTCCAAATTGCTGGTGACTATTGCGTGAGTGTCGGTTTTTCTAGTCTTGCATGGAAGACATTTGAAGATCTTCCTCAGCATCTTCATGGTGTGGAGGCTGGATGCAGTGACGGGGTTGACTTGTGTGGTCATGTCCAGTTTGCTGTTGATGATCATTCTGAGGTTCCTGGTGTGACTGCTGGGTGTGGGCCGGATTTCTGCTGACCACCAGTTGGAGTCCCATGGTGAGGTGTTCTTGCTGAAGATCACTACGTCTGTCTTTCGGTGTTGAGTTTGAGACAGTTGGATTTCATCCAGTTAGCGACTTTGGGCATGCAGGCGGTGAACTTGATTCTTGTGTTGGGGGTCTAGTCTGAGAGGGAGAGTTGCGGGAGAGTTGCATGTCATCGGCGTAGAAGAGGATGTTGACATTGTGTGCAGGGATGACGCTGGCCAGAATGATCATGTATGTATTGAAGAGAGTGGGGTTGAATGATGAACCTTGAGGTACTTAGCAGATGAGTTTGCCGGCTTCCGAGGAGTAAGGTGCCAGGCTGATAGCTTGTGTTCTATCAGTTAAGAAGGAGCAGATCCAGCAGAGAGCGGGTTACTGCAGGCTAATCTCGTGCAGGAACCTGATGAGGATGAGGTGTGAGACTATGCCAAATGCTGCAGAGAGGTCCAGGAGAATGAGGGCTGATGTGTCTCCTCTGTCAAGAATCATGCAGATATCATCTGTGACTGTGGTGAGTGATGTTTCTGTACTGTGTTTAGGCCTGAAGCTGGACTGTGTGGTGTTGTGGAGCAGGTGGTTGCTGAGGAGATCAATGAGACTCTGTTGATTTGTTTCTCTAAGATCTTTGCCGGGTATGGTAGAAGAGAGACGGGTCTTGTAAGAAATCGGGTTGGTGGTTGACTGGATATGAATAGGGGTGGGGGAAAATTCCACTCTGCCGGCAGAGTTGGCGGAGTCCTGCCCACTGCGCTTTCCACTTGGAACGTAGAGTTCTGGCAAAACTATACCAACCACCGCGTTGCAGTTTTTCTCGCGTGTGGCTCTCCAACGTTAGGTTGGCGAGCAAGAATTTGCATCCCCTAGCATGATTTTCGGGTGCTAGAATGACTCCCGGTGAGATTTCTCAATTCGGGTGGTCGAGGCATGCTGTGACTGTTCTCGTTGAGAAACCTGCCGCTCGGGTAGAAAATCTACTCAAACGGCAGAAGAAGCAAGTCCCTCTGGTGCGCCACATGGTGCAGTTCCTGCTGATTTCACGGCAAGGAACAAGCCCGCAGCATTAAAAATCAGTGCAAGCCACAAATGACTACTGAACGAATCATTCCATATTATGTAACTGTCTGTATTTGTACACATGCAACATTTATACAGTCCCTGGGATCTAGAACTGTCTGCACTGTGTTCATGTTGTTCGACCTGCAAGTTTCGCAGGATTTGCAATTGTTTAAATGCTATGGTACTCCTGACTCATATTATTTCCAACAGGTACTTGTAGGGCTACGGCCCAGACTGTATCAGGAAAACCAAATAAAATTTGTTATTAAAAAAAAAAATCAGTGCAAGCAGCGCGATGTGCCGACTTCCGCCCACTTGTGGAATCTCGCAGAGTTTTTATGTACTTCCATGGAATTCCGAGGAATTAACTCTGCGAGATACGTCGACCCCTGGCCTGGTCAAGCAGCAACCACAATCCTTGTCAGGATGAGGCACAAGCCAACCCTAAATTAATCTGTGCTTAGCCCTCTGGTAGCATGGCACAGAGCAGTCAAGCTTAACTTAGAGGCAATGTGAACATTATTTGTGGAACACTTCAAACAGTAATAAAGGGAAAACACCACATAAAAAAGATCCCACACCAAGTTAGAAAAACAGTACTTTCTTTAATAAATAGAACAAGACTAAAATAACAAAAATCCAATCAGTAGAACCGGAGATATGCAATTTTGAAGATTTTGGTGAAAATAGCGCCAAAAAGCACTATGCCCCAACTGTGGATATATGGTTGCGCCGGACCAGGACAATGTCACAAGTGGGACATGGGAGCATGAGCCAGCTACAGGGACCTAGTTAGGCATGCTGAACATAGTACCTTAAGTCCTGGTTTGCGGAGCATTGCCAAGATCCACGGCGAAGATGCATCGTGCAGCCGAGCGAGGCGTCGGTTCGGAAGTGCGGCAAGGCTGAGATGCGAGGGTCTGCATCATCGTCGCAGAGCTTGCGATGCGAAGTCTGACGTCGAGGATGCAGCGCACAGTCCGGGCAATGATTCATTTCTGAGGAGCTGCGGGACTGCGATGTGGAGTCCGGCATCGTCGTTGAGGCTGCAGCCGACAAGAGATGCGAGGGCCTGTGCTGAGGATGCGTCATGCAGCAGTGGCTCCGATGGGCCTGCGGCGGCAATGTGGTTTTTTGTGACAGGTCCAATCTATGCAGCAGCGGCAATGCATCGGTTCTGCTTGGGTTTGTGCCGCGCAGCAGAGGAGATGCGTCGGATACGATGGATCCAGAGGCTGGCAGAGCACCTTAGGCCCACTTCCAAGGGTCCAGGACTGGGATGGCTCCACTTGGCAGCGTAGACTCACAAATGGCAGAGTCCAGGTGAAGGTGCAATGTTGGTTGGAAGCCTGTTGTGTCCCTGAGGCTTTGGCTCAGGAGGCCAGCCAACTAGCCCTTGGAGTCACTTTGGGTTCTGGGTTCAAGAGATTCAGGTCCAGTCCTTCTCACTCAGGACTGAGGGCAGGAGGTCAGCACAGCACAGCAGGGCAGCAGTTCTTCAGAGCAGTAGTTCAGCAGAGTGGCAGCCCTTACAGCAGCACAGCAGTATTCTTTCTGGCAGAGTATCCACAGGTACAGAAGTGTACTGAAAAGTTGGTGTTTGAGGTCTAGTATTTATACCCAGTTGTGCCTTTGAAGTGGGGAGAAACTTCTAGAGCCATGTCTTTGAAAAGAACAGGTGCCGAGCCGTCCTGGCCCTGGCTCCAGACTAACTACAGTGGGTATGCAGCCCTTTGTGTTGAGGCAGGACACAGCCTATTCAAGTGTAAGTGGGGCCGTTCACAGCTCTCCCCTCCCATCCTGCCAGTGATTGCCCATCCAGTCACACCTATGCTCGCAATTGTGTGTGGCTGTCTCAGAGGAATACAGAGGAATACACAAAGTCCAACTGTCAACAACACCCAGTCATGTGAACCAGGGACAGGCTGCAGGACCAGATGGCTAAGGCAAGAAAATGCCAACATTCTAAAAGTAACTACAAAGGGGATAGGCCCTAAGAACAGAAGCCAGGTAGAGCCAAAATACGTAATAATAAAAAGTGTGAACCTGGCTACTTATTAACTTTCCAGCTATTCTTTTACAGCAAGGATCAAATATAAACAATTCAATTTGATCTGGTTATTTATTCAACCTTTACATTTTTATCTTTTTGTTTCAAAGGTGTATAGAAAGAGGTCAACAGTTTTCATTCCAGAAAACCTTTGCAGTACAAAGAAATTAAACATACATATACTTATGACATGACTACATATAACAAAGAACAAAATTGTTTGTACACCATTTTAAATTCACAAAACCCGACAACCCTTTTCCCATAACCTTTCATCAAATAAAGGGAATGTCGAACACTGGGAACAACTTATGCAAACAGTGGGGGTTTAAATTTTCATTGTGTTTCCCTCAAGCTGTACATAAAAAAACAAGTCATAATTCCTCAGTTTTTATGCGAAATGCCGACGCGTTTCGAGACCCAGGGATGGACTCCAGGGACTCTCATCAGGTTTACTCAGTCTCTTCTGTCTTCCTTTCACAGCGCGAATAAATCGCATCAACAAACACTGAAAGGCATTTCCTGTTGGGATATATCTCGAAAGCACAGGAAGTATACAATGAATCATGGGCAATGTAGTTCAGCATTGGTAACCAAGTTGTCTTAAAAAAGGGGATTTTAATCACAATGCATTGTGGGAACTGCAGTACTTTACTGCTGACGATGCATCTCAATGAAACTATAATGACAATCAAGTTTTTGACAATTCTGTCATTTTGTTCAATCCTGTTTGGGTACTGTTGAATTTTAAAATTAGATAGGCCTCCTTCTGCAGCAGCGCTGCGTCAATGTCAAACATTCATTTTGTGGTATTTAAAGCCGACAACACTGTCCATTTAAAGTCTTTTTCACTATGTGAATTCGCCATAAAGCGCTCAACCATAGGGGCAGCTACTACTTTCTTTTGAATTCTGGACCGATGCTGAATGATTCTTTGGTTTATTTGTTGATGGTTGAGGACTTTATGGCGAATTCACATAGTGAAAATTACTTTAAATGGACAGTGTTGTCGGCTTTAAATACCACAAACGAATGTTTGACATTGACGCAGCGCTGCTGCAGAAGGAGGCCTATCTAATTTTAAAATTCAACGGTACCCAAACAGGATTGAACGAAATGACAGAATTGTCAAAAACTTGATTGTCATTATAGTTTCATTGAGATGCATCGTCAGCAGTAAAGTACTGCAGTTCCCACAATGCATTGTGATTAAAATCCCCTTTTTTAAGACAACTTGGTTACCAATGCTGAACTACATTGCCCATGATTCATTGTATACTTCCTGTGCTTTCGAGATATATCCCAACAGGAAATGCCTTTCAGTGTTTGTTGATGCGATTTATTCGCGCTGTGAAAGGAAGACAGAAGAGACTGAGTAAACCCGATGAGAGTCCCCGGAGTCCATCCCTGGGTCTCGAAACGCGTCGGCAATTCGCATGGCATTTCGCATAAAAGCTGAGGAATTGTGACTTGTTTTTTTATGTACAGCTTGAGAGAAACACAATGAAAATTTAAACCCCACTGTTTGCATAAGTTGTTCCCAGTGTTCGACATTCCCTTTATTTGATGAAAGGTTATGGGAAAAGGGTTGTCGGGTTTTGTGAATTTAAAATGGTGTACGAACAATTTTGTTCTTTGTTATATGTAGTCATGTCATAAGTATATGTATGTTTAATTTCTTTGTACTGCAAAGGTTTTCTGGAATGAATAGTGTTGACCTCTTTCTATACACCTTTGAAACAAAAAAAGATAAAAATTTAAAGGTTGAATAAATAACCAGATCAAATTGAATTGTTTATATTTGATCCTTGCTGTAAAAGAATAGCTGGAAAGTTAATAAGTAGCCAGGTTCACACTTTTTGTTATTAACTTTCTAAAAGTGGCATTTTCAAAATTGCAATTTAAAATCCGACTTCATGTAGGAGTTTTTTCACTACCAGGACATGTAAAACATAAAAGTACATGTCCTACTTTTTAAATTTATTGCACCCTGCTCTCTGGGCTGTCCAGGGCCTACCCTAGGGGTGACTTGTATGAATTAAAAAGGAAGGAATGGGCCTGGCAAAACTTTGCCAGGTCGAAAAGGCAGGGTAAAACTGCACACACATAGGCTGCAATGGCAGGCCTCAGACATGTTTAAAGAGCTACTTAAGTGGGTGGCACAATCAGTGCTGTCGGCCCCCTGGTAGCTTTTAATTTACAGGCCCCTGGCACAAGTAGTCCTGCTTTACTAGGGACTTACAAGTAAATTAACCATTCCAATTGAGTATAAGCCAATCTAACATGTTTTAAGGAGAGAGCACAAGCACTTTAGAACTGGTTAGCAGTGGTAAAGTGCTCTGAGTAAAAAAACGAAGTAATTAAAAACAGAAGGTCTGAAGGCAAAAAGTTTAGGGGGAAACCCACAACAAGGATGCCAGGTCTAACTGGTCTGTAGTTGGAAAGCGTGGCTGGGCTAGCAAATGGTTTCTTGAGCCGATGTGAGACATTGGCATGTTTCCAGGTGTTCAGGAATGTGGGTGAGTCGACTGAGGCATTGAAGATGGGAGTTAGTGGTTCGCTGATTGGTAGGAGTTCTTTGTTGAAGGCGTGGTGGGGGCAAGGGTCAAATAGGCCTCCGGAGTGGATGATCTTCATGGCAGCAGTAATGTTGATGGTGGTGACGATGGGTCATAAGGTTTTTGTTCCTCGGCCGTGATGGGAAGTTGAATTGCGACGGTGATGGGGTTTAGGTGAGGATCACAGTTGCTGTGTATGATTTTGTTACAGAAGGAGTCTTAGAGCTTGTTGCAAAGGTCTTCTGATGGGGTGATGTTGTTGGAAGTGACAGGAAATTTTGATGGTGAAGATTCTTGCTGCTGTTAGTGCTGGTGTTGATGAAATCTGCAAGGGCTGCACGTCTGGTGTTTTCTGTAACTGCTGGTTGTAGCATATTAGAGCTGATTTAAGATTACTTTATATGTAGGGTCTTGACTTATGCTCCATTTGCACTCCATTTGCTTGCAGTGGTGTTTCGTCAGCCTTAATGCCTCAGTGTACCAGCTGGCCTGTGGTCAGGCTCTTGCCATTGGGGTGTGCTTGAGGGGAGCCAGGGGATTGGTGCATGCAGTGATCCAGCTTTTGAGCCTCTTTATGTCTTTCAGCAAGTTGTTGGTGTGCTCAGCCTGGTGCGCAGAGAGGGCGGAAGCCCACTCCTCTTCTGTGATGCTTTTCCAGCTGCAGCAGGTTGTTTTTGCGGTGGTAGGTCTATGGTGGTGTGGAATGTGTATGTTGAAATTGACAAAGGTGTGGTCTGTCTAGGTCATGGTTGCTGGCTTGTTGACTTTAATATTGCTGATTGGAGAGAGAATCGGGTCCAATAAGTGTCTGTCTATGTGAGTGGATTTGGTAACGTGCTGGATGAGGCCAAGGTTTGCTAGGTTTTCTAGAAGGGCCATAGAGTTTGGGTTGGTGTGGTCTTCTGGATGAAAGTTAAGGTCTCCAAAGAGGATGAAGGTGCTGGCAATGATGACATGGGGTGCGACGAAGTCTGTGATGTAGCTGGCGAAGTTGGTGCAGGGTCCTGGTATTCTGTATGCTGGGATCTGCCCAGGGAGATGTTGGCTGTGATGTGTATCTTGAACGTGAGGTGCTCCATGAACCTGGTGAGGGTGTCCATGTAGGTGGTTCTGCTGATGTATCTTTTAATATGATGGCGACTCCACCTCTGGGCTTGTGCTGATGGTCCTGCCTGGTTTATCTTGTAGCCGGCAGGCAGGGTTATAGTGATGTCCGGTGCAGAGGTAGGTTTAGCCATGCTTCCCTGAGGAAGAGCAGGTCCGTAGTGTGGTCATGCAGTAGGTCCCACATCTCCGTGGGGGGTTTGGTAAATTAGCAGGTGTTGAAAGGCATGCATGTTGTGTTGGTGATGTATGGTCTGTGTGAGCCTGAGTGGGGGGATGGTTTGTGTGAGGGCGTGCTGCTGGTGCAGGAGTAGTGGGTGTACGGTGTGGGTGAGTGCTTATGAACTTGCAGGAAGTGCATTTCAATGCTTCTTCCATATTGTGTGATGTGGCAGCAGTGCAACAGCCGGGGTTGAGATCATGGAGGAGTGCAGCAGGGTAGCAGTGGGTGGGAGGAGAACCATCGTTCCTGGAGCTGGGCATGCTCCAGGCGTGGACTAGTTCAGACGGGTTTGGCATGCCTTCAGTGCTCGTTGCGCGCATCTGCTGAGCGTCCATGCAGTAGCCGCCATTAAGTAGGTCCTGGGAGAGAGGCGGAGCGCTGGGTGTTGTTGGTGGCAAACTAGTGATATCACTTCCTGTGCAGATGGGTGATGGAAAATGAAGTCCTCTTGCATGGCATCATCTTTTAAAAACGGTTTCAGCAGGAAACCAGAGATGTCACTTCCTGTGCCGATGGATTTTAGGAAATCCATTGATGTCACTTACTGTGCAGATGGATGAAGGGAAAGCAAGTGATGTCACTTCCTGTGCAAACGGAGCATGGGAAATCCAAAAATGTCACTTTCTGTGCAGATGGATGATGGGAAATCCACTGATGTCACTTCCTGTGCAGACTGGTGAAGTGAAATGACGTCCTCCTGCTTAGCGTCTTTTTTTATAGACAGTTTTGGCAGAAAACCAGAGATGTAACATCCTGTGCCAATGTAACTCCATCCATCCATCCATATATCCATCCGTCCAATCCATTCATCTATCCATTCATCTAGAAGCATGAAATCATCCATCTTTCTACTCACACCAATGCATTAATCTATACATGCACGTACAAACTTTAATCTTCCTAGTTACTCGAACCAATGCATACTTCTCGCAGTTCACTCATAACATGGAAGAGTTAACTCACACCCTTCGATCATCAGTCCTGAACACCATTCATCCATTTTCCAGCATATACCCATTACCTCACACACGAGTTCATCCATCCTTTTATTTGTACCCATACATTTATCTGTCTGCTCACCCACTCCAATTCATTAATCTATTCAATCATAGCATTAATTCAATCACTGCAAACCATAAATCTATGCCCATCTAGGTATGTGTATGTAAGTATGGGGATTTATATAATTCAAAACTAGACACAAAGCAATAGAACATCCATCCATCACTATTTTTTTCGCAGTTCTATACAGTGCAAACTTGGCCTTAAAGCATCAAATCAGTTTGCATGAGCAGCAGATTGCATTACACAAGGTAAGATTTTTTTTAATTTTTAGGCACGGGGAGTTTACCCAGAATCAAAACCTCTATATTTTTAGCCAATTTTATGAAAATTGTGCTTTAAGATGTACTACTTGATCCATTCTTTTCACCAATACAGAATCATACCCACCCAACCCAGGAAGATTGCAGGCCCACTTGATTTGCTCAGTCGCTCTGTTCAAATCGAGGCGGTAACTTATGCCCCACTACTTTCAAACTTCACACGCCACCACTAATAAATAGTGAAAAATTAATTTGCTTTTTATTTTGGAAAAAAACATATGACACACACATGCAATGAATTACAAGAAAATATGTGGTTGGAATTGTTGCACCACAGGTTGTCTTCCTTTTTGACATGGTGCAAAAATGGTACAATAAAGCATTTGCTGCCTTCTCGCACCACTGCATATGTAAGTACTCGAGCTCTATATTTCCAGGTACGACTCATGCCATACACGTCTCGATTTGCTAGGTTGAAGCTCAAAAGTTGGGATTCTGCCCTAATACTAAAAACAGACTGATGTGGTCATACACATCATTGCATGCGCTGGTGACGCACACGTGGTGCATGGGTGGAGCGATGGATGAACAGATGTGCCAGTGGTTGATGGGGGAAGTGATGGGTGTAAGGATGGAGGGATGAATGGACAATAAATGCAATCCTTTGATCTCAAAACATCAGTTTGCAAGTTTCTGAAAATGCTCACGCCTTGCTATCTAAAGTAAACTTGTGGAACTCATTTAGAAGCCCATTGCATCACTTTTTTTGACACACCTGCAGCTCAATGGGCTTGCCCATAGTTACAAGGCCACGTAAAGTCACTCTGCATTACTTTTCATGACCTTGTAAATATGGGCCCCTTTCACGCATTACTCTGCGTGAAAGAGGCGTTCCATGGGTGCTGCTGTGGGTCTTCCCACGCAACATCCATGAAATCTGAAGCATTCCCAGATTAACAATGTTTGGAAAGCTGGGAATGCGTCAGAATCCCAAGAATCCCCAGGGGAGGCGTTAGGAGGCCCAACAAGGAGAAATACTTTTATTTCTCCTTATTTTGTCCTCTTTCTATGCGTGCTGCATTCTGCAGCACACATAGAAAGAGGAACATGCGATCAATTATTGTTTTTGTGCAGGAAGGCATACCTTACTCCACAAATACTATCATCCCTGCAACGCAGGCACCATTGCAACATTAATCAAAGGTGTCTGCTTTGGAGCATGGCTACTGTTTGTGCACCGGCGCAGGGGAGAAGGACAGGAATGCGCCATATGTTGTAGATACGGTGCATTCTTGCCCTTTTTGTTTTCACGCACAGCAGGAAGGCTTACTGCACTGCCATGCATCAAAATATAGTAAATGAGGCCCTGTATATTTTGGATAAATAAGCTCAATTCACTCAACAAGTGGATTGCAGTTTCCATGAAAATCGTTTTTTTGCCCAGAAAGACCTGATTTTCATTTTGGTTAATACAAGTCTGCTCCCTTAAAATTAACTAAACATGTACTAATGGCACACAAAAATAGATTCTGCCTTTCACGCCCATTTATCATTTTTATAAAATACCCAGGATGGCATAGATTTTCACAACCCTTCTGCCAAGGATAGCGAGAAGTACTCCAAGAATACCTGCTACAAATCAGGGATGGGCATCATTATGCCACAATTGTGTCAAGAATGCACAAACATACACACACAAACGCATGCATGCTGTGGCACAGCACAACAGTCTGCACATGCCTATCACTCACAGCTCACCCTTCAAGGCTAGAGTGGCTGCAGAGTCCTCTAATTATAATCTTGGCTCGGATCTTACCTCTTCTGTCCTTGGCAGAGGCTGTCAGGGGAGGTGCCAAGAATCTTTTGCCAGAAGTCATAAGTTCAGGCAACCTCCCTGCACCCAACACTTATGGGTTTGTTTTTTATCAGGTAATTGATTCAAAACAAAGCACTCACTACCTTTCTATGCATACGTTATTGAGTTTATTGTCTAAGCTGTACACATTCAGCACTTACAGGACACACATTTCAATCACTAGCAATAGGTTTTCCAAATATGTACATTGCATCACAGTGCATGGGCCTTTAACGATGGAACCATTAGTACAAGCGAACATGTAACAGAATAATAGGGTCGTATTTAAGTATGGTGATTGACATCGTTAGGAACAGTCCAGTCTCGCGGAGGGGGCCATCACTATTGCTGAGTCAAAATTGTGCTGTTGTGTGCGAGGGGGACAAGGGTATGGAGTTCCTTACATTAATATATGTGTGAGTGCGTGTGGCTTTCTGTTTTATCTGCCACTTCCTGTAATTTATCTTGTCTTTCACAGTTCTCATTTAGCCACTCACAGCGCTACATTGAGACAACTTTCCTTTATGGGGGCTTGTCACCCTTTCCTTCTCCACCACCAGCTTTTGTCATATTTTGCCCCATAAATTAGCAATGGGTCGCCTGCTGTCCCTCTCTTCTAATCTATGTGCAATGCTATGCTCTCAAAGCTTGCCCGTTTAATTACTGAGCTCTGCCAGCGGACTAGGCAGGTGGGCACTGGAGGCTTCCATGACGTAGCACGTGCCCTCTTTGCCAGCAAGGATGCTAAATCGAAAAATCTAGTGCCAGCGGGGCATATTAACAAGAGGGGGAGATAAAATTATCGCCGCTTTAGCGTCCGTTTTCGGCCGAAAAGCGGCGATAATTTTATCGCAAGATTAGCAAGGACACGCTGGCGCGTGATTCCGTGAGTTAGCACCCGCTTTGCATCTCAACGTTAATGAGATGCAAAGTAGGCGTGCCTCAATACACATGGGTAAATATCGCGAAGGCAGCTTCGCGATATTTACAACAATGCCCCGGCCGGCGTAGCAATAAACAAAATCGCGCTAACCGGCCATTAACGCTGGATTTTAACGTCTGTTAAAATCCAGTGTTAGGCATACTTTGCATGGGAGGTGGATTATGCTGATACGACCACAGGGTCGTATCAGCAAGGTTATCGCCGTTTTCCATGGAACATCGCTGGAAAACCAGCGATGTTCCATGGAAAACACCGCTATCGCTGGAATAATTATTGCCATTGCGCTATGTGTTGTTAATACAGCGCTAGCATGGCGATAATTTTCAGCGATAGCCGGCGATAAGAAATCTCACGCTAAGCGCGGCAGCGATAATTATTGCTGCCGCTTGATAATATGCCCCAGCGTTCGTTCCCTTAGGAACAGTGCCAGCAAACAACTGCTCGGATTGCGAAGGTCTTCCCTCCCAGTCACATCGTGGTAGCACTTGGGACATCCTCCCACACCTCATCCCCAGCAGGCAGCTCCAAACCATGTGAAAGAAGCCTGCGTCCGTGTTTGTGCACCTCGGACAACTCAAGGCAGTTGTCGCGAACATTTTATGAATTTATTGATGGGTTATGTATGTTCTATACATGGCATTACATTGAGTATATTCAAACTAGAGACTCCTAGAAACGTTTTGTGGGTACCCCAGACGCTCCTTCTGTTTTCTCCCCAATTAATGTTCTAGTTATCCTTGAAGCATTCTACACTACAGTCACCTTGATCGGGCTTTATAGAACCATGAAATCATCCTTCCCTCACCCATCGGAAAGAATAGATGTGCTACTTCGAGTGTTTGTGGTTCAAATTCACCCTATAACACTCTTTCCAAAATGTTTCTATTAATGCCCCGTACGTAAGGAATTATCCAGGTAGAAACCCACACTCGTTCCAGGAGTTGATCTAAATATAGTAATACTCCTGATGCTTAACTCCCCTGTTCTCAGTATTCCTGCCCTTGTCCAGTCGCATAGTTGTCTGAGCGTAAAGTAATTTGATTGCCGGAGAAAACAATAAGTGGAAGAAACGGTGCATACAGCACAAATTGCTGTTTTGTTTAAGACATCTCTTCTAGAATACCAGTGCAGTCCACAGTGGGCCTCTAGGATTCTCGTGAATCAGTTTCTGTCCCATGAATAGTCATCAAATGCCCTGCTCTCTATCCTGTGTCTGTCTATACCGGTGTCACTTACTTGCTGCAGATCCACCACCAGGCTGCCCATTGAATCTGATTGGATAGATCATATAACTAAAAGGTGGTTGCTCCCAGGCCACCTTCTGTCACCAAGACCATGCCCTTGCCCAAGGAGACTCTATGCCCTTTGGTCTCACAGATGAGTACTGTTAGACCTGACAGCCTTAGGGTGGTCTTCCCCCCAACTTTTTGCCTTCCCCCTCCACTTTTTCTGACCTTATTTTTTTGGGGTATTAGGACTCTGCACACTTTACCACTGCTAACCAGTGCTAAAGTACTTGTACTCTCTCCCCTTAACATAATAATATTGGTTCATCCCCAATTGGCATATATAATTTACTTATAAGCCCCTAGTAAAGTGCACTACATGTGCCCAGGGCCTGTAAATTAAATGCTACTAGTGGGCCTGCAGCACTAATGGTGGCACCCACTTAAGTAGCCCTCCAACCATGGCTCAGGTCTGTCATTGAAAAGTCTATGGGGTATATTCACAAGAACGTGTGCTAAACATCTCCAAAAAATGTTAACGCAACTTTACACATCGCAGCCTATCGCAGGAAAATAACCCCGTGTTAACGTGGAATTCACAACACGGCGGTACCATGCGATAGTCAGCCGAAAACGCGGCCAATGTCCGCGATACAACCAACTCGACGGAGATAAAAACACAAACCACAACACAACAAAACGTGCGATGAGCCCATTCGCGATGAGGAAAGCAGCGATAAGCACCGCCAGGCCCGCGACACACACACGGCAGGCGGGAATAAGCACAACAAAAGCCTGAAAAAGAAAGACAAACCAAACAGAAAACAACAGCCAAGCACAATGGAGGCAACCGGAGCCAGTATACAACCCCACAAGCCCCATTGGCAACAAAACATTGTACATGGCAGGCCATCGTAGACAAGGTGAATGCAGACCGAGAGCGGAGGAGGAAAATGGAAGAAAACCAGAACAGCCGGAATGATGCGAAACGCACAAACAAGCAGAAACACGCCAACAACAAGAAGGCAGCAATGCACACGGGAGGTAGGAGTCCAGCGCCACACCAGGAGCTGGATGACATGGAGGAAATGGTGTCCACCACATGGGTCTGGAGATGGTGGAAGGACCCAGGGACCGGAAACTCCCCAAAACAACAGACACAACAGCAACAGGGAGAGGAACGACCAGGGACTGGGGGGACGGGGGGAGATGGGCACAATGGCACACATGCACAATTAAGCACAGCACAACTGCAGACAAACCATGCCCAAGAGTAACAACACCAACCAAGTCACACAACCCGGCAATATCACACCACTGAACAAGCACAGAAGTGAAAACCACACTGCCTGAAAGGGAGAAGGGTGAGCCAAATCAGAGCTGAAGGGACAACTCACGCACAATGCAGCACACACACATAGGAAGCAGAGCACCCCAACATCGAACACAATGTGGTACAAACACCAACATTTGCACAACAGAACACAGGACACAAGTGCACCCGCTTGTGGTCGGCAAATGGCCATACGCATCTGGCAAAGCACGAAACAGGGACATGATAATGCACAAGTACAAACCCACAGCCCTGATGGGGGAGCAACGCACGTATGGCAGGGAGCCAGAGAGTCCGTGACACACATTGGCATACAAATCAAGACACAACACAGTTGGAGACAAGTGAAAGTGCGGAAACTTTATCAACAAGTGCGTGTCAGTACGGCCAAGAGAAGTGCCACGATATGCAGACCAATGCAGCAGCATGTCTGAATGAGGAACGTAGGAAAGCGCCCATGTCCACCCCGGGGGAGTCCATCACCAACACAAGTCAGTGCCAACCCGCGTTGGTTGTCCGCGGATGGATCAGGAGTCCAGGCCGATGCAGCCATGTCCACATGTGACCAGATTCCCAACATGCAACCAGGCGTCGGGACACGTGCAATGGGTCACATCCAGTTGTGGCTGCAGATACCTTGTCACTCGTCCATGAACGCGAGTGCAGCAGCGTAGGACAACATCTCCAATGAGAGACCGTTCTCCACCACATCTGACATGTTGTCGACGTAATCCATCAGCTGACCCGGACAGATGTGCTGACTCCAACCCCTGGCCCTAATGTGCACCAAAGCCCAATCGGGTAGCTGCTCAATATGCTCACTGCACACGACGACTCGTGCAATCTCCCAGGTCCAGTTGCCAGCATGCATGCCAAACATCCATGCATGCCATAAACGGGCATCACGGTGACACTGCTGGTCGTGGGCCAACAAGGGGCGCGCACACACGTCAAAATCCAGGTCAGCTACAGTCACGTTGGAGAGGCAGACATCCATGGTCCACTCGAATATGAACGAGCGACAATGCAACACAGGTGTCAGGATTGGCCAGGTGAAATCTTCAAGATACCTTAATGATTGTCAGGCAGGCTGTAATAAGCGCAGGCACCAGTACTCTAAACTTCGCAGAGCCATTTCTCTTAAGTTTATTTCGTTATGGCTCCGATACCTACTTTCCCCGCAATTGCGGAATTCTAAGATGGCCGCCCATGATTTTAGTTTAGGTTGCCGGTCTAGTGTTGGGGCAGTTATTCAACCGCAGCTGTGCTCGCTCTCGTTGAGCGCTGCGCACTTCAACTGAAGAATTCTGAGGGTTGGAAGCGCATTTGTATTTCGCTTCCCCTCAGTTGCTGAGAATCCCGTTTTCCAGTTTCTTTTGGCGAGAGAGGTTTCCATGGAGAAAAGGCAGTCGCCCAGATTAGCTCTTTCCTCAAGAAATGGTGAGAGAGTTTATTTCTTTTCTCTTGAGGGAGTTTGGTGTGAGAGAATTTCAAGCTCCAGATAATGTACAACTACTTCAGGGATATTGGATGCTTCATCCTCTTGGAGTAATTTCAGCAGTAAGTTCATACCGCTTTTAACACAGACTGTCATAGACTTACAGCGCTACTAGGAAAGAAGCTAAGTAGATATTTGCAAGTTAGCGTTTCATCTTATTGAGCATTACAGAGAGGACTACAGCTACTAAAGACATTACTCAAGTATAAACAAGAGAGATAAAGAAGCTATTCTTGGAGAAGATTTATGAGATAAGAGACTATTGATTTTTGACATCGAATTTGAATACTCTTACTAGATAGTCTAACCAATACAAAATCCAGTACAAAATTTACAGCTCATTCACAAGGAATAACATTCAAGTAGATATGATTATATATATATAATTGTACTTACCATCAACAGCAACATTGTTCGTTTCAGAAAGATAGAGAAGAATAAAGAAAAGAACTGTGAAATTATTCTGCGAATAATAAAGAATAGATAATATAAGAATATACTAGTGAGCAGAATTCTGGAGTAATACAGGTAACAGAGGGTTAGATAGAGAGAGGCAGCTATGTTAAGAGTATAACCATAGAAGTTACATGTGTTCTCTATTGCAGGAGTCTACAAGAGTATTACATCACACAGTAGTGAGAAGTGACAGGTCAAGACCATTAGACCATATAGTCATTCAAGAGAGCAGCAAACCACTGCGAAAGGACAGGTAACAAAGGGAAAGTAATTTTCTGTGAGTTAGAGTGTATAGTTATAGTGGTTACATAGTGTTCTTTGTTACAGGAGTCAACACAGAGCTTAGCACGAGTCCAGTCCTGAAGAGGTGAAGCAGTGGCAGTCTCTCTTTTCTTCCCAATCCCCTTTCCCCCTCTTTGCTGCATGCGAGCATTGCAAGTTCGCTGTAGTGGAGTTGGGTATTGAGGAAATATCATCTGCTCCTGTGGAAAATCAAAGTTTAGGTGTTTGGTATTTGACAGCAGGTGACGTTCGCAAGGCGGAAGCTCAGCCGGTAACTGATCCGCCGCACTGCCAACGGCAGTGCCCCCAGTACATGCAGCAGACGTGCACGGTACAGGTCCACGTGACTGGAGTCGAGCATGTGTCCGGGATGGTCTGCCATTGCGTCAGTGGCTCTGCTTGAAGCGGCACTGGCTTGCCCTTCGCCAGTCCTGTTGATGAAATGGCACAGCTCGGAGCAATGAGCAGTGTCTGTGTGCAACGGGTGCAGGCCTGGGGTGGGGTGGGAGTACGTGTGAAGGCCATCTCACGCACGCTAACTACGACCAAGGACTTCTGCGTGTGGGATGTGTACACGTTGGTCTCACGTCGGGCAGTGCGTAGTGTGGGAGTCGCAAGTAAATGCTATCGTATCTGTCAGGGGTGCTGGCCACATGCAAGTCCCAGCTCGGAGCTGCAGATGTGCCACCGCCTGATAGTACAGACAAAGGACCCTTCATCCCTACAGTAACTTCACCATCTGCATGCATTCAGGAGATGTACAGAGGCCTGTCGTGGGTGTGGTGGGATGTCTGCGACCCTGGGAATCATGGATGATATGCCCAGCACGTGGCACATGAACGGCCTCACTGTGTGTTACGTTGCCGCACAGCTGCTCCTCCCTCCCACGAGCCCCCACACTTATGTGCGCTGCGCGGTTGTATCACGTGCACTCCTACGGCACACCATTGTCATGTCTGTCCGCGCTTGTCCAGCGGCATGCCAACAACACCCTGACGCTGGCCTTTGAAGGTGTGCGGCCACGTGAGTGTAGGCCAATAGTCCGGACAGGGCGGACACAGGAGTACAGTCCATGGCTGGCTGTGATCGCGCTGCGAATGAGGCTAGGCAACTGACTCATGCAGCCGCAGGACTCATACACATAACACCTGGCATGCATGTGCCAAGACCCCGAGCGGTCTTGCGCTCCTACATTTCCCCGTACGTGCGGGCCCGCCCTCCTGGTGCATGCTACATTGCAACATCGACTACTGTGGCCCTGGTGGCGACAACACCCCAACACAGAGACACACTTACCGCACATCCTGCCCAAGGCTAGTTCCAAGCCACACCCTGCTCCCCCTGCCGAATCAGCACACCCCTGCGCTGACCAGACGTACACCGGACCAGCACACGCCGCTTGTGCATGTAGGGGGGGGCGTGTGAAGCTACATGTCCAGGGTCACTGCCAACGCTGAGGTGACATGGTATCGTCCGCTGAAGACAGCACACTGTGATGTTGCAGGGCCCGTGCCCATCATGCTGACACAATGACCACACGGACACACTTGCTCAGATGGTGTGAATGGCTACGGGCACGTGCGCCCGGCCACATTTATTAGCAGGCACACATATTGAGTGACACCTGTGTTGGATGTGTGTGGGGTGTGTGCACACCAGCCGGCAAGGGCTGCCTGGTGCAGTCAGAAATCGACAACAGTGTACATCGTAAAGGACACAACCATTCAACCATAAAGGGCCCATGACTTGTGCTGCACAGAGTTAGTGGCCCCGGATGCACAGCGTCCTGCACGGGCCTCCCGCCAAGGGCCGCTGACTTGCAGGACACTGGGGCAGGGTAACGAGTGCAGAGCAGGTTTCCGTAGATGACAAAGGGGCTTGTCGCTGAGTCTCTCGGTGGACAGTGGAAGGTGTACCCCCAGGGCATGATGCAGAGGGCAGAACCACGCTGAAACAGTCACTATGGTGGAGATGAATGGAACAGACACATGTCAGACACCAAGTCCGGTCCAACCAGATGATAATGCAGAAAACCACCAGGCCATGGACTCAGACGCCACCAAAGTCCAACCAGAAAGTGCCCATGACTCATTGCGCACAGAGTTAGTGGCACCAGTGCTGTTAGGGGATGCCGCCTGCGATGAGGCGTGTCCAATGGTGTTGACTCCTCCACATCTTACCCAAGACACAGTTCCACATGTGTGACCTACTGGACCGCAGTGTAGGCCTGAGGCAGCGGTCAGCACGGGCCATTCACCGAGTGTCGCCGGCTTAGGTTGGATGGCCCCACCGGCCTGCGTAGTTCAGGTTCAGTGACACCACGGGACGCGGACTTGTGGTGAACAGGGTTGATGGCACCAGGTCAGTTGTTGATAGTGTTGGATCACCTCCGTGACTCTGATCCGGCTTTCGTCCGGACTGAGCCGCATCTTCCTCTTACTCCTCTCCGTGCGTTCACTGGTGTGGACTCTGCCATTCATGATTCGCGACTAAGTGCTGGATGTGGGACTTACTGGTCCGCAGGGTAGGCCTGAGCCCTCATCCACGTGTTGCCGGCTTGCGTTGCACAGGGTTAGTGGCACGACGTGTCGCCGGCTTGCGTTGCACAGGGTTAGTGGCACCACGTGTCGCCGGCTTGCGTTGAACAGGGTTAGTGGCACCATGTGTCGCCGGCTTGCGTTGAACAGGGTTAGTGGCACCACGTGTCGCCGGCTTGCGTTGAACAGGGTTGGTGGCACCACGTGTCTCAGGCCTGCGATATGGAATTATGCCTCACTGATCGAAGGGAGTCTGGTGCTGTGGCCGCTGCCACGGACTTGGGGTCACTGCCATTCAGGACTCAGGACACAGTTCCACATGTGGGACCTATTGGGCCGAAGAGGACGCCGGTGGAGTATGTAAATGAGAAAAGAGTAATGTGGGCCAGCGTCGGGGGGGCCAGCGATGGTCTGCGGAGGCTGCAGAGGTCGCGGGACTGGTGCTTGGAGCTTGCACCGGCACGTGGTGGGCCCTCTTTGACACACGCCGGTGTAGGCAGGTGAGCGGAGCCTCGTTGGTGCGCTGGGGCAGGCATGACGGGTCTGGGGACCAGCTGCCCGAGGCGCAGCAGGCGCACAGGGACGCAGGCCCCGCCGCGCTCGGCGCAGGACTCGTGGCGGGCTGAGAGGTGCTGCCCTGGCAGACGTGTTGTCCATTTCGAATGAGAACCATGCCCAGTGCGACGGGCTTTTTGTTCACACCCCTACGCAGGCCTGGCGTACGCAGGTCCAACCCACTACGCCCCCGCATGCAGGGGGGGACATAACGTGCGACATTTCCACATTCTGCCCCACAGCCTGTGGGGACATGGTAGCGTCCACTGGCCACTACACTCCATGCACCAGCAGTTGATCTCCACATGGCCATTTCCGTGGTTTGCACTCTGTGGTCTGTCCGGCACCTCCACGCCACACCTGGCATTGGGTAGGTTTACATTCCTTAGTCACTTGCCGCTCTCGCACATGCCTGCTCCATGCCTCTCCTCACATCCTGCTATTGTGCGTCTGTGGTGCCATGCCGTGGCTGGGTTGTGGGCATGGCAAGGCCAGATTCCCAATGGAGTCGTGTTGTTGTGTCTGGTCGGTTGGCATGTTGTGTGTCATGTTGAATGTAGTTGTGCTGCGTGCCCATTGCCAGTGTCGTGAGTTGCATGACTGTGGGCTGGAGGTGTGTGGTGTGTTCATTTTGGACTTACCAACGGGCACTGCATTTCCATGGGTGCCATCCTGGGAGCGCTGGGTGATGATGGACTGTGGGGAGATGTGAGAATCATGCATTCTGCCTGGGGAGTTGGCCACGACATTGTTGAGGAGTCCCGGGCGGTCCACTATTGCCTGCACATTCATGGTATGCATGTGCTTTCTGTTGTGGTAGTTGTGTGCAGTGTCGGCAGGGGGCACGAGGAGTACATGTGTGCAGTTGATTGGCCCTGACACGTGAGGGAATCCAGCTATGGCGTAGGGGCCTGCTCCTGCGCAGTGTAGGTGACGTGGAGGTGCTGGGGTACCAGGCTGTTGACATCCAGGACAGGTGTGATGACCTTGGATGGGGCTGGCTGTGTGACTCCTCCGACTCTGGCAGTTGTGGGTTGGATGGTACCAGAGGCCGACATGTGCTGCGCAGCCGGCAGCTTTGTCTGCGGAGGGATGTTGGTTGTCCGAAGGTTGGTACCGTCAGCAGGTGGGGGATGTGGGTCAGGATGCGGGGGATGGTTGTCCTTTTGG
The DNA here is from genome assembly GCA_963921515.1 of Calotriton arnoldi. NCBI lineage: Eukaryota > Metazoa > Chordata > Amphibia > Caudata > Salamandridae > Calotriton > Calotriton arnoldi. The sequence goes on from CAWUFW010001231.1 coordinate 2,444,571, forward strand.
GCCTGTAGTGGGCAATGTCCTCCTCTGGCGTTGGGTCTGGGCGGCAAGTGCGTTTCAGGTGGGTCCGCTGTCTTTGTGTACGCTGCCTCTGTGGTGTTCCGGGGGGACGGGTCCCGGGGGTGGTGGCGGGCCTGGGGTGGGTGGGTGTTGTGGCCCTCATGGGTCTCGGAGCTGCATGCTTATCGCTTGCTTTTGGTTCGCATCGCAGATCTGGCAGTTCGTTGTGAAAGTGGTGTTGTGGTTTTTTCGTGTGTTTTTGCACGGGAACGCCTACTCTGCATCTCATTAGGGTTAGTTGGTGGTGTCCACCGTGGAGATAAATTTTGGGGCAGTTGTCGCGGGAATACTTGCGTTGTCTGCAGTTTGCACCCGCTTGTGAATGGGGTGTTAAATCTATCTCCACTTTTGATGGGTTAAGGTGGAGATAAATCGGCGGTAGGTCCTTGTGAATATGCCCCTATGCGTGCCGTTTACACTGCCATATTGACCTGGCAAAATAAACCTCTTGCCAGGCCCAAACCTTCCCTTTTTATACATATAAGTCAGCCCTAAGATAGGCTCTGGACAACCCAGAGGGCAGTGTGCAATGTATTTAAAAGGCAGAACATGTGCTTTTAAGTCTTACATGTCCTGCTAGTAAAAACTCTGAAATTCGTTTTTCACTACCGCAAGGCCTTTCTCTCCCATGGGATAACATTGGGATTACCTTATTCAATTTTTTAAGTGTTTTTCCTGATTGTGAAGAGATAGACTTTTCAAGTTTGGTGTCTCTGGAATCACAATTTAAAATCACAACTTATGGTGAAGTCGGATTTTAAATTGCAATTCTGAAAATGGCACTTTTAGGAAGTTGGCATTATCTTACTTTAGCCATTTGGTGCCTGCTGCCTGTCTCTGATACACGTGTCGAGAGGGTGATAGCTGGGCTTTGTGTATTCCCCCTAGCAGCCAGACACAATGGGAGCTTAGGTGTGACTTGATGAGCTATCCTGGCAGGATGGGAGGGAGGAGCTGGACTCACTCAGCCTCACTTACACCTGAATATGCTTTGTCCTGTACCCACACAAAGGGCTGCATACCCGCTGTAGTGAGTCTGGAGCCAGGGCAGGAAGGGAGGACCTCTGTGCACTTCAAAGACCTGTCTTTGAAGTCTTCCCCACTTCAAAGGCACAATTGTTTGTAAGTACTGGACCTCAGACACCACCACTTCAGTACCCTTCTGTACCTGTGAAGGCTCTGCCAGGAAGAAGGGCTGCTGTGCTGCTCAAGGACTGCCACTCTGCTGGACTGCTCCTTTGAAGTACCCCTGCCTTGCTGTGCTGCCCTGCTGCCTTCTGTTCCCCTGCCTGGATGAGAACGACTGGACGTGCATCACTTGAACCCAGAGTGACTCCAAGGCCTAGCTGGCTGGCCTCCTGATCTGAAGTCTCACGGACATAAAAGACTTCCAACCACCCTTGTCCTGTACCCAGACTCTGCCATCTGTGAGTCTGCCCTGCCAAGTGGTGCCTCCCCAATCCTGGACCCTTGGCCTAAGGTGTTTGCTCCAGCAGAACCCACACATCTTCAGTCGAACCGATGCATCACCTCTGTTGGGTGGATCAGAACTGGAGCAGTGCCTCTGTTGCGTGGATCAGCACCGACGCATCACTGCCATTGCGTGGACCAGACCTGGTACATCGCCTGTCTGCGTGGATCAGACCTGACGCATCGCCTTCGGAACCTCCACTGCGGGACGCTCTTCCCGGCGCAAGTTCTTCGCATCCCCATCGAGAGCCGCCTTAACGATGATGCCTAGACCTCTGCATTGCAGCTCACCACTCATCAGAGCCGATGCATCACCACTGCTGCGCGGATCACGACTGGAGCATCACCGCCGCTGCGTGGATTGGCACCGACGCATAGCCTTGGCAGTGCCCTGCATCCTCAACTCCGACACAACCAGGATCAAGGTACTTTTGTTCAGCGGGCCTCACTGGGTCCCTGTATCAGGGCCATGCTCCATCGTGGTCGGCCTGAGCATTTGACTTTGTCCCAGTCTGGCACGACCAGATATCCAAAGTAAGCGCTTATTGCTTCAAGCACTATTTTACAGTTTATTCTTTAAAAATTCATAACTCAAGTTCTACTTATTGGATTTTTGTCATTTTGGTCTTGTTTTATTAATTAAATTAAGCTTTATTTTCCTAACCTGGTGCAGACTTTTTGTGTATGGTGTTTTCACTGTTTTACTGTTTGAAGTTTTGTACAAATACTTTACACATTGTCTCTAGAGTTAAGCCCGACTGCTCTGTGACAAGCTATCAGAGGGCGAGCACAGGATAATTTAGGGTTTGCCTGCCTCTTACCCTGACTAGGATTGTGGTTTCTGCTTGCATAGGGCTAATACACCAGTTAATCAACAACCCAATTTGTAACACGTACCACAGAAATGCATCTAGCTCTCAAAAGAACGTTTTAGGGAATTGGATGGCCAAGTTAACACAGTAGCAAAGCAATCAGGGTAGAATTACGATCTCGAACAGTGCCACTCTGCCCATGACTTACAGTCGTAGCTGCTTCCCCATGCCTACGCACCCCCTAAATGATGATAATATCATGCCTAGATTTTCATCGAGAAGGTCGTCCTTTAAATGGTATATATTGATTCCCAAGAGTGTAAATCGCATCTGATAAACCTATTTAGAGGTCCTTGAAGGGCCTGTACTTTTTCTTCTCATACTGAAAATGCTCAAGACTTGTCTCAGTTTACTAGGAGTGTCAAGATCTGCCTGAAGTCATCCAGTACTGTTGTCGTTCCTATTATCCCTCATTTTCTTCACGTAAGAACAGTATTAAGTCATCTGCATGCAGAGAAATACTCTTATTAGCGGGATACCCCATTAGTTTCCTTCAATGCTGCTAGCAAGAGGTTCCATTGCCAACACACTAGCACTAGGGACAACAGGCACCCCTGCCACATGCCTCTGCCTACTGTGTGGAAGATCCCAGTAGAATGGGTAAAAACGTTTAGCCAATATGTTACTCAATATCTTGTAATCTGTATTAAGTATAAATAATTGTCTGTAGGAGGACTTATTCAAAGGACCGCTACGGGGTTCACAGAGGGATGATCCCAGATCTTTCCTGGATGGAGGTGGGTGTCTGCCCAGTTCTAAGACAGCAAAATACAGTATTAATAGTCGCAGTGCAAGTGAATCAGCAAAAGTCAAATAGAATTTGGTCGGTAGTCTGTCAGTGCCTGGGGTTTTCCCAACTGCCATTCCTTTTATCACCTCTTCAATGTACTGCATAGATATGGGTTGGTTCAGGGTTTTCCATTGTCCCATAGCTAGTTGAACTATGTTTTTATTATCTATATATGACTCAATATCTTTGTGTAACCCTGTTTATACAAGTTCATGTAGTATTCTAGGAATGTCTTTATGGCGTCTTCGTGTGTATATACACTCTCCCCTTTCAAGTTTCTTGTTTGTGTGATTGGCACACCTCTACTGTTTGAGCCAGTCATGTGAGTAATCTTCCCACCCTGTCTCCTTCTCTGTGTACTCTGTTCATATATTATTGTAATTAAGGCATCTTAATATTGCATATGTTTTTTTCTCAGTCAAAGATTACATTTGGGAGGAGTCTAATGACTCTAATATTGCTTCCTCTACTAAATCAGTATCTTGTCCATAGCGTTCAAGTCTTGCCACAATGTTTTGTGTGTTCCCACCAATGCCTTAACACAATGCCCTTTGACCACAGAAGGGCCTCCAGACTATCAATGCATCAGTCACTGTGCCCTCGCTTTCAATGAAATAATTACATATTGCATCTCTGAGGTCACTGCAAAAAGCTAGATCTTCCAATCTGGTTCTTTGTAAGGGTCTACCCCTTTCTATTTCTTGCATCAAGGATTATAATCAAAAGATGTCTTAGTGAGGCATAGGGATATGGATGGTAACAGGCTGGGGCAGTAAAATACCCTGCCTAGTCGTACATGTAGGTCCGGGACAGGCGAATAGACGGAGTATTCTCTGACACCTGAGGACTGGTGTCTGTAGCCATCTTCCAGACCCCAATATGTCATTCAAGTATTAAGTTTCCGCTGCTTTCTCTACCTGGGTTTCCGCTAGTGTTGGGTGCATGCGATCCAGGGTAGCAGTCGTCATGCAGTTGTAGTATCTCCCCAGGATCCATCAGACATGTGGTCATTTAGCTAAGTGTTCCAATAAGGTCAGCAAAAAGGAGTATTAATAACGTTAAGTCTCAGGCATTTCATTAGGGTCACAGAGAGCCTTCATGGTGCTTATGCACCAGGGTTTAACATTCCATGTTAGCACTATGTTACAGTTGATGGTACTGTAATCCCTGTGTTAATTCATTAGTGCACAAGTCTATTGATTTTTAGATGTCTTAGGGGTTGAACCGAGTCACAAGCAAAAGAGATTAAAAAAAAAAAAAGAAAAGGGAGCAGGGTAGAAACACCCTGACTCTTTAGGCCTGTTCAGGGGGTCCAACAGGGACCCCCAGGGCCTATTTTTTTTGTTTTTGTCTACAAAAGCATTTTTTTTAAAAATGAAGCGCAGGCTCCTGAGCTTCATTTCATTTTGACTCCCAGGGGGGCCAGGTCCCGGGGGCAATAAAAAAAGAAAAGTGCGGGGGCCTGTGCAGGCCCTCGCAGCCCCAGGGATTTACACCTACCTGGGACTAATTGTTTGAAATGCCGGGGGCCACGCGGCCCCCCGCAGCCCCGGGGACCGCCACCTACCGGGGCTATATTTAAATAGGATGCGTGGGGAGCTCTGCCCCCCCACCCAGCCCCGGGGACTGCCACCTCCTTGGGGCTACTTTACTTAAATGTGGGGGCCACGCTCCCCCTGCTGCCACGGGGACCACCACCTCCCCGGGGCTATTTTCAAGATGGGAGGGGGGCCGCACGCCCCCCCTCCTTGAGCTGTAAATGGCCGTGGGGACACTCCTTTAAAAAAAAAAAAAAAAGGCCTGCCCAGGGGGATGAGGTCCCCGGGGCCGAAATAGGCTTGGGAAGGGGGGCCACGCGGCCCCCCTCTCTTTAAACAAAAGAATAATAATAAAGGGCAGGTCCCGGGGTATCCAGGGCCAAAATTGGCGAAGGGGAGCCAAGCAGCCCCCCTTCCTGTATTTATTTTTTTTAAAAGGAAAAGGCCGGACCCCGGGAATGGTGTCCCCGGGGCCGTAATCTGCCCGGGGAGGATAACCGCACGGCACCCCTCCCCATTTTATAAAAAAGACAAGCCCCGGCAGTCCCCTTCCCTAAAAATATATTTTTAAAAAACCTCCGGCAAGTCACCAGAGGTCACGCCCTCTTTACCACCACTCTGCAAACGCGCCTCCTGGTGCAATGGTAGTTGGGGAATTAAATCTCCTTGAATGCTGAGGGTCTTTAGGGGCCAACAAGCCCTCTTGTTACCTCCAGTAAGTCCCAGACAGCAGGAGTGGTGAGAGGACTTGACGGCCACGCTCCCTTTCTCTACCACTCTGCAAACGCACCCCCTGGCACGCTTCTGGTTGGGGAATGAATTCCACTTTACTCCTGAGGGCCTCAGGACTAAAGTGGACTATTTCCCCCAACCAGTAGTGCACTAGGAGGCGTGTTTGCAGAGTGGTGAAGAACGGGGGCGTGGCCTCTCACCACCTTTCAGCAATCTAGCTGTGTAGGCCTTATTGGGGGTAACAGGAGTGCTAGTTGGCCCCCAAGGACCCTCAAGAGCCAAGGGGACTTCATCCCCTAAATAGTAGTGCGCCAGGAGGCGCCTTTGCAGAGTGGTGGAGAAAGGGGGCATGGCCTGCTATCAGATCTCAGCAAACGTGCTGTATGGGACTTACTGGAGGTAATAGGAGAAGTAGTTGGCCCCCAAGCCCTTGGGGGCCAACTGCCCCTCCTTGCTGAGAAGTTGTCAGAGGCCATGCCCCCTTTCTCCATCACTCTGCAAACGTGCCTTCCAGCGCACTACTAGTTGGGGTATGAAGTCCCCTTGGCTCCAGTGGGACCTTGGGGGCCAAGAAGCCCTCCTGGTACCTCCTGTAAGTCCTACACAGAGGAATTCCTGAGAGCTGGTCGGAGGCACAGCCCCCTTTCTCCACCACTCTGCAAATGTGACTGCTAGTTAAAAAACCTTAGAAATTCACTAAAAAAAACAAAGGTTACAGGGAAGTTATATTTAGGAATTAGCATTTAAAAAACCTTAGACATTCACTAAAAGAACCAAAGATTACAAGGACGTTATAGTTAGCAGATAGAATTAAAAATAACCTTAGGAATTCACAAAAAAACAAACAAAGGTTACAGGGACGTTATAGTTAGGGTCTGATTTTACTCATACAAAACCAGAGAAATTCAGCCGTTATAGTTACCTGAGTGCGTGTACCTTTATGGGTAAGTGGCTAACTATAACGTCCCTGTAACCTTTGGATTTTTCGATGAATATATATATATATATATATATATATGCACACATATATACACATATATATATATATATATATATATATATATATCCCTCTGGTGGCTGATTATCAAAAATGTAAATTCAATACCGGCTTTCATACTTGTCCAAATTGTGTGATCCTAGGCACATATTCTATTTCACACAGCCTCCTTTTTCTTTATTATAACATATGAGTGCACTTGTAAATACTTAAGTTCAGCATGTGCACTGTTCAATCACCTCTTATATTTAATAGACTATTATGTTGTTCTATCTTTAATAACAACTAGGCCACGTTTAGGGTTTACATGACGGCTGAATTGCCTCTTAGTTTACTAATGTCAAATTCGTTGGGTGTGAGCCATGAATGTTTCTAAAAATTATCACTTTTAATAAAGTTCTGTCTAGGTCTGATGTACTATGGTGAAAGTCTTCTGCATATTAAAGAAATACACTTTTTTGAATTTTGAAGAGATTGTATCATATTTTTGCATAATCTATGTTGCACGATATACTTGCCAAATGTTTTCATGGCTCGGTTCTTGCACAGGCTCTTAGAGCCAAGCCAGACTCATGTCTCTGGCTTAGCTCACTCTATTAATTTTCTTGTGAGCCCTCCTCTATTTGCGACTCTGGCTTAGTACATGTGGCTGTCAGTCACTTGATAAAATGATTTGTAAAAGGTGAGGACTAAAAACATGGAGCCCTGTCCACATGCACTTATTAGACAACTCTACTATCAAGGCTTCTTGTTGGAGAGACGAAGAAGAGTGCATGATTTAAAAATACATTTAAAATAAGTGATTCCATGGCAAGGACTCCAGACCATGGTGTTGTACGTGTCCGTAATCATGAGATTCCAGGAAGAAATACCAGGGGCAGTTGGGACGGGCAGGGGCATAGCATCAGCAGGGGTGTTTGGGATATGACCCCCTTCAAATGTTTTCTTGGTTTGGTAGTTGGGTCTGGGGACCATGAGTCAGGTCTGCTATGTTTGTGATGTTTTTTCTCTTCATTCTCATCTCACTAAGAGGTCTGAACTTGTTTTTTTGGGATCAGCATTTTAAATCTATATAGTGACTGGTTTACCAAAAAATAGCAAATCTGTACCCAAAGAAGAACTCCTTAAATGGCTGCAAATATACCACTTTTATGAATTCACAAACACTGTCAGTAGTAGGCCTGGAAAGCTGCACCGATCTCAGGTTTTCAGGCTTAGTACGGGCAATCAAACAGCCAAAACGTGATAATATGAATGTTTGAAAATAGTCTAATCAGTGGTAATTGCTCGGGTAGCATTCCAACCCTTAGTTTTTTGCCCACTGTGCAACTCTAGACAGAGGCCCGCCTAATGTGAATCAGTACTGACCCTGTTCCTCATGGAAAAAGGCCATCCAGAACCTTGGTCATCTCACCTCTCCAACCTGCAGCCCACTGCTTTTTAGTTGGGACAGTTTAAATTCACACCCCCGTATCTCATTGACTAAGTTATTCACTTGAGCCCAAAGCACCAAGGCCACCCACAGAGCATCTTTAGTGGGGAGGTGTGCGAGGTACCTGAGGCCAGGGCTGCAACTTCAATAGCTCTGTACAATCTCTTTGGTGGCTGTTGAAGGTGCCTCTTTGTGTCTCTGCCTCCCATTCAGCAAATTCACTGCCTGACTGACAATAATGTTTGACCCTTGCAGCAAGGGTTGGCATTTTTTTTATTACACCAACAGTGAATAACAGGCGTATATTCATTATTGGTGTAAGAAAAAGGGGTAGAAATCAAGGAGAGCAGAGCAAGAATGTCACTTGTTTATGGCAGATCCTTCCAATGTATCTTTGATGTCCACTCTAAGGTCCCCCTGCAACAGTAAGCCTTGTTCTCTTTCAAATCTCCGGTTTATAAAGTGAACTTTAATTCTGTTGAGCCAGAAATGAGTTTTAGATTATAGGACAGAATTGTAAACATAAATGGCTGCACTACATTATTAGGATTTATGCAGTTTATGCACAAGCACAGGGCAGCAAAGATTATAAAAACATTTTTGCAAAGTGTTTCCACAGAGACTCCCTCTTTCAACATTGACTGTTCTGTGAAGCTGACGCAATGGGGCCGATTACGATGTCGGTCGGAAAGCCTGCGACCGCTAATCGGAGGCTTTCCGACCGCGGTCGGAGGCATTACGACCAACACGGTCGGTTTGCGGTCCGACAGTTCGATTACGATGTCGGCGGTCGGAACGTAAACCGGCCGATCATTCCAACTCAGTTCCGACTGGCTCTCGGAGTCTTCCAGTTGGTCGGAACTGCACCGTAATCCCCAATCGACGGCGTTTCCGCCATTGGGATTACGATGCCAGTTTCCCACAGCCTTTCCGTGCCAGCCTTTCCGACACACAAAGGCTGTTGGAAAGCATCTTTGGGGCCTCATAGCAGGGCCCCCTTCACCCTGTGGCCTACGGTTGGTGGGCGAAAGGGGTACCCCACTGTAAAACCCTGCACCATGGGGTGCCTGCCACAGGGTGAAGGGTTTTACACACACTCCCATTTCTTTATGGGAACCTGTATTACGGCTGTGACACAAGCTCCCATAGAGAACAGTGGGAATCCGACCAAACAGTGTTCGGTCGCATCGTAATCAGGTGGTTGGAACCGCTGACCGCAGGCTGGTCGTCCCGAGTCCGAGACGGTGTCGGTCGGAGGCAACTCCGACCGACACTGTAATTAGCCCCAATGTGTCCACTGTTGTACCAAATGGCTATGCTGCAGGGAAGCTTGCAAAGTGCCTGGGCCTGGAAGGTGGGTTGCTATGTAACTGGAACAATTGTAAAAGTTTCTGTGCAACTGTTTACAATCACTGTGATCCAACCCACGGTCCTCTCTTTTTTTAAAGGAAGAGTTGCACGCTGGAGATATATTTCTTTTCTTGATGTTGTTTGGGTACAAGGTGGCCACGGGTTGCAAGAAAAATGCCAGGGGTCCCAAGTGAAAGCCTAGGGGTTGCAAATGCGGCCTCAGGCAAACCCTAAATAAGGTTCATGTTCAGTCAGTCCTACCCCATCAGAGCTCCTTCAGGCCTCTCTCTCCATGGCAGTTGCCATCTTGGATCCCTTGCGCACTGACTATGCTTATTTTCTCTCTAATGTTTTTGCTGTTCCTTTTGTTCAAGGGCTCTATTTTATTTTCTGTCTGCTGCATCTAGGGCTTCTCTAGTCCCTTCTTGACTTTTAATAATAAAATCTGTTTGTGATAGGATGTCACGGCAGGGAGCTCTGGTACTCCATTCCCTGCTGGCCATGCCCTGTTGCAGGGATTCTGTTTTGAAACAGATCTATGCTTGAGATTACAGAACGTCAGTATGTAGGGACTGAGTCACCGTACCACATCAGTACCTGTGGGCCGAATCCTGACTAGGTCATAGTACCTTACCTGCCGTCCTAACCTTCCCAGAGTAACAGGTAAGTTGGCACCCCAGAACACAACACTCTAGTCCCCCAGGGGAACCACAGTAATGACACGTTATGAGATTGAGCCCGGGACTAGACGGAATACATCAAGCCTACCATTGATTACTAAGATTATCTCTGTAAGGAACCTTGAAAAACGCAATTTCATTGTATTTTGCAAGCCTTGAAAAAGCCCCAGGTAATGGGCCACAAGGAGGGTGAAAACACATGTCAGCTGCTCTGAGGCATCTTGGCACTTGTCTTGCTATCATCCTGAATGTTCTATCAATGATGGATTGAGGAAATCTCTCTTTGTGAATAAAACTCATAATTGCACAAACGTACTACAAGCTACATCTGGATTTATTGTACTGTGGAACACTTTGAAGTGACGACATTCACTAACATGGCATAGGTAAGGGGAGCACGCACTCATCTCTTTTACAGAACCACTGTAACAGGTCATCACCTTTCGATCTCTCACTCATGCATGACCATAATAAACAAAAGACATGAGGAAAGTTTGCTATATTTATTGAAACTATCATGCTCTATCATGTAGCAACTGTGCTGCAATTAGAAAATATATGCAATTGAGCAGAGTAATTAGCATTGCTAATAAATTGTATACAATAAAAAGCCCTATCATGGTGAATGATATATTTGCCTAAGCCAAACCTCACTAAATGAGCACAGTGATCTATCAGAGATCTCTGGGATTAGAACCGGCCCCTAAACCTGGCATTTGCCTTTAGCTGGTCTGCATCTCAGATTGCACAGACCAGGCACGCTCGTCCGGGGACCTATCCTCTGCTAGAAATCCTCCTCTCTGTTTTCAAAATGCAATTCCATGGTAGAAAACAGCAGCTGGGTGTCTCTATCATGTCTATATGTTAGAATGTGTTAGTGATCGACCACAGAAAAAAACAGGGCACAATGTTGTTCGACCTTGGACGAAATGTCCAGACCGAGTCCCAGGAAGAAATACTGAATAGAAAAAACCTGTGCAGCTGATTTTTAAAATAAACGTGTGGCACAGAAACAAAAGTGCTGTGTGTAATGTGTGCAAAGCAAAAGCAGCCTGTAACGTGTGCAGTTAGGCCAATATAGGGGAGAACTACAGTGGGCCCCACAGGGAACTCATGACAGTCCCTCCCAAACATTCATTTCATTAACATAATTTTTAAATTTGTTTACAGTCACAGCCAGGCCTTCACCTAATTTCAGGAACCCCTGTGTGTCATCTGCAGCCATTCATAAATATAAGCTGTGATTATGGATGAGGAATGTACAGAAAAAGCAAAATGTCCATGACTGTTGTCCTTTTTTTTTTTAAATGGTCTTTATTAGTTTTATAAACGTAACATCATTGATATTTGCATTATTATTTATTTATTATTATTAGGATTTGTATGGCGCCGCGAATCATCCCCAGGGGGATCTCTCAGCGCCTGGGTGGCAGACAGCAGATTGAAAGTGGTCTTTAAAACATCCAGGTTTTGAGCTGTTTCTTGAACTGTGCCAGGTTGGAGCAGGCTCGGCTCTCATCTGGCAGTCTGTTCCAGTGGGTGGGGGCTAGATGGGAAAGGGCGCGACCGCCCATTTTAACTTTCCCGATTCTCCGCGTGCAGAGCAGTTTCCGGTTACTCCATCTCAATTGACGCACGGGATGTAAGGTTTTAATTTATTCATAAGGTAGGCGGGGCCCGTCCCCTGAAGTGATTTAAACACTATACACAGGAGCTTAAAGACTGCTCTCTTCCTAATAGGGAGCCAATGCAATTGTCGCAAAAGAGGTAGTGATGGGGTACGTGCAGGTTTGTTGAGAGCAAGCCGCACTGCTGTATTTTGGACAACTTGCAGCCTTGATAGTAAATCTTCCCTCGTTCCTACTAGTAGCGAATTTCCATAGTCTAGTCTACTGACTAGAAGCGCCTGTATGAGGGCTTTTCTGGCCACGAGGGGAATCCATGGGAAGATTTTTCTCAGCATTCGCTTCATGCCGAAGCAGGTGCCTGAGATGGTCTTCACATGCTCCTCCATGGAAAGTTTATCATCAATTATGATGCCCAGGTTCTTCACCTGCTTTTTTGGTATAGGAGCTTCCCCGAGTTCTACGGGCCACCAGTCCGAGGTCCACAGCTCCTCAGCTATCCTAACAGCAAGATCTCCGTTTTATTGGAGTTGAGCTGAAGGAAGTTCTTACTCATCCATGTGGCTATTTTTAGGATACAGGTCTTAAACTTTGCTCTGGTCACCGCGGGATCCGTCTCAATAGGGACTATCACTTGAGTGTCGTCCGCGTACAAGATCGTCTCGAAACCGCATGATCTAATGATGGTAGCCAGAGGAGCCACATAGATATTGAACAAGGTAGGGCTTAAGATGGATCCCTGGGGGACCCTCTTGTCCACTAACGTAGTCTGTGACACAAATGTGTCCAGTTGGGCACATTGTGTTCTGTCGGGCAGGAAACTTTGCAGCCAGTTTAAGGCCGTTCCTCTGACACCAATCTCTTGTAGCTTATCCAAAAGGATTCTATGAGAGATGGTGTCGAAAGCTGCTGACAGGTCAAGAAGTACTAACATCGTGGGAGTCCCCTTATCCAGTGACATCCTTATTGTGTCAGTTACTTCAGTCAATGCAGACTCGGTGCTGTAACATGCACGAAGCCCGACTGGGAAGGATCAAGTAAATTATTTTGTTCCAGATATCCTGAGAGTTGTTTATTAATCAGTGCCTCCATAATTTTAGAGCAGCATGGGAGAAGAGAAATCGGTCTGTAGTTTTGCAAGTCTGCAGGGTCAGCTAGTGCTTTTTTCAACAGAGGTTTAATTTGCGCCTTCTTCCACTTAAGAGGGAACGTGGCCGTGGCTAGTGATATGTTACAGACTTCCGAAAGCGAAGAGGACAGGACCGGAGCAAGTTCTGAAATAATAAAAGGAGGGGCCAGATCTGACGGGGAGCCTGATTTCGTGTGCGCTAATAAGGACACTACTTGCTCTGCGGTAATGGCTGCGAAAGAGTCTAGACTGGGTGATAGGGGGTCTTCAAGGGGCAGTACTACCACCTTACAGACCTCTTCCGAACCAAAGGAGCTGTAGATTTTGTCAATCTTCTGTTTAGAATGATTAACTAAGTTGTCGCATAGCCTTTGCGTAGGCGGGAGAGAAGGATTGTTAGCTCTGGGGTTGGTAAACTCCTTAAGGATCTTAAAGAGTTCTTTAGAAGAGCTCTTCACTTCCGAGATTCGGATGCCTAAATGTTCTCTTCTGGCTGTGTTGCAACTATTTAGACAGGCTCTATGTGCTGTTCTATAGGCCAATTTATCTCCCTCCAGCTTTGTTTTTCTCCATTTTCTCTCGCTAGCTCTACATATGGCTTTTTCTTTCTTGAGGCTCTCTGAGTACCATGGGGCTGGAGCTGCCCTTTCCTGGATTTTAACTACCCTGAGCGGAGCGATTGTGTCTAAGGCTTCAGTTACAGAGGCCTCCAATCTTTCCAAAGCTGTGGGCACTATCAGCACAGTTCTTGAATGATGGGGTAATATACGCCAGACTTAATGCTGTTGATGTCACTTTCCTCCATGCTCTGCGGAGGCTTTTACGGTATTGGGGCTGGCTTCCTGGTTCTGACTTCTTCAGAGAGAATCTTAGTGCCAGATGGTCGGTCCAGCTTAGTGCCAAGGGGGGTTCTACTGTTAAATCATGGATGTTCGTAAAGATGGTATCCACGTATGTCCCGCTATATGTGTAGGGCTGAGTACTCTAGGAAAAAGGCCTAGCGACTCCATGGCCGCTATTAAGCATGCAGACTCTACGTTGGAAAGGACATCCAAGTGATGATTAAAATCCCCTACAAGTAGGAAGTTGTCTGCTTGCAAGGTATAAGGAGCAAGAATTTCCAATAACGAGGTACAGAACAATTTTTTACTTTCTCCAGGGGGATGATAAACTACAGCTCCCATCCACCTTAAACCATGAGCAGGCTCCAGCCTGAATACCATTAGCTCAATACTAGGGGTGGAAACAGTGTCCACGATTTTAATGTACTGGGATGAGCGCGTGGCTATGGCTAGACCTCCTCCCCTTTTGCCTATCCTGTCTGATCTTGATACTGTATATTCTGCCGGGAAGGCAATCACCAGGGCAGGTGTAGATTGGTTTTGCAGCCAGGTCTCAGTGAAGAGACAGATATCTGGTTTCAGGTCATCCAGCATATCCCAGATTTCAGCAGCATGCTTAGGGATAGATCTGGCATTGAGGTACAAGCCCTGAAGGGGAACTGCTAGCCCTCCCTTATTCTGCTTTTTCTCCCTGAGCCTCTGCTCGTTTAATACTCGATGGCTTGTGGGATGAGGGTAAAGGGGGTCTGTTGTTTGCTGTATGTAGGCCGCAGACCACTCACATTGTGAACATTTACCAGCGTAAGAGCCACTTTCTGCTGATATGTTCCCATTACACCCTGTGCCAAGAGCCTTATCCCTTAGTTCCAGTAGCATATCCTTAGAGTACGTTAACGGCGGCATTTTAAAATACCTGTATAAAAACGGGCAGATCAGCTGGCAGCGTCCAGGCGCGGACGGGCGCAGACGGGCTTACCTTAGGCACGTCCGCGCATGTGGTAAATTTATACCCCGGGAGGCAAACCACTAGAGCGCTAACCGCTCAAAAACGGCTTGCAGGGTCCTAATGAGGCTACCGCTCTCCACTCAATCGGTCATCAAACGTGACCGCGGTGGACCGGAGAGTTGCCTTGCTAACATCAAGTATCCCCAGGTAGTATTGCACACAGTTCCAAAGCAAAATAAACAAAGTGTCACAGGTAAAAACAACAGTTAAAATCAGGAAGATAACATTGTTTCCAGCGTTTCAAAGTGCCTGCTGCAATTGAACATTGACAGTATAAAATGGCAATACATTTAAATGGTGTAGGCAGGGTACAGGGAAACACCCATCTGGAAAGCAGTAAAGTCCATTCTAGTGGCTGGTATGCCACTTCACTCTGCGGAGCAGCATAGCTCTACACAGTCAAATGAGATCAGGACAATCGCAGAGGAATCAGTCATTGTTCTTCAAAACCATTTCTCCATTAAGTCACATACAGTTGCAATTAAATTTTGACTTGAACAAGTGAAACGACGAAGAAAAAATTGAAGAAAGAAAACAAAAGGAAAAAGGAACAAACGATCTCTCCATGGAGCCTCCAGCACAAGTGCGTCTGATGTTCTGGTGCATCAATGGGTAACGTATGTGCGGTTGCAAGGGCGCAGTGAGCCATGTTAGTAGCTGTGCCAGGGCAGGGGAGGGAGAGAGAGGTGGGGGCGCAGGGCGGAAGGACAGCAACGGGGCGGGATGCGAGGCGGGCAGGATTCGGGGGGAGAAAACGGGCGCGAGACAACTGTGACATCTGGGAGTCGCGGGTTAGTGTGCTCGCTCGTCAATGTAGGTCTCAGGGGCTCTAGGATGTTTAGTGTCCTGTGCCTGTGAGCGGATCTAAGAGGGAAGGGGCGCTGTGGACAATTTAGTCGCAATCACGGATAGTCTTGCCATTGTGTGAGGGTCTGTTGCGTGGTCGCTGTAGCTCGTGCCGCGGCTGCTAGATGGTTTGTATGTTCCGATACCAGTACCCTGCGAAGATCAAGCATCCATGCACCTACATTGGGGCCCAGTGGGGCCTTCCACGCCATGGCGATCTTTCGCTTGGCCAGGCCCAGGGCAAGGTCCAAGAACTTGTTCAATCCATTACGAGACGCACTGCGTTTCGTAACCCCCAGCAGAAAATGAAGGGGTTCCGCCTCTACCCGCGTGCCTGTTGCCTCCGCGAGCGTGGTGGCCACCGCAGTCCAGAATATTTGAATCTCGGTGTAGTTCCACACCATATGTGTGAATGTGGCTCCCTGGTCTCAGCATCTAGGGCATATATCCGCAGTGGTGGCATACATGCGGGCCAACCTGTGGGGGTGAGGTACGTGTGGTGAAAATAGTTAAACTGAGTATACTTTATCCTAGCATTTGTCGAGACAATCTTGGGGTGATTAAGGCATTGCAGCCACTGCTTATCAGTAAGAGTGACTGACAATTCAGTGTCCCAGTATCCACGCAGTGCTGTCAGCGCAGGTGGGTCGTCCAGTCTAAATGAGGTGTAGATGGCGGTTACCGCATGTCGGCCCCTGTCATGTGTGAGTAGTGTCTGTAACAGGTGCGACGTGGTGGGTTCCGCATGGTCTGCATTCCATGTTTGCAAGGATTGGCGCGTCAGCAAGGCATGTAATAAAAAGGAGCCCTGTGGTATCCCATAGGTGTCCACTAAGTCCCCAAACGTCTGTAGTTGCGAGTCTAAGGACAGCTCCACCCACGTCTCCAACCCACTCTCTTTCCACAGCCTTAGTTCCGGGCGCCCGTGACAGGAGAACGTGCCAGGTAGAAGTTCCAATGGTAAGCCAGGGGCATAAGGCGCTGTTCGGTTCTTAGGTATCACATATTTGGACCGGTGTCGTCTGGCCGCTGCCATTAAGATGTTGCCTCGCTGTTTCTGAGTCGGGGTAGTCTTTCCCGACATCCATTTCAGTAGCATTGGTGTATCCAAGGTCAAGGCTTCCGTGACCATTTCAGTGACATTGCTCCTGGCGAGCCACCGCATTGGCCATTGTAGCTGAGCTGCAGCATAGTACCGCTCATAGTTCGGGGCACCCAAGCCGCCGTCCGTCCGTGGCAGGTATAACTTATGGAGGGCCACTCTGGCCCTTGAGTTTCCCCATATGAGGGAGATCAGTAAGGATTCCAGTTCTCTGAAGATTCTCCGGGGTAGATGGTAGAAGAAATACAGAAGGTGGGGAAGGACCAGCATCTTCGAAATGGCCACCCAGCCAATGGGGGACAATGGGAGGCTCTGCCAAAACGGGAGAGTCGAGCGGGCCCGAGTTATGGCCCTACCGAGATTCCCATCTACAGTATCGGGTCCCAGGTGATAAACCTGGATGCCCAAATATTTAAAGGTGTCGAACGCCCATGTTAACAGTGTGTCCGGCACCATTCGTTTCTGGACCAGCGTCATCGGAGACATGGGGAACACCACCGATTTAGTCCAGTTGACTTGGAGCCCGGAGAATCTCGCATGCATATTTAGGGGGTCCATGATCGACTGTAAAATCTCAGCCCTGCCACGTAGATATATTAACACGTCGTCCGCGTACAGTGACACTATGTGCCATCGCCGATCAACCCATAGGCCCCAGTCAGTGACCCGTTGTCGCAGCTTGCAGGCCAGTGGCTCCATGGCCAGGGTGAAAAGGATCGGTGACAAGGGGCAACCCTGGCGTGTGCCCCGCGCTATCGCGAAAAGCGGAAAGAAAGTGCGTCCCGTCTTCACTCTGGCTTGCGGTCTGGAGTATAGCAAGCTTATCCATTGTGTGAAATTGGGACCGATGCCGAACCCCTCTAGTACCGCAATGAGATAAGCCCAGCTCAGGGTGTCGAAAGCCTTCTCAATATCCAAGGAGGCGATCCAGGGCCTCTCCGCCTCACATCTGCACCCAGTCCAGCAGGGCAAACAGCCGACGCAGATGCAGACCTGTATTACGGCCTGGTATGAAGCTGTTTTGGTCTTCATGGACCAGCAGTGGGACAGCAGTGATCAACCTATTCGCCAACAGTTTCCCAAGGACCTTATAGTCGACATTCAACATCGACAAAGGGCGATAGGAGGCCATTTGGAGGGGGTCGCGGCCCGGTTTCGGCAGGATCACCAGTGTCACCTCTAGTAAAGTGGGTGGTTATGCACCGGTCTCAAAGGCTTCAGTGTACACCTTAGCTAGTCTAGGCGATAGTTGTGCGGAAAAGGTGGAGTAGAATTCTGAGGGCCATCCATCAGTCCCCGGGGTCTTACCCGTTGCTAGCTGTCCAATTGCGTCCGTGATCTCATCAAGAGCGATGGGATCCTCTAAGGCGTCATAATGTGGCGGTGTAATCTGTGGGAGTTGTATCCCCGCGAGGAAGACCGGGATGATAGTGGGGTCCTGTATTGCCGGGGCCGCGTACAACGTCATATAGTATTCGTAAAATGATCGATTAATGGCTTCCTGTGTGTTCACTAGAGTCCCAGCGGACGTGTATATGGCAGTGATAGGGGGTTGAGTAGTGTCTGTCCGCAATAACCACACGAGCAGTCTGCCCGCCCTATCACCCTCCTTGTGTCTGCGTGCCAGGTAAGTCTTATAATCGAACGCGCACAGGTCATCTATCGCACTTTTATATGCCAAGCGGGCCTGGGCTAGCGAGGGGCCAATCTGGGAGTCGGTGGGGATGAGTTGCTCGCAGCTCTGTATCGCTAGCTCATGGGTGCGGAGTGTATCGGCCAGCGTTTTCCGGACGCCGTATGTGGTCTTAATGGCGTGCCCTCGGAGGACAGACTTAAAGGCGTCCCACTCCACTCCTGCTGATGAGGCCGTTCCCTCATTCATCGTGAAATAGGATTCAATGGATTCCAGGAGGGAGGCCCGATAGGACGAGTCGGCGAGCGCGACACTTGGCAGACACCAGGTGGAGATCTCGGGGCGCTTCACGCGAATAAGTGCGCACCTGGGGATGCATCCCGCGCCATACATCGTGGACCTGCATGTTAGATATCCACTCTGCCATGTGATGTGCCAGTTTAATAGATTGCGCCCCCGGGAGGGGAGGGCGGGAGCGGTCCATGTCAAGGTCCCGCACACCATTAAAATCCCCACCCCAATACATGGGGGCCGAGGGATCTGTAATTAAGGATGGTGTGAGTGTTTGGAGGAATGTGGACGGACCCGAATTCGGGGCATAAAGGGAAACCAGTGTTATGGGTGACCCATTCAAGAGGCCCTCCATGGTGACAAAACGGCCCTGCGTGTCCACTCTGGAGTGTGTGATTTGCAGTGCAACCGATATTAGCACTCCCCCACCCCGGGCATATCCAGAATACGTCGTACCCAGGACCGTGCCCCTCTAGCGTTTGCGGCGCGATGCAAGTGTGTGTGTGGTGAGATGCGTCTCCTGCAGTAGTGCAAAAGTGATCCTGTGGCTGCGCAAGTATTGATACACTTTGTGTCGCTTAGCGCATCCCGCCAACCCCCTTACATTCCAGGTCAGTAGTTCATAGTCCCCAGTCGCCATCTACGTGATTTAAGGTTGAAACCGTGGTGTGTTGCAATCTACTGGCTGATAGTGTCCACCCCTCCCCGTGTACCCCCGCCCCTGCATGATGAAAGTCAGGCATAGCGAATCCACGAGCCCCATTGTGTGCAAGCATACCGAGAGATCAACATAATATACAAAAATTCCCCCAACATCCCACCCCAGGCCAGTTTGCCAACGGGCAATGGGCCATTCGCACTAAGATGCATGTCATAAAAATCACTAAATGTAACATATAACAAAATAAGAACAAATGATTTGCTATATCAGCTACTTATCGCTCGTTGGGGAGGGTGCAGCAGTGTAGTAGAACAGTGTCCTCGCCACCTCCCATGAATCAGCCTGTTGCCCATCGAGCATGTGTAGGCCGCCGGGTCGCTGTAATGAAGGGTATCACAAAGTCCGCAAATGTCAGCCCAGTGCGTTTGCAGTTTGTGGGGTGAGGGCCGGGCCGTCTCCCAACAACGCCTCAAGTTGTGAGGCCGTGAAGGGCAGTGTCCGGTCCATTAGTATATCGGAGTCCGAGTCGTGTCTAGGAGATGGAGCGGGGGATCCCATGTGTTCCGCCGTCCTGATAGCTTGTGCCCGTTTTCGGGCAACTTGCGCTTTCGTTGGACGACGCAGCCGGCCTTTGCCACGGCCGTTACGTGGTCCGACCAATGTCCAGGAGTGAGAGGGGTCAGACAATAGTGTGGGGGGCTCATGCGCCAGGCCCTGTTGGTCAATCCAGTCCCATGCCTCCTCAGGCGTATTACAGAAGATTGTGCCCTCTGTGTCGGATGCAAAGTCGTGCTGGGTATTGGAGGGAGTATTGAACCTCGTGATCCCTCAAGCATTTCTTGACCTCCAAGTACGAGGAGCGACGGCGTTGCACAGCCAGAGTATAATCTGGGTAGATGTGAACCGTGGCGTTGTCAACCTGCCAAGGGCCCCTGGCGCGGGTGGCTTGCAGTACGTTATCGCTATCACGGTAGTTAAAAAATCTTGCTACTACTGGTCTGAGGGAGGCGCCTGGGCGAGGGGGGCCTCCCGGTACTCTATGCGCTCGCTCGATCAAGAAGAATTTTGACATCTTACCCTGGAGGATGTCTTGCGCAAACCAGTCCTCGATGTAGAGTTCCATGTTGGGGCCCTCCGCCCGTTCAGGAAGGCCCACGATGCGTACGTTGTTCTGACGCGAGCGCCCTTCCTGGTCCTCCACTCATGCCCTCAGAAGGTCCACCTCTTGCTGGGGGTATTGCAGTTGAGTAGCCGTCGCTGTTACAGTGTAGACTCGGATTCTTCCACTCGCCCCTTCAGTTTCTTGTGATCTTCCCATAGCTACCCCATATCGACGCTGAGGGAGTCAATTTGCGTCCCCAGGGTGGTTTTGATGTCAAGTATCGCCGCCAACAGCTCATCGAAGCGGTGCGAATGATCTCTGCGGTCTCCCTGAACTGGGGGCCCCGGGTGATCCGCACTCCCAGCAGCCGGGGCGGTTGTCTCCACTTACGGGGGTTGTGGTTGGGGCTTCTCCGCTCTGGGCTTGCCCATTGTGCCGTCTGCAGAGGGGCGATGGGCCGTACACTGGTCTATGCGTCTCCCAGGGGGTCTGGAGCCGCCAAAGTTCCTGAGACGGTGCACCTGTGGGTTGGTTCAAGTATATGCATCCTATCTGCCTTAAGATGTCTCGCAACACAGGCCACCCCGACAGCCGCTGTCACACCAGGGAAGGATGTCTGGGGCTCTTCGCACCATGCAGTGCCAGCAGTGGGCCCAGACTGCAAGGCCCAGTGAAGCGGGAGCGTGTAGGCCTCTCCCACCGGTCTCGCCCCGCGAACGTGGCACAGGATATCTCCGTGTTGGGCGCTCCCCGTGTCCCCCATTAGGGTGCAAGTGGTCTGCAGGCCACAGGGGGGTGCACAGCCCTCACAGGTGCCCCCGTGTGTTGTCAGGCACGCGGGAGGGCCCAGTCCCGGTGCACTTCTCCCAGCGTGGATTCAAGGGAGGGGCCATGGGTCCAGGCGTTCTCTCGATGTCTGCGCAGGGGTCCTCGGCAGGCCCGCAGCCCCCTGGTAATCTCTGGGCTTCTCTCACCTGAGGGGGGGGTCACCGCTAGCGCCGGTCGCGCAGTCGAGCAGGCCCGCGTCGCCGTCCAAGGCCGCAAGATGGCGCCTCTAGTTGTAGCCACCGGCGTCGCGATCTAGGTCCTGGTGTCGTGCCTGCATGCGTGGGGGACATCAGGGATCTCATCCGCCGTCGAGGGTCACACGTTGGCCAATCGGGCTACAGCCCGCGTGAAATCGGCTCAGCTGTGCCCGGCAGCCCCGGGCCTCCGGAGTGCCTCACTCGTGCTGGGAAGGAGCTGGGCTCGTGGCAGATCTCCGCAGCCGCCGGCACGAAAATCAGCGGGGAGTGGTATGGGGAGCCTTCCGCGTCTGCTCCCGTGCAGAATAGTGGGCTAGGCGAGGAGAAATCAGGATTATTCACGGCGGACGCAGAGCGGAGCTCAGAGCTCCGCGCCCACTCTCGTCGCCATCTTGGCCACGCCCCCCATGACTGTTGTCCTTTAAGGTGAATGGCAGGAAACCAGGAAGACAACACTGTGATGCTCCTCTCTCTCCTCTGAAACCAGCTTCAAAGACAAACTGCTTCACACTATCCCGCTAACAATACAACTCTGTTTGTTTTATAAATTGCACCTCTTGCTCATCCAGGCACTATGTTGAATGGAGCAATGTGCGAGCACAGCTGAATTAAATTCAGAAAGTATGTAATTTTATTTTTGGAAAGATTTTGACTTGGAGCTTTACGTCACCACCTATTTGTGATAATGACCAATAATTCTCACATTTTATATAGCCTTTATCTTGTTTCAGGATTATTTCAGGATCAGATTAAAATAAGTAAGCTGAAAAAGAAGCAAACTGTCTGGAAGATTTTACATATTCCATTTGGTGTTTTATTGGATCCTGGGTATTTGTCCTGGAAAAATGTTTCAGAGCATCTCCAAATTCTTCAATAGAGCTGTCCTGCTATAAATCTTTTCTGCCTTTTTGACTCAATCTAGGCAAATACACTTGATTAAAGAAGTTGGTCCATGATTTAAATCTAAATCTTCATTTTGGAGATCGATGTGCAAATTCCCAAAAATCTGAAGAATTGATTTCTTTAAGCTGGCTATTCGGGTATACATTATTAGTTTTCATGACTTTTCTTAGCTCGATCTCTATGGTTCTCTGATGGAACGACTTGGTACCAATGGTTGCATGAAGAAAGAGGTTTAACTTTAGGATAGAAAATCATATCATGTTTAAAGGATAGAGCACATGCACTTTAGCATTGATTAGCAGTGGTAAAGTGCTCAGAGTCCTAAAGCCAACAAAAACAGGTCAGAAAAAATACAGGAGGAAGCTAAAAAGTTTGGGGATAACTCTGCAAAAAGGGCCAGGTCCAACAATGTGTATAATCCAATATGGATACATGCTTTCATTTAAATGAATAGCATAGCTTAATCATCTTACACTCACATTGGACATATATGCTATGGGTCTTGTTCATCACCCAGTACTGTATCAGTCAATACACCAGCCCTCACCAACTGAACAGGTATAAAATAATTAAATAGATCTGCTGGTCGATCTCAGGACTCCAATCTAGTTCACTACTGCGGGTCCCTAAAAATACACACTATGACTGCTTCGTTACATCTCTCAATGATATTCCGGCATGGGATATAGTAACAAAGTCTACCTCAGCAGATCTCCTCACCATTTGTCTTTTCAACCCTGCCTGCTCAGGATCATAAACTTTAAACAAAATATCAGGTTAGAAAACCCAGTGCAGTAACCAGCTAAGTAAACCATGTTAATAATAAATACCATATAGGGACCTCCAGAGCTGCTCAAAGCTGTCAGTCTACTGAAACCATAAAACTACTAGTCTCTCACACTTCTTTATCCCCCACACTGCTAAGCTCTGCATCCAATAACACAATACCCACTTGTCGGTGGTCATTACGCACAGCAAGAAAACACTTCCCAAACAGGACCAAAAAAACAAACACTATACCCTTTCAACCACACATCCTGCATGGTGCAAGCTTGCTGCCCACATAGGCAGGCACTTCAGTGCTCCACATAGGAGTAGTAAGCCCTGTGAAAATGCTGCAATACAATACAATAAAATGTGAATTAACATTTGATACCAAATCTGCTATGAACTGTCTAGTGGCCAACTTAAACATGGATAGCCAATTTTACCTAGATTCGCTGTTTTTAATTCATTTTTTGATTAAGGTGGTGGTTGAAATTTGCTATAATTTAATATATATGAACAAATGATGGAAATAAGGCACAAAACACATAGGGTAGGGACATCTACATTAAAACCAAAAACTGTACAAAGAGTAAATTAAACTGAAGGCTCAGTCCACCGTCAGCAATCAACCCATCCTCCTTTCTGCTTTGAAAACTATCCAATCAATAAAAAAAAACACAATCTTTTTTTGACCCGGCGACGTTAACTTTCCAGGTAAATCATTTTAAAACTGCTATTCCGAAGATATATTATTTGCTACATTAATTGCCATAATGCCTGCCAAATCGGTATTTCATATTGTTCTTCCAATAGAGTATTTTACCTATATCAGTTCCTAGTCCCAGTAGCGGCTGCTACCGACTAGAGGTGGTGGGCAGGGCAATATTTTTTTTTAAAAGGAACTTGCCTCTTTACCGCCGAAAGCCACCTCTTCTTTCTCTGTCCTCGTGGCAGGAAGCACACGGCCTCCCAGAATTCCCTGACCAATCACAACGCATCCTCAGCAGCGTTGTGATTGGTCTGAGCGCCGTGGTTCGTGCTGAGACAGGGGCTGGCAGGCTGTGCATGTTCTCCAACCTGGCTGTAATACAGTCTGCATGGAAAACGTAGATAGCGCATGACGCTGATGCCTGCTCGAGATGGTTGGCCAAAGCATCATGCGCACTTTAGCTGCTTCCACCACTTCTCCCCCTGTGACACAGGGAGCCCAGCCCCACCCACCTGGCTTCAGCTGCAAGTGGAATACAAAAAACAAAATGATAATAATGAACGTTATTATCATTTTATTTTTTGTATTCAGCTTGTAGCTGAAGCAGTGGGGCGACGCTCCTCCGCCTTAGCGGAGGAGCCGATACTGCCTAGTCCTTGATCCATACATTTCTTCAACTGTACCATTGTAGCAAAGGCACCTTACCTTATGCAATAAAGCATCTCAAACAATTGCCCTTCCCTAATCACCCTATTTCT
The DNA here is from genome assembly GCA_963921515.1 of Calotriton arnoldi. Lineage (NCBI taxonomy): Eukaryota > Metazoa > Chordata > Amphibia > Caudata > Salamandridae > Calotriton > Calotriton arnoldi. The sequence goes on from CAWUFW010001231.1 coordinate 2,468,889, forward strand.
ACAGCCCTCGATTTCCTAAACATTAAGGGGCAGATGTACGAAGCTATTTTTCAGTCGTAAACGTCCCGATTCGCAGAATCGGGCCATTTGCGAATGGAAATATGTATTTTTCCATGTACCATGCCCTATTTGCGATTCTGTAACCTATTACCAAATCACAAATAGGGTTTGCGATTCGGTATTGAAAAGGGGCACGTTTAGGGCGTCCTTTCCTAATACCGTCTCGTAGTGGTATGTGTGAATGCTTTGCGACCTAAATGCGGTCTCAAAACATTCGCATTTTACCACCAAATCTGAGTTGGGGTTACGAACTCCATGTTGGTGTAACCCATTCGCAAATGGAAAGGGGTCACCAAGGGACCCCCTTCCCCTTTGTGAAAGTTGGTGAAAAATTGTTTGAAGGGCAGGCATTGGTCCGACGGACTACTGCCTAATCTTGAAATATCAAAAGAAAAGTTTTCATTTTTCTTTTTGAAACACATCCATTTTCCTTTAAGGAAAATGGGCTGAATTTAAAAAACAAAACAATTACTTTATTGAAAAGCAATCACAGGCAGGGTGGTCTGCTGTGATTTTAGTGATTCCCAATTGGATCGCAAAACGGGACCTACCTCATGAATATTAATGAGGTAGGTCTATTTGCGACCCACTGGAAATCGCAAAATGTGTCAAAGATACATTAGTGCATGGATGTTAGCGAATACCAAATAGCGAATCACAAAAAATCGCTATTTGGTAATCGCGAAGCCAAACCTATTTACATCTGGTCCTTAGTTATTTATGTTTGTATTTTACATTGCCTTGTGTTTGTCACTTCAGAGAGCCGTGCAATACAAAAGAAAAGGGCTGTTTTGCATATACATTGTAAGCAATGAGCTGTGGATGAAGTTTACTATAGACAGGGTAGTTTGTTGGCTGTCATAGGTGATGAGTGTCAGGATCAATCACCACACATGCTGATGAAGAGGCCGCTGAGCAATCAAAGCTTATGATGTTTCAATCTTTAACAACCAATGATCCGAAAACAAGAACTCACCAAACAAAGTACAACACAGTTATCACAGTAGCAATAAAAAACATAATGTCTAACTGTGGTTGTGTGTTACATAACAATTTTACTAATACCTTATAATGTATGCCATATATATTTACAGTACAAACAGTAATCAAACAAGTATTGGCATAGCCAATAGGTCTCGCCTTTGGGACCTTATAAGTGTTTAGCTACGCAACAGTTGATGTTGTTGCAATTAGGATATTGTGCTGAATAACTAAACACTTATAAGGTCCTATTGTATATGGCAATAGGTTTTGCTTTTGGGACCTTATAAGTACTACTAGGTAGAGCGAAGCAGAACATATGTATTTTTCTTTAAATGTGTTATTTTGTTTTAATTAACAGCCTAACATGTTTAGTATTTGTTTTTCCTTCATAACAATTACGTGTTATGTAATGTGTAAAGTTTTTAGAGGATTTTATTATGCGCGTTTAGCCATACTCTGGCTAAAATTAAGCCCCTTTTATAACAGTGTGGTAAAGGTCTGGCAGTAGAAAGGACAGGCTTAGGGGGATGGGAGTGTTAGCAAGTGATCGTAAACAAAAGTCTCCGCTGAGGGGAAACAGGAATAAAGGAGGAGGGCTATGTCTGGCTTGTACCACACTGGCGCCGCTGGTCTGTTTCCTGCTGACACTTCTAACCTCAGCATTCTAATGTAACTGCGGGGAAGCGGCGCTATCTGCATGTTTGCACTTGATGCAGTATTCTGTTTTTATCAAGTTTTAAATAGTGCAAACTCAACACAAACGTATTGGAGCCCTTCCATAAATACCAGTTACGTAACACAAGGATGCATTTTTTTGGGTAGGCATGGGCGACTAAGGAATTTATTTGCCAACAAGCACAGGATATTACGCTTACTCACAAACTCAAACCAAGTTGCCCAGTTCCAAAGTTGGCAGCTAAAACAGTTAAGCCACATATTTTCCGAATTCTTAAAACTGGTGTTTTTAAATGTCTCGCCTAAGATAGAAACCTTAAGATAGAAATGCGTGCCCGTTTTACCCCAACTCATAAACACTTTGCAGTAATATTAAAAATATTTAAAATTGTCTAAACGCTTCAGATGGGCAAATGTTTTATACACGAATCTGCACGCTCGCACAGGAAAGCGAGGACAAAATTATAAAGTCCCAAAGCAAAAACCACGAATAAGATAATAAAATTACGCTAAAAGAAAAAAGACATACCCCGTTCCGCCATGTTGAATTTTAACACGGTTTTATTTTCTTTAAAGCATAATGTATACATAACTCCCGAGACTTTTACAAACACAACAGCACAAAGCAATGCCTCCAACTTAAAAATTGGTCTTTTTTGTTATAGGGTTGTTTAACTGCTGTCTTGCAGTTGAAGATTTATTTAAACCACAGCTTTGGCATTGTTTCAAAGTTCCATTAATTTTTCAAAGCGCTTAAAACTAACAAAATACATGCGCATGCATTTTATGCTAAGTAGCAAAAGTACATTTAAGCATTGTTAGTAAATTATGTCCATGTTGCCTTGTCCTGTGGGGGAATAAAAAAAAAAAAGAGAAATAGCGAGAGAGTGCGAGCAAAAGACAGAGTGAATGAGGGGGGAATACAAAAAAATAAAGAGAGAAAGCGAGAGTGCACGAGGGAATGACTAATGCTAAAAGTGTAACAGCAGCTGGTTTCAGGAAAGAGAGCTGTGCACGAGGGAATGACTAATGTAGCTGTTTTCAAGCACACTCGTGCTTGTGGCACCATCCGCCTTGCGGGAGCGAGCAACAGCCAATTAGCATGCGCGCCGCTGCTCGCTCCCGCAAGGTGGATGCCTCCACAAGCACGAGTGTGTGCTTGAAAATGAGCAGAGCGACGGCTAAAGGCCCTCCTAAGCAGCGCATGCATGCTGCGTAGGCGAGACCTAAAAATGAGAAGTACACAAAACACAATGCACAATTGTAGCATAACAACACTAATCTAGCACTGAGGATGGTAATCACACTTAGAAACGGATAAAGCAGATGGACTCCTGGGGCCAGATGTACGACCATTCTAAATTGCGACTCACAATTTGCGCTCGATTGAGAGTCGCAATTTAGAATTTACAACAGTGTCAGAGACACTGATTGCGATTCCAAATGGGGTCGCAAAATGCGAGGCTCATGAATACTAATGAGCCACTAGCAATTTGCGACCCCATTGGGAATGGCTGGCCCTCCCAGGGATGGTGGCCTGCTGGGCTCAGCAGACCTCCATGTCTGGGACTGCTTTTAAATAAAGAAGGTTTTTTTTTAAATGCAGCCCGTTTTCCATAAAGGAAAACTGAATGCATTTAAAAAAATTAATATATGAAACGTTTGTTTCATTTTTTGAGGGCAGGTAGTGGTCCCTAGGACCACTGCCTACCCCTAAAAAATATTTTTCCCTGCATTTGCAAAGGGGAAGGGGTCCCCTGGGGACCCCTTCCCATTAGCGACTGCATTACCACCCTCTTGAAGAGGGCGGTAATTTGCGAGTGTTTTGCGACCGCAATTGCGGTCGCAAAACATATGTACATGGCTTGTGAGTCGCTATTAGGAAGGGAACGCCCCTTCCTAATGGCGAGTTGCAAATCACTATTTTGCGAGTCGCAATTGTTTGCGACCAGCAAAATAGTGTATGTACATGGCCCTATCAGATTTAGCATGCGCAAACGGATCGCAAACCCGTTTGCGCATGCTAAATCTCGTCGTACATCTGGCCCCTGGATCAATATTGTTTGCAAAGTGCTAAATATTCTGTAAGCGTTACTGTTCACAAAGCTCTATTCTTTCCAATGCTCAGAACACACCTAGAATGGGAGAACACAGAATCAATACAACAGTACAGAAGTGGTAATGATAGCAACACTGAATACTTTAACAAGGGGGAGATTACAATCTCTTGCCAAAATCGTTGCTTTGTAGCACGTCGATAAGGTCTAAAGCTCACAAGCCTCGTGGCAAGCGAACCTGCAAACAGCATAGAGAACATTTAGTGAATAAATGAAAAGGCACAGCGTAGCCAACCGTAAAGTGTGCCAACCCACAAGCACACAAGACTCATAATAGTCAACAAGGGTATCGACACACACCCGCTGATTGTTCGACCTTCTCACATGCATAATCAGGGGGCAACATGAAAATAATCAAAGTGAGTCAAATAAAAAACTATGTTTGTGAGGGAGAGTCCCCACCTGTTTCACCTACACATTTAGTGGTCAGTCTTCAAGGCAGCCCTCCTCTGTCTCTGGTGCGAGTCAAGGGACGTGGTGCGTGTTCGCGAACATCACTCATTGTTGAGGTTCTTTCTTCAGCAGCTCGCCTTTGGTCTTGTGGTGGGGTGCAGTGTGTACTGGGTTAGTTCTCTCATCTCCTGGGGCTGGCTAGGGGCTTCCACACAGGCAAGGCAGGGACAGGCTATTCCAGCAGATCTTCTGCCGGACCTTCATACTGCGTCCTACCCAAGAGTCAGTGGGGTGCTGCAGCTCCACTCTCTGGATCCACCATACTGCAACAGGGCTCACACTGATCCCAGCCCAAGATGAACAATGAGCTACAGGCCACCTCCAACTAATACCTGCAAAGACAGGCATTTGGGCAGGTGCCCACTACCACTACCAGTCAGGGTCCAGTTCATCCGTATCTGTTTAATGTCTAGCAATCAGGTGAGGACAGTCCTTCCCTCTTCAGAAAGGAGCCTGGGAAAGTCCTCTCCCTTGAACACAATGCTATGGACTATGTGTTTGTCATCTATAGGCAGTACTTATCTCCAGCTTGCAAATGCCATATTTCCAGAAACATAAATATGTGAGATGAGCTATGAGTAATGCTGACAACAGAAGCACCAATAGTGCTTATAAAGCGTCTGTTTATGGGATGCATTTGTTCCAATGTTTGCAAAGGGTTACACCGGTGACTAATGCATATAATGGTAACGAACACTACATCCACTGATATAAAATAAATAAACACAAAGAAAACTCCATCTGTCTTCAAGTCTCTGAGCTTCAGTTTAAAGGGGAGGCCTCTAGGCAACTCACCTCGGTGCTTTGCAGCACCTCAGAAAACATAATCTGGTTTCTCCAGCTGGGCCTTGATCAGAGGGGTCAAAGGGAGACTATCCCCGTGGGACGATGGGTTGGGAAGAGCAATCCAAGGCTCCCGCCAAAAGGAGTGACCTTGAAGAGCACCTATCTGCTGTTTGGACGGTATTTCAGAATCATGGGTTCTTCAAACGGTGGGAAAAAAAGAAAAATGCCCGAGAGCTTCAGACACAAAGAAAAACAAAGGTCCAGGGGTAGCACAATTGCACACAGTATCCGGTACTTATGATACATGTAAGCAGATGTCCTTGGTAGAAGGATGCTAGTAAAATGAGAGGGGTGAGAGCACTGGGTAGTAGATCTATTTTGTTTACATCTGTCTGTTCAACTGGTGCTTGGCATCAGAAAATACTGGCTGCTATATCCAGAGTCTAATTTCTTAGTCGCTTCATTGCCTCTAGGCCTCGCTAACAGCTGATAAATATTGTCATTTATTGCCAAATCAAGGTCAGAGTATCAGCTCCATTTTAAGGTATGGTCAAGTGGTAAATTGCCCAGGGTTAAGAACTTCCAAGCTCTCTTGTTCGCCTCAGTCTCAACCTCTCTCCCTCTTTATGCCTACCTCTACCTCTGACTAGGTCTTTCTACCTCTTCCTAACTAGCTGCTCTCCATCTTTATCTGTACCTCTTTTCACTCCTTGGCTATCTATTGCTCTATCATCGCTCTCCCTACCTGACCATACCAATATGTGCCTCTCTTTCAACTTCTCTGGCTTCTTCCTCTAACCTACTCTTCAAGCTACTTCCTTCTGCATAACTTACCTCTCTCTTTACATTTCCTTCTCTTTATCTCACCTTTTTCTATCTCATTTCTATCTCTTTACCTCTCAATCTTGCTGCACCTCATTCCATTCAATAGCATCAATTAATAAACCCCTGCTTTCTCTCTACCCCACCAATTACTAAATCTCTGCCCTTCTCTCTATCGTGTTTGACTACTTCTGCACCACCCTAAATCTTTTCTCTCCCTCAAATATCTGCCCCCTATGTCTCTCTTTTTACTCCATCTGACCTCTTCTACCTCACCCTCTCTCTTTCCCTTTCTCTGCCTATCTCCAGATATCTATTTAGCAATCGCCTCTCGCTCCAACTCAATTTTCTCTCTACATCTCAAATATACTTCTTTCTAGCCCATCTCTCTCAGGACCTCACCTCTCTCTTTGCCACTCTCACTGCTCGTCTCTATATTACTACCTCCCTACACTCTCTCCGCACCTGACTCCTCTGTTTCCATCTCTCCTCCCGGTATCCCCCTTCCATCTGTTTCACCTCCCTCTCAAACCCATCCCTCTTTTACCTTAGCACTCTTTCTTTGAGGGTCACAAAAAGAAACAATTATAAAAGGTGTGTAATAACACCCATGATGAGTCCCCCCAGAAGGTTTAATACCTGTCATCCGCCTTCGATTTCTCACAGAATGCCTTCCACCTTTAACTACCACTCGTTCCCTCCTTTTTCCCAAATTTGTGCCGTTTTTTACCAAGTTCCGGACAATTTCTGTATGTTGCAAAATTTGAAGTCGACTCACACTAATAGCAAGCACCTTTGCCTGATTCATCATCTTTGGTTTTTGTCGACAACATTTCATTCTTTGGTTTCAGTCAGTTCATTCTTAGTTGTTACTAAGTTGAGAATCTGGTTTTCACAGCATCTCTTGATGGTGCTGATTGACGTTGTCTAAATTAGGGTCCTTCTGACAGAGCAATCGTTTCTGAGATTTTGTGCATGTAGTTCTCGTGACTATACGATCATGAATCATTTAATCTTTAACCTTAAATGCACACCTAGATGCGAGCATGTGTGAGTAAGCTGTGCTTGCCTCTATTGAGTCCCAAGGTGCTTAATATCTGTAAAGTTGTCTTGTTCCATTATTATACTGAGTTGGTGTCAAAACATATTTCCATGTGCTTGTTCGCCTCAATATAAACTTCCCACTCCACTCTTGTGTTTTTATATTGGAGTATTGTTGTCAAACATGCGCCTTCTTTCCACACCTAAGAAATTATCTAGCAGTGCCTGTTTGCTGCCTGCAGTGCACTCAGTTCCTTCAATTGCAACAAGATGTATTTCAAAACCTTTGACCCCTTGGCCGCACCATTCTCTAGATGCCCCAGGATCCTCCAGAAATATGGTTGGAATGGCAACTATGTTCATAACAGCTGCCATATTCACGCCTGAAGTGGTCCTAAATATGCTGGCGTTGGAATGCTTGATGCAGAAAGCTCCCAGGTACAAGGTGGCTTGATTGAGCTCCCACAGGTTTAATGCTTGTCATCCGCCTCCGATTCCTGACAGAATGCCTTCCACCGTTAAAAGCGACCCACTCCTTCCCCCACATTCTAATGTTACCATTCTTTAATCGCGTGTGAGGCAGCACGCATACACACAAACACACACACACACTCAGGGGAAAGGAAGGGAAAAGGGAGACTATTAAGGTAAAATAAACAACTTCAGTTGGGCCATAACTATTTATAGCAGTGACATAAGAATTTAATTAACACAGGATATTACAGGACGATAACAGATTGTAGTCACAATATAAATCTTTTCTTGGTGGTATCTTACTATTTTTAGAACTTGTGTTGAATTCAAAGGCAATTTGTCCCTCTGAAAAATGTTGATCGTCTGCAGGGATTTGTTGAACCATCTTTGAAAGAAAATAGTTTTCTCATGATTTTCTCATCAAAATTATGGAAGAGGGGGGTCTAGAAGCTAAAGTTTGAGATAATTTTTCTACAAATTCACAAATATCTTCCCTAGCCATGTAAAAAAAAGACTGACGTGCTGAGTAAAACCTGGACGTCCGACAGCAGTCTGTCACTTGATTCCCCAATGTTCTACTTTGCTTTACCGTAGAGTTCCAATGAACAACCAGAGAGCTTACATTCTACACTCATGACAAATGTGAGGCCCAATGAATGACATCATGTTGCCGGAGTCACAGCTGTAGACAGGTAAGCATTTCTTGCAGTACAGACTGCAGTGAATTAACAACATGAGGGGATTCGTTTTGTCACAGAAATTATGCTTGTTGCTCTAGAAAGCTAAAATGAGAACTCATTTTCTATGAATTCTGAAATATCTTCCTAATCCATGTCAGAAAAAAGTCGTGATTGGCTTCCAACACAGTCAACGGTGTGTCAGATGTCTACCCAGTCACTACTGTAGCTTCACTACAGAATTCCAATGAATAACTAGAGTGATACCGTTCTGCATTGAAGACAAAAGTGAGGCACTCCTGAATGCCATTTTGCTGAAATTAGGGGATATTGAATTTAAAGCCTTTCTTGTGGAGTAGGCTGAAGTAAATGATCATTGAGGTGTTAGTGCAGATATGAAACCAGTTGGTTAGAAATGTGATGGGAGGTATGGGGTTTTAGTCATTAGAGGCATAATATATTTCAAAGGTGCTAAAACAGTTAAAAAGAGGGATCACCTACTTAATCCAGTATCCCTTTTCCACATCTGTTTACCCAGGTTATTTTGTCATTAAATAGCTCCCTAATTTGAAAATAATAATATATTGGTAGACACTGAAAGTTCTTTTAATCTTCCATTTAAATTTGTTTGGGCAGATTGTTTTTAGAGGTACAGGGAGCTATTTACAGACAGATCACATATTTAAATTAATAGATTTGTGATACAAAGAGCATGGAGACCCTCCACTGGTGTTGCTGTTTGGACATTTAGTTACCGTCCGCTCGCCGCGGCCCACACGCCCGCCCAATTAGGATGTAAAAAGTCAGCCAAACACCGCCCGTAAGCCAGCGACGCCGTCCGCCATCAAAGTGCGCCCGTTCACGTAGCGGCGCGGCCCAATGGACACACACCGTCCGACGAAATCACGTACCGCCCGGCGTACAAATTACGATGCCGCAAACAAACAGCTCCCACGGCTAAGAGACACCGCACGAGAAACCAAGGCGGAAACTCGATCGCTGAGTACGGACACCAAAGAGGCGGACCCCCCGAGCATGAATCCAGCACTGCAGGCCCTCCCCATGCTCTACCTGATGCAGAACCTAGGAGTCAATGCACCGCGGAGACGCAGGTAGGCAGACACACAACACGGGCACGCAAACACCGCACACAGTGCAAGGGCGGAAGAACTGTACATGCCCCCCGGACACCCCTGCGTGTACACGACACATCCACCACTGCACCCACAAATGTCACACCGGGCAAATTGAAACAACTCGTAACAACCGGGCACACACTACCTGGGACCAGGAACTAACTTCCCCGTCACGGCCCCGCAGCGCAGCGGCGAAGACGCAGCCACACATGCGCACAACGCAGAGCCCAATGACAGCGCCATGTATGCGCTGCACACAAACAACACAGGGCACAACAAACACCACACACCAGCCCCACCCTGAACGCACATGTCACGTGACAGTCCTGCCACAGTCATGTCCCCAACCGGCAATTCACTGTTGCCAACCTGACGTCACACAACTGACCCGAACAGGTCAGTGATGTCACGCCAAATTAGGACACACCCCTGTGTGCAAAACATGGCAAAGCACACAGCGGCGGCAATATCACCCAGCAGAATATGGACCCCGTCGGCAAAAGGTACGCCAGTACCACACAGAAACACCGATACCACCCTGCACCCAATACCAAGACATGCAATACGTAACATCAAAGATCCCGGGGACCGACAACAGGTGGCTCCAATCATAACACCCACACACAAGGCCCAACGTATAGCGGAAACACAGCGTGCCGCCCACACACGGGAGAGGAGATAGCACTGAATGGCCTTCCATACCCACACCGAAACCACAGCTCAACTATTCAAGCAGGACAATACAGTCATTATCCCCAAAAAAAGCCCAACACAGGCATGCAGAGGGAACCGTCCACTGGGCAGATAGCGCATAACACGAAAGAACATTTCGAACGGAAAAAGAAATAATACCACTCCCCCATGTGGTTCACATGCAAGTTATCTGGAAGGAGTCAGACACCACTGACCTTGACCATTCATAGAAGCATGTGGGATGAGGGCCCGTGTCCTCCGCACAAGCTACTATAACCCAAGTCCTGCCTCCCTACGACCATTACAGAATTCCCAGCCGACCATTACAGAATTCCCAGCAACGTCGGAGGTTGCACTCTGCAGACTGCACAGACAGCCGGAGCACGCCATCACATCGCCCTGCAGCAAAATGGCACTTGCACCACACCTACCCAACTACGCCGGACAGATGAAGGTGTACAAACATAACCTGATACAGATATTGGGATGTGAAAATCTGGCTCTGCTGAACGTAAGTTACCGACTAACTTACCGCATCGCATTGTTCAGCTGCGTCATCCCCGTCTTCTACTGTCGGAGGTGTCCCTTCCACTGTCCTGTGGATTTATGTCTCTCCAACCCGGCATGTCCAATGGCGGACCTGGTACAACTGTTCAACCCCCTGGACGTCCACGACAGGATCTGTTCAGCCTATGGGGGGGGCATGGCGTATGTGGCTGCAATCGTACCCACACTGCAATGGGACCACTGTGCCTCCACACGACGTATTCTGGATCACAGTTTCATCGAATGTCATCCAACATGTCCCATCAGGCTCCTACAAGGGACAACTTACGACCAACACCTTGACAGCCACTATCCGCTGCATTGGATGGCATCCATGTATACCACCAATGCCATGGAAGCCCTGCTGGAAGGTATCGCATACCTGACAACCTGTCAATTCGTCGGACCCCGACGCAATACCCCCAATTGAACGATTATGTCCTACACCGTACCCATGCTTGGCTCCGCACGGACTGAGCAGTTACCAGTACAACAACTATACCATACAACCTGCAACTAACACCACACCATTAACTACACTGCCATATCATCGGATATTTTCCGGACATGCACTCTGTTCCTCATCACATCCAGTAACTCTGCATGAACAGGGGGGAGGCAGAGGCATGGGATTGGGTATGGCAACCACATGGACATCACTGCACGTACAACTATGCCATAATATGTATCCTGCGCCCATGAACATATGCACCGGTCAGTGGACAGTAATCGGTCGGCTGTAGTATGTGAGAGCTGTCACCTCACCTCCCTCTGAACTTCCGTGCCAGGACTTTTGCATGGACAACAAGTGCATCCCCCAACAACATGACCCCAGTGACTGTGTCATGTCCAGTAGCCACCACATTGCAACAACAAGTGGGACGCCGTTGCATGCACGTAGGCCCATGCCCTGATGACACCCCTCACGCACGTGTGTATGAGTAACTATAGCAGCAAACCTGTAACATGGAACTGAGATGTACTGTGCCCATGATGTCAAGCGGTCTGGTAGGCAAAATGTATACTGTCTGTGTCAAAGTCAGCAGCTCCACAGTAATTAGCAAATGTAGATTAGCACAGCAACGGCTAAGCAGTTGTAACTCTGAAGCCCACATCCCACAGTCAACAACTAATCACATGTACCCCTACACCCTATGCTATGTGTAATCATGCTGAGTATATCCTCCACATGCATTTCGCTGCCAGTAGTGTCCACTATACTGCATCACAGAGGACATAAGTCCTAATGCATGGCTTGAAGTAAATATACGTGTCTCTGCTTATTCATTTCACGAGTACGAATGAGAGAGGATGAGAGTGTGTGAAGTACACGGCAGTCGTGAGATGACCATGTAGTCTACTGTCATTGGATGTCAACGCAAATGAGTAGCACAACTGTGGAAGACACACGTGTCATGTGAAGCGGGAGTTACGCTTGGCTCAGGTGGGTGGGTGTGACGGGTAGGTGCGCACATGCAATGTTGAAACACGCTGTGTTGGGAGGATTCCGGAGCAGTACATAACCGCTCTCCTGGGAATTTGTAAAGACCACCTGTCTGGGGATGAATGTGAACTCGTGTGTGCACAACAGGCGGGCACACGATCAATGCTGCATCAGGTGTAGACGTCAGCCCACCCTCTGTGGACATGCTGGATACTGCTGTGCGTCCGCCAGGCTCTTGCCAAGGCACTCACATCCCCTGTCGACCAGATGTATCCCCAACATTGTCCACCTGCACAGGCAATCCAGGGCACGGGATGGCAGTGGAGCATGGTGGGTGAGAGGTCATGGCGCGCACCTCCTGGTCACATCACGCAGGCAACACATCCTCAATATGTAGTATGGCACAAGTCAAATGGAAGTAGTGGGGTGACGCACACATCACGAGCAGGAGTGACGTCACGGAAGGTGGCTCGCACCATCTCACTCATTGCCTATTTTCCCACACACGTTACATGCCATTGCAACAGAGAAGCCAGCGCGTGCACAAGCAGCTCCAAGCTCGCCCCAGAGAGGCCAAAGAGTGAATGTGTGGGTCCATGAGCTCCAGTTGGACGCGGCCTGGGCCGCTAGGGCAGCTACAGCCTCTGTGTGTTGCAGGTGGTGTATCCGGACTGCGGAGCCTGTCATGCATTGTCAATGTTGCCCGGGTCTCGAGTCGGGGCACCACGCAGGTGTACGGCGTCCCGCCACTTATTATACCGCGAGACAGACCACTTGTTCAACTGGACCCACACATACACTCCTTGGCCTCTCTGGGGCGAGCTTGGAGCTGCTTGTGCATGCGCTGGCTTCTCAGGTGCAAACGCATATTTGGGTGAGCGAGGGAGGCCATGAGGACAGGGTAAAATATGACTGTCTGACTTCCAGTTAGTTTAAGGAATGACCCTGATGTGGTCATAAAAGACGTGTCTCGTGTGTATTGCAACTAGTAGATAAGCCGATGAACTTCCCATGTCTTGCATGTAGCCCCGCACCTAGACCCGCCCACTCGACACATAAAAATGAGTACCAGCACTACATCCTTCCCATTCGAAGCACTGACTGGGTGTGACAACCATCGGACAGTCTTGTGTAGTCCACCCACGCGTACATGTGGGCCCTCCATGATCCATGTCACCTGCGGCAAAGTGATGTCATGGGCAATGACGGAAGTGAGGAGAGCTGTCTGCCCCACGCACAGATGGCGCATCAGCTCAACAGACCCAGCACTGAGGGCAGCAGGGGTCACATGTGCAGGGGCAGCTGTGCCTGGTGTGAAGGCACATGCATATAGACAGCACATCGAGCAATGTGTAGTCTGCCCACATCTATTGTCCATTGTCAGGCGGACCTAGCAAAAGATCACAAGACAACACATCTGTGTGGGTGTACCCACTGTGACCAACACTGCGCAACAATCAACGTACCCGCCCTGTGCATGGCCCACCCCGCAACGGAGGTCACATTCAGTGCCACCATCTCTCACACACATCCCTATCACGAGGCATGGTGTGTCCAATCGACAGGGCTGAGTTTGAGCTTATCTGGAGGGTCCTGAACAGGAGACACATGTAACCCACTAGGCAGTCTGTGTTGTCACCTACCGGCAATGTGCAGGCCAGGCCTGCTGGGACTGAGAAGGGCAGCATGGCCCCAGCCTGACATTCACACGAGCAAAAAGTGCACTGAGACCTGCATTGCCAATTGTCTGTGTCACTGGATGTCTGACATGAAGTTGCCATGTACCACCACTCGGGAGGGACAGACATGTCAAAGCGCCCGAGAGCTCACATACCCCTGCCACCTGCAGTCAGCATGGTGAGCAGTGCATGTTTGAACCCCACAGGCTCTGACTCATAGTGCTGCGGATCAACGACATGTGTGTCCCCCACATGCACTCCCACACACACTGCAGTTGTCTCTCACACACAACTTTCGCAAGGAATAGCCATGTGCAGTGTGCGTGGAGCTCGGAATCCAGGATCTCCAGCTCCTCGCTGGTGAGTGGACCTGGACATATCCTCAGCGTCATCGACGTGAAGGTGGACAGGTGGCAGCAGCAGGTGTTGTTGAGGGATGCCAGGCTGCAGTCCCAGGTAGCTGTGGTAATGCCGGTCTCACTCCCACACTCATATAGCCCCCTGGGGCAGGTTCAGTGGGTCCAAGCTGCTGCAATTTGTGTACCATGTCTGCCAGCTTCAATTGCAGACGATGGCCTGCTCCCAGCTGGCCCGGGACGCTTACCTCCATAGTGGAACACGCAGGGTGCAACCGCGAGGGTCATTGGAGTTGGCCGCAAGGGCCTGGCCCATGGCGGGTACAGTCCGCTGATGCCATGTGCACCACACAGTATAATGTGCGCAATGCATCTGCAGGTGTGGCCATGATTTGTGTGTGGGAGCAGGTCCACAATGGACAGGGCCACAACATGCTGTGTGCATAGGCAGTGACGGCCAGTGCCCAGCCTCCACATGTCTGTGAGCATATCATCATGTACACATTGGCATGGGAGCATGGGATATGCATATGCACACACATGCCATCTTTCACTATGTACATCTGCCACCTGGCACGTGCAACGTTACGTGTCACTTGTGATGTGTATTGGCAATCACACAGCCGTGTTGGCATGGAGCTGTCAATGTGTACACCTGTCAATGTTTCTGGAGGTGTGATCCGTACAGTGCTGTACATAGGGTGCAGTAGGGACATCAATGACTGTCTCATATCCCCTCGTGCTACAGGTCCCACTTGTTTTGGCCGCTCAGCCTGTGTCCATAGCGTTGTTGGTGTGTGCCATACTCACCCAGCCTCGGAAGCAGTGTCATGCACAGCAGCTAGTTATGTTGCCGTGGTATTGCCGCTTGCCAAATATGCAGTCTGATACCATCAGCATGCCTTACAAGTTATTAAGGCCTAAATCCCCATGTGCATGCTCATAGCAATGGTGTGTGTCACTGCCCATTGCAATTGGTAGGGGACCTGTGTAAGTGTATTGTGGCTGTGCTGTCCCTACTTGTCAGCTGTTCTGTGATTCAATTGCTTGGTCAGTCATTTTTGTTTTGTGTATGTGGAAATGCCCTGTGGCGTGTTGCTTTGACATGTGTCCACTTCCATCTTTCCTAGGAGGAGACCAAACATACATCGCCCCTACCAATTGCTGTCGGACATGGAGGATGTGGAGGTAATCCGGAAATTCCGGCTGGACCGACCCACCCTGCATCGCCTATGTGCCTTGTTGGAACCCCACCTCCGTCCTCGCAGGGTGTATCCAACTGCATTTACCCCCACGGCTAAGGTGATGGCTGCACTGCATTTCTTCGCCACTGGGTCATTCCAACACACAGTGGGCAGTGGAATGTCCCAGCCCATGTTCAGCATGGTGCTACGTGATGTACTGTCAGCGATGAGGCTGTACAGGAACAGGTACATCAGATTCCCCAGGGCTCGTGAATTGGCGGCAGTGAAGGGTGATTTCTATGCCCTTGGACGGATCCCCCACGTTGTTGGTGCAATCGATTGCACCCATGTTGGCCTTGTAGCACCACAGGCCATGGAGCACATTTATCGGAATAGGAAGCACACCCACTCCCTGAATGTGCAAGTGGTGTGCCTTGCGGACATGGTCATTACACACGTGTGTGCGAAGTTTCCAGGATCGGCCCATGACTCGCACATCATGCGCAACAGCATCCTACCACGTCTGATGACCAATCTGCAACCGGACCGTGCGTGGATTGTTGGTGAGTATGTGTACTCGTGTAGCGTGCCTGGTGTGCGATGCTGTCTTGGGGACAGTTGGAATTGCAACTAATCTCGGTATTCCTCACACCCAGGGGACTCTGCTTATCCGAATTGGCTTTGGCTGCTCAGCCCATTACATAATCCTCGGACCCCAGCTGATGACCGCTACAATGAGGCACATGGGAGGACCAGACGTGTGGTGGAGCAGACCTTTGGCCTCCCGTCCAGGTTCAGATGCCTGGACCGCACCGAGGCGCACTGGCGTACTCCCCACAGAAGGTGTGCCAGATAGTAGTGGCTTGCTGCATGCTGCACAATCTGGCTATTCGCAAGCAGATCCCCCTAATAGTGGATGACGGTGATCATCCAGGGCCCCAGCCTGCAGACCAGGACGGGTCCAGTGAAGAGGACAGTGGAGAGGAGGAAGCTGTGAATGTGCATCAGCAGCTCATCGCCCGCTACTTCACTTGAAGGTGAGTGACCATGTACGACGGCTGATGTAGTTGTGCAGGTGTATGTGTGCATTGTGACGGAGGCTTTTTGTTCACTGAGTGCTGTGTGGCAATGGTCCATGTCCAGGGTAGTATGCCACTGACAGTGCCTGTGGCATTGTGCCCCGTTGCTCTGTGAGATGTGTGTACATTGCTTGTAGTTGGTGTCAAGTACTGTGAGATGAGTGTGTGACACACTCATTGAATGTACTCTTGTTCTGTTTTTCACCCCTAGGTCCCTACAGCCTCTCCTGTCCCTTCGACATACCACACAGCAGATGCATTTCTGCTCATGGTGGCGGTTGCACATCGTTGAATAAACACAGGGCACAGACAGCAGATTGTGATCAAGGTGTATTTATTTTCAGCGGTGACATGTTATTGTGTGCAAGGTGTTGACAAAAGTGGTGCGTGCAGTGACTAGGAGTTGACGGTCATGGCTGCGTGATGCTCAAGGTGTACCCATTTAGTCCTATGTCCACAGTCCAACAGACACATGCCATTCACATGGCAGTGTGGGGTAGGATCGTATTACAAGTCAATGCAGTAGGTGGTCAAGGTGGCTGGCTGACTCACTGGCGTTTGGTGCGTGCGAAGTCCTCTCTGGACACCTGTTTCCTCTTCGGACGGCCCCTTCCACGTTTGGGGGGGGGGGGGTGTGTTGGTGGGCTGCTGGTGGTGGCTGAGGAGTGCTCACTCGCTGTGGACGCAGGGGAACGCGATGCTGCACGACCCTGCACCACAGCAGGTGGTGGCGGAGGTGGTGTTGCTGGCCTTGCTTGTGCCCTCACCACCACCACCAGCTGGCCCATGAGGGCCACGAATTGGCCCATATGGGCGTCCATGGACCTCAACACCCCAAGGACCTCCCGCGTGTCGCTAGCCGACCTGGCCCATTCTCCTTGGGCCTCTTCATAGGCCCCAAGGACTCTATCGATTTGCGGCAGGGCTTGGCTCCCAGGCACAGATGGCGTTGGCCTGACCCTGATCCTCCTACCAGTACTGCTGCCACCGACCTGCCCACTAGCCACATTGCTCACCACGGTCCTCGGTCTGGCTCCCAGGGTGGACCCCGACGGCCGGGCCACCCCTTGCGCTGGGGCTGTGGCCAGGGATGACGTGGTGGTGGTGGTGGTTGCGGTGGTGGTGGTGGTTGCGGCGGTGGTGGTGTTTGCGGCGGTGGTTGTGGTGGTGGCCGCAACGACCGTGGCAGCAGGGGTCTGTGACTGGTCAGCAGCCCTGGGTGATGGGTTGGTGGGTAGGAGGGGCCCTGGGGAGCGGTTGTGCCCTGCCACCCCAGATGGGCCTGCTGGGTGGTCCTCGTCCGAGGTGGTGTCCAGCTCCTCTACATCCGTGAGTCCGGGTCGGGGGCTTGCGGACTGGCTGTGCTGGCTGCTGTCTCCCTCTCCAGCATCCAGCTGTTCGGCACCTGTGGGGAGAATGAGATAGGTTATTGTGTTGCACCTATCAAAGTATGTATTGGTTGTCTGACATTCACAGTTCGTGCACAGGTTTCCCAGAGGCGTGTGTGTGGATGTACGATGTGTGTATGCGTGGGCAAGGCAATGGAACTGTGTGATGTGAACATGTGGCATGGGACGGATTAGCAATGCCGATGGGTGTGTGTTGCTATACTCCTACATTTTGTGGCTCGGGTGTATGCGGGCTCCAGACCCATCGACGATATTGAGGTGAAATATGGTTTTGGGGTTCAAATGGAACGCTTCGACACGCTGATGGCAAAAGGGGGTACAGCCCCCTCAACGCTTTTGAGGTGAAATATGGTTTTGGGGTTCAAATGGAACGCTTAGAAACGCAGATGGCAAAAGGGGGTACAGCCCCCTCAACGCTTTTGAGGTGACATATGGTTTTGGGGTACATACTGTGACATATGGGTGCAGAACGGGACATGTGTTTTGGCAACATGACAGTGCAGAGACAAAGGTGTGTGTATGTCTAACATACCCGGCATATCTGCTGACTGGTATCATTTATGGACATTACATTGGAAGCATTGTTGTGAGTGAGTGATGGTTGTGTGCCACACGACGTATTGCAGATGGGCCAATTCCTTGGTGTGCGTGCTACCGTCGGCCATGTGCATCAATGCAGTGCTCTTGGGGTGTTGACTATATTATGTATGTTGTTAATCACAGTGTGACGTGCGCTTCAGTCACTGCAGGCACATTATTTGTCATGGGCAGGTATCTTTGCATAACTACTGTATGAGGGCCAGCTGTTCGGATGACATACCTTTCATGACACAGGGGCTGACAGATGAGATGGATGATATGTTGAATGTGCATTGTGTGCCTGTGTGTTTCATGGGTCCAGTGGTGTGTATGTGCATTATTGTGGTCCCACGCTGTTACTTCTAGGCAGGTTGGACTTACATGGGCGTTGTTGTACGATGTGTGGGTAACAGGCAGTAAGAACGACATGGACAAGACTTCGATGGTGTTGCTGATGTGTGTGATGAGTGGCACAGTGCCCGCCGTGTGGGTCTGTGCTCCAGTGGGACTTGTGCATGCAGACGTGGCTCCTTAGGTGTTGCTGTGTTTGTGATGGGTCATGTGGGGTATGACTCTGTAATACATGTCCGTGTGCACATTGGTCACATGATTGTGACAGGGAGCAGTGCTGCGTGTTCCTCTGCTACGCGACATGTCCCATGTGTTAGTCGTAATACAGTCCTCATGCCTACAGACACCCCGCCCTGTACAGTTTTCCACCTACAGGTTGTTTTTGAGTGCGCAATGCAATGGATGCCACATGGTTATGGGAGGGAGGGGTGCTCCATGTTGCTGGTCTGTGGGAGTGGGGGCGGTGTTGTGAGTTGTGGTGCTGGCTTACCACCCACAGAAACCCCTCCATGTAGGGTGAGATATCTACCGGTCGGCTGAAGGTGTGCACTGCAGTGGCTGACACATGGGTGTGGTGTGTGCTCCACCTTGATGCGCTGTGGGACTAGGGGCCTGGTGTGTGTTGTACTTCAGCTGTCCCCCCTCCCACCCACTGTCTTTGTGTTCCGGCTACTTACCTGTTACTTGTCGGTTACTGCAGCTATGGCTGACACATGGGTGTGGGTGTGGTGAGTGCTCCTTCTGGCACTTTTGGAGTACAAGGGGACCTGGTGGGAGTTGCGGTGCTGGCTGACTGTTCACATGCCTCCATGGTTGTTAGTTGGTCGGTTTGGGCTGAGTGTGTGGTAGTATCTGTTGCATGTGTGAGTGATGTCTTGTGTATTGTGTACTGGACATGGGGGTGTTTATCCCTCGGAGCTATGGCATAGTGGTAGTGCATGTGAGTACATAGCGGTGTGCTGGTATACATTTGTTTGTACTTACCAGCCTCCACTCCCCCTGGTATTCCGGTGAGACTCTCCGGATGTATGATGCCTCGCACCTTCTCCTCCCACGCCTTGAAGGTCTTGAAAAGGGCGGGATTACCTCCGCCAGTCCTGTCAGCCAGCTGCCGATTCTTGGCCTCCTTCTTGACCTCCCTTTTCATATCGTGCCACCTCTTGGTGATTTCGCCTCGGTTGCGTGGCACGTTCCCTACTGCATTGACCTGGTCTACGATCCTGCTCCGCATCCGATTTCTGGTGGCTACTGTTGTCTGTTGGACCTGGTTGCCAAAGATTTGTGGGTGCACCTTGATGATCTCGTCGACCATGACCGTCAGCTCAGTTGAAGTGAACTTTGGCATTCTGTGTGCTGCCATGGTGTGTGGTTTGGTGTTTGTGGTGCTGGTGCGGTGTGTGTGGTGTGTGATGTGCAGGTCGTTTGTGGTGCTGGTGTTTGGTGCTGGGTGTGATGGGTGCGTATCTGTGGTGTGCTGCTGTCCTTGCTGTGTCGCTGTGTTCTCTCCTCTCTTCTTGGCTTTGTAGTGTTGCAAGGGATTGTGGTCTGTGAAGGGGCTGCTTTTGTGCTTACCTATGTGGGTGTGTCATGATGGTCTGTTTTCAGGTGTGTTGTGGCTGGTGTTCTGGGATTAGTAGTTTATTTGTTTGTCCGGGGGGGGGGGGGGTGTTTTCAGGATGTGTACTGCGTTTGTGTATTTGTGCGTGGCTTGCTGTGTGGACTTGTTGGCCATGTTGTGTGTGTTTGTTTGGGTCCGCGGATGGTTTCTGTGCAGGGACGTGGCCGCCAGGGCTTCTGCCGTGTCCACCTCCATCTCTGTTGTTTACGATGGCGGGCGGTGTATTTGTGTATTTACCGCGCTCATGTCAGAGCGATCCTAATTTCACGGGCGGTGTCTCGATCGTCAGGGCGGGCGGTTTTTGGTTGTCGTGCGTATTTGCGTCCGTGGCGGACGGGTGGACTTAGAATCGGACATGATCGGGCGGTATTTTTTGTTTTTTTTCCGCCGCGGGCGGTGTTTGCTTCGCGGCATCGTAATTGCTCGGTCGGTATTCAGACGGTGTAGGCGGGCGGATTTTTACCGCTATGGTGGATGGCGGATTTTTTACCGCCCGGTATCGTAATGGACACCTTAATGTTTTCTTTTTACCTTGTCCTACTTCTTGGTGCCAGTAGTTGCATCTTCTTGCATATATGTGCACTGGCCTCAAAATAATTTTTATTGAGAGTTAAACATTTATAATATAAATATTTATGTCTATAAAAATATATCTCTGTACACCCCATAAATTGCTACACTCAAATTCATTTAAACATGATGTTATAAAAAAAAGAACATTATAAATCAGACAAAACAATGAGGGTACTCTTTTGAAACACAGTGGAAACTGTCATAGACGAATATATGTCGTTACATCGCGGTCTTCACACCACGATACGTTTACAACGCAGGCATTACAACGCAAGTCGTTACAATGACTTGCGCTGGAGGGCGCTGGACTTAGGAATAGTATGATTTACTATTCCAACACCAGCCTACGTAACAGTAGGGAAGGTGTTGGAATAGTAAATCATACTATTCCTTAGTGTATAGCGCCATCCAGGCCAAGTCGTTGTAACGACTTGCGTTGTAATGCCTGCGTTGTAAACGTATCGCGGTGTGAAGACCGCGATGTAACGGATGTCTCCCGTCATGGACTACACAATTTTCAGACATGGACCCCTATAAATATATAAAAACCACCACACTCAAAGGAATGTTTTTATTTATTTCAGGAATGTATAGCAAGAGAGAATACATTTTTTCATGTAAATATTTAGCCATCTGTACAGCGAAGTATATGATTGGAAAGCTATCTTCTCCAACCATATCTCTTAGAGTAGACACATCCTGTGAGACAGGTGAAAATTCTATTTCCATATTTGACCTCCATGATCTTCTTCACCAGCAGCTGTTATGGAAGAAGGTGTAGTGATATGTGGGTTGAAACTGTAATGAGACTTGTATCAGGTACTAGTTATGAATGTCCTGGGTAGATAACTGACCTGCACCATGATGAGTTTTGCTTCTTTATTGGTTTCTATTGTATTGTAGATTTACACTGTGCTTACTACTGATGGGGAGCTGCTAAATCACTTTGCGGATGAGTAGTGCGCCATTCCATGGGACCACATTTAGTTTACAGGACTAGTTTTGCAGTTATTTATATATTAGAACATTGGATTGTTGGGAGCTCCATTGAAAACATTGGAGTGCTCCGGGCTTATAATGGCTGGTTTTAAGCCCGGAGCATCAACATTGCAATGTTTAACAAAGGCCTCACAGAGCCCAAGGGGATTTCAACCCCTCGGGCTCCTTGAGACCTTTGTTTTACAAATTAGAACATTCTGCCCTCTAGGGGCGGAATGTTCTAATAGACTTGGAGCCCTCCGTAGCCGGCTGTACCGGCCATTAAAGGCCCGCTCCCGTGTGAAAGGCCTTCAGCTAGGGCCTGTAAAGCTGGAACGAGCCTTTAATGGCCCGTAGAGCCCGCTTCGGTGGACTCTAAGGCTATATTATATCATTTTTAGAGCGGGTATACTGATTAATTTCATGCAGTTTCTAGTGTAAAGTTTGTTGTTTTGGTATTGATGCTGACGCTCTCGTTATTCGCATTCCAAATTGTGTCTGTGTGTAAAGTGCAAGGATGTTGAAGTGCAACCAATGGAGAGAAGAGTGTGATTTGCAATCGATGTTGAAATAACCAGTGAATGGCTGACAGCACATCCCAAG
This sequence comes from Calotriton arnoldi, assembly GCA_963921515.1. NCBI lineage: Eukaryota > Metazoa > Chordata > Amphibia > Caudata > Salamandridae > Calotriton > Calotriton arnoldi. Next base: position 2,491,206 of record CAWUFW010001231.1, read on the forward strand.
AGCCTTTCCAGCCTCAGTATTAGGTCTTACATCCCTCTTACTGCCATAAGCGTAGAGGGAATTAGCAGGCTGTGTCTGAATTATTAGCACTGAAATGTCTGCACAGTGGTTAGGAACAAAGCAGCCCTATATTTGGACACTGACATACACTTTGGAGCCAACTGGAGAGAAAGTCTGGAGCTGTCCGCATCCATCTTCCAAATCTGCGTGTTGTTCTTGTGTGTAGATCTTGCAGTGTGTGCCAGGGGGTTCTGGCTCCCTTCTTCACTTTTGCATGTTTTTGGGAAATGAAGATAATCACAACTTTATAGAAGTGTCCCGGACAGAGGAAGAGATCTTTATCGCCCTTCCTGTTTCTCGTGTTTTTAGAAGCAATGAAACTCATTCGTACCTGTCAAATGAATAGCTGGTCTTTTGTTTTTCCTGGGGCTGGTGAGGGCTGCCAAGTGCATCAGGCAGTGCTTAATTTGAGCTAGTGGTTTCCGGTGCTCAGCACCGGCACTTAATTGTCAGCACTGGCGCTTGTGACAGTCTTCCACAAGATGGCTCTGTCTGGCTAATTTAAAGATGACCACAACAGTTAATTATTAATTCAATGTACATCTAAAATGACTAATTGTAGCCGCCGATGTGATTCTTATAGCTTTGGGGGCCTGGAATAGTTCGAAATGTCACATTTGTAGGAGTGTGATAGTTAAGGGTTGTGTTGTTACTATCATTGGCAGTGCTGGGAGGGGCAATGTGTAGTGCAAGCTGCAGTTGCCTCCTGACGAGAGCCCTGGCACTTATTTATTTACAAATTAAGCACTGGCATCAGGGAAACAGGGCGGTGCATGATGAGGTTATCACGTCTAGCAACTGTGTACTGAACCTGTCGATATTTGGAAATCAGTTAGTAGTCAGTTCCAAGCAGACATCAGTTAATTAATTATTGTGATGACGACTGACTTGTTTGATCATGTTTCACTTTAATAACTCGTGAAAAACTGGGATGAACTATCCATGTGATTATCTCCTCTCTCCATATCAGCAAAACACAATAGGCCCCATTCACGTCATTTAACTTACACAGGAAAATGCCTTTTTATGAGAGTAAATCTGCTTAAGTAGTTGACAGAAAATGGAGTTACACTTGAAGAAAGATTTACTCACATGTATTGTTTCGTATCATTAATGGTCTCTAAGGGGAGGGGAAGGTGTGGAATGACCTGCAAAGCTTGGAAACACCCACAAAAGTTTTCTTTTGGGTATTCACAACTTTTTCTATATTCCTTTGACACCCTGGAAATGATTAAAGGAAGTAAATCTGTTTCCAGAGTGGGAAACAACATCAACATAGGTTGGGGCGTGAGAGAAAGGGTTTATTGATGGGTAAAATAATTTTCCCTGTGCACAGAAAAAGTTTCAAAGTGGAATTACTTGAGCACAATACATTTTCACGTACGTAAATGTGAAAATAGTTTTAAATAGGAATTAAAATAGAATTACTAGGAGTATTTCTGAAAACCTTAAAGCATTCCAAAAAAGTCATACATTTACTACAAAGTTAGAAGGAAACCAATAAGACAAAGGGCCAGGTTTATGAAGGCTTTTTGCATTCTCAAACGGCTCAAGGCTTTTTATTATGTATTATGAATGGTAGTAGAAAGGAATTTAGAAGCAGGAATGGGTACCCAAGGGACCACTTCCCCTTTGTGAATGTTGAAATAAATATTTTTAAGACTAGGCAATACTCTTAAAAAATGTTAGTTAAAAAAAAACTAAGATTGCATTAATTTAACGGAACCACAAACATGGTGGTCTGCTGACTTCAGCAGGCCACCATCCCTGTGATGACTGCGATCCATAGTGGGTCGACAGTTTCGGCTTACCTCAATACTATTCCTGACGTATGTCGAATAGCAACCCACTAGGAATTGGTAATTTGTCATTCAACGTATTAATACATAGGTCAGTTTGCAAAATACCACATTGGTCTAAACAATGCGTGTTGCAAATTGTAACATTTTGCGACCAGTGCTACATAGATCTGGCCCAAAATTTCTTACTTTTTTGTGAAGCTGTTTCATGAACGCAAACAAGATTATGCACCACACAAACATGAGGAAAAGGCTGCCTCGCCTCTCCTTGATTATTTGCAAGTGCCACCTGCTCATTGAAAGGGAAGCTAAAGGATCTCAGGAAAGTAGTTGCAGATATGACTGCTCCCCCTCTTGTGAAGTCCTTCAGGGCACCCGCAAGACTCAGGAAATAGAGTGACTCCGAACAGATACAGGTAGCATACACCCATCACATGTCTGTGCAGGAATATTCAAGCCTTCCCTTTTAAGGAGGGCAAGGCCCCTTCAACTGCTGCAGCCTGATGACCCTCAGTAACCCTTAGTAACCTATTAAAGATGACCATCTGCAGGAGAGTGGTGCAAAACAATGTCTTAAAGCCATACAATTGCCTAAATGCACATATTTAGCGCACACTGAAAGGCTTTTTTGCCCCTGTGCATGCTTCAGCAATATGGAACAAGGGAAAAAGATTTCTCTCATTAGCACCAGACTAAGCCACATGTAAATGAGCAAACACCCTCTTTGAAATACACACCCATTCCTAAAGTGAGCCTGATTCGATACTACAGAGTGGCATTTGTGGGTGAAGTAGCACAAACCTACAGCAGGCGTAACCTGAGGCATCACTTCTGAGCTCCTGTACGCCCTGGAGCCCAAGGAAGAAGTTGAAAGCAGCCCACGGAAGCAGCCAGGAGTGACCCACGGAAGCAGCCAGAAGTGCTCATGCTCCTCTGGCCCCTTACCCTCCCACTGGCCTGGGGTTTGTCCACTGCAGTTGCAGCCTCAGTGAGCCCAGGAGCCTACAGTAGACCTGCAGCAGCCATTGCATATAACCGTTAGAGGGAAGAGGTCTCTAGTGAGTGCGGCTCAGCATCCTGCAAGTGCTGTGTTGTGCTGCACTGATAGGGTGGTAGGGCAGGGGCCCCCAGGCATTTCGGGGTGGGGAGCGCTTCCTTCTCTCTCCCAGTGTGAAGGCAGCTCCAATTACAGCATGAGGGCAATGCTGTCCCACCCGTCACCCTCTTCAGTACAGGTCCAGATCAGTCCAGACTCCGCACCACATTTTGCCTTTCTGGAAGGGCAGAAACCAAGTCAAACACCGCAAGTGTGACTCTAGAAGGCCATCATGGAGAATGCACAATAGCAATGAGGTAGTCTTACAATGAGAACAACGAGATCCTGGACGCAATGGAGCAGACTCAAGAAAACTACCACACAAGACCTCATCATGGCTTGGCACGGAAGATCCAAAAGCCTTTAATAAGGACCAGGCCTAACTGATCCAGGCATACATGGGAGTCCAGCCTCACCCTAAATCCTCCTTTGAGGAACCACAAATGACTTTGCAAAACCCTGCAAAATCCCAATCTCATTGTAAAATAGCATTGGCCCCAAAAGATACATCTCCTACACTGTTGCAGGCAAATAACATTTTTAACATTCTGACAAATAATAGAAAGAGCCCAGTCCAGATTAAATATAAGAACAAAAGCAATAAAATGAAACCCTACTATAAAGAAAGAACAGAAACTACACCTAAATGACACATCAGTACACAGTGTAAACCCCAGCAGCTAATTGGGTGGTTGAAAACATAAGAAAACCTGATCCTACCCGCTCATACAAGAGATCAGCAAATTGGATATTGAGGCAAATCTAAACCTGAAAACCCAGAAGGTCATAATAATGGACCACGGTCAAAAAAACAGAAGACTGAGATAGTTAAGGCTGAAATAGACGAGGACCTTACAACAAACAACCAACTACAAGACCATACCTCTTCAATGTCATTGTCTAAATGATATAGGAACCGCTTAAGTCTCAGCCTTATAAACTTATCATGGCTAAGAGAGTCAATGCAAGACATACCTGATTAAATATCCTCAAAGGAATGAAATGGACATATTTGTTTTGCCATGTACCCCTCCCTCCCCAAACACATTTGTGAGTAATACAGAGATCAAACACCCAGAAATGCTTCTAAAACACGTTCTCAATTTTTAAATATCCAAGAACAAGACCCCACATATGGCAGCAAGCCAGATGAGACTCCTCCGGCCCAACTAGGGCTTTCACTCATGCGATCAATGTGCAGTACTCTAGATGCTATAGCCAATGCATTATTGCTGAACTCACTGAAGATGGAGGATCAAACCATGCTCCTGCATGATATTGGAACCAGTGTGGCCACAATCGACAAATGAATGGAACTAATGGAAGAGGCAGTAGGGGACTCAATTAAATCCCTTGGGATAAACAACATACATTGTTACCAGAATAGTTCATAGATTTGCCCAAATTAGGCAAAGTGCATGAAGTAGTTCAGACAATCCTACAGTACTGTAAGAAATCTCTGAAAAACAGCATCCAGCATCTAGGCCATCTTATACAAGCCAGCACTTCAAACACAGTGCACAGGCAATTTACTGCTGGAACAACTGAGGAACTAGTTACACTAAAATCAACCTGGTCAAGGAACCAACATCTCCTTCAAGCAATATTATGGCCTAACATCGAGTTTACTAATAAATTAAGAAAGAAAAAATGACTAAGGCAAAAACTAATGAAAAAGCAGCTACTTTATCTACAAGCAAGGTCAACTTAGCCAGGATACGATCACCAAAAATCATCCTAAACTCCACCTCACAGGAGGAGAGGACAGAGACTATACAAAAGGTGTTACTGAATCCTCTCCCAGGTCGACTATGTGGTATGAACTGCAAACTCATAGAATCCCCACTGGACCACACAATAATGAAATAAAAATACATGTTAATGTATCAAAAATAGAAGCTACCAATGCTATCCAAAAAATCACTTCAGGCAACAATCATGATGAAGGAAATATTATGCTGGGAGGAGAAAAAGATGTAAGCATTGGGAATCCAGGATTAAGACACAATATGATTCACCTGGTAAAAGCATCCACCACTTCATCCCATTCTACAACCTTTAAAATCTTCCTAGAAGCAGACCTATATGCTAGAAAAAGCTTTCTGCAGGCACTATTTTCATCATCTATGCTTGAAGCCTATGGTGTATTCCAAGATCATAATATTAAAGAACTACGACCTACTGAAGCTAACCTTGGGTCGGAGGGAGATGATTCCTTAGAGGATCTCACAGTTAAGACTAAAATGGGTGACTTCTTACAAAAACCATTATTAGCGCTTGGACCATTAAGCAGTGGACCAACATGACTTCAGGAAGTCGACTTAAAAAGATCCAAGCTCACCCCTGAAAGATTAATTGCCCACCAAGGTCGACAAATTATTGAAGGTAACATTACATCTAATAAAATAATTTTTACCGCTTTGTATCAATCTGGAGGAGCGTAAGATATTTTGAACTAGGTGACATCCTGAATCCTAAATTTGTATCAAGTATGCACAGAAGCCATACCATTAGTGACATTTCTGGAAAGAAGATTACTCAATTGCAGTGAGCCCACAGATACCTTAGGGCCCACTTGTTCCCTGACAAGAACAACCTTAGCCAATAAAGATATTCTTGCTGACTGGGGCATAAAAACTACAAAACGTATTAAGGAACAATACCCTAGGTTTGTGTAGCGATCGGAAAAGAAAAGTATACATCCTGACTGCCGCTATACGAAAGTGGCTTTTAGAGCCATAAATGGCCCTGAACGAACAGTTTGATTAAGAAGGATCTCGACAAATTGAAGGTTGTCTTCTACCACCGAAATCGAGAGAAGGATATTATGTTAATGACACAATAGCCAGTGACATGGTAACGGCAGGTTGAAAGAGCAATGACTGGAGTTGGCTAACCTCGGTCTTATCAGTCACAAAAAATACCCAGCTATAGGAAACAGCTTTGGCCAGAGCCCTATTCCAAACGGGCACAATAATAGGCCGGAATACTGCTGGGCTAAAGCATAAAATCGAAGACAAAGACTGGGTGGCCTTTATTAAAACTCCTGCAATTGTTTGCTTTCAAGAGACCTAGGCACTAAAAGAATTGTCAATGGATGGGTTTATCCCATGTCATCCCAGTCACTAAGTGAACTAAGGGCAGACCCAAAGGTGGCTCAACTACTAGATTTCAGTCTCACTTACTTTTAAGGTCAAAATTAACATGACTCCAAACAACAATATGCATCACTTCACTTTGAGTAATGGATCAACGATAATAGACCTTTTTAATGTACACTTGCCGCCTGATAAAAGCAATAGAAAGTGATTTTAACATCAAATGAATTAATATCAGTCACATGCATTATCGACAAGGAAATTGTCTGCGGTATAACCACATTCGCAATAGAAAACTTCAGAACTTCCAAAGAAGGTTTCTTATTTACATCAACCATGGCATCCTGTAGGCTCCACTCACTAAATGAAAGGAATATATCCGACACTCCGAGAAAAAACAATAGAGGTAACAACTGTGTAAGCTTGATTGACTACATCTTGATCACTTTTGAATCATGGAACCTAGTGGTAGATCTGCAAGTGGTAAGTCATTGGAAAGTGATCACGACCCATTAATGGCAACGGTTCTTATGCGGGACTTGAAATATAAGAAATACAAAATAGAGCCTAAGCTATCAACTCTCAATTTGACATTCAAGCACCAAGCAAACAGAATCTTTTGGCAATAAACCATGCCCCATTATCAGTCAAACATCAAGCTTTAGGCTTCACTTCTAAAATCTGTTTGCAAACAGAGAAGGTAGTACCCAGCTCTTGGAAACAACAATAATTATTCCTGTTTTTAAAAAAAGGATCTCAAGCTGATACCATGATTTATCAATCAATCTCACTGCTATGCTGCTCTGGAAAAATTTATTGGAAAATCATCCTAAATCGTGTGTAAGATTGGGCTGACAGTATTTTGATAGTATCCATTCTCCAAGCAGCCATTAGGCAAAGAGTCAGAACCATAGATCAGGCCATGAGACTTTATCTTATCTGCTTCAAGTATACAAAATTGAAGAAATCAATCCTTTAAATAGTATTTGTTGATCTGAAAATGGCATTCAACTCAGTCAACAGAAACCTGCTATAGAGTACATTAAAAAACCAAGGAAAGCCCAGTAAACTATTGTGTGCTTTGCAATCACTTCATCAAGATGCTTCTGCAAGGATAAAATATGGTGCTAATGGGGAAAGTACAGCGGAATTTCCGATACAAAATGGAGTCTGTCAAGGCTGCGTATTAGTGGCAACATTAATTAATCTAAATATAAATGACGACATGTGAAGATGTTTCACGGATTTAAAGCTGAATGTCCAAATGGTGGAGGTGAAAAGGCTCTAGTCCTCCTGTTTGCTGATGACGCAGTACCGATGGCACAAACAGAACTATTGATGCATCGCTTACGGCAGGGCAATGGGCACTACTGTGCCACCCAAAAACTTTCAATCAATGTGGAGAAAACAAAGGTTCTGATCTTGAAACCTTAAACTTCACTAAAGAAAATGTTCAAGGTCAGGGGACAAACTTTGGAATGTGTTTATGCCTTCGACTATTTAGTCATTCCCTTCCACCAAAAATTGTCTTTGACAAAAAAGCTGGATAAGAAATTTGTCAAATCAGAGCTGTCTTGCACTTTAAGAAGAATTTTGACAGAGAATCAATAAAATCCATACTACTGCGTATTATGAAAGTATTTTGAAAGTGGAAGCTGCAATCTTGTATGAAGTTGCACTATAGGGTTATGGACGAGTACTGGACCTGCAGAAAATAGGGAATTGTTTCCTGTGACACCCTAATGAAAGCATTAAGACTGACACTAAGCATAACTAGAATCAAGACCAGTGCTTAATTTGAGCCGGTGGTTTCAGGTGCTCGGCACCCGCACTTAATTGTCAGCACCAGCTCTAGTGACAGTCCATCACATCGTGGCCCTGCCAGAGATGTGCACAACAACCATGTTTATTAAGTCAAATGGCATTGAAAATGAATACCAGCCTCTCACGCCATTATTATAGCTTTGTGTGGCCTGAAATAGTGTGAATTGTCACACGTGTAGGAGTGCGATGGTTAGGAGTTATGTTGGTACTGTCTTTGGCAGCGCTGGCAGGGACAATGCATGGTGCAGGCTGTCGTGGCCTACCGAGAAGGGCCCAGGCACTTAATTTTTTACAAATTAATCAATGATCGAGACTACAGTCCAGCTTAAACCTGTTCTTTAATGGACCAATACTGCTGCACAAATTTGCCTAAAAACTCAGATAATTTGGATTTTTCACAGCCTGGTGGGCAGAAAATCTGGATTTTATTAAAGACACGGAGGCTAAGATTATGCAAATCTCCTTTATTGCGCAGCTCACAGCAGCAACAATTGAAGAGATCTTGAACTTCAAAAAACATTCTAACAGAGTATAAAGTCCCTCCACACGTAGTCTTCTCCCTTCTTTCGTGTAGCTAACAAGATAACTTTAACTTTCTTTTTTCTTGACTTCACTGTAATAATCCGTTAGTTCTTTGAAATCTCTTATCTGAAAGACAAAAAAGATCCACTTTAGTCATTTTACCCAAGGATGGGTATCTAGTGGAGGGATAATCTTAGCCTCAGTGTCTTTAATAAAATCCCGATTTTCTGCCCACCAGGCTGTGAAAAAATCTAAATTTTATGGCATGACACAGAGGCTAACATTATGCAAGTTTAAAGTGTGTTCAACACATTATCAATTGCGCTTGTTACAGGTTTAAAGTAACAGCTTTTGAAGATATTTTCGTTGGACCAATCCGCAGCGCTAAGGATGTCTTGTAGACCTCCACCCAAAATAAAAGCTTTTGAAGCTGAAGCCCCTCTAAGGGAGTGTGCGCCAAATATGGATATATTTATTGCTGCTTCTTTCATAACATCTTTCACCCATCTTGCTAAGGTGGCTGAGGAAACTGCTCTATGGGGAGACCTATGGGATATTACTTGTTCAACATTTCCTCTTAACCTTGCAGTCCTTCTTTCGTACTCCATCAGGCACTTCACCACGCACAATCTTTCATTCTGTGAAAAGAAGGGGAAGAAAACCAAGGTTGACATGGTCTTAGTATGTCTTTTTAAGTAAAAGCAGACCCATTCTGGTTGGTAGGCTCTACTGGTCATATCTAAGGCTTTCACGTCTGACGTTCGCCTGAAGGATACTAGGCACAGTAAAACAGTGAGTTTGTAAGATATTTGCTTTAGGGATAGCCCAGAATTTTCACCCCAGCTTGTAATCACTCGAAGGACATCCCTAATGTCCCATAGGGCAGTGTGTTTAGCAGAAGGTGAGTTCAAAACACGCATACTTCTCTAATTTCTTAGCTAGTAGGGTTTGACCCACGGACGTTCCGTCTACAAGGCAATGGCCTGCTGCAATGGCTGTTCTGTAGACATTAACTGTCCGGTAGGACAATTCTGAAGCAAAAATTTCAGATAGATAGTTAATTATGTGTACTAGATCAGCCGAAACGGGATTGTAGTTCCGTTGAAGGCACCAACTAACTCATTTCTCCCAAGCCAGTCTATATGCTTTTCTTCTGCCAGGTGCCCAATGACTCTGATGAGTCTGAAAGCATTTGCCGAAAGCCCAGGCATCTGCCTCTGTCTCCTGAAATCCTCCAGGCCATCAGTGACAGAAGACCCTGCTGTACAAGGGGGTGACATTCTCCCTGAGGACCTGTAATTATTTCTTTGAATGTTTGGTATTAAGATTGGTAGGTCTATACTCATTTCCATAAGGATTGGGAACCATGCTTGAGACCTCCAGAGGGGCGTTATTACTACTGTTACCTCCTTGTTCCTGCGAATTTGTAATAGTAGTCTTGGTAGCATGACAAATGGAGGGAAAGCATAAGGTGTTAGTCCTTGCCAAATCTGAAGAAAGGCATCCACCCCCAAGGCCTGAGGGTCCGGCTTCCAGCTGAAAACTTTTGGTAGTTGACTGTTCAACCTGTCTGCAAAGAGATCTACGCCAAAGGGTCCCCATATGGACTGAATGGTCAAGATTTCCCTGTCTAGTCTCCAGTTGCTGGAATCTCTGAAATTCCTGGAAAACCAGGCTGCAACCCTGTTGTTCAGGCCCGGGATATGTTCGGCAATCTCTGAGATTCCCTTGCTGAGGCAGTAGGCCCAAAAGGTCTTGGCTAGGTCCGAAAGCCCTTTGGAGCAGGGTCCCCCCATTTTGTTTACGTATCTGACTGCAGATACATTGTCCATGCGAAGCATGACCGAACACTTCATTAAGTCCCTGGTAAAGCGGCGAATTGCAAAGGAGCCTGCCAGTAGTTCTAGTCATCTTCAAAACAATTGTTCACAAGGAATTCATTTAGTACAAAACATTTTAATCCTCGCAAGTTCCTTCTATCTTGTAGAGATTTAATCATAGTTAGCTATTGATACAGTCAATATGTTCCCAAAACTTTTTTTCAGTTCCATTTAGTATATGACTTTAGAGAGAGACATATGACTTGAGAGAAAACAAGCCCAACAGAGATTTTATTCAACACTTACTTCAGCTGAAGCGAGTGCTCTTTATTTGCAATTACAAAATTTAATAAAAAAACTATACACGCATAACCTCCATTGTATTTGACACTACTTACATACTTATGGAGAGACAAAACACGTGACTTATGGGAGAGCCGTCTTGATCGTCATTGAACTCTGGTTCCGCAATTAGAGGAACCACGGAGAACATTGCCAGGATCAGTGCGTATTGGGCTAAGTCGAATTCCCGTTATACTTCCATAAGACTGCATTTAATATACTGGAGCAAGTCTTATTGTAATTATTCGATCTAGTCTTCATTCTTTACCCGGTTATCCCACGTACCTAGGGTAGTCTGTTCCTTGGAAGGTTTGCCACTGGCTGAACCCATCTATTTCATGTTTGGATGACTGAAAAATTATAGCCCCTTTTGGCATACATTGAAGTGCCTTGGTCCCCAGAATTTCCGTCCTGAAGAGACCCCGATAACGATAGAGGGTCGAAACTTGTCGACAATTGATGAAGGATAGTCCGAAGAACACTAGAACACACTCTAGGACTCTATGATTTATTCAGAAACCTCAAAGGACATCCTTTAAACTCCAATAACCAACCCCTTGTTCTAAAACCGTCACTTTAGCTTTATTCACTTGTTGGTTATGGTCACTTCACTGTGGTCACACAAGTCACGTTTTTTGTCTCTCCATAAGTATGTAAATAGTGTCAATACACAATGGAGGTGATGAGTGTATAGTTTTTTTTATTAAATTTTGTAATTGCAAATAAAGAGCAGTCACTTCGGCTGAAGTAAGTGTTGAATATAATCTCTGTTGGGCTGTTTTCTCGCCAGTCATATGTCTCTCTCTAAAGTCATATACTAAATGGAACTGAAAAAAAGTTTTTTGAACATATTGACTGTATCAATAGCTAACTACGATCATGAGAATTAATTTTTTTTGTACTAAATGAGTGCCTTGTGAACAATTGTTTTGAAGCTGACTAGCTATACCCATTTCGCAAGGACGTAAGGGTTTCTCTTGTTTTTTTTATAAATTGGCAGTAGTTCTAGGCAGTTGCTATGTAGCCCTTTCTCCTGTTCTGTCTATCTTCCCCCATCGATCAGTCGCCACATCTCGCACCCCATCCCTCTAAGCTCGCGTCCGATTCTATTACTATCTCTGGTTCCTCCCCAAAGATGGCTCTGCCATTCCATGCCTCTGCATTCCTCAACCACCAGAGTAGTTCTTTCCTTGGATCTGAGTCTAGGGACACTGTCTGAGAGTAAGGTTGATTCGATCTCAATGCTTTGGCCTGGAGTCTCTGGAGAGCCCGGTAATGCAGAGGGCCCAGGTATATGGCTTGGATCGTTGAGGACAAGAGGCCCAGTACCCTTGCTAACGGTCTCAGTGGGAATCCCTCTTTTTTTAGTATTTTCCTTAACTCCTTTCGAACTTTACTTAATTTTTCCCCAGGTAGTTTTAGCTCTGCTTGAACTGTATTTACGATAAAACCCAGGAACGGAGTGTCCTGGCTTGGAGTAAGTTATGGATGATTTTTTCATGTTTATGACAAATCCTAGGTGTTCTAACAGTTTTATTGTAATGTCTGTTTGTTGTGACGCCACTTCCCTGGATTGGGCCATTATTAGTATGTCGTCTAAGTACAATATCAGTCTTATCCCTCTTGCTCTTAGCCATCCAGCTACTGGGCGTAGGACCTTGGTGAAACACCAGGGGGCTGATGAAAGACCTAAGGGGAGGCTGCAGAACTGCCAGAGTTTGCCCTCCCACGTGAACTGGAGAAATTTCTGGTGTGGAGGCCAGATTGGGATAGTGACGTATGCGTCTTTTAGGTCGAGACGAATTAACCAGTCCCCTTTCCTCAGTACGTCTTTGAGTAGGTGAATTCTTTCCATTTTGAAATGGTGGTTAATCACCCATTTGTTCAATTCTTTTAGGTTTATAACAGGTCTCATCCCTTTGTCTTTCTTCTCCACTAGGAAAACATTGTTGATGAAGCCTAACTCTTTTCCCTCTCGTATTGCCCCTTTGGTGTATAAGTCTTTTACCTCCTTTGTCACTAGGATTGCATCTTCTTGTGAGAAGGTCATCTCCCGGGGTATCTTTCTTTGTATTGGTAAGTGTATGAACTCTATCTTGTACCCTTTGACTGTATGCAGGATCCAAGGATCCTGGCTCACCAGATTCCAGTTCCCACAGAATTGGGCTGGTCTTCCTCCCATCTTTATAGGGGTATCTGAAGGGTCTTTCATAAGTCTTACCTGCTGAAAAACCCCCTTAAGCCTCTGCCACGAAGTCTCTGCTTCTGAGGGTAGAAGGATGAGTGGCTTGCAAAACCTACCTGGGAGAGTCTGGTCCCCCGCCCCATGTAGGGTCTTGATGAACTCTGGCCACAGCTGAGGAACCGACCCCATGTTCTTCCGGCCCTGCCAAAAACCTAGTCGTGGAACACTCTCTTTATGTCCTTCTGGGACTTCTGTATAGAATTAAATACTCCCATGTATTTAGTCATTTCCTTAATAAATTCTTCCCCAAAGAGAAGGCCTTGGGAGGCTGCTCCCCCTTCCTTGTTAGCCAGTTCCACTAGCTTGGGGTCCATTTTCAATAAAACACTTTTCCTTTTCTCATTTGAGAGTGCAGTGTTGGGTTTACCAAGTAGGCAAATGGCTCTTTGCGCCCACTGCCGCAGTTCTTTGGGGTCAATGGGGGTATCCTCAAGATAGGCCATTTAGGCCAACTCAAACATCTTGGTTAGAGGACCGGTAATATCAAGCAGGAGGTCCTGGCAAGATTTTAGGCCCTTGTCAAGGCCTTTCCTCAGGCCTCTCACGCTTTTGGCGATGAACGCCACTACCTTATTGTCTAGGTCTGAGGTAGAGGTCACTTTGTCTGGGAGGGATGGTCGAGGGCACTCGGATCTGAGGCGAGACCTCACCTCCTCAGGGATTTCCTTACGGAGCCAGAAGGAGAGGTATTCACCCACATGTTGCGATGGGACCCACTCTAGGGATAGAGGGTGTTTGATGAGGAGTGGGTCGAACATGCACTCCCCAAGGGGTCCACGATCCCCATTTTTGATCCCGAGGCCTTAGAGGCCTCATCAGATATACCCACATTCCTGATCTCTCCCTCTTCCTCGGAGTCAAACTCGGAGGAGTAGGAAAGATTAATCTCGTCCTCCAGACCATCGTCATTATCGATGGGGATAGATAACACCGGGCCTTTTTCCCACCCATCTGTTGTGCCCAAGGCACTATCTCTGTCACCGCCACAGCGTGATGTCAGTGGGTTAGAGGTTTTAGCCTTTTTGGCACCCCTAGGAAGGTTATCTGCTGTAGCTCTCTTCCTTTGGGTCTTATCCGCCTCCGTGGCCTCCTCGGGCGTCCGGTAACTGGCCAACCTTTTTTAGATAGGACCTCCAATTTCTTATTAATGGTGTCATCAAGTGACCCTATTACCTAATCTATGGGCCCTATTAATGAAATCCTCCAGTTTATCCTCCATAAAGCTAGTTGAGGGTTCAGTGGACATAATAGTCAATGTAGAGTCTAAAACAGGGGACTGATGATGAAAGGCAGCTGTCCTAGCAGTTAGTTGGGTTCCAACTGTCAAATACAATTAAGTTGACCAGTTTAATAAAATGGCCACTCTAATTCTTGTAATGAATTAGTCCAGTTTAATAAAAATGGCTGCCGGGAGTTGCTAAGAGCTTTTCCTTGGATTTGGGCTTGTTACTAATGTCCCTCTTCTATTTTAGTGGTCTCTGTGACTTTTGCCCTATCTTCTCTTTTTTTTTTTTTTTTAAACAACTTTACAAACTGAACCGGCAACTACTGTCACAGAGGGTTAACCGGCACTGAGGGCAGAAGGGTGACTTACCGCATTACCATGGAAGGGTGAGTCACCTTTAATTTGGGCATTCTATTTATTTATATTCGGAAGCGAGTCCCTCCGTGAGCCAGTCTTGTTGATCCGGCTCACAGGCATGCCTCGCTCACTTTCCCGCTGTCATGGCAACCCCGCGCGGCTTTGTTAGAGCTCCTGCTCTAGCCGCGGGGTTGCCATGGGAGGGGGAGAGGGGGGGGGGGGGACGCCGGTCGCAATGACGCAGCTGAGCACAGGATCGGACTTCAAAAGATGCCGATCTTGTAGCAGGTGTTTCCCTCGGTTTTAGGAAGCCAAGAAAAACACACAAACGACTCGGGGTGGAGGCAGAAAGCTTCCACCCTGACTCGAATGCACAGAACAAATAAAAAAATTAACAAGGGGAAATACGAAGTACTTCGAGCACAATCGGGGTTTAAAAATTAATATGGAGGTGGGGACAGGAAGTCTCCGCTCCAATTCTGTAGTCAGCTACTACCCAAATAACGATTAATCAATTGTTGGGAAACGGAAACAGGAAGCCTCCGGTCCGGAGTGAAAAGCGGACTTATTAGTAAGGTAGGGAGCCCCCCCCCCCATGAGAGAAAGCTCATAGGAATAGGGAATATACAGGTACTGGTAGGTGGGTGGGGGGGGGGGGGAATCCAACCGTTAACCCATAAACAATCAATCCGGCATACATCATGCATACAAAGAATGAGAGGTGTACTTCTCTTGTGAGCAGCAGCAACAAAGAAGGGAGAAGACTACGTGTGGAGGGACCTTATACTCTGTTAGAATGTTTTTTGAAGTTCTAGATCTCTTCAATTGCTGCTGCTGTGAGCTGCGTAATAAAGAAGATTTGCATAATGTTAGCCTCCGTGTCATGCCATAAAATTCGAATCATAAGAACGCAATGAAAATTGCCTGTCTGGACCCGTTAGAAACATGTTATAGAAGACAGGCTTGTTTGAGTTCTGGAATAACCCTGGCTTGATGTCCAAAGCTAACAATACGCTAATCAAAAGCAGCTACCGAATGATGCCCTTGAGAATAAATGTAATACAGTCAGCAAAGGGAAAACAACGCTATTATATGTGACCTAATGACACCCGAGCTAAAGAGAAGTCTGTATTTAAATTCAGAATAGAAATTCTTCCGGTCTTAACCTTTGTAAAAAATGGAATTGCCTGAGATCCCTTCGGGCTACTGGAATTGTGAATTTGGCGGCAAAGACAATAATGCAGTTTATGCTGTATTTCTTTAAAACGACCAGACATCGAGGCAATTTCTTCGACCCATATTCCGGCCATTTAATATGAGATCATGCAAACAGGCCATGGACTTGTGCCTGAGGAGTGACTCACAAACCTGTTAATGCTTATATATTTGCCGTATGGAAATTAACAAGACTGTAATTCCTCTATTAAATCTGACTGAGGAACATGTTAATATTCGAAGCTGATTTACTTTTAAAAAGAAATGGATTATTAGCTAAAACAAATATTATAATTCATAATCTGATACTTGGTGTTTTGCTAACATGGTGCAAGGTAACAATCCTTTAACAAAAGCTTGATAATCTTCAAATAGGAAGAGCATGTTAGTCACTTCCATTTTTGCGATAACATCTGCTGATTAGGGTAAAAAGCCCATAACTGTAATGTCAATGTTGCAGCTATTATTGATAAGCAGCTGTGTTGTGTGGCCATTGTGCCACCAGAGGATATCCCACATAGCACCCTTAAAACTCTAAAATCAAGGGAAGCTAGCACACCAAGTTTGTCATCTGAAAAAGCTGGGAATAAATATCCCAATTCTGAATATGCATGTGTTCATGTTTAAGCCTTTTCTGCAAAGCAAAAGCCAAGCCTAATTGCCTATAGGACCTATTGCATGCGGTAATAGTGACGTACCCCTGGAAATCTCCCAAGTTGAATAGAAAACTATCAAAAGAAAGTGCATTCAAAGTTTGACTTATGGCCAAAAAAATATAGTCGGGCATTGTTATGTACAGAGAGCTTCATGCCCTAGAAGCCACGCATGAGAAGAACCTGTCTCATGGCTCCTCTAATATAGACAATTTCCCAATTCATATTGTATCATTCAATTCTTGTTAATTTACCTGACAGAGACTTGCTTTGCAAAATGAATTATGTGATTTATTGCACACTAGATGTTGTTGCAATTGAATCCCAAGACTAACATTCAGTGTTTAAAATAAAAACACTAGTCAAGAGTTCAGCTTTTACCAGTTCTTACGAAAGATGACTTGCCTCATGATTTGACACAGAGAAAAAAAAGGTATGGGTTTTCACAAGGGAAAGAAATAGATTAAATAAAAAGTGCAAAACCAGTTAGGATATAGGTTAAACCCAATGGTATTTACTCTAGTACTCAACAATGCAAACTTTAACAAGAAGCAGGAATGGGGATGAAGCCTGTCATTGAGAAGATGTTAGAAAAGGGTATTTTACGAGAGGTGCTTGGTAGTTCTTGCAACTCTGGTGATGGGCATTAGAAAACTAAATGGGAAATGAAACGGATACAAGATGTATGACAGATTAATATAATAGTGGTTCCATGTTGTCCTGTAGAACTAAGGGCCAGATGTACGACAAAAAATTGCATGCGCAAACGGGTTTGCGACCCGTTTGCGCATGCAATTTTCCTCTGGGCCATGTACAAACACTATTTTGCGACTCGCAAATAAATTGCGACTCGCAAAATAGTGTTTTTTGCGACTTGCTATTAGGAAGGGGCGTTCCCTTCCTAATAGCGACTGATGGAGCAGGGAAAATAAAAATGTTTAACCCCTAACAAATTTTATAATTAATTAAATAAAATGTTCGTTTAAATGTATTAATCAACACTGTATGTGTGGGAATGGTAATATGCCAATGTGTGTGCTAAATAATCTATTAATGAATATCCGTGTGTCTAAATTATAACGTAAAAATAAATGCGTACTAATAAAAATAAATGCATGTTATTGTGCTCCATAGAAATAAAATGTGTCGTTGCAAAAACAAATGGTGATGGTAAGTAAGGAACAGCTTAAATGTTGCTTTCTGCTAGGTAACAACTAATTGGGGTACGTAGACGACGGGAGGGAAACGAAAGGGCTATTTTTCTCTATTTTAATTATGTTTTGTTTGCCTCAAATTAGTGCTTCAAAAGTATAACCGAGTGGCGAGATAAAATGGCCGCCAGTGGGAAGATGTGCGCAGGCGCAAGAGAACACATGACACGGGATGAAATGGGAGAAAGCAACCTCGTGGTATAACAGAGAGGCTAGGATGCAAGAAATGGTCAAGGCTGATGTGACCTAATTGAACTGATAGCGTGCCGTGATGATCAGCAAGAGGCCCGTGGGAAACAAGTTTAAGAGAAAGGACAATGACTGCGGAGTTCTCAAATGTGTCGAAAGAAGTTACAAATAAACTGATCGAATCGGATGAAAATGTTTAAGCGTATGGGAAAGGAAATGATCCAAGGACCCTTGAATCCAAGAGAACTTGATTAAAAAAATGAATAAGCTGACATGCATGGACCAATGAAAGAAAAGCGTGTTATTAATGTTGCAACAGTTAGTTAGCAAAGTTAGAATTAGGGTATAAGAGGGCCTACTCTTAGTGGGAGGGGGTCAATTGATGTCAGTCGTGGTTGCAGTCACAGTCAGGAGAGGAGTTGAAGAATCGCGTTGGTGGCTTCCAGTGCTGGGTGGTCCTGATCGATCCCTTACTGAGCGGGAGATGCTGAAAGACTGTTAGATGAGACGGGTTGCAGGCAGCTGATGCTGACGAGCTGAAGTTGCTGTTTGCTGTCTTAATTTTCCAGTTGAGTATGAGAATCAGGCTATTTCTAATTCCTAACTTAGGTTAGAAATCATTAGGCTAAATTAGGAAGCTAGGCAGGTAATTAGGGTTTTGGCTTCATGACAAAATTTCCTTTCTGCAATAAATTGATTATGCTTAATAAATATTTGAATTTAAGAATGAATAATTGAATAAAGTATTAAAATTCCTTTCATGCTTTTAAAAATTATATAAAATTTAAGATTCTTTAAACCCAAAATGACTCAGTGGTTATTTTCCTAAATGATTGTGACATCAGTAATTGGTTATTGTGATTCAGCTGGTCTTAATCACTATGAACTAATTTCTTAAATGAATGATTCATCGACAAAACAATGAGCAGGAATATCTTAAGAAATAACTAAAAGAAAGTGACAAATTAAGGTAATAAGATATCCTAGCTTTTCCAGCGGTACATAAAATGGTGTTCTCCATTTAGTTCTCATGCTTCTCCTAGGAATACAGAATTTCATAAAGGTGTAAAGGAAATCCAGGAGTATGTGTGTGTGTTAGGCGATGTTTATGGGCCCCATCGTCATGTGGATATGAGAAATATAGTTTGCCCCTGGATGACCTATAAGTAACCTGGGAGGAGAATAGTTTTTATTGTACGCGCTGCATCAGATTTCTTGGTAGCAGAGTTATGGTTTTCTATAGATTAGTTTAGTGATTATTGTTTATTGTTTATTGATTATTTTGATGACTAACACTATATGCTGAGTCACGTTATGTTATATGTAAGTTTTCACGCTTCTGGGATGTAGGAAGTGGAACACGTGTGGCAAGAGAAGTCACATGGAATTTGGTACATGGTCTGAATTCATTTTTGGTTATAACGCAGGTTGTGTTATGTTAGGGATTTCTGTGTGAAAAGTGTGTAATTGAAATAGCAAATCACGTTTACTTGTGAAACTTTGGCCTTAATTCTCAGGAGCCTAGTCTCCACATGTGTCTTATCCCCAGAGAAACGAGTAAATTGTTTGTTTAAAAGAAGGGTAAGGTAGAGGGAAGTGCTACTTTATCGGCGAGAGTAAATAATTCTGTGGTAGGGTAGAGGTAAGCGCTGCCTACTGGAAAAACAGGATTCTTGCGTAAAAGGACAAAGCTGTCACTTTTGTTTAGCGAATCAGACTATGGAATTGTTTTAATTGTTGTAACTAACGAAGAAAACAGCAAAAAGAAAAATTGCCGATAAATTTTGTAAAGGATGGGTAAAGAGTAGAAGTGACGTGGAAAAGTGCCGCGCTAGGATTGGATAGTGCGCTAGTCACGTGAACACAGAGTCAGGAGTGACGTAGAAAAGTGCCGCGCTAGGATTGGTTGGTTCGCGGACGGTGGGAATTGTTCTGATTGGTACGTTAGTGTGAGTCGCGCTGTAATTGGTCGAAGTTCCGTACACAGAAACAGCGTTAGAGTAAAGAGAAAACAAATAGAAAACATGCCGTATTATGAGTATGAAAGGGAGAGAACGTCATGGACGACGAAATTGAAGAATTTCTTTAAGAAAGACAAAAAGGTTGTGACTAGAGAGGGACAAGTAATTCCTCCGCCGAAATCAGCAGCTTCACATATGATGCTGAAATATGGATATCATACGTGCATATGGTTGGAAAATTGGGCTAAATATACAAAGAATGATGGTGTTTTGGCTTTCCCTGAGAATGGATCGTTTAGTGTAGCGGTTTTGCGAAACTTGCGAGAAAAAATGTGTAAGTTGGAACCTGACCTAGACCAACACAGTTTGAGGCTTTGACGGAATGGGAGGATGAGATGTATGAACGAGAGAGATTTACAGGAATGAGAGATCATGAATTTATGCCTGGAAGATTGTGGGGAGTAAATCATGAGGACAGAATAAAACGATGGAGATGTGCTAACATGACAGGAGGTTTGTTTCCAGCTTTTACAGTTGAGGAAGGGACTAAGAAAAAACGGACTGAGAAAAAGAAACATATAGAGAGAGAAAAGTATATGCATGAGAGCGAAACGGATGACGAGTTGCTGGAAGATATATTAAATAGAAATCCACCTCCGTATCAGCAGAGTTCTACAGTGGTGACACCAAATGCGCCACTAATAGAGACAATGCGAAATAAAAGTCCGGAAAAGGGAATTGAAATAAATAGGTCACAAGAACAAATGAGAACTTCTCAAAATGAAGGAATAGAAAGCGACAATGCAAGCGAATTGGCAAGGACAACAAAAGAACTAACAGAGAAAATTAGAGAATTAACGAAAAATATGGAAGCAGTTACTGTGCCTGTAACGATAGGTCCAGTAATACCAGTTTTTGAGAATCAGAAAATTGATGAACGATCTTTGGTGATTCCCTTGAGTTCACAATTTCAGAGAGAAAAAGAAAGGATGGAACAAAGTGCAAGTACAAGTAATTTGGCTAGTACTTACAGACCAAGTCCACCTACAAATTTAACGGTGAATGAATGCAATGGTAAGAAAATGCATATGGTAACAGAATCTGCAACAGAAACGCCTGAAAAGAGTGGTAACTGGGTAGAACTAAATAATACACCCATAGGTCCGACTCCTGATGAGTTGAATGAGTGGATGAAAGCTTTTAAAATAAAAGAAACAGAAGAAAAACCATTAGATGTGATCAGATTAAAAATAGATATGGAAGAATTAATTCTAGGAACGATTGGTACTGAAAAGATAAAAAATTATCAGGATGATGAAATAATGTTTCTGTGCAAAAGTATAACATGGAGGGCAAAGAATTTACATGACAAACTAGAAGAAGTGGCTAGTGAGATTGGAATAGATTTTGCAAAAGTGAAAACGTTGCAAAAACCATACAGAGTAGACTTTTGTGAAAAAGATATTGAAAATTTGAACACGGCAGGAAGGCTGACACAGATAAAGGAGTTAATTGTGTTGTTGAGAAAATGGGGTGATGTGGACAGATGGAAGGTTAGATGGACAAAGAAGAATGAAAAAAGTATAGACAAAGGTTCATTGGCTTTTATGGTAACCGAAAAAGAATCTGTTGTCAAAGAATACCCCATGAGAGAAACTCCAGGTGGTAGTTACGTGCATGTTCCCTGGACTAGGCAGGACATACTGTCATTCACTAATGACTTTCCAAAGTTAAGAGAGAAGCCAGTTGAGTGGTACCGACAAGTAGAGAGGTTTGTAAAAGTCTCAAAAGTGTTGTGGATAGATTTAGATGGATTGTTTGACATAGTGGTACCAACAGATTTGTGGTCAGAATGTAAGATTACAGTTGACTGGCCAACTACAGAATATCCAAGAGATCCTAAAACAGGAGCTCCAGGTCCTGATGTGATGAAGAAATACGACAAGGTGATTACCTTTTTGAAAAATAAGATTCCTCCCAAAGAGACAGATTGGGTTAAGATTGATAGAACTACACAGGAAAGCAAGGAGTCTGTACATGCATATTATGAGCGACTGTTATTGGTTTTCAAGCAGTATAGTGGTTATGAGGAGTTGAGTGAAAAGGACACGAGTCATTTTGTATACCGATTTGTGTTTGGTCTGAAACCAGAAATAAGTGATATGATTAAGCAACACATGATAAACTGGCAGAAGGGAAGTGTAGATAAGGTACTGAGATATGCTAAGTATTGTAGTGATGAAATAGAGAGTAAACAGCGTAAGTTGAAAGAAAAGGCAATGTGGGCACAAGTGAAAGTGGCAGAAAAACAAGAAGCCCAATTGGACAATAATAATGGAAACGAATCAGGACAGAATAAGATGCGACCAAACATAGGTAAAGGAAAGGGTCAAGTGAGTCTAGAAGAGGCAAAGAAGAAATGGCCATGTCATAATTGCGGGAAATTAGGGCATTGGAGAAATGAGTGTAAGTTCCCACCTAAACCTAATCCGGAACATCAATCATTAACTCCACAGGTGCAGAATGAGGTAGTTGTTCAACAAAGTCAGGTGCCACAACCACCACTTCCCAACACTGTTAACCAGCAAAGATACAGTACAGAAACAGGATTCTACGGAGGAGAGCAGGTAACACAGTTGCCGCGAGCAGCTAACATTTCTCAGTATTGGTTGCGTCAGAGTGAGGATGACCCGGATGAAAGTTTCTGACGGTGCGCAGGAGAGGGGAAAGAGTGCGTGCTTGGCGCAACTCTAGAGGTAGATCAGTCTGGTCCCTTTGTGGATGGAGAAGTGAATGGTGCAAACGTAACATTCCTTGTCGATACTGGAGCTACCCGTTCTACTGTTAGATCAGTGGAAATTCCAAACCTTCCTCTCTCAGGTGAATACATCGAAGTGGTAGGAGTAGCCAATCAGCAGATTAAAACCCCACTTACTGAATTGGTGGAAGTAAAAATTGGTTCTTTTAGCAAAATGCATAAATTTGTAGTGTGCGATTGTAGTCCTGTAAATCTTTTAGGTCGTGACCTTTTATGTAAGATGAATTGCACAATTTATTGTACACCAGATGGAATAGGATTTCAAACTTCAGATGAAGATGTTTTGTATAAAGTAACTTTGATGAATCAAGAACCTGAAACGAATGGTTTGTTTCCTGCATTTGATGCAGAAAAACTTCCAGAAGAACTAAAAAGTGCAGTAAAAGAAAGTGTGTGGGATTTTACAGGAGAAGACATTGGATTAATGAGAGAAGTTGATCCCGTAAAAGTGACAGTGAAAGAAGGGATAATTTATCCAAACACGCCACAGTACAAATTAACTCCAGAAATAATTGAAGGAATAACTCCTGTGATAAATAAGATGATTAAACAGGGAATTCTGAAAGAAATCATGAGCAGTCCATGTAATTCACCTATTATGGGACTGAAAAAGCCAAATGGAACATATAGAATAGTACAGGATTTGAGAAAGATCAACAAAATAGTTGTACCATGTTGTCCAATAGTGCCAAACCCTGCAGTAATTCTATATCAAATCCCACATGAAGCTGAGTGGTACACTGTGATAGATTTGTGTCACGCATTTTTCTCTATTCCTTTGCATCCAGATAGCCAGCCATTATTTGCATTCCGGTTCGGAGAGCGTATTTTGGCATGGTGCCGAATTCCACAGGGGTATACAGAAAGCCCCTCAATTTTTAATCAGATTCTAAAGAAATCTCTGGAAGATTTGAAAATGCCAGAAAAATCCGTGATGGTGCAGTATATCGATGACCTATTGGTAGCATCGAAAACCAAAGAGGCATGTGTAAATGACACAATTGCTTTACTGAACCATTTAGAGAAAAGAGGACATAAGGTGTCTCCTTCAAAATTACAGTTTTGTCAGAAAGAAGTCCAGTATTTAGGGCATAAAATTGAGAAAGGAGTGCGGAAAATAGCGACAGAAAGAGTAAGAATGATTCAAGGAATGAGAGCACCAATGACTCAGAGGTAAGAATGTTTTTGGGAATGGTTGGATATTGCCGACAGTGGATAAGTGGTTTCTCTTTGATTGCAAAACCCTTACAAAAATTGACAAAGAAAGATGTAAAAGACCCTTTTGAGTTAAACAAAGAAGAAATGAAATCTTTCAAAGAATTGAAAAAGAAACTGTGTGAGGCCCCTGCTTTAGGCATGCCTGATTATGAGAAGGATTTTGAGTTGTACTGCAGTGAAAGAGATGGATGTGCATTTTCAGTACTGGTACAAAAACACGGGACCATGAAAAGACCAATCGCTTATTTTTCAGCTGTTTTAGATCCTATAGCAAAAGCATTGCCTGGATGTCTGAAAGCAGTTGCTGCTACTTGTGTAAGTTTGGAACAAAGTGAAGGTATAGTGATGGGGTATCCACTGAGAGTATATGTTCCCCATTCAGTAGAAATTCTTTTAACAAGAACAAAAACACAGTACATGACACATAGTCGGCTGACTAAGTACGAAAAAGTCATCTTGAGTGCTGAAAATGTGACCATAGATAGATGCATGAATGTAAATCCTTCTACATCATTGCCAGATGAAGAGAGTATAATTGAACAAGACGAAGAAGATCATGATTGTCTGAATGTGCAGGAATATTGCACAAAACCAAGAGCTGACATAAAAGATGAACCGTTAAAGGAATCGGATTATGTCATGTTTGTAGATGGTTCATGTTTACGCACAAAAGAAGGAGTGTTAAGCGCAGCTTACGCAGTATGCACAGTGGCAACTGTGATGGAAGCGTCTTGTCTGAAAGGAGTTAGGTCTGCCCAAGTTGCGGAACTAATTGCTTTGATTCAAGCATGTAAATTGGGGAAAAATGTACGAATCACGATTGTGACCGATAGCCAATATGGTTTCGGCATCGTACACGATTTCGGACAGATTTGGTCACAAAGAGGATTTTTGACATCTGCAGGAACACCTATCAGAAATGGAGATTATGTTAAGAAACTGCTTGAGGCGATACAGTTGCCTAAACAAATAGCTGTAGTGAAGTGCAAGGCGCATAAGAAAAACGAAGACTACATAGCGGTCGGCAATAATTATGCTGATGAGATCGCTAGATATTGTGCGGAAAACATGGCGTCCCTGAACAAAAATAGAGAAAGGGAGCATGTCTCTTGTCCTTTGCTTTTCACTAATACTGTCGAAACGTGGGATGAAGTAAGGCAGTTACAAGAAACAGCAAGAGATGAGGAAAAAGATTACTGGATAAAAGCAGGATGTAGAAGACAGGAAAATAATGGTGTGTGGGTATACAGAGATGAAAGACCAGTTATGCCTGATAGCATGATTGCAGACATGGCACGGATGTACCATGGACAAGCTCATATTGGGAGAGATGCAATGATCAGACTTTTTAGACAAACCTGGTATAACCCAAAATTCAGAGCCATTGCTGAAAGTCTTTGTCAAAGATGTCTTATTTGTCAACAGTTTAACCCAGGAAGAAAAACAGTAGTGAGTCTAGGAACAATAGGACGAGAAGGAGGTCCATTCACAAGAATGCAGTTGGACTTTATTGAGATGCCCCCTAGTAACAGACTAAGATATGTTCTGGTGGTCGTCTGTTTGTTCTCTCGTTGGGTGGAGGCATACCCCACTAGAAGGAATGATGGAACAACAGTGGCAAAACTTATGCTGCGAGAGTTCATTCCAAGGTATGGTTTTCCAGTCACGGTTGAGACGGATAGAGGAACACATTTTCAAAATGAGTTGATCCAATTGATTTGTGAAGCATTGAGTATTAAACAAAAACTACATTGTGCTTACAGACCAGAGGCTTCTGGGGTAGTAGAGCAGATTAATGGAACAATTAAAAACAGGTTAGGAAAAATGTGTCAAGCTACAGGACTCAAATGGCCAGATGCACTACCTCTTGTTCTGATGACAATCAGAAGCATCCCTGAAAAGAAAACTGGACTCAGTCCCCACGAGATGATTATGGGACGAGCAATGAGACAAGCACACGTACCCGTCAACAAGTTATTAACTATAACTGATGATCTAGTACTGGATTATTGCAAGGGACTGGCTGATGTGGTACGTTCTGTGTTTCATCAGGTTGGACCGGATGCGACCACTCTTGAAAGAAAACCAGCCCACGACTTGAATCCAGGAGACTGGGTCCGCATAAAAGTCCACAGGAGAAGAAACTGTCTAGTTCCGCGTTGGGACGAGCCAAAACAGGTAATCCTAGTGACAACGACTGCCGTCAAGTGCGCAGGAGTGAAGAACTGGGTTCATGCCAGCCACACAATCAGAGTTCCAGAACCTACCGATCGACATGTGAGTCGGCGTCTGGAAGTGTGGGATAAAAGCTTAACAGCTGGGACAACAAGGATAAGTGAAAGGGTGCCAGAACTTGAAGATCGACCTGAAAGTCGACATCTGGAAACCCCAACGGCAAACACCTCTAGAGAAGAAGAGGAGCAAGAAGAAGAAAGAAATTCAGAAATTCCAGAACTTGAAGATCGACCTGTAAGTCGACATCTGGAAATATCTGACAACTTCAGGATCTGATGATTCAGCTGCAAACTGGGAAGAATTCCGAAAGGGAACTTGGGGTTATAAACCAATTAGAGAAGAAACTGAGCAAGAAATTGAGTTAGATGAACAACCAAGTACAAGTTATGGTGGAAATCCTTCAGAAACAATATTAATAGATGAAGTAGGGAAAGAAGTACACAAAAAGTTAGAGAATCGAGAAGAACCCCAAGGAGCAATAGGGACAGATAGAGAAACAGAAGAACAGGGAAATTTAGAAACAGAAAAGGAGAAAAACACCAAATCGGAAGAACACCGAGGAGGGACAGTAATAAGGGAAAACAAAAAGGAGAAGACAGATCCACCAGTAGGAGATGACGAGATTATAAGTTTCAAAATAAGAGACAATAGTGAAACAGTTGAAACAGAAACAGAAGAAAGTGGAGGAGAGGAAAAAGCAAAGACTGAATCAAGGAAAAGAAATTGGAAATCAGAAAGAGAAGAAAGAGAAGGCGAAGCCAAAAGGCCAAGAAAAGGAGATAATTGGCCCAACAGCTATGTAAGAAAATTGAGATATAGAATAATAAGAGCGGAAGACGAAGGTGCTGAACAAGTAAATGAGGTAACAAGTCAAAAGGGACAAGAAAAACCCAGTGGAAAAAGATTACAAAAGTCCAAAAGGACAAAGAAAGTGAATGCAAAATATAAGTCACCCGAGTGGCTGTATATTGCACTAACCGATTACAAAGAAGAAGAAGAAAACACTCATGGAAACCAGAGACTGAGAAGTCGGATGGGAAAAGGTGAGATGCAACAAAACTGAAGTGAAGACTTATAGTGCTTCTGCCGGACATGACAATTTACTGGATGTGACAAATCACCGGATGTGACAACGAAAGAATTCTGGAGAGAATTAAAGAAAGTACCAAGCAAAGACTTTTGAAAGCAGAGTGGCATCTAAGTCATTTCTGAGGTGTAGTGACACAATTTTCTGAAACTTAACAAATAGAAAGAGAAAAGAATGGAAAATAATAGGGATAGAAGAGATAAATGTGAATTTATAAAGAGATGGTGCAAAATGTGCTGCTTTTGTACAGGGTTATTAATGACCATATGGATAGTTTTAGCAATCACAATTCCTATTAGTATAACTGTGATAGAAGCAAAAAATGATACTAAACCAGAAAAAGAAACTAATATTAAAGAACCAGTTATTTTAAGAAGTAGTGCAGAGTTGCATAAGGATAAGTCAGTAACAGATTTTTCAAAGAATGTTTTTACAAAATTGTTGTATGAGTACGTAGAGACAATGGATGTGAGAGATTGTTATGTTTGTATGCAGTTGCCTGCATCAGTATCAGAAGGTGTGACTTATCATCACCTACCTCTGACTTATGGAATAACATGTAGTGTAATAGAGAGTTTATTTTATAAAACAGGTAGATTAGAATCTTATTATACTGATATAGATAAGATTTTTGCAAACATTCCAGTAGTACCAGATTTTAACAAAGTAAAACCAGCAAAAGTTTTAGGAGAATTCTTTTTAGAAAATAGAAAATTAACGTTAGAAGAAATAATTAGTAACAACCTTACCTGTGAGTTAAAGAAAGAAGAAAAAGTATTTTTAGAAATGGTTGAAGAAAGAAGAATGAAATTTCAAAAGGAAGCAATAAAGAGGAAGGAAAACGCTTATGGACGTTTGAGGAAGGAAATCATGAAGGGAAAAAGATAAATGCCGCAATGACATTAGACTGGCCGCAAACAGGAAAGTTGTGTATTAGGAGAAATAAGACAGTCTATGACAATTACTTTGTAGGTTCCAGTATCTGCCATGACAATTATCAAATTCTGGGAGGTTGGGGATTCAAAGGTGGAAAAGATCCAATATTTCCAGGTATCTATTATATTTGTGGGAATAGAGCTTATTACAGGTTACCGGACCATTGGTATGGAACTTGCTATGTAGGCCTGGTCTTTCCCAAAAAATTTCACATGGACAGAGAAGAAAAGGGAACATACAAGATGATTAATAGATTTACACGTAGAAAGAGGGAAAGTTTTTCAGAAATTGTAGGTGATATTTTTGGAGCATTAATACCAGCAGTGGGAATATCTTTGAATGCATTTAAAATTCGGAAGTTATCCACAGTAGTAGATCGTTTGTCTACAGATACTGCGGGAGGGTTCTTAATGGTAAATACCGAAATGGTTGCCATGAGAGCTATGGTGATGCAAAATCGGCTTGCCCTCGATATTCTTTTGGCAAAAGAGGGTGGAGTCTGTGGAATGTTGAAAGTCCAACATTGTTGTACTTACATTCCTGATAACAGTGAAAATATACAGAAGTATATTACAAATATTACAAGTTTGCACAAAGAACTAGTTCCACTGGAGGTTGAAAGTGTTTTGGGAAAACTTGGTAGAGGGTTTTCTTCAGTAGCAAATTGGTTAACTAGGATGAGTAGACTAGTGATAGGGAAAGTTATAATAGTAGCAACTATAGTAATACTGTTAGCCATGGTATTGAAAATAGTAATAACATGTATAAAGAGAAAAGTAAGACAAAATAAGATAAAAAGAAATAACAGAATAATGAGAGAAAGAGAGAGAAATGGGTGAAATTGAGTTGGAGAAAATGAAAGAAAGCATGTATAAAGAGACTAAAAGGCAAGATGAAGAAGAAACAGATGTATAAATAACAGAAAGCAAAGGATGAAAGACATGCTGCCTGAAAAGAAGTATGACTTGGGTTTTATTGTGGTGATTTAAAAATCACCAAAGGGGGATTGATGGAGCAGGGAAAATAATTTTTTTAACCCTAACAAATTTTATAATTAATTAAATAAAATGTTCGTTTAAATGTATTAATCAACACTGTATGTGTGGGAATGGTAATATGCCAATGTGTGTGCTAAATAATCTATTAATGAATGTCCGTGTGTCTAAATTATAACGTAAAAATAAATGCGTACTAATAAAAATAAATGCATGTTATTGTGCTTCATAGAAATAAAATGTGTCGTTGCAAAAACAAATAGTGATGGTAAGTAAGGAACAGCTTAAATGTTGCTTTCTGCTAGGTAACAACTAATTGGGGTACGTAGACGACGGGAGGGAAACGAAAGGGCTATTTTTCTCTATTTTAATTATGTTTTGTTTGCCTCAAATTAGTACTTCAAAAGTATAACCGAGTGGCGAGATAAAATGGCCGCCAGTGGGAAGATGTGCGCAGGCGCAAGAGAACACATGACACGGGATGAAATGGGAGAAAGCAACCTCGTGGTATAACAGAGAGGCTAGGATGCAAGAAATGGTCAAGGCTGATGTGACCTAATTGAACTGATAGCGTGCCGTGATGATCAGCAAGAGGCCCGTGGGAAACAAGTTTAAGAGAAAGGACAATGACTGCGGAGTTCTCAAATGTGTCGAAAGAAGTTACAAATGAACTGATCGAATCGGATGAAAATGTTTAAGCGTATGGGAAAGGAAATGATCCAAGGACCCTTGAATCCAAGAGAACTTGATTAAAAAAATGAATAAGCTGACATGCATGGACCAATGAAAGAAAAGCGTGTTATTAATGTTGCAACAGTTAGTTAGCAAAGTTAGAATTAGGGTATAAGAGGGCCTACTCTTAGTGGGAGGGGGTCAATTGATGTCAGTCGTGGTTGCAGTCACAGTCAGGAGAGGAGTTGAAGAATCGCGTTGGTGGCTTCCAGTGCTGGGTGGTCCTGATCGATCCCTTACTGAGCGGGAGATGCTGAAAGACTGTTAGATGAGACGGGTTGCAGGTAGCTGATGCTGACGAGCTGAAGTTGCTGTTTGCTGTCTTAATTTTCCAGTTGAGTATGAGAATCAGGCTATTTCTAATTCCTAACTTAGGTTAGAAATCATTAGGCTAAATTAGGAAGCTAGGCAGGTAATTAGGGTTTTGGCTTCATGACAAAATTTCCTTTCTGCAATAAATTGATTATGCTTAATAAATATTTGAATTTAAGAATGAATAATTGAATAAAGTATTAAAATTCCTTTCATGCTTTTAAAAATTATATAAAATTTAAGATTCTTTAAACCCAAAATGACTGTGGTTATTTTCCTAAATGATTGTGACATCAGTAATTGGTTATTGTGATTCAGCTGGTCTTAATCACTATGAACTAATTTCTTAAATGAATGATTCATCGACAAAACAATGAGCAGGAATATCTTAAGAAATAACTAAAAGAAAGTGACAAATTAAGGTAATAAGATATCCTAGCTTTTCCAGCGGTACATAAAATGGTGTTCTCCATTTAGTTCTCATGCTTCTCCTAGGAATACAGAATTTCATAAAGGTGTAAAGGAAATGCAGGAGTATGTGTGTGTGTTAGGCGATGTTTATGGGCCCCATCGTCATGTGGATATGAGAAATATAGTTTGCCCCTGGATGACCTATAAGTAACCTGGGAGAATAGTTTTTATTGTACGCGCTGCATCACGACTCACAAGCCATGTTCAAATGTTTTGCGACTGCAATTGCGGTCGCAAAACACTCACAATTTACTGCCCTCTTCAAGAGGGTGGTAATGCAATCGCAAAAGGGAAGGGGTCCCCTGGGGACCCCTTCCCCTTTGCAAATGCAGGGAAAAATATTTTTAAGGGGCAGGCAGTGGTCCCAGGGACAACTACCTGCCCTTAAAAAATGAAACGAAAACGTTTCATTTTTTTTTTTTTTTTAAATGCATCCTGATTTCCTTTAAGGAAAACGGACTGCATTTAAAAAAAAAACTGCTTTATTTAAAAGCAGTGCCAGACATGGAGGTCTGCTGAGCCCAGCAGGCCACCATCCCTGGGAGGGCCAGCCATTCCCAATGGGGTCGCAAATTGTGAGTGCCTCGTTAATATTCATGAGGCTCGCATTTTGCGACCCCATTGGGAATCGCAATCAGTGTCTCAGACACTGTTGTACATTTGACATTGCGACTCGCAATCGAGCGCAATTTGCGAGTCGCAATTTCAAATGGTCCTACATCTGGCCCCAAACCCTGCCGAGATTTCATTTCAGATTCCTGCAAATGCAGAATGGTATACGTTCATTAACTCATGCCAAGCTTTCTTTTCCATACCTCTCCATGATGAGAGCCAATATCTTTTCGCATGTCCCTTCCTCAATAAAGTCCTTGTTTGGTGTCAAATATCACCAGGGTATACAGAAAGTCCCTCAATCTTTAGTCAGATTTAAAAGAAAGATTTGGAGAGACTGCAGCTGCCTTGTGTAGTATGTAGACGATTTACTAGTGGCATCAAAGACAAAAGAAGATTGCAAGTTCGATAAAATTGCTCTCCTTAACCATCTTGCTGACAATGGTCATAAGGGTTCACCTACAAAGATGCAGTACTGTAAAAAAGAAGTGACTTACCTTGGTCATCCTATTGAGAAGGGGTCAAGGAAAGTGACCAAAGAACGAGTTTCTGAAATCCTGAAGATTAATCCTCCAAATACCTAGAGGGAAGTGAAGATGTTTTTGGGAACAGTCAGTGGATTCCAAACTTTTCCCTGATTGCAAAGGCTTTACTGAGGCTTACTCGCAGTGACATAAAATACCCGGTTCCATTTGACAGTGAATGCCTGAAAACCTTTCAATAGCTCAGAGAAAATCTTTATCAAGCACACACTCTGAGAATGCCTGATTATGACAAAAAGTTTTACCTTTTTGCCATAAAAAAGAAGGGTGTGTGCTTTCTGTCCCGTATGGTGTGGTAAAGAGGCCCGTCATTCACTTCTCTGCTATGAGAGATCCAATAGCCATCACTCTTCCTGGCCATTTGAAATCAGCTGTAGGAGGGAATTGTTGTGGGTAATACCTTTGTTGGGTTTGTCTGTCATTCAGTTGAGATTTTGCTGACTCGTACCGAACTCAGCATTTAACAAACAGTCGTCTTACAAAGTATGAACAAATTATACTGCCAGCTAAGAATATTTAAATCAAAAGGTGCAACACTTTGAATCCTGCAATGTTGCTTCCACTTCCAAACAGCAATGATGATGATCATGAAGACGTGTGAAAAACTGAGAAATGAACAGTTATAGAAGATGATATAGGAACAGCAGAGTACGGCTGAATATTTCATTTGAAAAAGTTTTTAAAATCTATAAAAACACATTAATAAAAAAGATGATGGAGACCCCGACCATGATTGAATTAATGCTAGGCCCAGAAGAAATTTTAATTATGTTGTGGTAATCGGAGTCATATCAGTAATTATGCATTCCTCTTGGGATGCGAAATTACCGAAATTACATGATTATGCCGGCTTGAGTAATTTGGGAAAAAAATCCTACCACAGAAGCACAGTAACAACGAACTAAGAGAGAGCGAGCTCTCTTGAAAATGTAACTGTCAAATCAACTGAGCAGAAACAGACACAAGGATCTGAACATTGTGAAATTGTTATGAAAACTGATGATGTTAATAATGTAAATTGTTTTTTGCTAAATCCAATACAAACCACAGTAAATTGCTGGAGGATGTACCAGAGAAAGAAAAGAAAAGGTGGGAATTAGCGAATTTTAAGAGGGATAATAATGATATATGGGTAGCTCCACATTACCAATACACTCTTTCTGACTCTATGCTTCAGAACATGGCTAAATTCCTATGTGGTCAGACTCTTGGGAGAAAGGGAATGG
The DNA here is from genome assembly GCA_963921515.1 of Calotriton arnoldi. Lineage (NCBI taxonomy): Eukaryota > Metazoa > Chordata > Amphibia > Caudata > Salamandridae > Calotriton > Calotriton arnoldi. The sequence goes on from CAWUFW010001231.1 coordinate 2,524,007, forward strand.
TTAAGTTGATGACGAAGTACTGTCACAAGGTTCACAGTCGTAGCAGAAGATTTATGTCAAAGATGCATTACTTGTCAGAGAATTAATCAGGATAGGCATACAATGGTTACCACGAGTCACATATGCAAATCTGAAGATTTACTAGACTTCAGGCAGATTTCATAGAGATACTTGTTTATAATGGGTTTCAATATATTCTCATGATTTACTGCCTGTTTTTTAAATGTGTGGAGACCTCTCTGACCAGGAAAAGTGACAGCACGACTGTAGCCAAACTCTTGTTGAAGAAGTAAATACCACGTTTTGGTGTGCCTACTTCTATTGAGACTGACCAAGGAACCCATTTTAAAAATGAGGTCCTAAAATTATTGGTCACTGCTCTACAGATAGAGCAAAGGTTTCATTGCAGGTATTGACCAGAAGCATCAGGTGTTGTTGAAAATATGAACAGACTTTCAAATGCAAAGTTGCCAAAGTGTGTGCCTTGGCAAACCCGAAATGGACATATGCTCTTCCTCTTGTTCTCATGAGAATTAGAAATACACCAAACAAAAAGACCGGTCTCTCAACTCATGAAGTTCTCACGTGAAGAGCTATGAGAATCCCATATGTCCCTTTTGCAGTACTTCTGTCAATATCTGATGACTTTGTTTTGAATGACTGTAAAGGTCTGGCTGATGCGGTGAAATCTCTCTCTCATATCAGGCGAATTTGGCAACATCATTGACAAAAGAAGTCCAGTGCCATGCACTGCAACCAGGTGACAGGATCCTGATCAAGATGCATGTTCGTAAAAGTGTTTGGAACCTAGATAAAAAGGGCCTCACCAAGTTGTGCTTGCGACTAACACTTCTGTGAAATGTGCAGAAATCCCACAATAGATCCATGCAGCTCACATGAAGAGAGTGAAGATGGCAGATGAAGTGGTGACAAAGACCACTAATTCGCAGAATCAAGCTCAAGCTCACTGCATGGATCCAGAGGAAAAAGAAGAAGATCCTGGTAAGGTATGAGTAGCCAGTTTGAAAATCAATAAGTTGGTATGAGTAGTCAGTTAAAACATCAACAACTTGAAAATTAAGAAGTTGACATTGCAAAGTTACAAGCAACATGAAGAAACTGTTCCAGTTTGTGAAAAAGTCAAGCAGAAAATCTGAGTCTCAGGAACCCCCAAGGTAAAGCAGTTCACAGTGAGCCAAGTTGCTGTGAAGAAGAATTAGCAGTGGTCAAAAGTGAAGACATAGAAACCAATAATGTGCATCAAGGAGATAACTGGCCAGAGTCAGTGAAAATAAGCAGTAAAAGACTACACTGGAAGAATCAAGGACCAGAATCAATTAGAGAAGAATCAGAGACAATTAAAATCGATTCTGAGAATAGTGAATCTGATTTGCCTGATGCCAAAAGACCAACAAGAAGCAGGGTGCTAAACAGAAAGCACGCAACATCTGAATGGACCTATCTAGCATCTGTGTTTGAAGAAGAATCAGACGTAGAAATGTATGATCTGACAAACTGTTGCCAATTCGATTTTTAAAACAAACTAGAAGAAAAGCCATTTTGAATTTGTGCTTAATCCTAGTGAGTTTTTAAAACGTAAGCTTTTAAACTTTGCAGCAATTATTGGTTCTATGAAGAAGACAATTGAATTCCGGAACTTTATGAACTGAATCTTTGACAAAAAAGATAATTTTGAAGTCTGATTTTTGGCATTTGATTCCTGAGTTTTGTACTTTGCATATTTTTCTTTTTCCTCAGTAGAAGTTGCCAAACAGCAGATGGTGTAAAATGTTTGGATAGTTTCTTAGATGATTTTAATAACAGGTTTAATTGGCTTAATGTTATGACTGATTTCTCTGGTTAGCTGTGTCTCATCTTCGCAAAGTGAAGTAACTACTATACATAATAGTATAAAACACGTGAGATTTACACATAGGGCTAGGTCAGTAGAAGGATTTAGGAAAAATCTATATTCACTTTTATTAGAAGAGTACACTAGAGTAATGAAAGTTAAGAATTGATTTATGTGCGCATATCTTCCCTTCTCAGCTGAAGAAGGCTCGCATGCTTTCAGTTACTAATGTCTTATAGCCTATATGGCACCCGATTCAGGACTCACATTGGACGTTTTGCTGCACTCAGATTAGGGAGGTTTCCCTGAACAGCAGGCATGAATTAATACACTTCAAATATATATGGAGGGTTTACATGTCCCTGGCGAAACTCCATTCTATAGACCCCAATCGCCCACACAACTGCCTAAAATGTGGGAACCCACAGGCGGATTTTGCCCACCTGACTTGGAATTGCGCTAAGATCAGGGACTTTTGGAGAGCTATTTTTAGGCTAGTATCCCAGATGACTCACTTAGAAATAGATCATGCGCCCGAGGTTGCCCTGCTGGGATACGTTTATAACATGCCAAAGGAGCTGCGTCGATTCATCGCTATCGCCCTCCTATTAGCGAAGCGGGAAATAGCACTCAAATGGGGCAGTAGAGCCTCCCCCACAGTGAACGCTTGGCTGTCTAGCCTTACTTTTTGTAACGTAAATAGTGAACTCTATGCCACAACGCAACCCCGACTTCCCGGCCAAAAGATATTTGGGGGCCGTTCAAAGAATATCTACTTGGCATAGGATCACCCTCCCCCACACAGCAACCTGCAGGCATAGTCCCGACCGGGGTGGGTTGATCTGGGTCCACTCAGCCGGCTGCACTATAGACATTCATAGAGCCATAGAGGGTGGAGAAGTGGTTTATAGGAAATGGCCTCGCGGCAGGGATTTGATTAGAGGGCATGTTACAATGTACTCTATAGATATTACCCTTATCCAATGTGCGATATATGACTGTACACGATTTTCTTGTATGAATTCCTTTTGCTATTTGATTGGTAATTGCGGTGAATTACTATGCAATGTTTGTGAGCATGACAGAAAATGATAAATAAAAAAAATAAAAAATGTCTTATAGCCTATCATGTCATGTAATGTAATTGGTTAGTGCTTTTCAGAAGCAAGAGCTTCTGTTGCCATATCTTTTGGATTTCAACGCTTTGCTGAAAGAATTTCCTGTTTGAGAATTCTGGAAATCAGATGACTTATTCTAAATATTTGAAGATTACACAAATTAATTTGAAAACTAACAAAATTTAAAATGGGCATGTATATAGTTTGAGTGAAGAAAAGTGAGAGTTGTTAGGGAATACAAGAAGAAGAGAGTAAAGATTGAGAATGTAAAATGAAAGGAGAGGACAGTTGTGTATCATTCAACAAGGGTCTAAGGGAATTAGATCAGTGGAGTTGGTTGGAGAGAGTGAGTGTAAAAGGAGGTATGTTGTCAATGGAGAGTTTTCAGTTGGTGAAGAGCCAATATTTTCAGGAATTTATTATGTGTGTGATAAGACGGCTTATTTTAACCTGCCTCATAATTGGTTAGGGAGCTGCTGCCTTTTCTTTTTTTTGGTATTCCTGAGGCTTTACCATTTAAATGAATTGAGTGATGCTGGTGGTTTGAAAAGAGTGAAGAGTGGATTTGGACATATTGTGTTAGATGTGTTTGATGCTATGATTCCATCTATTGGAGTGGCTATTAATGATGTGAAGATTAGAAGATTATCTACGCTTGTAGATCACCTTGCTTCTACTACCGTTAAAGCATTAACCCAGTTAAATAATGAGCTAACTGCAAAGCGAGCTATGATTATGCAGAACTGGCTTGTGCTAGACATCCTTCATGCGAAGGAGGCTGGAGTCTGTCAGGTTTTGAGGGTAAGAAAGTGCTGTACCCTTATCCCAGATAATAGTAAGCTTCTTAATGCATTTGATATTATTGCTAATATTTCTCATGAAGTCAAAGCCTTTGAAGATTATGGCTTATGGGAATTAGTGGCTTCCTGGTTTGGTGAGACTGGAAAGGGATTCAGAAAGGTTGAAGAATCGATTGATGGTTTGGAGGGAGGCATGTTGTGTGTTAGAATAACCCGTGTGATCATTGTGCTAATTTGTGCAATAGTTCTATTTCTATTGTTTAAATTCTCTCATTCAAAAATTTCTCACATGGGTTGTGTTTGCAAGCAGGAGTCGTCAATGATGTCAAAAAGAAAGAGACAAGAAATAGAGATGGAAGATGTAAGAGTGAGTCTATGATCGACTTACGATGTTGGAAGGATCAAGAAGCAAGAGACAAAGTGATGCATAGTGTATTGTAAATAGCTTTGGTATTACTGATGATGAAATCATCAGAGGAGGGAAACTGTAGAAGCTTTTGTATGTTTAAATTAAAATGTACATTAATATTAGTCCTACGCCTTGATTCACACGTGTATTCTAACATGGAGCTAATGCAATTGAAACCAAATCATTACAATATGTTAAAGTGTGTTTTTCTGGCTGAGGCTAACTAGGCCACAGTTAGGCCTCAATGCCATCTTGTTCAAAATGGATATCAGATTGATCATTCTTTGTTTATATTTATTACTTGACACTATGTGCAGCAAGATGTGGGTTGTTTATTTTTGAATGACTGTTCTTGAAGAGTCTGCTAGAGAAACCCTTTTGCAACAAAATTCAAGATCTTTCAACCTTGCAAGCTGTATTGCATTCATTCACAATGGTTCACTGTTGTTTATGTAACTAGTTTGCTCTAACACCTCCGGGCAACATTTGAAGGGGCAAATCAATATTCATAGTTGGGAGGGGGAGAAGACGACAAAGAGCACCCCTCTCCAACTTCATACAGACCGCTCTGTGGCACTCCTTGCAGTCCCCACACCACTAGGCCCTGAAGGCCAACGGCACAGTAATGGCCCCCCCGACAGCCACACCACCCTGGATCAGCCCTCTTGGCAGTCCCCTCAGTCCAGACCCCCTCCCCCAGGTCCCGCCACTGCAACCTCAGCTGATGCCGGACAATTACCCCGCGGCCCGGTTGGTATCGGACATCAGGGATCCCACCAGAGCGGCGTTATTAGTCGTCTGCCATCTTGCAGCTCAGGCCATGCCCCTCCTCATCAATATTCATAGTGGGTTAGTACTAAAATGTAAAATTGTGATTTGTTGGAACAATTATTATATTGTGCTGAATTTACAGTTCATAGTAATTTCTATGCACGAAAACTGTGTATAAATAAACCTTTGAGCTTTTTTGAGAGACCCGAAACCTTTCCTTATTCTCTCGGCATGCCGCTCCAATTTTGTACTGATTTTGCTACACACTTGAGATTTAGCATCTCTCTAATTTTTTAACATTACTATATAATTTTGCATTTGATAATCTTCATAGCAAATTATTTCTATGTCATTCAATGAGTTTACTGCTGCATCTGAATTTACTATTGTCTGTATTGTCCTTTTGAAGTTTGCAATAAACCTTCATGGTTTTCCAAATTTCAATCTCATTCTCTCTTTTTGGGTCAGTACTTTTATATTGATTGTATTTGGAAATGTTGTTTTGAATCTTGTCACTAGGGACACATTGTCTCGTAGAATTTGAGGTTAACACCATCTCCGATCGACCAAATGTTTGGGCATGCTACTGTAATGTAGATTTCCAGGGACCCTGTGCACCCACAGTATTATGGCAGAACAGCATAGGCTGAGTCAACATTATCAAGCCTAAAGAATGCCTTGAAACATTCTACAATAGTATCACCCTTAACAGGTACAAACGGCATTCTACACATTTACAGAATGTAGCTAAACAAGTATGGCGAAATAAATGGAAACATTAGGTTTTAATAACCTGCATTATTGATCAATGTTTAAAAATAAGTAAAGTCTCTAGCCACCTTGTGTAACCAGATATCCACTTTCCCCTCTCTGACACGAGTTTCGTACTTCATTATTTTTTTCATGCCTATTTTCTCCTGTGCTTAGATGGCCAAGTGCCTGGCTTCAAGAACCAGCTCAAACAAAAGATAATGGAAACGAGGGAAACTTTCTCCACATACACCCTGGTCATATTTCCCTGTGAAAAGGGACCCACAACACTAAATCCCTTTGTGTAAAGATCCCAGCCCCAATAGGAAAGGAAGAGCAGAAGGTGCCTCGGTGTAAGACCGTTACTTTGAGGGAGAAATAGGGCTGGCTTCTGATAGAGTTTGGAGAAAAGTAGAGGAAATCTTTCTCCAGGATAGCTTTTGCTAGAAAAAAATCCACAATCAGAAATGAGTCCACACTACTGGAAATATTGAGTGGAGAAAGGGGTAAGCTTTAGTGATATTAGCCGAGACAATTGTGCCTATGATAGCAGTGGCGGCCGGCGTGGCTCGCGGGGTGGCGGGGGTGTAGGCGGGCACAAGGAGTAGGGGGGCGCACGGGTCACAACAATTTTCTTTTTTAAAACGTACCTTCCCACCGGGTCCCGCGCTTCTCTGCTCCTGCTCTCGTCTTCCAGGAACACGAAGCAGGCAGCCAGGCTCCCTCCCCTGACCAATCACAATGTTGCAATGCAGCGGTTATTAGTCTGAGCGCCATGACAGCGCTCAGCCAGGGGCTGTAGGGGTGGGCATGTTCTCCATGCAGGCTGTAGTGCAGCCTGCATGGAGAACAGGGAAAGTGCGCATGACTGTTTTGGGTGACCCGTGAGGGCCGACCAAACAGTCATTGCGCACTTAGGAGGGTTGTACCCTCCTCCCCTGCTCTTCAGCCCCGCCCCACCCCCTCACGCAAGGTGCGGCAGCAGGAGGAAAAAAATGAAATGACAACAACATAACATTATCATTTTTTTCCCTTTCTTTTCCTGCTTGAAGGCAGTGGGGCGACGCTCCTCTGCCTTAGCGGAGGAGCCGCCACTGAATGATAGACTGGATAAGCCTTTTACAAACCGTTTGAAGCCCCAGCATCACCCACTCTTACGATAGAACTGAGTCATCTGCTCATTCTATCCCCATCATAGGGCTCAAACCAGCATCCCGACAGCCCCAGTATAACCATGGGGCAACAACAAAAAGCCCCAAACTACGGCCCTCACAAGCCCTAATGGAGGAGGCTAGAATCATTGATGCAGTGGCAGAGATATCACACTTCAATTGAGGTGCAAAGGCTAGATCTGTGGGAGTTTTTATGATCCCACAAGTTTTTCAGGAGAAGTTGATGGCCATTTTTGATGAAAGATTTAATCCACCCATATTCTGGCATACCCCATTTAGCTTCTAGAACTGGATAGTTTACCTGAGCAATAATCCGAGTGTTCTGGTCTGACCTGGCATATTCTTCGTTTTTGACACAAAGAACGCACTATAATAAAGCTTCAGTTAAGACTTTCCTTCAGCACTACATCATCAAATACTACTGAGTGCTGATGGGGCTTTTCTTAACTTAAGTGAAGAGGAAAATCTAAGATTTTCATAAAGGTGAATATAATGTGAAATATCTTTTTAATGGCAACTGAGATGATGAGAAGTAACCAGGAGAGAATCCACAGCAGGCAGAAACTCCAGAACTTAGGGGAGACGGAGATCCAGGCTGGCAGGTGAAGGCCAAGGAAAGGCATGTGGAAGGCATGTCAAAACACAAGAATCCACCAGAGCACCTCGGGCATCAGAAGGATTTTACATTGAACCTGAAGAAAAAGGAAAAATTATTAGGACAACCAGGCCAAAAGAAAAGCAACACAAGGAGACAGAGCAAAGTTCAATCAGTCATTGTAAGGTGAGTGGGAAAGGCAAGAAAAGATTGTCGTGGAGAGACCTCGATAGGAAAACTTCCAGATAACCAGGATCGAAGGGGGGATATTATACTCACGTCATTGTCATTTTTACAATCTTAGATTTCCTCTTCACTGAAGCTAGAAAAAATCCCTATTTTAACCCGTCAATTAGGTGGTACAATATGCAAACCCAAAGCCCAGCAATGACACAGCCGGACATAGGTTCAGGAAGCTTTAGGTAGAAGGTCCTAAAGTTGCAGCTCGAGACCAGTCGGCCACCATAAATATATTTTCGAATCTACAGCCTGCAAACAAGCTTTGGAGGCCATGCATATATATCATAATGAACTCCGAAGCAGGAGATGTCAATGCCTGGGGCAGACATAGTGAGCTTGACCCAGCGAGCTAGGGTATTCGAGGAGTCAGGCCTTTGAGGGTTCTTAAAAAAAGGAGGATCTGGTCAGAAAAGTGAAGGGAGGAGATACTCTTGAAGGCAGGATACTATGCAGAGGGCGACAAGTGTGGGGAAGTGGGCTACAAGATGAAACGGATGGCTGTCTTAGTACAATCCAAGATGCAGAAAAAAAGCACCATCCAGAGCAAAATGAAGGCCTGATAGGGATAACAACTGATGTCAAAACCTGCCTATGGGAGATGAGGCACAGCTGAGAGTCTAGTTTAAAAGAGCGGTCTTTCAATGAAAGATTTGAATTTGGAAAACTCGAGGATCGGAAGGACAGAACTATGGAGACATCCTGGGTGGAAGAGTATCAAGAAAGGAGAGGTATTCTGAGGCAAATGCCTTTCATGAGGGACAGATAAGAGAGTCTTTCCGTAAAGAAGTAGTATTGCAAAGAGGAAGGTGGGCTGTGATTGGCGAGCGTTACAGATTGCTGGTTCGGTAAGAAAGATCTCTAGTAACAACTGTTGACCAGAAGTTGGCCAGTGAGGAAGGAGAGGAAGCAAGGTGATCCAAGTTTCATCCCAAGCACCAGTGAAGCCAGGTCTTCCAGGCTTCTATGGTACCGGGTGCTCAAGATTCACTGACTAGGTCAGCAGCAGTCTTCAATAGATCTGCTATCCTGAGGATCCCCAGACATTTTCCACACCATTAGATAAAGTTGGTCTTGAAGAATAAGATCCTGACGGTTACCCTTCGGATCCAGGAGCAAATTATTGAATGTGGGAAGAAGGCAAGGGAACTCCATGCTGGTTCTAGAAAATGAGGGAACCAGGCCTGAGGGGGGTCGTGAGAAGACCATGCTGCATTGAATGCATCTGGCAAAGTGAAGTAGTCTTTTTGTTTTTGCAGTTTTATACAGCACAACCGTGGCCCAAAGGCCTCAGAGAGTACTTTACATAAGCACCAGATTACATTAAAGAAACTCATTTTTTAATCCTTGGGAAGAATAAGTGATTTGCACAGAATAACAGGATGTTGAGTTGACGCTGGGATTCAAATCTGGTTCCCCAGTTCCAAAGTCAACAGCTCAGGCTGTTAGAAGAGCACAGGAAGAGAACACTGAAGGCTAGATAAGAGACCAATCCTACAGGAAAGCACCTGATACCCAGGTGTCAGGATCTGGAGGCCAACTCACAAAGACTGGAAGCTGACTGTTCAGCCAGTAGGCAAAACGATCCAGTTCTAGAGGGCCCTACTTGCAACATATGAGATGGAACATGGCCTTGTCTAACATCCAGTCACTGGAGTTTCGAAAATGCCCAGAGAACCAACCTGCAATGAACTTGGAGAGCCTTAGAAGGTACATTAACACCATGGAAAGGTTATTGCAAAGACAGTGCTCTCAGAGTTTCTTGGAGAGGTCGAAGTTTGTTGACATACTTGACCACTGAAATGTAAGTTGTCTATCCTCAGGAGGATGCAGCAGAACGACTTGTATTTGGTGAAGCTCTTGATGGCAAAGATACTTGAAGTTCAAGGAGATAATGTGAAGATTTTTTTCAGCAGGAGACTAAAGGCCTCCAGTTGAAAGTATCATAGATGGCGCCCCAGTCTGATCTGCTCACATCTGAGTTGATGAACATGCCTGGAGAGGAGACAAAAATGGCCTTGCCATTCCAGTCCCCATTGTTCAAAACCCACCTACATAGTTCTGTGTTTGATTTGTTGTTCAGCAGAACGCGGGCCAGGTAACAGAATCCTTGACACAGAAGATGGGTTTCCAGTATTACAAGACTCAATAGTGAAGGGAAGCTGCATAGCTGGCTTCAATTGAGGCTGCAAGAAGGCCAATAAGATGGGCCAGGCATCTCAGTGGCAGAGTGGGCTGAAGGCACAGACTTTAACTTCTGCCTAATCTGAGAAACCTTCTTTAGGGGGAGATTCAGGGTACAGATGACAGCATCTGCTGTAAACCCCAGGAAGTTTGCAATTTGAAATGGAGAGGAGGGTGAATTCTTGAAGTTCACGGGAAAGCCTAGGTTGTGCAGGAGAGAGATTGTCAAACCTAGGTGGAGAAAAAGGAGCGAAAGGGTGGGTGGAGATTGGTGCATGGTCTCTAGAACCCACATGTTACAAATTGGGTTGCTGGTTGACTAGGGTGTGAGCCCTGGTCAAGCAACAGACGCAATCCCTTGTAGGATAACCCACAAAACGTCACTAAATTAACCTGTGCTTAACCCTGGGTAGCTTGGCATAGAAAGCAGTCAAGCTTAACTTAGAGGCAATGTGTACATTTTTATGAAGGACACAACCAGCAATAAAGTGAAAATACAACACAAGAAAAATCCCAAACCAATTTAGCAAAATAGAGTACATTTTAATACATTAGTTAATACCAAAAATGACAAAGATCTAATCAGTAGAATCAGAGTCATGAATTCTTTTAGTGAAAATAGCACCAAAAAGCACAAACGCCAACTTGGGATATCTGGCCACGCCTAACTGGGTCAAAGTAATATGTTCAGCCAACCGCAATGGAGCGCAGGTCGGCTGCAGTCACTAGGTTAGGCATGCTGACGTTTTACCTACTCAAAGTTCATGCTAAGAGTCCTGTTCACGTTAGAAGGAGTTGCAAGGAGCAGGGAGAGTGTTGCAGGAGACTGCCGGTGTAGCGCGAAGAGCAGGATGGGCGTTGCTGGAGCTTCACGTTGGCGGGCCCCGCGAGCAGTTGATGCTGCAGTGCGAAGAGTCAGGCTGACGGACCTTCGTGGTGATACATGGTGCAAGCGGTGATGCTTCGGTGCAAACAGGCCCGTTCACGGTCGTGGAGAGCCCAAAAGCTTTATTTCAGCTCCCTGAGCCACACCAAGGGTCCAGGTCCTGAGTGGCACCACTTGGGGGTCCATAACTCACTTCAGTTGGGTCCAGGTGCTGGTGCAGGATGTTGGGGAGCCTTTTATGTCCCTGAGACTCAGATTAGGAGGCCAGCAGGCTAGTCCTTGGAGTTACTCTGGTAGGCCTGTGTTCAAGATGAAGTTGCAGGTCCAGTCCTTCCTCCTCAGGCAAGAGGGCAGCAGGTCTGCAAGGCAAGGCAGCAGTTACTTCAGAGCAGCAGTCCAGCAGAGTGACAGTCCTTTCAGCAGCACAACAGCCCTTCTTCCTGGCAGAGTATCCACAGGTCCAGAAGTATACTGAAAAATTGGTGTCTGAGGTCCTACTTTTATACCCTGGTGCCCTGGTTCTGGAAGCTTCTAGATAGTGGCTTGGAGGAGCATGGAATTTTCTGACTACCCTGTCCTGGCTCCAAGATGGCTACAGTGACAGAGTGAGGTTGTTAGGCTCTTTGTGTGAAGGCAGAGCACAGGCTATTCAGTTGTAAGTGGGGCTGTCCTCAGCCCCGCACCCCATCCTGCCAGCAGATGCCTCATTCAGGTACACCTAATCTCTCTATTGTGTGACTGAATGGGAGGAATTCACAAAGTCTAACTGTCAGTTACACAAAGTCTTGTGACCCAGACCAGGCTAGAGGCACAAAAGGCACTAAGGGCAGAAAAATGTCAACTTTCTAAAATAGGCATTTTTAAAATTGTGATCAAAAACATGACTTTACCATTAAATAGGGCTTTTCATCACAATTTCAAAGACACCAAACATGACATAGCTACCAACTCCCAATTGGAAATTACAGCTTATTAAATGTAATAAGGAAACCACAATGATATTGATCCAGCGCTATCAATAAAATTTCTTCTCCTATATGCTTTGGACATCCAGGTACAAATATCCCTTTTCCACAACTATATCCATATGACGGTGGGGCCCATAACACCGCATAAACATTCACTCTCTCATATATTCCCTGGATTTCATCCGTTTTACTTAGGAGAAAACAGTAAATGATTTGCTGGAAGGAGACGGGATACCTTTTAAAACGACATAATACTTCTCAAACTTTAAGGTATTCCGCTCATTGGTCGATGGACCAACTAGTAGGAATCAGTTGATGGTGATTAAGACCAGCTCAATCACTATAAACCTTTTAAACATTTACATTTATCATTGAGCTAAAGAACCACAGACTCATTGTTTTAAAGATAATAAAGTTTATCTAATTTTTAGAAGCATGAATAAGTTTCAAATTTATTATTCAGATTAATATATTTATCATCATTATAAGAATAAATTGAAATTGCAATGCATACCTATTAGATGAAAAAACAAAGGTCGTCACAGCAATGAATTCAGATCACAGCATAGAACTCCCGAAAAACTGTCCATCTGTCCTGTAAAACAGGCCTTCTCGACAGACCACCTATATGGTGTTTCTCGCCACAATCCAGTTCTTTTCCCCTTTAGTATTTAAGAAATAAAAGGTCTAATAATATTAAAAATGGAAAGTCTATTAAAAAGCAAAAGTTTCCCCAGCAGCAGCGTTCCGTGCTCAACAAAAATATAAAACAGCAGCAGCAGCTCCCCCCTCCCTAAGAGTAGGTCTTCTTATACCCTAATACTAGCTTACTAAGTGAAAATGTTACATCTTTGGGGGCGAGATTCTCTCTAATTGGTCCATTTGGGGTCAGTAAACATCTCATTATGAATATCCTTGCTCCAACCAGTTCTTTGTGGAAAGTTCATACTTCTGTCGTTTTTCACGGGTTCATGACATTACCCATCCGCACATTGGTCTCTATCTGTATCCTTTTTCTGATACTTTAAATTGAACAGTTCATTGTTTATTCACGTATTCACTGCAACTTCTCACGCTTTTCGCGATGTCCTTCTTTGGCACACGTTTGTATAATAAGGTCATCGTAGCCTTGACCACGCTTCCATCCTAGGCTTTGGGACGGTCACATGATCCCTTTGTTCACAGCTTTTCTCACTCTCGGAAACCATCTTGCGCCTGCATACTCTAGCTTGTTTGCCTCAGCAGCCATTTTTACATCGCGGCACAACAGGCCTAAGCGAACTATTATAAGGATAAACAGAACATAGTTAAGAATATAAGCCTTTTCGTTTCCCTCCCGTCATTCTACGTACCCCAATTAAGTGTTACCTAGCAAAAGCGACATATAAAGCTATTTCTTACTTACCAACCGCTTTACTTTGCCACCACACAGTTTATTTCCAAGCACAAATCATGTAATTATTATTCTAATTAGTACGCAAATCATTAGGTTTATGTTATCCACGTTAACAATTGTAAGTAAATTAGTTTGCACGGATATGGCGTGCTATCCATAACCCTTATCATGACATATACATGGTTGGTTATTTACTGAGACAAACCTGTGTGTTAATTATTCAACATAAATATTAGGAGGTTAAAAAAATTTCGTTTACCCTGCTCCATCAACTCCCCCCTTTGGTGATTTTTAATATCACCACAAAAACCCATGTTACACAATTTTGTCAGATAGCATATTTCTTGTCCGGTTTGTTTTTGTTAGTTTACACAACTGTATCCCTTTCATCTTGTCTCTTTGTTTTCTTATACATGTTTTCTTTTATTTCTTCTAGCTCTATTTCACCTATCTCTCCTTCTCTTTCTTTCTTTCTTTATCTTATTTTCTTTTTCTATTTTATTCTGTCTTTTTCTTCTCTTTATACATACAATAATTAATTTTAATACTAGAACTATTAGTATTATGGTCGCTATTATGATTTTCCCCATTATTAATCTACTCATTCTAGTAAACCAATTTATTACTGAGGAAAATCTCTTACCAAGTTTTCCCAATGCATTTTCAACCTCCAGTGGAACAAGTTCTTTGTGCAAATCGGTAATATTCTTAATATACTTTTGTATATTTTCACTTTTATCTGGAATGTAAGTGCAACAATGTTGGACTTTCAACATTCCACAGACTCCACCCTCTTTTGCCAAAAGAATGTCAAGGGCAAGTCGATTTTGCAACACCATAGCTCTCACTGCAACCATTTCGGTATTTACCATCAAGAACCCTCCAGCAGTATCTGTAGATAAACGATCTACTACTGTGGATAACTTCCGAATTTTAAATGCATTCAAAGATATTCCCACTGCTGGTATCAATGCTCCAAAAATATCACCTACTATTTCTGAAAAACTTTCCCTTTTTCTACGTGTAAATGTCTTTACCATTTCGTGTGTTCCCTTTTCTGCTCTATCTACATGAAAAATCTTTGGAAAGACAAGGCCTAAGTAACATGATCCATACCAATGGTCCGGCAACCTGTAATAAGCTCTGTTACCGCAAATATAATAGATCCCAGGAAATATTGGATCTTTTCCCCCTTTGAATCCCCAACCTCCTAAAATGTTATAATTGTCTTGGCAATCACTGGAACCCACGAAATAGTTGTCATATCTTGTTCTATTTCTTCTAATGCACAACCTTCCCTGTTGGGGCCAATCCAGAGTCATAGCTGCATTTGTCTTTTTCTTGTCATGATTTTCTTCCTCAAACGCCCAAAAAGGTGTTTTTGTCTCTTCTATCACCTTTCTTTGAAATTTTACTCTTCTATCCTCGACCATTTCTAAAAACACCTTTTCTTCATTCCTTAACTCACAGGTAAGGTTGTTTTTAACTATATCATCCATTGTTAGAATTTTATTTTCTATGAAAAAATCACCAAACGTTCTTGCTTTTTTCACTTTGTTTAGTTCAGAAACTATAGGAATCTTTGCAAAAATCTTATCTATATCAGTATAATATTCTAATCTTCCTGTCTTGTAAAATAGACTTGCTAAAACACTACAGGTTATTCCATACGTCAAAGGAAGGTGATGATAGGTCACACCTTCTGCAACAGACGCAGGCAATTGCATACAAACAATCTCTCACATCCATTGTTTCTACATACTCATACAATAATTTAGTGAAAACATTTTTTGAAAAATCTGTTATTGATTTGTCTTTATGTAACTCTGCACCTTTTTAATATAGCCGTTTCCTGCATGTTAGCTCCCTTTTCTTTCTCTGTGTTATTCTTTAATATAGACGTTTCTTCTACAGCTAATCTAATTGGAATGGTGATTGCTAAAATAATCCATACGGTCATTAATAATCCTGTACAAAAGAAGCACATCTTACACAATCTACGCAAGAACTCACATCTACATGTTCTATTTTTAGTATCTACCATTTTGTTCTATTACCTATTCTATAATATGCACAGAAAATGTGTCACCACACCTCAGAAATGACCTCTTGGCCACCCTACGCTCTCACTTTGTCTTGTTTGGTACTTTCTTTAGTTCTTTTCGGAACTCTTTCTTGTCAAATCCAGTGTTTTGTCCAGTCCGGTAGAAATTTGTTCAAATTTCTTTAAATTTGTTGCACTTCACCTTCACCCATTAGGTTGTAGCTTTGTTCCGGGTTCTCGTGAGTGATCTCTTCTTCTTTGATATCAGTCAACACAATATATAGCCATTCAGGCGATTTATACTTCAGATTAGCTTTCTTTACTCTTTTTGTTTTCTGCAAGTGTTTTCCTCCTTGTCTTTCTTGTTCCTTTTGACTTGTTATTTCATTTACTTGTTCTGCATTCTTTCCATCTAACCTTATGATCTTGTATCTCAATCTTTTAACTTCGTGGGGCCAATTGTCTCCCTTTCTTGGCCTTTTCGGTTCACTTTCTTTTTCCTCTTTGTTCTCCAAGTTCTCTTTCTTGACTCTAGTTTCTGGTTTCTTTCTTCTCCACTTTCTTCTGACTGTTTCAGTCCTCTTTATTGTCTCTTATCTTAAATTTTTGAATTTCACTTCATCTGTTTTTGATTTTCCTCGTGTTTTCCTTTGATCACCTACTTCTGTCCCTCCTCGAGGTTCTTTCGAATTTGTGTCAATCTCTCTATCTGTTTCTGAATTTCCCTGTTCCTTTGTTCGTCGATCTGTCCCTACTGCTCCTCGGGAGTCTTCCGATTCTTCTACCTTTCTATTTGAAACTGTCCCTTCTTCGTCTATTAATATAATTTCTGAAGGATCTTCACCATAACTTGTACTTGGTTGCTCACTGTTACTGTCTTTTTGCTCAGTTTCTTCTTTTATGCTATCAAATTTCCAATTTCTTTTCAGATTTTCATCACAATCAGAATGCTCTGTATCAGATGCTGAACTAGTGTCTGATATTTCCAGATGTCGATCTTCAGATTCTGGAACTTTTGCTATTTCCTCCTCTCCTCCTGTCATTACACTTGTACTTGGGTCTTCCAGATGTCGACTTACAGGTCGATCTTCAATTTCTGGAGCCCTGTTCGTCTCTTCCTCTGTATCAGATGCTGAACTGGTATCTGATATTTCCAGATGTCGACTCACAGGTCGAGCTTCAGGATCTGGAACTCTGATGGTATGGCTGGCATGTACCCAGTGTTTTACTCCTGCACATTTGACTGCAGTTGTTGTCACCAGGATCACTTGTCGTGGTTGGTCCCAGCGAGGAACCAAACAGTTTCTTCTTCGGTGGACTTTTATGCGGACCCAATCTCCTGGATTCAAGTCATGAGCTGGTTTTCTTTCAAGAGTGGTCGCATCCGGTCCAACCTGATGAAACACAGAATGTACCACATCAGCCAATCCTTTGCAATAATCCAACACGAGATCATCAGTTATAGTCAGTAGTTTGTTGACAGGTACATGTGCTTGCCTCATTGCTCGTCCCATGATTATTTCGTGGGGACTAAGTCCTGTCTTTCTTTCAGGTATGCTTCTGATAGTCATTAAGACCAATGGCAAGGCATCTGGCCATTTGAGTCCTGTGGCTTGACACATTTTCCCTAGCCTGTTCTTTATTGTTCCATTCACTTGCTCTACTATTCCAGAAGCCTCTGGTCTGTAGGCACAGTGCAATTTCTGTTTAATACTAAGTGCTTCACAAATCAGTTGAATTAATTCGTTTTGAAAAGGTGTTCCTCTATCTGTTTCAATCGTTACTGGAAAACCATACCTTGGAATGAATTCTTGCAGCATAAGTTTAGCTACTGTAATTCCATCATTCCTTCTGGTAGGGTATGCTTCCACCCAACGGGAAAACAAACAGACGACTACAAGAACGTATCTTAGTCTATTGCTGCAGGGCATTTCTATAAAATCCATCTGCATTCTCGTGAAAGGACCTCCCTCTCGTCCTATTGTTCCTAGACTCACTACTGTCTTTCTTCCTGGATTTAGCTGTTGACAGATAAGACATCTTAGACAAAGACTCTCAGCTATGGCTCTGAATTTTGGATTATACCATGTTTGTCTAAAAGTCTGATCATTGCATCTCTTCCAATATGTGCTTGTCCATGGTACATCCGTGCCATGTCAGAAATCATGCTATCAGGCATAACTGGTCTTTCATCTCTGTAAACCCAAACATAATTTTCCTCCCGTTTTCTGCATCCTGCTTTTATCCAGCTATCTTTTTCCTCATCATCTGCTGCTTCCTGCAATTTTCTCACCTCATCCCATGTCTCGACAGGGTTAGTAAAAAGCAAAGGACATGAAATATGCTCTCTCTCTCTGTTTCTGTTTAATGAGACTACATTTTTGGCACAGTACTGAGCTATTTCATCAGCAAACTTATTGCCAACAGTTATGTAGTCTTCCCCATTTTTATGTGCATTACACTATACCACCGCAATCTGTTTAGGCAGCTGTATCGCCTCAAGCAACTTTTTCACAAATTCACCATTTCTTATTGGGGTTCCTGCAGATGTCAAGAAACATCTCTGGGACCAGATCTGCCCAAAATCATGAACCACTCCAAAGCCATATTGGCTATCTGTGATTACTGTGACTCGGACATTCTTTCCCAATTTGCATGCTTGAATTAGAGCAATCAACTCCGCTACTTGGGCAGAACGTATCCCTCTCAAACAAGATGCTTCCATTACAGCAGCTACTGTGCAAACTGCATATGCTGCACTCAGAACTCCATCATTCGTTCTCAAACATGAGCCATCCACGAACAGAATATAATCTGATTCCTTTAAAGGCTCATCCCGCATATCGTGTCTCGGTTTTGTACAATACTCAAGTACATTCAGACAATCATGGTCAACTTCGTCCATTTCAATTACACCCTCTTCATCTGGCAATGATGTTGAAGGATTCACATTTATGCATCTGTCAATGGTGACATTGTCTGCACTCAAAATTACTTTTTCATACCTAGTCAGCCGACTATGTGTTATATATTGGGTTTTGGTTCTTGTCAAAAGAATTTCCACAGAATGAGGGACATATACTCTTAGTGGATATCCCATCACAATGCCTTCACTCTGCTCCAGACTTACACAAGTAGCAGCAACTGCTTTCAAACATCCAGGCAACGCTTTTGCTACTGGGTCTAAGACAGCTGAAAAATATGCAATGGGTCTTTTCATGTTTCCGTGTCTCTGCACTAGGACTGAAAACGCACACCCATCTCTTTCACTACAATACAACTCAAAATCTTTTTCATAGTCAGGCATTCCTAATGCCGGGGCTTCACACAGTTTTGTTTTTAGTTCTCTGAATGCTTTCATTTCCTCATCATTCATTTCAAAAGGATCTTTAACATCCTTCTTTGTCAATCTCTGTAATGGTTTTGCAATTAATGAAAATCCACTTATCCATTGTCGACAATATCCAACCATTCCTAGGAACATTCTTACTTCTCTCTGTGTCATTGGAGCTCTCATTCCTTGAATTATTTTTATCCTTTGTCGTTACCTTTCGCACTCCCTTTTCAATCTTATGTCCTAAATATTGGACCTCTTGTTGACAAAACTGTAATTTTGATGGGGACATCTTATGTTCTCCTTTTGCTAAATGATTCAGCAAAGCAATTGTGTCAGTAACACATGCTTACTTTGTTTTTGATGCCAATAGGTCATCAATATACTGAACCATCACAGATTTTTCTGGCATTTTTAAATCTTCCAATGATTTCTTTAGAATCTGATTAAAGATCGAGGGGCTTTCTGTATACCCCTGAGGAATTCGGCACCATGCCAAAATACGCTCTCCGAACCTGAACGCAAATAATGGCTGGCTATCTGGATGTAATGGGATAGAGAAAAATGCATGGCACAAATCAATAACTGTGTACCATTCTGCTTCGCGTGGAATCTGGTATAGAATTACAGCAGTGTTTGGTACTATTGGGCAGCAAGGCACAACAATTTTGTTTACCTTTCTCAAATCCTGTACAATTCTATATGTTCCATTCGGCTTTTCAGTCCCATTATAGGTGAATTACATGGGCTGCTCATTATTTCTCTCAGAATTCCTTGTTCAATCATTTTATTTATTACAGGTGTTATTCCTTCAATTATTTCTGGTGTCAATTTATACTGTGGCGTATTTGGGTAACTTGTTCCTTCTTTAACAGAGATTTTAACAGGGTCTACTCCTTTCATTAACCCTATATCTTCACCCGTAAAATCCCACACTTCCTGTTTCACTGTTTCTTTCAGTTCAATTGGGATTTTCTCTACGTCAAACACAGGGAATAAATCACTCACTTCTGACTCTAAATTTACCAATGTCATTTTATAGAGTACATCTTCATCTGGGGTTTGAAATGCAATCCCATCTGGAGTACAATAGATGGTGCAGTTCATCTTGCAAAGTAGATCGCGTCCCAATAGGTTCACAGGACTGCAATCACACACCACAAATCGGTGCATATCACTGAATGGTCCAATCTTTACCTCCACTAATTTGGTAAGAGGCGCCCTAATTTGCTGATTCGAAACACCCACGACTTGGATATGTTCACCTGAGAGAGGAAGGTTTAGAATGTCCACTGATCTAACAGTAGAACGGGTAGCTCCAGTGTCCACAAGGAATGTTACATTTGCACCATTCACTTCTCCACCCACAAATGGACCTGCTTGATCTACATCTAGAGTTGCGCCAAGCACGCACTCTTCCTCCTCTCCTAGGCACCGTCAAACTTTCATCCGACTCATTCCCATCCTGTCGTAACCAGTATTGAGATATGGCAGCTGCGCGCGGCAATTGTGTTACCTGCTCTCCTCCGTAGAATCCGGTTTCTGCACTGTATCTCTGTGGATTTACACTCTTGGGAAGTGGTGGTTGAGGCACCCGACTTTGCTGAGTAACTACCTGTGGTTGCTGCAGCTGTTGGTAACTCACCTCACTCTGCACCTGTGGATTTAATGATTGATTTTCCGCATTAGTTTTTGGAGGGAATTTACACTTGTTTCTCCAATGTCCTAACTTTCCGCAGTTGTGGCATGGCCACTTTTTCTTTGCCTCCTCTATACTCATTTGACCTTTTCCTTTACCTATATTTGGTTTGGATTTCGTCTGTCCTGCCTCATTAACTTGATTATTCAATTGAGCTTCTTGTTTTTCTGCAACTTTCACCTGTGCCCACATTGCTTTCTCTTTCAATTTACGCTGTCTACTCTCAATGTCATCACTGCAGTATTTAGCATATCTCAAAACCTCATCTACCGTGCTATTCTGCCAACAAATCATATGTTGCTTAATCATTTCACTTATCTCTGGTTTTAACCCATAAACAAACCTATATACGAAATGGCTCATGTCCTTCTCATTTAATGTCTCATAGCCACTATACTGTTTAAAAACTAACAGTAGTCTTTCATAATACGCGTGTACAGATTCTTTACTTTCCTGTGTGGTTCTGTCGATCTTTACCCAATCCGTTTCTTTGGGTGGGATTTTATTTTTCAAAAAGGTAATAACTTGGTCATATTTCCTCATCACTTCTGGTCCTGGCGCTCCTGTTTTAGCATCTCTTGGATATTCTACAGTTGGCCAATCAATAGTAATCTTACATTCTGTCCACAAATCAGCTGGTACTATGTCAAATAATCCATCCAAATCTATCCATAACACCTTTGAAACCTTAACAAACCTCTCTACTTGTCTGTACCATTCTACTGGTTTTTCTCTCAATTTTGGGAAGTCATTTGTAAATGACAGTATATCTTGTCTAGACCACGGGACATGCACATAACTACCTCCTGGAGTTTCTCTCATCGGGTACTCCCTTACAATTGATTCCTTGTCTGTCACCGCAAAAGCCAAAGACGCTTTATCCGTCGTTTTCTCATTCCTTTTAGTCCACCTGCTTCTCCATCTATCCACATCATCCCATTTTCGCAGCAAAACAATTAATTCTTTTATTTGGGTTAACCGTCCTGATGTGTTCAAATTTTCTATATCTTTCTCGCAAAAATCTACTCTATATGGTTTCTGCAAACTTCTCACCTTTACAAATTCTACTCCTAGTTCATTAGCTGTTTCTTCTAATTTGTCATGTAAATTTCTAGCTCTCCATGTAATGCTCTTACATAAGAACATTATCTCATCATCCTGATAAGTTTTCAATTTTTCTGTACCAATTGTCCCTAAGATCAATTCCTCCATATCTATTTTTAACCTAATTACATCTAATGGTTTTGGTTCTGTCTCTTTCGTTTTCAGGGTTTTCATCCATTCATTTAATTCATCCGGAGTCGGACCTACAGGTGTACTATTTAATTCTATCCAATTTCTACTTCTTTCTAGTGTCTGACGCAGACTCAGTTCCCATAGGAATCCTCCTAAACTCATTCTCATTTACCGTCACATTAGTAGGTGGGCTTGGTCTATATGAATTGACCAGATTTCTTGCACCTTCATTGTCTAGTTCCATCCCTTCTTTCCTTCTTTGCAAATTTGAATTCATAGGAATGACTAAAGAATGCTCTTCTATCTTCTGATTCTCAAAAACTGGTATTACTGGACCTATTGTTACTGGTACAGTTACAGCTTCCATATTCATTGTTAATTTTCTTATCTTCTCAGTCAATTCTCTTGTGGTTTTTGCTAATTCAGTTGTATTGTCACTTTCAACTTTCTCGATTTGTGGGGTTTTCAATTGATCTTGTGACCTATTTATCTCGTATCTCCGTTCTGGATTTTTATTCCTCCCAGTTTCCATTGGCGGGGCATTAGGTGTCACCACCGCAGAATTCTGTTGGTATGGAGGTGGGTTTCTGTTTAAAATGTCTTCCAGCAATTCATCTTCTGTCTCACTACCAGCATACCCGTACCTTTCAGTAACCAAATGTTTCTTTTTCTCTGTACACTTTCTCTTTGCTTCTTCCTCAACTGTAAAAGCTGGAAACAAACCTCCTGTCATATTTGCATATCTCCAACGCTTTATTCTGTCCTCATGATTCACTCCCCACAGCCTTCCGGGCACAAAATCATGATTCTTTAATCCTCTGAATCTTTCTCGTTCATACATCTCATCTTCCCATTCACTTAGAGCTTCAAACTGTGTTGGTCTAGGTTTAGGCTCAAGCATCGTCATTTTCTCCCTCAAATTCCGAAGTACCGCTACACTAAATGAACCATTCTCGGGAAATGCTAATACTCCATCATTTTGAGTATATTTAGTCCAATTTTCTAACCATATGCAGGTATGATAACCGTATTTCAGCATCATATGCGAAGCTGGTGATTTCGGTGGAGGAATTACTTGTCCCTCTAAAGTCACTACCTTTTTGTCTTTCTTAAAAAAGTTCTTAATTTTCGCCATCCACAACGTTTTTTCTCTCTACCATACTCATAATAAGCCATAATTCACGATCTCTTTCCTTTCTCAAAGTCCGCAACTCAACACTGTTCTCTATGCGTTATTCGGACCTATCACAGCGCGACTCACACCAACGCTCCAATCCGAGGCTTCTACGTCACAGCTTATTCAACCAATCCTAGCACGTCTCACACCAACGCACCAATCAGAGCGTCTACTGTATAACTAGTGCACTGTCCAATCCCTGCGCGGCTTTTGTCAACGTCAGTTCTGCTCCTGACCCCTCCTTTACAAAATTTATCGGCAATTTATTTTTCAACTGTTCTCGATTAGTTACGACATTAAAAACACATTTCCATTGTCTGATTTCGCTAACAAATGTGACAGTTTCTCTATTTCGCAAGAATACAGTTTTGTTCGATAAGTGTAGCACTTCCCTCTACCTTACCCTTCTTTCAAGCAAGGGGTAAACCCGTTTCTCTGGGGATAAAACACATGTGGAGACTACACTGCTCCTGAGAATTAAGGCCAGAGTTTCACAAGAAAACCGGTTGCTATTTCACTCACACACCTTTTATACGGAAAAATGTCCCTATCAAACACAACCTGTGTTATCACCAATATGAACTCAGACAATGCACTATTCCATGTGACTTCTCTTGCCACACGTGTCCACTTCCTACTTTCCGGAAGCTTCAAAACCTTTGACTTACATATAACGTAATACCATACAACATGAAGTGTTATACATAAAAATAACCAATAATCACCAAACTAATCTATAGTAACCATAACTCTGCTACCAAGAAATCTGATCCAGCGCTATCAATAAAATTTCTTCTCCTATATGCTTTGGACGTCCAGGTACAAATATCCCTTTTCCACAACTATATCCATATGACGGTGGGGCCCATAACACCGCATAAACATTCACTCTCTCATATATTCCCTGGATTTAATCTGTTTTACCTTTTAAAACGACATAATACTTCTCAAACTTTAAAGTATTCCGCTCATTGGTCGAGGGACCAACTAGTAGGAATCAGTTGGTGATTATGACCAGCTCAATCACTATAAACCTTTTAAACATTTACATTTATCATTGAGCTAAAGAACCACAGACTCATTGTTTTAAAGATAATAAAGTTTATCTAATTTTTAGAAGCATGAATAAGTTTCAAATTTATTATTCAGATTAATACATTTATCATCATTATAAGAATAAATTGAAATTGCAATGCATACCTATTAGATGGAAAAACAAAGTTCGTCACAGCAATGAATTCAGATCACAGCATAGAACTCCCGAAAAACTGTCCATCTGTCCTGTAAAACAGGCCTTCTCGACGGACCACCTATATGGTGTTTCCGCCACAATCCAGTTCTTTTCCCCTTTAGTATTTAAGAAATAAAATGTCTAATAATATTAAAAATGGAAAGTCTATTAAAAAGCAAAAGTTTCCCCAGCAGCAGCGTTCCGTGCTCAACAAAAATATAAAACAGCAGCAGCAGCTCCCCCCTCCCTAAGAGTAGGTCTTCTTATACCCTAATACTAGCTTACTAAGTGAAAATGTTACATCTTTGGGGGCGAGATTCTCTCTAATTGGTCCATTTGGGATCAGTATACATCTCATTATGAATATCCTTGCTCCAACCAGTTCTTTGTGGAAAGTTCATACTTCTGTCGTTTCTCACGGGTTCATGACATTACCCATCCGCACATTGGTCTCTATCTGTATCCTTTTTCTGATACTTTAAATTGAACAGTTCATTGTTTATTCACGTATTCACTGCAACTTCTCAAACTTTTTGCTATGTCCTTCTTTGGCACACGTTTGTATAATAAGGTCATCGTAGCCTTGACCACGCTTCCATCCTAGGCTTTGGGACGGTCACATGATCCCTTTGTTCACAGCTTTTCTCACTCTCGGAAACCATCTTGCGCCTGCATACTCTAGCTTGTTTGCCTCAGCAGCCATTTTTACATCGCGGCACAACAGGCCTAAGCGAACTATAAGGATAAACAGAACATAGTTAAGAATAAAGAATATAAGCCTTTTCGTTTCCCTCCCGTCATTCTACGTACCCCAATTAAGTGTTACCTAGCAAAAGCGACATATAAAGCTATTTCTTACTTACCAACCGCTTTACTTTGCCACCACACAGTTTATTTCCAAGCACAAATCATGCAATTATTATTCTAATTAGTACGCAAATCATTAGGTTTATGTTATCCACGTTAACAACTGTAAGTAAATTAGTTTGCACGGATATGGCGTGTTACCCATAACCCTTATGACATATACATAATTGGTTATTTACTGGGACAAACCTGTGTGTTAATTATTCAACATAAATATTAGGAGGTTAAAAAAAAATTCGTTTACCCTGCTCCATCAATATCCTAAGGGAGAGAGTGAGGCATAATGGCCAGAGATGACGACTTTGGAGCTGGGAATATAGGTTCGAGTCTTGTCGTCAGCTCATCATCCTGTGATTCTGGGCAAATCACTTAATCTCCATGTGCCTAGGAACAGCACCTAGAGACCCTCAAGGGTGATTAGCCGGGCTATACAAATCGAGTATCATTATTATTATTATGGGAGGGGTAGGCCTCACAGCAGTGAAAAATTAATTTAGGAGTTTTTCACCACCAGGAAATGTTAAACTTAAAAGTACATGTCAAACCTTATAATTACACAGCACCTTGCCCGATGGGCTACCGGAGCCTACCTTAAGTGGAACTTATATTTTTTTTAAAAGGGGAGTTTAAGGATTAGCAAGGGGTTTTTAATGCCAAGTCGGCATGGCAGTTTAAAACTGCATTCAGGCTGCAATGGCAGACTTGGGACATGCTTTAAGGTGCTACTTGACCTTTCACGTGAAGGGGATGGACACTACGAAGCAGACGATAATGGGATGATGGGCATCATACTGGCACCACACTCATCATTCACAGGTTCACTACTCCTATAGCACAATGCACTCGAAGGGTTCTAGTTCCTGTTTCTTTTGTTGGTTGTAAGGCAGTACCCTGGTCGCCTTCTAATGGCCAATACTGTACGCAATGCTGCTGTTGCTGTTTTGCTTGCACTGTCGCTATCTATTGAGAATGCAAAGGGCAGGAATAGCTTATAATTATCAACAAATGGAGCTGAAGTATTGTGTTATGATGTTGTATGAAAATAAGTAAAGAACAATGGCAAAAAATGTACTACTTATGTGAGTGACAATACGTGCTGCAGGCCCACTGGTAGCATTTAATTTACAGGCCCTGGGTGTATGGTATACCACTCTACAAGGGACTTATAAGTAAATTGAATATGCCAGTTGGGTATAGGTTAATGTAACCATGTTTTAGCGGGGAGAGCACAAGCACTTTAGCACTGGTTAGCAATGGTAAGTTGCACAGAGTCGTAAGGCCAACAAAAACGAATTCAGCAAAACGTGGAAGGAAAAAGGCAAAAATGTTTGGGGGTGACCCTGGGGAAAGGGCGAGGTTCAACACCACAGGTCTGATGTGATTTTGTGCCAGTTTGGAACGAAAAGAGCGATGCGCCCCTCGATGGGGGAAAGAGGGAAAGAAAAAGGAGGAGATCTTACACTCAGTTGGACGAGGAAGGCTTGACTGCTTGAATTCATGTCCTGCACCTCTTGAGGGGCAGGGTCCATGTGGAAGGAAGTCTGTACACAGGAGTTAAACGTGAGATTAACATGTCCACAGCAGTGGTAGCTGGCCTTATTAAGGGAGGTGAAGAAGGATAGATAATTAGAAATAGACTTAATATATTTATTGCGAAATAGGAGGCCATCCGTAGGATCTAGTATGGGATTAGATGCCAGCTCAACCAGATTCAGATCCAGACGGAGAAGAATAGCATGATACAGCTTCATGGAGTCAGAAGCTTGGTCATCTTTCAGAAGAACCAAAGAAAGGAAAAATATGGAAAGAATTGGACATAGATTTTTTAGAGAGAGCACTGAGTGGCGAGAACAGAGGGAGTGAATTTATCTGTTGCCAGCAGTAGCAATAAAGGAGGGAAAGGTGACATTAGATTATTTATGGCATCATCTAATTACTGCGGTCAGTTGTAGCTATTAAAGAGAAATTGCATACTGTATCTCCTAATTTTCTTGTGTGTAAATCAAAGCTAACCAGAAATAGTGTCTTGATACATAGGTAATTAAAGACTGGACCCTAGCACAGCTCTACCCAAAGACTACATCCTAACACAGCGGTGAACAAGGAAAACAGGCCAAAACTAACCCACAGTAAGGGACTTGGATCTTTTGTGGTTTGGCAC
Source organism: Calotriton arnoldi (assembly GCA_963921515.1). Lineage (NCBI taxonomy): Eukaryota > Metazoa > Chordata > Amphibia > Caudata > Salamandridae > Calotriton > Calotriton arnoldi. The sequence continues at coordinate 2,550,894 of CAWUFW010001231.1, forward strand.
TATTCCTTGTTAGGTAACTCGGATTCTTAAACAGCAGAAGGCAACTGTTAGGAAGCATTTGCTGGTTGTACAGTTCTTGGACTATCTGGCTAGTGTTTGGCATGTAGTACTGATGGTCATTTTAGGTCTCATTCTTACCTCACCTCACGTCAATCAGAACAAGAGATCAAACCACCAGTGTCAAGTCATGGATTGTCTGACTCATCACCTCTCCTCGCCCCAGCAGGTCCTTCTGTTTATTTCTGTGTCACTGGTCCGACAGAATACTTTTAGAATCTGTTTTTCTATATTGTCCGATTGTGTCCTCATTCCTGCATTTATGATGTCTTTCTAAAAATATGGTGCGTTTTTCTGCAGACTTCGTTGTGTGCCATGGTACTTTATTGTCAGTGACGGCAATCTTGCTTACTATGCTTCTTTCTTAGAATGATTTGTACTAAGGTTTTTCTATGGTGTGTGTTTTTTATGCTTGTAATTTTTCTGTCGTTTATTTTTTACTATGCTACGTTTTTACTGCACAGAATTTTTACGCGATGTATTTTTATTGCATGGTACTTTTGGTACGCTGCCTTTTTTTCTTTTAATATTTGCTGCCTCTTTTATTGCGTTGTGATTTATACTGCAAAGTTTTTTTCTGCATTATCTTTTTACCAAACAGTGATTTGTACTACACAGTCTTTGTATTGTAATTTTAATGATAAATGTATGCCTATATATGTTAGATTCAAAGAGAGAGAGGAGAGAGATAGAAATGCAGAGAGAGAGAAGGCGAGAGACAGAAGAGCAGCAGCACCTAATGTTAGGGTCTCAGGCTTGGACACATCAATCTATGGCAGCAACCCAGACTCAAGATCAACAATCACTACCTAAGGCCAATATCTTACAACACGCAAGAGAATGGTCGGTGAGGTGAGCAGCTAAGGCAGGATTTTTTTTTGTATGGCATTATTAAAAAGAAACTGGAAAGCACTATACAAAATAAGCCCTTTTATGCTGGAAATAGTGAGATAAATCCATTTATATGGATACAAATTACATGCCCTATAATTATATTGCCTGATTTAACTTGCATATTGTTAGACCCCCCCATTTGGAGGCCATAGGGCAGACAGGGGTTCTGGAACAATTCAGTGGTGGTTGGGTCACTAGCCTGTGGTGTTGAGAGGTCCGCCCTACTTTGACGCTGTAAACTAGGCCCGGGGCTCCCTTGTCCGGGAGGTAGATTGGGGAAGAACTCAGAACTCAACAGTCAAGCAACAGACAAAATGACTCATTGTCCTCCCCAGTGTTTATCTTTTATTTCAAAAGAAAGTAATTTAATCTAACAAAACAAAACACTACGCACTTCAATGGGTTAAAAGTTACATGGTTGCAATCTCATATATTGTAAATGTAACTGCATTTATATAGCGCCTACTACCCCTGACGAGGCATTGACGCGACTTATGCCAGAAAGCAGAGACAGCTCCGGAAGCCAAGGTTAGCGGTTAGTCTAGTGTTATTGGTTACTGTTAGCTATTGGAATTAGTCTTGTGAGTTCAAGAAAACTGTGCCATGGTGGACTAAATTATTAGTGGATTAGTTAGTTGCAATCATTAGTGGGGGAGGTGGGGGGGTGAGATTATGCACATATGAGTTCTAGTGAAGCTCTACACCAAATGTGGTGCCTTCTCCATGCTCTAGAAAGTTTCACAATGGCTATGATGTATGCAAAGGCACTGGGATAAACACTGATTAGGCAGGTTAGCGGGTATCTAAATGAATAGTTCGTAGGTCCGTTGAAAAGTTCTTTAAGTCAAAAGTGTTTCACTAGCAAAGGATAACTTTCTAACAGCAGGTTCACATCTGTACGATTGAGAGATGCTCTTTCAGTCTATACGGGATTAGAACCAACATTACCTGGTCAGCTGAGGTGTGGTTCTGGTGGCCCTGGGTGGTGCGGTCAGCGATCTAGCATGTTCTGTGTCAGCTCTGGCAAAGCAGGATCACAGGCGGTGGTCTCTTCACTTGGCCACCAGCTTTGCAAAGCAGAAAAGACCAGTTCAGCAGGTGCTCATCTTCGGCAGTTCTGGCCTCCAGGCTAGGTGCAGACAGGTGCTCGTCTTTGGCAGTTGCGACCCCCTGTCCAGGAGCAGATGGATGCTCGTCTTCAGCAGTTGTGACCTCCGGGCCAAGTACAGGACTTCTGCTTTGGCGGCAGTGACAGCTCCTCATGGGAACACATCAAGTTAGGCAGTGGTAGTGCCATTGCTTATAGGCACTGCAGGGATGCCAAACAGCACAATGTCTTTCTGACTGATAGCTTTTTTAAGGCTTCTTTACTCAGGAACCACAATGAGACATCTGTTCTGGCTTCACTCCCACTGGTAGTCGGCTACTTCCTGGTGTTCCACAGGCTAGAAACCCCTGGGCTTCTTTCTACCGGACAATCTCTCTTCCTGCAGGGCCAGGCACTCTCCTTCCACTGCTGGACAGACAGGCTTCTAGGCACTAGGCAGATCATCAGATTCTCCAGCAAGTTGTGTAGACTTCAGGTGATGTCCCCTCACCTCTGGGAGACTGGCTGCCAAGCAGACTCCAGCCGTGGTCACATCGTATCTCTTTGAGTACTCTGTGGAGCATTCCTTTCCTTGGTCTTGAAAATCTTGGAACTGGAGAAAAGTGGGATGGCTTGGGTCTCAAATTGATACTCTTTTTCCAGACAGAATATGTGAATTCATTGTCAAAGGCCTGGAACCAGTCTGATGTGGTTCCTTTCCAAATGTCATTTTCTGTCTGCAGGGCTAACACAGCCTTTATGCACGGTAATGGCTCTCTTGGGAGATAGTGATGATGCTGACTCCAAGCCGGAGGTTCGAGAAACATAGGTGCAATTAAGTGGGAAGACTGCACCTGGCTGTCACCACTTTTCCTGAAGTAGCAATCAAGGTCTGACAGGAGGGCAATCCTGGCTAGAAACTTCCCCACCTTTAACATCAGTATATGCCGACTCACCCCTCCTTTATTATTCACAAAATGGCAGTGCTCAGGAAAATCTAACCAGCAATCCCTTGCTAAATGGTCCTCATGAAATATCCATGGGCAGCCTTTTTTCCTTCCTCGGTCAGCGTCTAGGTCTCCACCCTCCAACCACAGGAATACAAGCAATATACGTCCACTGTCTGGGGATGCTGTATCCATCCCCCATCAAGTTCATTTATTTATTATATTTATAAAGCGCAGCTGTCACCAAGCTGGTATACTGGCACTGATCGCATAAGAGATAGGCACAACACTGTTGAACATCGAAAAACGAAAGCACATAAATGAGGGGCAATTACTTGGGGAAGTGCCAAGTCTTTAATGTTTTGCGGAATTTTAGCAGATCCGTAGCTGACGTGAGAGAGTGTGGCAGCTTGTTCCACAGCTGGTCAGCCTGATCTGTGAAAGCATGCACACCTTGTTGTTTTTTGTGAAATGTATTTATGCAGACAAGATTTGCAGTGCTCGAGCGGAGAAGTCTCACAGGAATGTTTCCTTTCAGTCTACGTTGCAAGAGCACAGAACCTTTACCATGTAGAGCCTTATGCATAATGCACATGGCTTTGAAGATGATCTTAATCATGTGCAATGCTAAACCAGGGCCCATCCAAAATGAATTCCACCGTTGCCAGCAAATATACCATGTTGCACACAGTCTCACTGTCATGTATGTGCCAGACATATTATGTATTTATTTAAATATTAATAAAGCGCAGGCATTTCTCAATGGTATCTGTGCACACAGGACCTAATCAGCGGGAACGGTTAGACGAGAGGAAGCATCTGCCAGACAGCTAACAGGATGCAAAGTATCTGTTTTTCAGCTGTTTTCTTTTTTTTTATTCCAGTAAAGTACCTTGGCAGTGCAGTGGAATTGGCAAAGGATTTCAGGCCTGCTTGCTGCAGTGGAGGAAGTTGGGCCTCCAAGAGTAGCTCAGCAGGACTTGGGTGAGACTAGCTCTTCAGCTATTATAAAACAGATAGCATATGCTCTACAATAGCTGAAGAAGATTTGAGGATGTTGTACAAAGTTGGCAGACATTTTGGGCAGGGGCCTTCACCCATCCTGACAGTCCCTACTTTGCTTCCAGAAACAATGGGGAGCTTATCTGATCAATGATTCTTGAACTCTTTTCTTACCTGACAACTTCTGTGTTCTGCAGCCTGAGGCTACATTGCCTTGCATCTCCTATTTTGCTGCAACCTGGTTTGACAGCATCATCCCTTGAAAACGTGAAAAAAGAAAGCATAGACAGGTCAGTAGATGTGTTCAATACAAAGGTCACACTTTAACATAGTGCTGCTCTACTCAAAGACAATGAATATGCCAATAAAAGATCAAGTTAAATAAACAAATCAGACTAAAACACCTGCAATCATTTGTAACAACAAAACAAAAGCCAGAAATGGAAATGTTGCCCAGTAACATAAAGTCATCCAATATTTAGGGTGATATTATCAAAATAGAAACAATTGCAAATGCACTGGGCCACTTACGAAGTGACCAACACAGTATAATTGAGAGGCTTTATTCCAATCTCATTACAGAAGTAAGAAAAACGATGGGCCTAAATTAGAGTTTCGAGTACGGAGTTAACACCGTCAGGATGGTGGAGGACAATACCTCTTATATCCTGAGACCTCCACCTGCCAAATGTAGACTTGTCCACTGGCATCAGAGGAAGTATTCTGTCAAGCAGCCACAATCAAAGAAATAGGACTATAACTAATTGAACTGAATGTCATTAGAATATGAATGCATTTTCCCATTAAATCAGAGAAAGTCATATAGGCATCAAAGACTCAGAAGAAAAGAAACTAATAGAGATTTGTATTCATTGACTCTACTACAAATAACTAGGAGTGGGTGGTGAGCTCCGCTGGTGGAGTTCTCAGCTTTTTTGAAACTATGCGCTCTGCTTGGAGCATGGAGTTAGGCAAAAAAAAAACTCTGCTCCGCTGTGTGACGGAGTTTACCACCCGCACTGGAGGATGTGTCACGGCCCGGGGAACATTGCACTACTGAAAGACTCAGATCAGGCAAAAGACTAACATCCTGCAAGGTTTGCCCTGAAGGAGGTGCTTTCAGTCAAAATGGTGGGTTTGGGAAATTTAATCTAACCTATCGAGCCAGGCGGTGAGAAGTGGTGGGTGGAAACAGATGAATGAAACCCTTTGCTATTGGTGTAGTGGTACGTGGTGGGCAGCAACTTGTGCGACTGGGTACGTGCCTGGAAAGCAGAAGCTCGCAACACCTGGGTGCGGGGAGACACGCATGAGCCTGACACAGCCCTGGGAGCAACGGTGGAAGAGTCTGGCTCTAGGAACAGCAAGCGGAGCAGGAGTACCTGGAAAGCAGCAGCAAGCAGTGGCTGGCGAGGGCTTCCTGCAGAATGAGGCTGCCCCACCACCATCCTCCCATCATGTTGGGGGTGCGTTGGCGGCCCATGTTGAGCCTTCTGCTCCAGCTGCAGTGTACAGGTAGGACCAGAGCATGTGTGTGATGTGTGGTAGGGGCAGGTGAGTGCACGGAGCACAGGTCCTCTGGGAGGCAGTGTGTGGGCTGCGGATGGGGTTCCCTGCTTGCTGTTGGCAGTGTAGTTCTGCAAGTCCAGAGGTGTGCACGTGGGCTCCAACTGTGCACACGGTGCCCCTACTAGTGCAGAGGTGTGCATGCAGTGCACGTGGTCTCCTGAAGTTCTGGTCATGTTTTACTGTTTTTGTTATTAAGTGCGTCTTACAACTGAAGCGTGCTGGTGTGCTTTTGCTCATCACAGAATTCGCCACAAAGGAGACCATCAGGCCTACATTGCCTTCCCTCTAATCAAACATTGTGACCTTACGCACATCACTTTATGCCACTATGCCTCATTTGCTTTATATACCAAAAACACAAGCATCTCGAAACAAGTGTTTTGAGGTGTCCCAAGAGGTACAGTTGCGCCCTTGTTATGAGTGTTAATGGAATACACATTTTTAGCACAGTATCCCGAAATATTCTATACTATTAATTACCAGGAAATCAACTAGTGTCTCTCGAGCTAAAGCGGAAAGCTTAGGTAGTCTAGGGTCCTCGCCTTCCTCTCCTAAACCATCTTGAACTGTCCTCTCCCGTCTGGCATAGCGCTTAGCCCTCATCCTTGCAATGTACAGCGCTCTGTTGCTTCACAAGTAGGTGCGCGCTACAGAAATATGAGCATATTTTTACATTCAGCGCGTGGGGATGGACAGTTTCACCAAAGAACATTACGGTTAATCAGAGGGAAATTTGACCTCAAATAAAAGGAGGTTTTTCTGGCACAACTCAGAACATCTGTGTAATGTTTTCGTATCTCAGTGAGGGTGAGAGACGGGTGACATATGTAATTTCATTTGTCATTCATGTGGCTGACGCCACAACCTGAATTCTCTTTTGAGACTTGAAATATTGTGCGTTTTGCAGTAACCCTGGGATGGCAGGCCTCGTGGCCCCCAGGGCATGGGGCAGTGTGCAGGGGTCAAACTGTATGAGATGCCAGTGAACACGCCTGGCAATGGCCCGTTGTGGAGTAATGGAGCAAATTTTGTTCTTCGTATTGCTCTAATATCCAAGCCAATGAGGTATTTTAGTGAGTTGAGCAACAAATAGAAGTGTATGTATTTGTGCGTGCACGTTTGTGTGTGGAAGAGATATGGTCCGGGGCCACATTAGATGGTTAGCAGGAGGCACATTTGCTCAACGAGGTAAAGGAGTGTCGACTTGAGGTGTATTAGCAGCTCGCGCCGTGTTAGAATTAAGGATTGGGGGTTTATTGACTCTCTGATTTGGCTCAGAGAGACAACGTTTTTGCTTTGTTTGTTCAGTGATTGGCCGTACTACTCTGCCAGCTTGATGGAGCAGGAAAGGGAAAGGTTGCCTATTCTGCCAGTTCGCGGAACTCTGTGGAATTTGGCAGTTTTTCTGTAAATCTGCGGAATTTTGCAGAGTGAAACTCTGCGAGCTCCACCCAGGCATACAAATAACCTCTTGACTGGGCCTGGTCGTTTTGGTCTACTTGCGTCTGCTACTTCTGGCCCTAGTTGTACTCATCCCTCTGGTCCTGGTCGATGTGCACAGGCCCTCATAGCCCTTCTTGTCGTTATGGTCAAGGGGCCTTCTGTTCCTTCTACCACTGGTCCATCTGATCCTTTGGGCCTTTGTTCACAGGCTCCAGATCCCCCTGCTCCACATCCCCCCTGGCCCTCATGATCATTCTCACCCTGGTCCCAGAAACCCTACTGTTGTTTTTCATTGTCCTGTTCCTCATAGTCTATTTGTTCTTGCTCCCCTCTACCACTGGTAACCCTGACCCTCATAGCTTAGGTTTCCCTGGGCCTGGTTCTTCTTGTCCTGATCCTCATGGCTCCGGTTGTCCTAGCCCTCCTAAGGGTCTTATTCTCCTACTTTTCACCCTCCTCCTCCTACTGCTTCCTTCCCCAGCACCCCCTCCACAATGACTTTAGTCAGGTATAGTCTCCAAGCCTATCACACAGGTTTCTTGGCTTCTAGATTTCAGTACAGAAATTAGGGCCCAGTAGAGACAGGACCTTTCCCACTTAAAATGCTGCTTATCAAGTTAAAAATCAAAACTATAGGGGGTGTGACCACGGAGGAGACCAGGCAAGACGCATCTCCCCTGAGCTTCTTGCAGACGCCACCATTCCCCCTCCCCATGCGGGAATAGGGTGCAGTTTCGGCCTTAAATTTGATCCTCACATGTCAGCCATGTGGGGGGTGTGCAGCAGAGGCGTGGGGATGACACTGGTTTGCGTAATCCTTCTAGGTTCACCCCTAACAATAGTATGATTCCCCGAGATTTTGGCATTTGAAGGTGCAGTTCTTAAGGAGTTGACTGACATTCCTAGAACTCCTTTTTTCCATAATCTATCCAATGCCGAAAAAGAGGCAGCCAAGAGACTAGCAGATGACCCTAATATCATCATTAAACAGGCTGATAAGGGTGGGGCCATTGTAATCCAATCCCTTACGGATGACAGAGAATGTAGACGCCAACTGGATAATACCAACCACTACACTCCTTTAACAGTGGACCCTACACCTAGATTGGCAGCCGAGATCGCCACCTTGGTTTTTGAGGCCGAGAGTAGTGGATGGATAACTAAGAAGGAAGCTGAGTTCCTTGTGACCAAGGACCCTAAGACACCTTACTTTTACACTCTCCCGAAGATTCACAAGAATAGTACACCAGTCCCAGGGAGACCAATAGTGTCAGGTATAGGGTCCTTGCTAGAGCCGCTTTCCAAATTTTGTGATCACTTTCTCCAGCCTTTGGTCAAGAAGATACCTTCCTTTGTGCAAGACACCACTGATGTCCTCCGCATCATTGACAGTATTGAAGGTAGAGCTGGAGTGGACTTACTGGTCACCCTGGATGTAGAGGCGTTTTATACTAATATTCCACAGCACGCTACTTTGGAGGCGGTGGAGGTAAGCCTACTCCAAGAGGTCTGGTCTTCCCCTACACCCATTCCTTTCATCATGGACTGTGCCGCCTTAGCCTTGACTGAAAACTTTTTTGAGTATGAGACACTATTGTTCCATCAGACACAAGGTACTTCCATGGGGAGTACCTTTGCCCCAGTGTGGCCTGTCTCTATATGGCCACTTTTGAAGAGAATGTCATTATGAATTCCAATAACCCTTACAGAGACAATCTGACATTTTGGAAAAGGTATATTGATGATATCCTTATTCTATGGAAAGGTTACATGACTACTTGTGAGGCATTTTGTATTTGGATTAATACAAAGAATGCCTTTTGAAGTTCTCACATACTATATCCAGCTCTAGTATCCCCTTCTTGGACTTAAGGATATCACTCACCAATACTGGTTTGAGCACAACCTTATACAGGAAAGCGACAGACAGGAACAGTTTGCTCCTCTATGATAGTCATCACCCAAGAGCACTTAGGAATAATCTCCCTTTTGGACAAATCCTTCGCGCAAGGAGAAACTGTAGTACTCTGTCTGACTATAAAACAGAGGCTAAATTGTTACAACACAAATTGGGAGAGAGGGGTTACCCAGCTCAGCAGGTTAATAACTCTTACAAAAGAGCAATGAATAACCCGCGAGAGGCACTACTCCAGGTCTCGACAAAAGAACCTAGTGAGATACTTACCTGCGTTACCTCATTCACTCATAATTCCCCCTGATCAAAAAAACAATTAAGAAACACTGGGGTATAGTTAACACGGGTGATTTGAGTCTCCCCACCGAGATTTGCCTTCAAACGCACTTCCAACCTTAAGGACATTCTTGTTCATACCCGGCCCAGGACTAGGGAATTAGGTGTCCAACGGACCTTGTGGGATTTACCACCAGTTATAGGACACTATCCCTGCGGGACATGCTCAGTTTGTGATCAGACATCTGTTCATAAGGAGATAAAACTAACTGATAACTTCTTATGGAAACTTAAAAGACACACCAACTGCAACTCATCGAGATGTATTTACCTTATCACATGTCCTTGTGACAGAAAATATATAGGTATGACGATGAGGCAAGTTAAGATACGCATCACTGAACACAAGAGCAATGTGAGGTGCATGAAAACTACTACTAAACTGTATACACATTTTAGGGACCTTAATCACAAGGTAGACACCCTCAAATGGATGGTACTTGAATCACACCCCAAGATCAGTCACCAAGCATTATTTAGACTTGAACAGAGATGGGTGTACCGGTTGTCTACTGACACATGCGGCCTCAATGACAATATACCCTGGGCCGCCCTGAAAAATGGATAGCGGGCTTCGTTAAGGAATACTGCTAGGTATCATCACTGCATCCTTACTTACTTTTCCATTCCCTTTGTGTCCAATGTGTCCAGTGAATACCTTGTACTTCATTCACTAGCCCCCGCACTCTGCGGGGTGAGTAACCTGACCTTAATAGGATGGAATTGTTTTACTGTCTCTATATATACATATAGTTTCTACATTAATTTGTCTGCTGCCCCTTCCCTCTATTCGCACTCAACCTTTTTCCGGTTTTTATGGAATTGGTATGGTGTTGCTTTATAGTGGAAATGCTATGTGTCTGGTGATGCGTGCATGAGTCCGCTAGTCATGGAGGAGGAGAGGGGGGATTACCCCTATGTGTACTCCTGCAACTATGCCTTTTGCCTGAACTGGCTTGTCCTTTTGCGTATCTTGTGTGTCCTCATATTGCCTCTACCTTGATATCAATGCCCCTTACAAGATGGTCGCCACGCTTTCAGGGCTGCAGCTTTGAGTACTTGGGTCCGACGTCGTGTTCACCACGTGACTTGACGCCACGCCACGTAGAATCGCACCAGCTGCCCCGACTTTCTGACCAGCCTAGCGGTCTTTTAAAACTCCCGTGTAGCCGTTATGCACCGCTCTGGTTCCTCAGTCTGGCGCAGGGGGTAGATTTTCCGGCTTGTGTCCACAATAGGACAGGTGAGTGAGCCTTTTGACTGTGAAGGCCCAGTACCCTAAGCGGGCTTTGATCTGGCTTGTCTATATTCCTTAAAGGTTCCCCCATGGATTTGTGCGCCTGGCACCCACCTTGCACTACGGGTTGGGACAGTGGGTCCGACCTGTCTACTGTGGGACGTGGACGGGTGTGTTTCTCTGGGGGGTCCTGACAGAGCGGACTCTCTCTGTTCGTCGCGCCCACCCTCACCGCCTGTTTCATGACTCCGTGTCGAGCTGGTTGAAACTTACGGACTCACGTTGTTAGAATCTTGGTGGAAGCGAGGTTGCCGGCCCGCCGGTCTGTGGAGTGGGCTCCGTCGCTGTGTCTCTCCCCTTTTCAGGATTGCTCCATTTCCCCTTATTTAGGACACCAACCATTACGGTGTCATGGACTGAGGGTATCACAGGAGCTAGCGCCATCACCTAGATAGGTGAGACAGTACAAATTGCACTTGCTTGAATTCCTTTTTTATTACGTCATTCTTCCAGTCACGATGTATATTTGTATATTTGAATTTTAAAGAAATATTTTCCTTGTTCACTAATAATGATTTCACATTATTTTCTCTGCACTTATTTGATGGATTACTTGGTCTGGGGATCTAAGGATGACCTTGCTCTGTTCCCTACAGAGTATCATTTTTAAATTTCTTTGCTTTTGTCATCCTTATTTAGGCTACAACTAGATCTGACGGGACTGCATGCCCGCAAATAGGAACAGTGGTACGTAGGAACTCCTCCACCGCACCACATCGTGTAGATAGTTTTCTATAGGTCCTGAAGAAATGCATAGCATCATAGTTTGATCATATTGCGTGAAACATGTCGACCATTTGTGAGAGTCGAGCTTTGCTCTTCTGGTATATTTAGCCAGTGATCAGCCGCTCCACTATATTTTTTAGTAAGGTGGATAACCAGCCTATTAAACTCCCCTTTTTGGATTATCCAACCTTTTTTAACCACTTATTTGCATCTACACTCACTTCTAGGGCCCTCACACCCACGGCACCATACGGCAGGAACAGAAGATCTCCGTTAAAGAGCCCCTTTATGGGTGCCCGTCGGGTATTGCACCGCCGACCCGACGAGGAGCAAGTCCATATGATGAAGCATGACACCTAGCTTGCTGGGTGTGTGAGGACTCTAGTTCCACTTAGGAGGACTTCCCTCCTTTTGCCTCCCCCTTACTTTGCTTTTGCATCTCTCTGGGGAACAGCGTACCCTTCTTAGTTTACAGTATCTGGGCATGTACACTGGACTCCGTAAAACAGCCCCCTTAGTCCCTCTTTTTGTTGGACACGTGATGGTGCAGCACCCAGAAAACAGCGATGGAGCCCTGCGGCCTGGGAGGTGACAGCCATTTTCTCATAGGAGCTGGGCCTGTGGCAGGAGGAAGCCAGCGAGTCCCCAAGCAGCATAGACAGGCGAGACCAGGGGCCTTGGCTGGACCCGAGGCATTCTGCAGCAGGGCGCTGCGCCTGTGAGCGGCCCCAAAGTGGAATCACCTAGGGCCTGTGAGGAGGTGTACCGGGCCGCTACATCACTGAGGCCCAGTTGGAGGGCGAGCCAGCGGGTGCGGGGCTCGTATTAGGCCCAACAACAAGATTGCAGTGGGGGGCTCCGAGATGGCAGCAGGCCATCCCCTTTCTTATGCTGTGCCTCCACTTGAGATCGTTATGTTTCAAGCTCTTGTTTGCGGAGCTTGGCTGCTCGCTCAAATGCTGTCATGTGGGAGATAAGTTCACCCCGAAAAACTGCTTTAGACGCATCCCAAAGGGTTACAGGGGACAACTTTCCATTGTCATTTTCGGTGAAATAGTGTTCTATGGTATCCTTGATACGATCTCGTAGGTTTGGGTTGTGGAATGCCACTTCATTCACCACCCACAGCCTCGGGAACAACAATAACCGATAGTGTTCCGAGGAGACAATATTTTGCTCTTCCAAGTTCTTTCTGCTTACACACTAGTACACCAGAGAGAGTTCAGGGAAATTACACAACACCTCCAAACTCGCAAGATTTAGTATTGCTGGGGATTCCCTCTACACTTCCACTTTAGTTACAATGACAAGAGGGTCCCTAACCAAAGTTTTTAATTCCTTCTTGGCATCAGGGATAGTCAAGGATACAATGCTGGAGTCTCACCTTACCCTTCATTTAAAACCAGTTAAACCCCTGATGCTGTGCTCTTCATATGGGCCAATTGCGTTGCTGAACAGTGATGTAAAACTCACTTGCAATCGCTAGATGCTGAGAAGGCATTTGATATGGTCGATTGGACATACCTATCAAAGGTGTTGGATAAAGCATGCCGAGGTCCATAGATGAAGGCTTTTATTAATGTGAATTTTAAAAAGTCAGCTGCGAAACTTAAGAGCAATGCTGCCTTCACGCCCAACATTCCCCTGACTAGAGGGATGAGGCAGGGGTGTCCCTTCAGGTTCGCCCTTAAGATGGAACCCCTGGTAGCCAAAATTCAGAGTAACCCCACAATCCAAGGTATGACTGTGTGCGACAAAGAACACAATCTGTCCCTCTTTGCCAATGACATTTTTTTCTTTATTACCAACCCCACCAGCCTTCCAGCGGTGCTGGAGGAACTGGATCTCTTCGCACAGGTATCCGGGTTTACAATCAACTATTCTAAAGTGTGGGATGGGGTTGCAAATCCGCAAGGAGTCCTTAGAGATCCCATTAAAAGAGGCGGGTTCATGTGGGTCACGCCATGCATCACAACTTCCCACCCACACTAAAGCCCTCTACGATAGCAATATACCCCTGCTCATCACAGCCCTCTTCAAAGATCTATATAGGTGTGGCAAGCTCGAGATATCCTGGTTAGGATGGCTGAGCAGCCTCAAAATGAACTTTATGCCTCAGCTTCTATATATCCTCCAGACCCTTCCCCTGGCCATCCCTCTAGCAACCCAAACACTTATTCGAACCAAAATACTCAACTTTGTATGGGAAGGCAAATCTCCGAGAGTGGCCAAATCCTCTTTGTTCCGCCAGTGGGGAAGGGGGGTTTGAGCTTTTCCAACGCAATGCCCTGAATGCTGGTGGCTCAACTCTGCTCATTCCTTGACTGGAATCACGACCCTGACAATAAGCCATGGGTGCAGATGGAACAGGCATTCTCCCCGATCCCCTTGTGCAGGCTCCTGTGGTTACCAGCTGTGGCCCCGGAGGTCTTCCCCCCTCCTCTGCCCCTAACCACCACTCTTTTGACCCACTGGCAAACAGTTAGGAGAAAACAAGCGTTCCTAACCTACCCTTTCCCCTTACCCCATTGACTTCCACCCCCGACTTCCCCCCCCATGGCATGTCCAACCCCGGTTCCTTTTCTTGGTACCACAAGGGAGCCTCCTACTCGGAGGGACTTTTATGATGATGAAGACCTCCACACCCAGGAGAATCTCTTAGAGAAATACTCACTGACTCGGCGAGATACTTCTAGGATCACTCAAGCGCTACACTGGGTAGGGAGGGATCGAGCTCGTAGAGCTATGCAACAGGAGGAATCACCCATTGAATCCCTATTCGCAAACAATGTTCGCCGTAGGGGAATTTCATGGTTGTACCGTCATATCCTCTCTCTTACCTCGACTAAAAAACATTACTATGTAACTACATGGGAAAGGGAATTGGACACCGAGATCTCTTAGGAAACATGGGGGCTTTCTGGCAGCGGGCTTCCAGGTTATCTATTTGTCTCCACTACAAGGAGAATGCCTACAATTTATTGACCTGATTGTACCTTCCCCCCATGCATCAGATGTTTGGGGGCTCAGAGATGTGATGGAAGGAGTGTGGAAATAGGGGTACCTTTCTCCACAGATCCAGCCCTTTTGGGATGCAGTCCTCCCTCAGATACACTATTACTAATGTTTCTTTACCCCGTGATTCATTAGTGATCTTTCTAGGCGACCCAGGAGAAGATGGACTATATACCACAACACCACCACAAGAGCAGTTGTTCTCCCACCTCCTTCTAGCCACGCGCCTGAGCGTTGCCCAGATGTGGAAATTGCCCCAGGCACCATCGCTCAACATGTGGTGGAGGAAAGTGTGGGCTATTTACGTCATGGAAAAACTCACTATTATTGTACGAGACAGGGTCTCAAAACTTGATAAAATTTGGCACCTCTTCACTACCTACATTAAAAGACCACAGAACTCTCGGGTAATACAGCAGACAATGTCAAAAAACCCTGAGAGCATCCGGGATCTGTGATGTGGTCTCCTCCAAAGCAGGGAGCGAGTATCCGCCTGATAAGCCAGAGGACTAATCAATTACATGTTTTTGCACACCCTTAGAAGCGGAGAACTGAGGCAATATACAGATGGACTTGGGGACCAGGTATGGGGCTCCCTAAACGATCATGATGGACTATGTGCTCCCATGATGTCGACAGTGATTGGCTGCAAGTATACGGGTATGTCAATGCTACCTTGTGTGTCTTCTGTTTCTAAAATCCAAATAAAGTTGTGAAAAAAAATCAAAACTTCCATTCCGAAGATGCATTGTGCAGGTGACTAAAATATCAGTGTAGCTGAAGGGGCCGCTCATGACATGGGACCAATAAGCATCAATGCCCTAAACCCACTCTGCTCTAAAAGTGTGTTTCTTCAAACATCAATATCTAAACCCACTCTGCTCTAAAAGCGTGTTTATTCACAGGTAGAGTGAACTCCTATAATTACCCAGATGCATTACTTATCTGCCTCCTGCTTTCACTTACCCATTCCACAGAAGCCCCATTACAGAGTCTCGCTCAATTTACCTCCTCCAAGTGCCCCAAAGCACTGCACCCCCCTCACCAATTACCTACTGTACGTGTCCCTCCCTCTGTTTGCTGCTGCTTGTTGACTGCTGCTGTGCTGCCAGATTTGAAAAACTAAGCAAATACAATCCCTCTTAAACAGACGCCTGAAGCTCGCACAAGGCCTTCCATAAGAAGCTCAAAAAGAGTTCAGCCCTCAAAAACCATCAAAAGGAGCATCATGAACATTAGAATAACCAATGTATTCTCATGAGTGAATAAAACATTTATGTAACATGCTTTAAAACAACTCTGTATTCTTTGCTGACAGCCAAATACTCCCTTACTGAACCGCAAAATTGGCAAAACAAACAATCTTCTAGCAGGTGACTGTGTGGTTTTAACCTTTAGGTCCCCCCACTTGGTGCAGTTCATCCTTGATAAGGCCGGCAATCATTTCTTTAGGGTATTTTTACCAACCCCCAAAGGTATTATGGACCAACCCTGTGGAGGAGGACCATCAAGGTAGTATGCAATATAGGTATAGGGTCCCAGTTAGTAACAGTTTTGATACTTTCAACACCCTAGAAGACATAGATTGACTAATTCAATCTAAAGACCCTTATCCTATTCGTAAGGTTGACCTTAACAGTAATAGGCCCGATAAACTACTCAAAGGTAGAACCACCCCTGAATACACACAAAAATAATTAAATAACTATCCTTCATTACAGGCTCATCCAATGCTGAGAGAAGAGCCATTGGGCACCAGTAGTTTGAATGTGCGCTCTAAACCTATTAAACACTCAAGTTCAAAACAGGTATTAGCTACTAACTGCGAATTAACCCCGAATAATATCACAGCAATAAGGCCCTTAGGTAACATTCACAGTGTCCCTTGCAATCTGGTCTTCTGGAACATTTCAGGTTTACGATCAAAGTTGACTAATCCCTTACGGTGTGATTTTACCTCAAATTTCGATATAATGTGTTTCCAGGAAACATGGGTAAAGGACACAATACACATTAATGGTTTTAAAACCTTTCACACTGCAGCCGATGAGGCGGTTTGTGGAAGGGCAAAGGGAGGGTTATGCACCTATGTTCCTAACAGGTTGAATGCAAAAATAATAGAGATGCATACAGAAGAGATTTATTACCAACTCATTTTAATCCATGTGGATAGGAAGCACTGTATTGCCCTAACAAATTTCTACAACAACATTCCCCCGGATCAAATTGGACTAGTTGTGAAAAAATTGGGCAACGATTTGAAATCATTCTACAATGACAATGCCAAGGGCATATTTATAATCTTGGGAGGGGATTTTAATTTAGCATTATGCTCAAATGATGATGGTAAATTATGTGGATTTATAAATGAAGATAGGATTAGCAATACTCATTTTCGACACTCAAAATTGGGGGAAATATATAATGAAGTGATGTTTGGTCTTCACTTGGGGTTTGCGAATGAGCTATGTGTTACGCCTGCTCCGATGAGTTATACTTTTAATGGTAGAGGCTGCCTTAGCACTATACATTACATACTGCTGTCAAATAGTCACGCATGCAGACTTCAATCATTCACTACACATGACAACTCATTGAGTGATCATTTTCCATTGAGCATTACTGTCTTATTACCGAAAAGACCATCCGGTAAAGGGGATGAACCTGTGCACCTCGCACAAAACCTAACTATTGACAAGACAAATGGTTACTTCCTGCGCTGGTCGATGGTGGACCCCCTAGAAATTTCAAAACAAGTGATAACTAGGTGTAAATTGGATTTTGATGTCTGCTTAAGTGAAATTGCTTCATCTGATAGCATTCTATTCTCCTTTCAAGTAATATCGGGAGCTATAAAGGAGGCCCTATTTGTACGGAACAGCAAAAAGGGAAACAACAGGGGTGGTTTGATTCCAAATGTACATGAGCATATGCCAACTTAAAACATGAAATACATAAGACTCCAAGAAATCCAAGCAATATCAGACAGGCTAGAGGGGCTTATAGGCTAGCGCTCAAGGAACTTAAAGTATCCTTGAGAAGTGACGCTTGGGTAGCACTGCATGATGCCTCTCTATCTAATGATAGTTCGGCTTTTTGGAAAGCAGTGAAAATTCCCTTTTTGAATCCTGGAGGTGGTCCGACAATTGAAATAGCCATAACAAAACAACAATGGATTGAGCACTTTTCCACGGTGTACAATGGTGATGGGAATATCGATGCGACAGGCACCCAACATTATGGGGATGATGCTCTGGTACCTTTGACCCAATATACTGATCTCCAGTTCACTCTGGACGAAGTAAATCGTGCTATTTCAGCAAGCTTGGGTGGTAAGGCTCCTGGGCCGGATGGGGTCCCTGTAGACTTATATAAGTCAAGTGTGACATTATGGGGCCCGCTAATAACCCAGGTAATCACTGCAAGCTGTTCTTCCCCTTTTCTAACTAGTTGGGCGGAATCGATCATAGTGCCCATTTTTACAAAGGGGGAATCGTAAGGATCCTGGCTGTTACAGGCCAATATCGCTACTGGACTCCCTGGTAAAAGTGATAGGTCGAATTATCTTAGAACGACTACAGGACTGGGCCGAGGACAATAAGGTTATATCTGACATCCAGTACGGTTTTCGTGAGGGCCTAGGGACTGTCGAACAGAGCTTAAATATAACTTATTATAGGGAAGGGGGGGCGGAGCTAGCTCGCGACCGAGATGGCCGCTTGAGTCCTGAGCTCCGCGCTGCCGTCTGAATATCCGCCACTAATCCGGCAGTTTCGGCCCAGCCGCCCATGCCCCACGATCCTGAGAACAGTAGGACACGGCCTGCTACCCGGGAGGCCGTTGCCTGGACTCCGCAGACCTGCTAATCCGGAGAGAGGAACGAACGCGATGATTTGGAGACACGGCCCGGCATCTCCGGCCTGAAGTGAGCCTGCAAGCGGAGCTGCGTCACGAGGCGTGCGGCTCGCCGTGCAGGCACCCCGCGGCGGCTGCAATTATGCCAGCTGGCGGCACCGGTGGACACAATCCGGCCTCGAAGCTTGCCGCAACCCCAGGAAACACCACAGTGCGGCTTGCCAGGCGAGTGACCAGGCGGTGAGCAGCTGGCAACGAGCCCCCCCCCCGGCCGCGAGTACAGCGGCGTGAAGCGCGAAGCGCGCTGAATGCGAGGATCGACGGCGGGGGAACACAGAAATAGCGGTCTCGGAATCGGCCCGGACCCCTGAGCCGGTAGTTGGTGCCCGAATTGCCCTGGGGGGAACGCCAAGTGCGTGTCCTGTGACTGGTGCGAGACCGGCTACAAAGCGCTACCTTGACCCAGCACCCTAAGCCCCACACAGCCGGCGAGGGCGTCGATATTTACCTAGGCTCTGACTGAGACCCCCCTGCGCCACTCGGAGACCTGGAGGTGCAAAGAGGGGTGCAAGCCAGGAAACACCGGGGCCCTGAGGCCTGAAATTAAACGAAGGGCAGCAGTGAGGGTGGCAGCCTCGTGTCGACCTGAGAGCCGGATTGATGTGAAGTGCGGAAATCCCTGAAGGTCAGTGCCAGCCCCGGGCGAGGCCCCCGGGAGAGACACCCGGCGTGGCGCACCAT
Organism: Calotriton arnoldi; assembly: GCA_963921515.1. Lineage (NCBI taxonomy): Eukaryota > Metazoa > Chordata > Amphibia > Caudata > Salamandridae > Calotriton > Calotriton arnoldi. The sequence continues at coordinate 2,569,778 of CAWUFW010001231.1, forward strand.
ACGCGACCAGCCCGCTCTACCCCTTAGAAGATAGATACTGGCAAGAGGAGAACCCCTGTTGGGAACGGTACGGTTGAGGAGCACACGAGACATCTATCTGTACTGCCTTGGGAGAGTCAGAGAGCCCCGGGGGAACAACGGCAGGGCACGCGTCTGGGGGCCTCAACGCAGCACCAACATGGGCAAAGTAGACAGGGCGCAAACCAAGCTCACTTTCGAGCAAAAGCGCTCGAAGTCCCACGACGCCGCGATGGTGACCCGCCCAGCTCACGCACACCTGAAGAAGAGGACACAGGCCCGGATATACGCACGATGCTCCTATCCATGGAAAAAAACCTCAACAGCAGCATTGCCTCGTTGGGCACGAAAATGGACGCCCTGTCCTACAGGTTAGATAGGATGGGGGAGCGGCTAGATAAGCAAGCAGAAAGGCTGGATACGACGGAGAGAAGACTGACGGAAGTGGAGGAGGCTCACACTACGCTTGATGCCAACCACGCGCAGCTGGGGAAGGTAATGCGCCTCTTGCAAGACAAAGCAGAAGACTTGGAAGCCCGCTCACGATGCTGCAATTTGAGAATTACGGGCCTGCCCGAGACGACGGCCACAGGAACTATGGAACAATTTATAGAAAAATTGCTTACCACGTTGCTGGGTGAAGGGATCTTCTCGCACATGTTTGTGGTAGAAAGGGCGCATCGCTCCTTGGGCCCAAGGCCCCCCCCCGGAGCGCCACCTCGCCCGATTATAGCAAAACTGCTTAACTACCGAGACAGGGATGTGGCGCTCAAAATGGCACGTGAAAAACGAACACCGACGTATGAGGGCTCTGTGATCTCCTTGTTTCCAGATTTTACTATCCGAGTGCAGGAGGCACGCAAGCAGTTTGCACCTATGAAAGAACAGCTGCGAGACCTAGAGCTAGACTATGCCATGTTGTACCCTGCAAAGCTGAGAGTGAATAGACAAGGACACTCCCATATATTTACGGACCCGAAGGTACTGCAAAAAGCCCTAAAGGACTGGCACAAGGAGCGTCGCAACGGCCCGGAACGCCACCTGCAGGATGAGGCGACTGGGGGAGCCCTGGAAGACCAAGACTGACATAGAAGCGGCCTGACTACACGATGAGTACCATGAAAAGCTATATGCAACTAATTGCTGGGAAGTTTGGTGGGTGGGATCACCAAGTTGAGTTGGTTCCTTGCGTTAATTGAACATTGCAGGCTTCAGATGGAACTTTTTCACTTCAGAACTAATGTGGTCCACTACGCTGTGCAAATGCGAAGCGATGCCTAGTGTCTGTAGGGGGCACCGAGACCAGGTTGGAAGGACTACTATTGGGTCCGTGGCCCTGTCGCATCGGGGTATGCGCCCCGAAACTCTCCTGACATAGAAGGGGCAGGCAGGGTTGAGGCTGCTGCTTTTCTTTGGTAGATGGCAGGCGCGGGGCGGGAAGTGGGGGGGACTACTAACACCACCCTTTTCCGCTTTTAGTGGTATACCTAGCGGTTGAGCTACCTCCACCCGCGAGTGCCATGCACCCAAGGGGTATCGTTTGGGAGGGGGGAGGGCAGCGGGTGGGTCTGGGAGTTGAATTGGGGAAGGATGCGCGACCAAGTTGGGGGGGTCTGCAGTGGGAGGGGAGGGTAGGGAAGGGACGAATTCAGATGGTTTTGTTGGATTGTGAAGTAAACACGCCTTGCACAGGTTACACAGGTGAAACGCGAGCGAAGACGATTAGAGAGCACTATGCCTATGGGTACTCGCCATGGCATCACCTAGGATGACTGGCGCTCCACAACAGACAGATTCCCTGCGCGCTTTGACGTGGAACGTTAGAGGGTTGAACGATCACCGCAAACTGAGAAAAGTGTTGACCTACCTGAACAAGCATAGCATAGACCTAGCCTTACTGCAGGAAACACATCTCCCTCAGACAAGTGGGTTGCTGCGCAGCAGGGGGCTGTTTGGTAATGTTAACACCTCCGGATTCACGACACACGCGCGGGGAGTACTGACCTGGGTGAACCCTAGATCTGACTATACGTTAGAACTGCTCCATGCCGATGATAGTGGACGTTTTGTAATTTCTAGATGCCGGGGTAGGGGTCTGAACCTAATCATAGTGAATATCTATGGCCCGAACTATGACTCCCCTGAGTTTTACATGACAGTGGCCGATATTGCCTATCGCTATCAGGACGCTCAGTTCCTCTGGGGTGGGGACTTTAATCTAGTCAGAAGCCCAGAGCTGGACAGATCTGCCGGTCCGGCGCGAAAACCCGCGGCGCAAACACTAGAAAAAATTATGATTAGCAGGGACCTCTGTGATGTATGGCGGCAGCGCTATCCCAATGAGGGAGGATTCACGCATTATTCGGCCTATTACAATTTACACACCCGAATAGATTATTGGGGCTAGCTACTGAGTCTCTGACGACACAGATACGCCAGTGTCAGGTGCTCCCGAGAACGCTTTCGGACCACTCGCCCATGCTAATGGTTCTAGCTACCTCTAAGAAAATGATACCACCCTTTACTTGGCGCTTCCCCCCCTACTCATTGTTAGACCCCCTCTTCAAAGAGGTACTGGCAGAAGCCATAGAGTCTTTTTTAAACTAATATTGGATCCGTAGATAGCTTCCAGACAGTCTGGGAGGCATTTAAAGTATATATACGCGGCGAGACTATGGCAAAGCACTCGGGAGTGCTTCGGGCTATTAGGAAATGACTAGCAGACTTGGAACAGAAGTTAGCAGCGTTGGAGCGGAGACAGGAGACGGATAGTGAAAGCGCAACTGCAGAGGAAATAAAGGTCACACTAGGTGATTATCACGACACTGCCGACAGCTAAGTGAAACACCTGGGCAAGTACGCCACAGCACGCACATATGGTGAAAGCGACCGCCCGGGCTCGGTGTGGTCGCGAATTTTGAGAGATAGAAGAGACAGGTCCCGGATCGCAGAAATCAGGTCGGCTGAGGGAGCAATGCTCACCGACGACGCAGACATAGCACAGAGATTCAAACAATACTACTCGGGATTATATGCATCCAGGTCGCCGGATGCGGACATCCTAGAATATTTGGAACACATTGAGTTGCCATTCCTCACGAACACTCACAGGGAAACTCATGTGTCCCATAGAAAAAGAGGAAATTGTGGAAGCACTAGCGGGAATGAAGTCAACCAGTGCCCCGGGAGCGGATGGCCTCACAGTGGGCTTCTACAAGACTTTTCTTGAATTACTGCTCCCATACCTCTCCACACTGTTTGATGATGTGTGTTACGGGGGTCATGCCCCGATCCATGAGAGAGGCCCTCATTGTTGCCATTCCTAAACCGGGCAAGCCACCAGAGGAATGTAGTTCGTATCGTTCCCTCTCACTGTTGAATGTGGACACCAAAATCTTTGCCAAAATACTCGCTAACCGGTTGGCACCCTCAACTCCTCTGTTGGTGGCGCCGGACGGAGCAAGCTGGGTTCATCCCAGAAAGGAACTTAACATACAATTTACGAACAGTGTTTGGAACTATACAACATGTCAGGCAGGATACTACAGCTGTGGCAGTCTTCCTCGATATGGAAAAGGCCTTTGACTGTGGAGTGGCCCTTCATGAGACGAGTATTAACTAGGATGGGACTGGGAGCGGTATTCCTACAATTAAATCGGAGTGTTGTACAATGCGCCCACAGCGCGAATCTGCATACGGGATCTGGTCACAGACCCCTTCCCTATAACTAGAGGGACTAGGCAGGGCTGCCCATTATCACCCATTTTGTACACCCTGGTTGCCGAGCCTTTGGCGTGTGCACTTGGAGAGTATCACGGGCATAAAGGTGTCAGATTTTCGTCCTACGAGATGATAGTGTCTACTTATGCAGACGACACTTTGCTGTATATCCGGGACCCGGAACGGAATCTCGCCTCAGTACTCAGAGAGGTGGTTCGATTCGGTGCGTTGTCGGGCTTACATGTCAACTGGCCCAAGTCTACTGTCTTTCCACTCACCCCTGCAACATCACAGTTTGAGATGGACTACCCACTGCAATGGACTACAGAGTCGATAAGATACCTGGGAATCCAGTTACACACGGACTCAGAAATTGTGTTGAGGGAGAACTATGGCACTGCCATGGCTAAACTTGAGGATGAAGTTGAATCCTGGATTAGTCTACCGCTGTCGCTCATGGGCCGCGTCTCCATCATGAAGATGGTGATATTGCCCCGATTTTTGTTCCTCTTCGTGAATATTCCCATTGTATTATCCAGAGCCTTCTTTCATAGACTCAACACAACAATGATAAAACTAGCGTGGGCGGGTAAACAAGCGCGTGTGCAATGGCGGATACTAACGCTCCCGTACCGTATGGGGGGACTGGGAGCACCAGACTTAGAAGTATACTACAGAGCGGCACAGGGGCTCCACTGGATACATGGCCCGCCTGACGTGCCATACCTACAACTGGAAAGGCTAATCGCTAAACCACTTCCCTTACCGGCCACACTGTTTGAACCCGTGGATCGTAGAACCGGAATCTTGGATTCTATTAACTCGACGCGCCATGCTTGGCACAATATTTTGCACTTGCAGGCGGGAGCGCTGCTCTATTCGCCCGTGATGCCGATAGAATGGGCGTTATGGTTGGGTCCCTGTGGAGATAGTGGGGTTACCCGTGTGTTACATGAGATGGTCATAGACACGATGGGGTACTTATTCCAGGAAGGCGTGGTTAAGACGTGGGAGCAGGCCACAGACGCGCTGGGAACCACCACACTGTTACAAAAGTTTCAGTTCCACAGAATACGTAGGGCCATGCGCGATTTGCTAGGCGAAGATATGGGAGAACCCCCTGAGGTGCTGGAGCTTTCCTATGTAATAAAAGCCACATCCCCACGGAAAGCAGTATCTGGGATATATGGCTTAGCCATGACACATAGGGCCCACCAATACACTAAGGCCAGAATAGCCTGGCAACGGGATTTGCAGCTTACGATAGACGACTCAATGTGGGACTACTGCTGCACCAGCACCCGGCACATTTCATTACATGGCAAACATAGATTCATTCATTTCAAATACATCAACAGAGTGTACTACACCCCAGAAAGGCTCCACAGATATGGACTGAGGGAGGACGCGAATTGCGACAGATGTCGTGCACACCCAGTGGATTTCATGCACCTTGCGTGGCTATGCCCGGGAGTATTTAATTTCTGGGAGGCTATATTTAGAGAACTAAGCCAGGTGATTGATAGGGAGTTAACACCCGACCCCGCGCTTGCCTTGATTGGATACTCTAAACCGATCCCTAAAGATATACGAAGGCTAGTGGATATGGGGCTTCTTATTGCAAGGCGCAGAGTAGCGATGTGCTGGATGAGAGGCCCGACCCCCACAGTGGCACAATGGTCGCATGACATGATGTACTGCAGCACACAAACCGAGACTTACAGTGAATTGCTCCCACCGCGAAACAGACCCAAGAATTTCTGGGGACTCTACAAGGCACACAAGCTAAAGAATACGGAGGGACGGGGTAGAGACGGCGAGGTTGATCCTGGAGATACGGTTTTAGAGCATAGCCCTCCCACGCCACGCCACTGCTCCCAGTAGAGTCATTGAGCAGCCCACAGTGAAGCGGAAAATAGGGAGTCACCTTGCACCGGACACACGCGGCTGGGCGATACTGGTCCTTAGAAGATGCGAGCACTGAAGTAGAAGGAGTGGCGCACCCGCTTACCGTCCGACAGGTATTACGAGGCCTATGGGGGCAGAGGAGTAGTTGTTTCACCTGTGTAGGCGCACTCATAAACGTAGGTTACGCTAAAGTACCGGAAGGGTACCACTGTGAGAAGGTGTACGAGTTAGGATGGATATAACGTTGTCAAATCGCTGCCTGCCCAATGGGTTGTTGGCTAATAAGCTGTGTTAATGATTTTCCTGATAATAAGCCGCCGGCCCCAGGGTTGTAGGCAAGAGGCTGTGTAAGGTTGAAAACAATAATAAAAATAAATTATTATTATAGGGAAGTATACTCGGGTCAAGAAGGGTAGGTTGTTTCTAGCCTTCGTGGATCTCACTGCAGGTTTTGACTGTGTTAGGCACAACAAGCTCTGGGAGATCCTTGAGGGCATGGGAGTTGAAAAACAAATTATCCACTTTCTTAGACGGTTATACTGTGATGCCAAGGCTAGAGTACGGTTCGGTGTTAACGCACAAGTTACTAACTTGTGTAACGATATATCTGTAAGAGACAGTAGTTAGTGACAGATTCCTTACCTTAGAATATCCCCAGGCGTCAGGCTGGATCCGGAAAGTTTTTGCGTAGCAGTACCCTTGCGCGTCGGTAGGCGGCGTCGTGCGGCTCCGCGTCCGTCGTCGGCGTCGTGATCGCCGGGATGACGTCGCGGGCAGTACTTAGGCGCCGCCCCTGCGCGCTGACGTCAGTTCTGTACACGACTTCCCGCGCGAGTAACGCAGAGCCATGCAAGAAGCTGACATAGGTGTCTGAAAAATACTAGGGCCCTGAAAGGGATGTCCTTAACCCTAGAAATCAGTTCGCAGAACGGGGAGGATGGGTGGGCGGTAGGAATCTGTCACTAACTACTGTCTCTTACAGATATATCGTTACACAAGTTAGTAACTTGTGCATCTGAAAGAGACACGTTAGTGACAGATTCCTTACCTTAGAATAGATACCCCAGCAATACCAACCCCGGTGGTGGGTCTGCGAACCAAGATCAGACAAGGAAGTCCTGGAGGACAGAACGGCCAAAGAAGCCAAACCTCCGGACCCGACTGTCAAGGCAGTAATGCTTTGTAAACGTGTGCAGCGAGGCCCACGTAGCTGCCTGACAGATAACCGGCAGCGGAACACCGCGGCCCAAGGCCGTGGTAGCAGCCGTTGCCCTGGTGGAATGGGCACGCAGCCCAACAGGAGGCTCCTTCTTAGCCAAAGAATAGCAGGTCTTGATGCACAAGGTAACCCAGCGGGAGATGGTCCTCTTGTGCACCGCCCGACCTTTTTGGCGCCCACGTAGCCAACAAAGAGCTGGTCATCCACCCGGAAGTGTTTCGTGCGGTCGATATAGAAGGAGCGCGCACGTTTTGGGTCCAGACGGTGGAGCCTCTCTTCCTCTCTGGAAGGATGCGGAGGCGGAAAGAAGGTGGGCAAAGTGATGGTCTGCCCAATGTGGAAAGCAGTAACCACCTTTGGCAAGAAGGACGGACGCGTCCGAAGAACAACCTTGTCTGGATGAACAGACAGAAAGGGAGGTTTGCAAGATAGAGCCTGGAGCTCACTCACCCGCCGAGCGGAGGTGATGGCCACCAGAAAGGCTGTCTTCAGAGTCAGAAGACGAAGAGGACAGTTATGTAGAGGCTCAAAGGGAGCGCACATTAAAAAGGTAAGAACCAAGTTCAAGTCCCACTGAGGCATCACAAACGGAACAGGAGGGAAGAGGTGAGTAATGCCTTTTAAGAACCTGTTAACAACAGGGGACTTGAAAAGGGAGGGCTGATCAGGGAGCCTGAGGAAGGCCGAGATAGCACAAAGATAACCCTTGATGGTACCCAGGGCAGAACCCTGTTGGGCCAGAGAGAGAGAAGGAACAGAAGGACCTCAGAAAGAGGGGCAGAAAGGGGATTCACAGCCTTTGCTGTGCACCATGCCACAAATTTGTTCCACCTGCAGGCGTATACCACCTTAGTGGAGGGACGCCTGGCTGCCAGAATCACATCACAAACTTCGGGAGGCAAGTCGAAAGGAATCAACTGCCGCCGCTCAATCTCCACGCAAGCAGGTGTAGACTGGACAGGTTCGGGTGGAGGACCGTCCCCTGCTGCTGCGACAGAAGATCCTCCCGAAGAGGCAGACGGATCGGGGGATCTACGCTCATATTGAGTAGCTCGGGATACCAAACTCTTCGAGCCCAGTCCGGAGCCACAAGAATGACTTGGGCCCGGTCGTGCCGAATCTTCTTCAACACTCTGGGTAGAAGTGGTATAGGCGGAAAGGCGTACAACAGACCGCAACTCCACTCGCGACTAAAAGCGTCGCCGAGCGAGTGCCGCCTTGGAAATTCCAACGCGCAGAACTGATGACATTGCGCGTTCTCTTCGGTGGCGAATAGATCTAACCAAGGCTCTCCCCACTGTAGAAAGAGTCCTTGCGCCACTTCCGAGTGAAGACGCCATTCGTGATCCATCATGCACCTGCGGCTGAGTTCGTCCGCCCTGGCGTTCAGGGAACCTGCCAGGTGTTGAACCATCAGGAACATGCCCTGATGTTCCAGCCATGTCCAGAGGCGCAGAGCCTCCTGACAAAGGGTCCAAGACCCCACCCCGCCTTGTTTGTTGCAGTACCACATGGCGGTGGTGTTGTCTGTGAACACCTGCACTACCTTCCCTTTGACAGAGGGAAGGAATGCCTTGAGTGCAAGTCGGATCGCCCGGAGCTCCAGAATGTTGATATGGAGCCGGGACTCCGCCGGAGACCAGAGGCCTCTGATCTCCGCCTCTCCCATGTGACCGCCCCATCCCAGAAGGGACGCGTCCGTCACAACTGTGTGCTCTGGCTGGGGAAGGGAGAGGGATCTGCCCATGACCCATTGCCGGTTCGAGAGCCACCACTGCAACTGTTTTGCAGTCCCCTCCGAGATCTGGACGTGATCGGACAGGTTGCCCTGGTGCTGCGCCCACTGGAACTTCAGGTCCCACTGCAGAGCCCGCATATGCCATCTGGCATGATTGACTAGCAGGATGCAGGAGGCCATGAGGCCCAGCAGCCTCAGGGTCATCCGTACCGAAACCCAGGATAAAGGCTGAAAGATCGGAATTATAGCCTGAATATCCCGGACTCGCCGTTCGGGAGGATAGGCCCGAAACTGCGTCGTGTCCAGAACTGCTCCGATGAAAAGGAGCTGTGGAGAAGGAATCAGATGCGACTTCGGCACATTGATGGAGAACCCCAGCGAGTGCAGGAGTTCGGCCATAGTCTGGAGGTGGGAGACGACTGCCTGGGACGAGCCCGCCTTCAGCAGCCAGTCGTCGAGGTAGGGGAAGACTGAAACCCCTGCCCGGCGCAGATGAGCTGCGACCACCGCCATCACTTTCGTGAACACCCGAGGGGCACTGGTAAGGCCAAAGGGGAGCACGGTGAACTGAAAATGCTCGGGCCTACCGTGAACCGAAGGTACCGCCGGTGGGCCGGCAGGACGGGGATGTGGAAATATGCGTCCTGCAAGTCCAACGCTACCAACCAGTCTCCAGGGTCGAGGGCAGTCAAGACCTGAGCTAGGGTGAGCATCTTGAACTTCTCCTTCCGGAGGAAGCGATTGACGTTCCGGAGGTCCAAGATAGGACGCATGTCCTCCTTGTCCTTTTGGGCACCAGAAAGTAGTGGGGGTAGCAACCACGCCCTACTTCTGGGGTCGGAACACGCTCGATGGCCCTCTTGGTCAAGAGGGCCGTGACTTCCTTCTGCAGAAGTACCAAGTGATCCCCTGACATGCGGTGGAATTGAGGTGGCATGGCTGGGGGTGGTCTCGAAGGGGAGGGAGTAGCCCCTTCGGACAATGTCCAAGACCCACCTGTCCGAGGTGATGGTACGCCAGTGGGGAAGGTGATGGCGGACCCTGCCCTCTACTGGCGTGCTGTGCACCTGAAAGGAGGGACTAGGAGGGCTTGGAGGCCGCGGACGGGTTGGAGGTGGTAGCCTGACCCGCACGCTGGTTGCCCGATCCGCCACGGCGGAATCCACTTCCTCGGCCACGCGAAGACGCCTGCTGCGCGGGCCGGTGGCTGGGCTGCTGACGTGACGGGGCGCCCCTTCCGTGGCCACGATAGGGGCGAAAAGCAGAAGTCAGCGGAGGGCGTGTAGCAGAAAGGCCCAGGGACTTTGCAGTAGCCCGTGAGTCCTTAAAGCGCTCCAACGCATGGTCTGCTTTGGACCCAAAAAGACCGACTCCATCAAAGGGCATGTCCATGAGAGTATTCTGGACATCCCCTGAAAAACCAGTGGTTCTCAGCCAGGCGTGGCGTCGCAGCGCCACCGTCGTTGCAATAGACCTGCCCAGCGAGTCGGCGGTATCAAGGCCACATCGTATCGTGTATTTGGCCGCATCCCTTCCTTCCGCAATGGCGCGGGAAAGCAGTGTCTGGACCTCCTCAGAACACTGGGGCAAAACAGTCGCCACCGAATCCCACAAGGAGTGGGTATATCGGCCCAAAGACAAGCGGTGTTGATGGACCGCAAGCCAGCACTGGAGGAAGAAAAACCCTTCTTCCCAAATTGATCCAGGCGTTTGGATTCCCTATCCGGAGGGGCGGTAGGGAAGGCGGTTTGGGAAGCGGAGGCTTGGACAACCAAGCTCTCAGGAGTGGGGTGGACAGAGAGAAACAGGGGGTCGCCCGGAGCTGGGCGATGGCGTCGGGACACGTTCCTATCCACAGGAGCCCCTGTGTTGGGCTTGGACCAGGCGCCCAAAAGAACGTCAGTGAGGGCATCGTTAAACGGCAGCACAGTCTCCGTAGAGGAGGCTGCCGGCTGAAGCACCTCTGTCAAGATATTAGTCTTGACCGCCACAGTAGGGAGTTGGAGACGTAAGGCCCCAGCCGCCCTACGCAACACCGTTGCAAAATTGGCTCCCTCCTCCGTAGCCACGGGAGGAGACAGCATGCCAGTGTCAGGGGAAGTATCCAGACCACTGGCATCCCCTAGACCCTCTGTCCAGTCCTCATCGTACTGACACTGTTGTGTCAGAGGGTCATCAGACCCCTCCCAGTCCTCCTGGTCCTCCTCTGGTTCAAAATAAGGAGGAGGAGGGACATTTGGGACCCAAGGTCCCATCGGCGCCGGAACCGGCGTCGAGCGACGTCGGTCCGGGTCCATGTCCGGAGCCGGAAGGAACTGGGGGACGACGCCGCCCGGAGCCCCAGGCGGCGTCGAGAACGGCACCGGAGACATCGGCGTCGGCGTCGTTAGGTCGACCGGCGTCGATGGGGGTTGCGGGGCCGGAGCCGGGCTGGAGGCACGGGCGACGCCGGGGCCGGAGCCGTCGGCGACGCCGGAGCAACCCCATCAGGGCCCGCGGGGCCCGAAGGCGCACCGGTGGGACCTTGAGGCCCGAAGAGGCGGGCCATGGCCGACAGGAATTCCTGTATCTGGGCCGGATCCGCCCCGAACCCGGGAAGGACGGGTATTGCGGGGCGACTCCACAGGCATGTCCGGGGCCGCGGGGACGGTGCCGGGAGGGGCCTCAGCCGAGTCGCGAGACCGGCGAGGCGAAGTCCTAGAGCGACAATGCTTTTTGGACTTTTTGTGCTTGGACTTACCGGACGAAGACGACTTCGATGCCGACGACCGGTGAGGACTCCGCAATCGACCCCTGGACCTCTCACGCGACCGGGGCTTGCGCGGAGCCGAATGCCGGGCCTCGAGGAGCTTTCGAGACCGCTCTCGCAAAGCTTTCGGGTTGAGGGCCCGGCAGTCGGAACACGACTCCGTGTCGTGGCCTCGGCCGAGGCAGACGAGACACTCCCGATGCGGGTCTGTGATGGACATCATCCGAGCACAGGCGCCGCAACGTTTAAAACCGGGCATCCCTACGACACCTTGAAGTCGATTCGAAGAAAAACAGTGAAAAAATTCACCAAAAAAGTTAGTCAAAAAATGACTAGGGCACTGCTCTTCCCGGATCGGAGCTTGCTGGCGCGGAAAAAGAAGAACTGACGTCAGCGCGCAGGGGCGGCGCCTAAGTACTGCCCGCGACGTCATCCCGGCAATCACAACGCCGACAACGGACGCGGAGCCGCACGACGCCGCCTACCGACGCGCAAGGGTACTGCTACGCAAAAACTTTCCGGATCCAGCCTGACGCCTGGGGATATTCTAAGGTAAGGAATCTGTCACTAACGTGTCTCTTTCAGATGGCGAGTGCTCTGCCCCGTTCCCAATAAGGAGGGGGGTAAGTCAAGGCTGCGTGCTAGCCCCCTTTCTTATCTTTATATTAATGGCCTGGGCGAAGCACTGGTTAGAGACTGCCAAGACCTCCCCCAAATAGGTGGACGTCAAATACCTGCTCTCCAGTGCTTAATTTGTGCCAGTGCTTTCCGGTGCTTAGCACCGGCACTTACTTATCAGGGCCGGGTCTACACGCGGTGGCGTCTGCACATCACATATGGCATTAATGATAAGTCTCGGCATGACTGCTTTATTGCGCAGAGTGTTGTTCTCGTGACTCATCTCCTGACAGAGTCCCGGTGAAGGGTGGTGCGGCTGTGAGAGCTACCTAAGCCAAGATTCATATTATATAATGCCGGCCGCGGCCCTTGGTTTAGTGTTGCCGGTAGGCGGGAGTAGGGACACTGATTCGGCTGGAATCTGGATAGATTTGGTTCTGCGGGGCTGTGTGCGCCAGGCAGCATGCACAGATTTTTTTCAGATTGCCACGTGACGCCCCGGCGCGGCCGCACCCCACCCACGAGTCAAAGTCAGCCTTACAGCGTTGAGGAGCAGAGGCACAGGCCACCAGGCCTGATATACTACATCCACTACCACGAGTAAACCGTAAGTATGCCATTGACAAACCAATGCTGCTTTTTAATTTTTTGAGCGTGGTGGCGTGACACCGGTCACCGTGGTGGTAGCTCCAGCTCCACAAGATTCCATGGATGCACTGCAGTGCCCGCCCTGGCCTAGTAGCAGCCAGCGGCCGCCAGCGTACACATTATAATTTAGGGCCAGGGTTAAGTTAAAGGCCCTGCCTGGCCCCTGCCCTGAAGTATCCGCCCCCAAACAGTTTACTGCTTAAGAGTGGCTAAATGCCATGAAAAGCAGAATGTTGTAGTGGTTGTGGCGTGCGGCAGGCAGCGCGTGCATAATTTTATTGTATTTTAAATATGCTTTCCAAGTTAACTTGCCATTTCGATCGAGTTTTACGTTGAATATTCCTTCAAGGACCTTAGTCTACTCTTCTTTCCACCCGGGCCTTATGACTTTGAATATATATGCAGCATAAATACTTGTGTGTTCACGGATGTGACGGTTTCGTTTCTGTTCTCTGAACTCTTTTTAGCATGCCTGTGTTTGTACAGTGCCTCAAACAAGCTCTTTGAAGCATTCACAAGTATGAATGTTGCTGCTATACGCAACAAAATATACATAATAATGTGAATCAAGAAAAAAAAAATCCGGTTTCTGTTATGTGTCCAGTAAAATTGACCAGGTTTTAAAGTACCATCGCTAGAATCTATGTATATTTTAGATTTACAGGTGCCACCCTTTGCAACGCTACTTTAGACTTTCATATATACCGTTAACCTGTAGAGAGCAAATCAAGTTAGAAGAAGGGAACAGAACTCAGTGAGCAATAGTGGGGAAGGGACTTATTCTGAATGTTGTGCAGCAGGCCTTTAAGTGGGATGAAATACCCCAGGGGTCTCTCTTAGGGGCATGGCCGATGTACTTAAGGGCGTTGCTTAAAAACACTTAAGCTAAAAATCTGTCCTTGGCATAGTGTGAAGCCCGACTGGTGTTTTGCTGCTTCTGCCAGAGCACCCAGATATACAATACAACAAGTAACATTACACCTACAATAAACCAGGACTACTGACTTTGTCAATGACTGTTAGTTGCATATGCTAAATAAACAACTACTCTGGCTTCCTTGTATATAATATTGAAAATGCTTCAGTTGTGAAATTATGAGACAGTGAAATAACTATAACGAGTCTCTTTGATTTTACAAAGGCAGTTAAGGGTGGCACTGCTGCAGAGTTAAAATAATAGTTTCACCCGGAGGATGAGGGTAAAAATGGAGAGCCCGATAGGGACCTGTCTAGACACCTGATTTTTAGAACTGCCTGTGCTAAGCACCGGAAAGACCCATCCCACTTAGAGCCCTGTTGTGCAGGAGAGGTCATGGATAGGGGGAAGATATCAAGGTGGGAAGAAGAGCTATTTCGTCATTGGGTATAAAGGCTCGAGTATTAAGGCGGGTCTTTATCGGTGATTGTGTGCTTCTTTCATTATCAACTGCAGGACTGATGTGGATTGTTTGACATGTGGGAGCATGATGTTTCAGTTTCTGGGCTTATAAATTGAGGTGGTTTTCCTCTTGTTTCTTTTGTTTAGCATTTCTTGATTTTGAGTCTGGCCGTGTTGTGACTCCATGTGTGGCACTGATCTCTTGAGAGATGATTTGATTACTGAGAGCTTTCAACCAGATAACAAGGATAAGCATAACCTTACACTGCAACAAACCAAGTATACCTTTTTTTTTTAAATTATTGATGGCACATTTGGTTAGCAACACCCCTAAACCGATGAGCTCCAAATACTGTGAAATTCCTTTGGGACTGTTGAGCATATTTAACAGATTAGCATAGTTAGCTTGCAAACACATGTTGGCTGCCTTCAGAATATTCCATGTGGTGCCTTTTCTTAAAATCAATTACATTGAAGGGTTGTGTGTTTTGCTGTTAAACTTATGAATATATGTACACAATTTCTAGAATCCTTATCTTGCCTGTCTCATGTTTAGATTGCTCTGACAAATGCTCATTTTCTACAGCATGTAAAATACAAAATAGGCAGCAGACAAGTTTGCAGCAAACATTTAAAACAACCCTTTAAAGTTTGCTCTAGGTTGCCCCTTCTCTTCACAAGGTGTGCATGTCACATTCACTTGAGAGGTTTGGAATGCCCCAATACCTGCAACAAGCACACATTTAAAAGGAACACATCTGTGGTGTATCTGCATTGAGTTTAAGAATCATATAGGGTTTTGATATGCACCTGATCATTACTGACTCTGAGAGAGTGGCAGAATTACGCTCCAGGCTGCAGTGGCACCTGGACCCGGGGTGAAGGGGCAAGGGACAGGCCCATTTGTCATACTTGCACTGGTGACCTTTGCAGTATAGTAATGCAATTGATAGGTTATCCACTTGTTAGCTGCCATAGTGGGGTTGTCACTACACAGCTGGCTGCCTTTTATTTATTTCATCTAAATTTGTCAAGGAAAAGAGGTCTCAATTCAGTCTGTTGTTTAACCCCTCATCTATTTTGTGAGAAGTGTGTGTGTGTGTGTCGGATGACATCTCTTTTGTTATGTTACTTCCTCCAGATTTCAGACAATGCAGTGACAAAGCCCACAGTTAGCAAGCACTATAAAGACAAGTTATCATGTTTTATGGTTCTAATATTTAAACCAGTTATATAATAACACTATATGAGGTGAATTGTCTAGGCGCAGATGTTATTCACTTATTTACTTCACAGTCGGAAGGCTACCTTGCTGAAATTCAGATCGGGTATTACATCTGACTTTCAGCAGTGCCAGTTGAAGATGTAGGTGGGGTCAATAGAGTAAGTGGGTGGAGCCAGTGGAGGAAGTGGGTGGAGCCAGGCAAAGTGGGTGTGGCCTCCGACAAACATTTGAGCACCTGGACTTCATATTTTACAAATTAAGCACTATCCCCGCCCTGACTGCAGAGCGTTCCGCAGTCGTAGGTATGCGTTTTAGTAGCAAATGTGGGAGGGACAGGGGGAATTAGCTAGAAAATGGGAAATATTTACAATTGAATGGGCTGGGTTATTGAGTAGTAAGGAGGGGTTTAAATGACAGTTAGGGATGGTATTTGGAGGGACATGCACTCACCCACAAACGAGGAAGCAGCGTCCTATTCTCGAACTGCCCTTCTAAAGTTCCCACAGCCAAAGGACACAACACAGTTGAAAATATACTCCAAAGTCCAGCAACAGTCATGGCCACTCTTGGGTACTACAACACCCTCTCATAGAAAATGATGGTGTGGGGACTTAAAATAGAACCATAGGAAATAATTTTAATACAAATTAACTAATTCTAATGTTTAATAACTATATATACACACACAATTATTTTAATGTGAGAACAATTAAATTATTATTTTAATATAAAATCATTTAAATACTTTTTTACCTTAAAAATGAATTTAACTATTTTTAAGAAGTGTTAAATACATACCTTTTAGTAAATATTACATAATTTAAAAAAACATTTTACTTAAGTGAGTGTTATTTTAAATAAATCTTTAAAAAATGTAATGCAATTTAATACACGTATATTTACTAAATGATTAATTTAAAACTTAGTTAATAGTACGGTAGCAAATGAATCTGCATTTAAAATACATATATAAAATATTATTTTCCATAAACAGTTCACCCTCAAATATTTTAGATTTTTTTATTTTACTTTTAACTAACTTTCAAAATTTCCCTATACTTTACCATAGGGAGATCTCTGCATCGATTGAGGGGGTCTCTGCCAAGTGTGTAGAATGTCAATTACGGTCATAAGTTACTACTAGTAGTAACTTTACAGTTGCATATGACACTATTTACTGACTTCGCCCTCTGTTCCAGCAGGTGGGGACATGTAAGTCTACACTTTTGTGCAATTTTACACTTGTAAATGGTGAATAGCCAATAGTAGTAAAGTTACTCAAAAGTGTAAGAGTAAACTTACACAAGTAGATTTACTCACATGTAAATTTACCTTTGTGAACAGCCCCCGCTGTTTTCAGAACATACTGAACTGGTTTCCAAATACAGGGCCTATTTGTTTAAGCATGGTTTCTGGTGATGTATGGTAAATGAAAAGTGGCTTGAAGTCAGCCTTACGACATTGGGACAGTTGGCAACCATGTTAAAAAAAATTGGGGGCAGGGTACTCAAGAATTACCAGACCCCATGTACTTCTAAGATCTCCTAATCCTATACATAGTTACCTATGTGCAACAAAGCTATACAAATTGTGCAGTTACTTTGCCAGTGTCAGACGCCATTCAGGAGGACACTGGGCAGGCAGGGTCTACCGGGTCCAAGCTATGGGGCTGGGGTCACTTGCCTCTACTGTCCTAGGGCCTGTCCTACTATCACTCTGAAAACTAGGCCAAGTACAAAGCGTGGTTGCAATGGGGAGCAGTCACAGGCTTCACAGGGAGATTAGTGTGGGGTACTCAGGCTCAGAACTGAGCACCACTTGCAGTAGTACAATAAGATCAATGTCCAGCCCAGTGCCCCTCTTCATAAAAGGCAAGTACTTTATTAGAAAGAAAAACTTCACACTACAATCACGTGAGGATACCTGATTCACAGGTGTGAGCCTTAGGCACCTCAAAGTGGGTCTTCTCCCTCTATGCTCTATACCCTTTTCCCTCTATATCCCTGTTATATTATACACATATGTAGAGCGCACCATCACTCGGGAAGGTATCCTGGCACTGTCTCAACGTTTTCTGGGTTCATGGCATAGCTCTAAGGTGCAGCATGCTACCTCCCACTTCTCTCAGCACACACTGTTTCTAGAGAACGGAACTCGTTGGAGTCTCTCGCTCATTCTTGGTTGAAACAGCACTGGGGCCGCGTTTCTTTGTCTCGTGGTGGTGGGCCACTGGTGATCAGCAGGGCCCTCCCCATATGACACGAGGAAGTTCTGCTGGATGCGAGCAGCTGCTAGTTGAGCAGCGAGTCCTAACAAAGGCTGCAGCAAGAGCAGATGCTGGCCCTCTGCCGAGCTCCAACATCAGTTGGTGCATCGAGCCCAGAGGCTTTGACAGCGTCCTTCCACCCCCCGATGTTTGGGTGATTTTTTGTTGGTCAGTTAGAGGCTCCCTGGGCGGAGTAAGTTGGCGGTCTTCTTCTCCATTTTGCCAACAGATTTCCAGGTGCTCTACTGGGATGCAACAATAATCGCTAGATTGGATGCGGAGGGCTTAGGCAGTTCAGCTGTCAAGCACAATCTTTGGCATATTTTGCCAAAAGGAGATGGACTCAAATCTTCTGTGAATGATGATCCAGGTCACCTCTGGTCTGGGCAGGGTCCTCTACTCATTATGGGGCATACTGGGGCTCCTCAGGCTTAATAGTCTTTACTTCATGGGACAGTTAGGGACTGCATGGTACACATTGGCAGCACCTTGGTCACACCGTCCACATTCTTGGGTATACACAAAGTATGTGCCAAAACCAGGCACTTAACCCGGCTTTAGTTAGGCCTACCAATCGGACACACAACTCCTGGTACTTTGGCAGCTGCAATGGGGATAATTCAAGGAGACTGCCTGCCAGAAATTGGGTTACTGGTTTAGGGGGGTGAGACCCTATTCAAACAGAAACCACAATCCTTGCCAGGGTGAAGTTACAAGCAAACTCCAAATTAACCTATACTCAACCCTCCAGTAGCTTGACACAGAGCAGTCAGGCCGAACTTAAAGGCAGTGTTTAGATAATTTATGCAGCCCTTCAAACAGTAATAAAGTGAAAACACAACACAAGAAAAAAAATCCCAAATCAATTTAGAAAAATAAAGTTAATTTTATTGAATAAAACAAGTCCAAACCTACAAAAATCCAATCAGTAGACCTGGAGATATGTAATTTTAAAGATGTAAGTGAAAATATCGCTCAAAAGCACAAAGCGCCCACTGTGGATATCTGGTTGTGCTAGACAGGGGCAAAGTCATAAGTGCTGGCTAACCACAATGCAGCGTGGGCTGGCTACAGGGACCCAGTTAAATCTGCTGAACAATTGCACCTTAAATCCTGGTTGCAGTGCATTGCAGAGTCCCGCATCGAGTATAAGTCACGCACCGCCGATTCCTAGAAGCTACAAAGCTGCAATGCGATGTCCTGCATCGAGGTGTGTTGCGCATCAGCTGGTTCCAAGGAAGCTGCGGGGCTTGTGATATGGAGTCCTGCATCGTTGTCGAACATGCCGTCAACAAGGGGCTTGCGATGCTCAGGCCTGCGTTGAGGATGCATTGTGCAGTGGCAGCTCCTGGGAGGCTGTGTGCGGCGATGGAAAGTTCTGGCATTAGGAAAATTCACGCAGCAAAGGCTATGCATCGATTCTGCTCGGGGTTGCGCCGCACAGCAGAGTAGATGTGTTCATTCTGCTGAAACCACAAATGGTCTGGCAGAGCACCTTAAGGCTTACTTCCAAGGGTCAAGGATTGGCTGGCACCACTTGGCAGGGTAGGACTCACAGATGCCAGTGTCTAGGTGCTGGGTTCAAGGTTGATGGAACTTCTGTTCATGAGGCTCTAGTCAGGAGACCAGCCAACTAGCCCTTGGAGTTACTCTGGGGTCCTGGGTTCAACACATGCAGGTCCAGTCCTTCTCACCCAGGCAAGAGGGCAGCAGGCAGCAGGTCAGCACAGCAGGGCAGCAGTCCTTCAGAGCAGCAGTCCAGGAGAGTGGCATTCCATTCAGCAGCACAGCAGTCCTTCTTCCTGGTAGAGTCCACAGGTCCAGAAGTATGCTGAAGAGTTGGGGTCTGAGGTCCAACATTTATACTTGGTGCCCACTTTGAAGTGGAGGAATCTTCTAGAGGTTTCCATCCCCCTGAGGTGTCAAGCATCCCCTTTCTCCCTGTTCTGGCCCCAGCTTGTCTGGGATCACAATAGATTAGTGTCAAACCCTTTGTGAGAGTGCTCAGGCAGAGCCTTTGTGATGTGCTAGTGTGGTAGGTGATAGCCCCTCCCTGTCATTAACCCAGAGTGGGCCATCCTGCCAGCACCTATTTTCCCTTTGTCTCCCTGTCTGTGAGCAATGCACAAAGATCAACTGCCAGCTACACCTACTCATGTGGCCTAGGATCAGACTGCAGGCACCAAATGGTTAGGACAATAAAATGCCAACTTACTAAAAGTGTAATTTTTAGAATTGTGATTAAAAATCTGACTTTACCATTAAAGAGGGCTTTTAATTACAATTATTTAGACACTAAATTCGACTTGTCTACCTGCTCCCAATTGGAAGTTACAGCTTATTTAATGTAATAAGGTAACACCAATGTTATCCTATGGTAGAGGTAGGCCTTGCAGTAGTGACGAACGACTTTAGGAGTTTTCAATAGCAAGACATGTAAAACTTAAAAGTACATGCCATACGTTTTAAATACACTGAACCCTACCCTCTGTGCTATTCTGGGCCTACTCTCGGGGTGACATATGTATCAAAAAGGAAGGTTTATTCTGTCAGGTCAAAATGGCAGTTTAAAACTACACACACAGGCTGCAATGGCAGGTCCGAGACATATTTAAAGGGTGGCACAATTCGTGCTGCAGGCTCACTAGTAGTATTTAATTTACAGGCCAGGGGTACAGGCAGTACCACTTTACTAAGGACTTATGGGTAAATTAAATGTGTCAATTGGGTGTAAGCCAATCCTACCAAGTATTTAAGGGGTGAGCACAAGCACTTTAGCACTGGTTAAAAATGGTAAAGTGTGCAGAGTCCTAAAGCCAGCAAAAAACAAAGCCAGCAAAACAGGAGGGTTAAAGGCAAAAAGTTAGGGGAGAACCACGCCAAGGATGCCAGGAGGTTAGCCGCCTGACACACTTCAGGAGTACCACAGCTCATTCAACGAATCTGCAAGGACAGAATTGGGTCGGTCATGTTAGATAGGTACTTTCTGTTGGACAGACCCCCTACACCAGGGACATCGGTCAGCTCCTCTTGCAGGGTTGGTGTCTCTTTCCCTCTCACACAGGCAGGCTTTCTTGGTTCCCAGGACAAGTTCAGCAATTCTTCCTTCAGATCATACTCCAGGTGATGTTCCCTCAACTCCTGGGAGTTAGCTATCAGATGGACACCAATTCTTGGTTGCACAGTAGTCCTCTGAGCACTCTGCAGAGTACCCTTGCCTCAGTAGAAGAGAACTTGGAACTGGAATAACAATTGGGTCACTAGCTCCCAATTTTATATTGCTTTCACTGAGAGAGGATGTGGATTTCAAAGTTGCCTTTACTCAACCAGTTTGGGTCACAGTTTCTCTTTCATGTGTTCAGCCAGGTCATCTTCAGGACCCAGCCTGTATCTCGAGGGATGCTTTTCACAGAAGGACAGTATCCAGGTAAAGCACCCGGCGCAGAGGCACAAAAGGGGTGTGAACAGGCTGCATCTTGGCTATTCACAATCACTTCTGACAGAGGCCAGGAACACAGACAAAGGTCTGCTCCCCTTAAAAGAAACTCTTCATCCTTTACCACAGATACTGCCGTCCTCACCCTTCCCTCCTGCTATCCACCAAATGGCACCTACAGGAAAATTAATTAACAGCCCTCTGTATCAGAAAGAACCTAAACGACGTCTAAGGGAAAGCCTGCCTCCTCTTTACTGACTTCAATAACTGCTCCCCCCACCATCTCAGGAGTGTCAACAACACACTTCTGTCATCCGGGAAAGCAACCTCCCCGCCACCTTGTGCTCATGCCGGGTTCAAGAACTTCCAAAATGGACCCAGTGTGCTGTATCACTGACTTTTTCAGACACACATGTAACTGACTACCAACACACGCAAATGCTCAGCACACAGGATCTCAGTGCTAAGATTAAAGGATCACTGTGAGCAGTGTAGCTTTCAGATGAATTGGCCCATAGGCTTTCATTGACTTGACACAGGTAAAAAGGCTTGGTCACTATAATCACTGCAAATCAATTAGCATAACATAAAGTAACATAACGTAATCTGACATAACATAATATAGCATAGCGTTGCATACTATAAAATAACATACTGCCTCTACTTAGGCCGCAATGTGTCATTCTAGGTTTGTGCAGCCCTGAGATGGTATTAGTGGTAGGGGAACCCAATATCACCACACTCCTGGTAGGGGAACCCAATCTCAGCACACTCCTGGGTAGGAGTGGGGACCGCAGGTTTTCCAAAGGCCTTTAATTCAGGCTTAATGTGTAGTAGTTTAGAGGCGAGTAGGCCAGTACGTAGTGCATGATTGTTTAGCGGTAAGGCCACTGGTACTTAGGGATTTTCTTTTTGTCCTTATTTTTCTTACACATACATTGGGGCTTATTTACAAGCCCCTTGCGCTGCTGGTGCATCACTTTTTTTGACGCACCGGCGCCGCCGTGTGCTGGCCCATATTTAGAAGGCCACGCAAAGCCGCCCTGCGTGGCTTTTCATGGCCTTGTAAATATGGCCCCTTTTCAAGCATCACTAAGCGTGAAAGGGGTGTGCCATGGGTGTTGCTGTTAGTGTTCCCACGCAACACCCATGGATTTTGCCGCATTGCCAGATTTGCAACATTTCGTAAGCAAGGGAATGTGTCAGAATCCTATACCTCCCCAGGGGAGGCGTAAGGAGGCCCAACGAGGAGAAAAACTTTTATTTCTCCTTGTTTTTTCCTAATTCTATGCACTCTGCAGCCCACATAGAAAGAGGAAAACACCATCAATGATTGTTTTTGTGCAGGAAGGTGTACCTTCCTGCACAAAAACAATCATCCCCACAAAGCAGGCACCCTTGCACCAATGGTGCAAGGGTGCCTGCCTTGGCACATGGCAGCCAATTGTGCCCAAGCACAGGGTAAAGTACAGGGATGCGTCATATTGTTGTAAATATGACGCCTCCCTGTGCTTTTAAAATGACGCAGCTCGGTGCAGCAAAATGGCTTGCGGCGCCGCACTGCGTCTTTTTGTTGTAAATAAGGCCCATTGTTTTCAGCTACCAGGCACAAACTCTAAGGAGTTCAGAGCTTCTCTGAGCCATCTGTGCCTCAGATTTCCAAGTCTCACAAGATTTGTTGGTGTTAAGGGATTTGGAAATCCCAGGGCCATCTTGTCATCTCTCGTTAGCCATGCAGATCTTCCCTTAATTTGTCATCAGTTCTAAACCCAGACATCAGCAGCGTGGCCACACTACTTTTTAGTAGTGAAAAATAAAAGGATAATAGCAAAGGTTATTATCATTTTATTTTTCCTCGCTCACTTCCTGCAGCCGAGCCGAGGGCGGGACGGGCCGTCCATTCTGACACGACACAGCTGCAAGAAGGAGAAGGATTGGTGGACACTGCTGCAAGTGCGCATGGCAGTTTGGCCCGCCGTCTAACCGTAACGTGCACTTCGATCTCTCCACCCGAGCTGTGTTGCCGAGTGGAGAGCAAGCACAGGGTCGTAGTTCCTTAGTGAGCACCTAACTAGGGTGCCCATACCAATCACGGTGCTGCTCTCATGCTGGGATATACCAGCATGAGACCAGCATCTGGATTGGCGTAGGAGAGCCTGTGGCATGCCGGGAGTCGAGGAGCAGAGGCCAGAAGAGCACTGACGCTGCAGATTGCCATTTGATCATTATCTGCTATTAAAGAATGATGGTGCACTGCACTGACATATGACTATATACTGATCTGATTTTTGTTGCAAATAACGTAGAGGCTTTAATGCTTATTGTTACATTTTAATCCTCATACCAGGAATTCAGAGTCTTCATGTTGCTTTGCTCACATACTAATATGCACAATGGAATATGTTCTTTGAATGGAAGCAGAATTATGCCCACAGCATGGGGAAGTATATTGTTAACAGAAGAGGCATAGTCTTATAAAATTAGTGAACATCTTAGAAGATCTAATCAAATAGCACCATAATATTTAATTTGAGTGATTTAAACAGCAGATATGCAGTTTAATATCAATGCATGACAGATTCACTACTTTCACTTCAAAATCACTGTACAATTGCATGCTGCTCTTTGACTTAAGCTACAGAATACATTTGCAGTAGATACAAGAACTTCGGATAATACCACTGAGTCTTTTTTCCTATTGTTTTGGGCCACCCTATGTTCATAATTATATGTTTTTTCTGTGGAGTAGGAGTGTCATTAAGTGACTGATACATGTAGAAGCGTGCATCAAAAATTTGTAACAAGGGACAGAGTGCTATATGTAATTTGCCACTGTGTTAAGTTGTTTGATACCTTTGCCATAGGTCAGCACACCTGATCATCTTTCCTCATGACTACAGAGTTAAGCAAAATGTTTGACTTCCTGCCTTTACATGCATATGTTTGAATTGTCAAAATTATGGGTTTCTTTTATAGGAACCGGTTTGATTACATGCACTTAAACAAAATTAGATTAATCTATGTTGGTTGGCTGAGTGTGTGTAAAATCTTTTATAGCCCTAAAATATAAGTAAACAACATTTATTTTCAGGCAGACTATAAATTTCCACTGCTTTGTCATGATGGCATATTCCTACACAAAAGGCAAGCCATAGAGAAAATGAGCTTCCTATGATATGCTTTCAAATTTCACCTTGTATTAAAACTGTCAGTTATTTAACTAAGTTACTGTTTGCATAGTGACTGAGTCTCATTGGTATGTGAGAGGGGAAATAGAAAGCAGGAAGGCGCTATATCTTCCAAGACATGGCACTCTCCTGCCTTCTCCCTAGCGCTGGCACAAAATGAGGCCGCTTTGTTCAGCAAAGGTTTTGTACTGGAAAGCTACCCTTACAGTGCAAAATATTATGCCTAGACAAACTTTAAAACTTTTCCCACTTTGGTAGATAGGGTTTTACTTCAAAACCAAGGGTGGTTGCATGGGAACGCCCATGTACTACCCATGGCATGCTCTCTTGAGACAAAGAAATGCAAAACACTGCTTTGCATTACTCTCAGGCAACTTTTCAGCACAAATGACATTTTGAGATGGATAGTAAATTCAAAATAAAGATTTTGCACCAGATTGCAACACCTTTGTGATGCAAATCCAGTGCAAATGGTGGTAAATCTGTCCATGGTTTTAAAAAGCAGCACAGTCCATTTGTTTAAAAAATCATAACCAGATTGCATTAATGGTAAGATCCCCTTTATGATAACCAAGGAGTTATGAGAACAGACATTATTTGTGGCCATTCCATCTACCATGGGCTAAACACGCCCCAAAAAGCTTTCAGTATGGTTTTTTCACCTTGTAGAGGTTTTTGTCTCTATTTGTGCAAAGGTGTTTGTGAGTAATTGGGTTACTGGTTGAGGGAGGTGAAACCCTACTGAAGTGGCAACCACAATCCTTGTCAGAGTGAGGCACAAGCAACCCTAAATTAACCTGTGCTCTGCCCTCTGGTAGCTTGGCACAGAGCAGTCAGGCTTAACTTAGAGGAAACATATAAAGTATGTATGCAGTAATTCAAACATCAATAAAGTGAAAGCACAACACAAGAAAAATCTCATACAAATTTAGAACAATAGAAGAAAATTAAATAAATATTTCAAGACCAAAATTATAATCATCCAATCAGTAGGACCAGAGATATGCAAGTTCAAAGATTTCAGTGGCAACAGCGCCAAAAAGACCAAAGAGCCAACTGTGGTTTTCTGATCATGCCGGACCTATGTTGGAGGCCTAGGTCAGAGCTCCCAAGTTTCCCAGTTTCATACTAGTGTAGCTCACCCAGGTCAGATTTTTTCCTTTGCAATCTTGGTAATTTTGGTAATAATGCTTATACCATTAGGCAAAAGCAGTGACACAGAAGGATAGAAATGGAGGCCCAACAGCACTGAACTCCACGGTAAGTAGCACCGCTCACAAGCAAATATAATTTGGCTGTGATATCTGAAGTGGAGCTAGAGAACATTTCAGACAGAGGCCCATGTTAAAGAAGTCGATGACACAGATCTGGTCCCTGTAATAATCCACATAAGTGAGATGGTGGGGGAAATGGAATTGCTCTGGCCTCAGCAGAGGGGTCCCTGAGGTGAGCATGCCCTTCAGCATGCAGTCATTGACATGGAGGCTCTGGTTGCTTGTGTTCTGTTTCAGAGAGGACCTGGCCTCATGGTTCGGGCTGCACTTTTCTCACTGGAGCAAAGTCAAGACTGATTAGCATATTTCTTGGGTCCCAACTGAGGTGGCACGATATGTGCAAAATAACGATGGACTTAGTATGTTAGCAGAATAGCTAAGGGCTATCTTTTTCATCACTATGGTGGCTTCTGTATTTTTTATGCTTTATGAATGGGGTCATCTGTCACCAGAAATATAGAGGCTGGATGTGAAGTAATGGCCATGTGTTTAAAATGGCACATTTACTGAATTAGATAAGGTGTGTGAAGGATTCAGAGTTCAGAAGGGTAAATTGTATGTGTTTTCCAGGCTTATTACAAACTGCATGGCTCATATGGACGGTGTTTCTAGCTCAGCTTCCAACTCCAAGAATTACTGAAGAACGGGTGCCTTTTATCCAGGGAGGTTATTCAAATTCCATGTTGTACAAAACAAAACAGGCCTGAACATAGATTACCGATAAGAGACAGATGGGATTTTAAATTAATGAACCATTTAAAGATGGCGAGTGGCATAGGATGTGTCAATGCGCTTGTACTGTATATGGAAATGCCAGATTCAAATTGACATAGTTTAAGGTCTTACAAAGAATGTACCTCACACCTGGAGTGTTGCACAGTATTTATCCCTGTTGAACAGACACTTAACGCAGGGACAGTACTGTGGGATTTATGCATACAATATTAAATTGATGGATCATTGCTATATGCTGGAAAATTGTAGTTGAAAATCTGAACTGAGGTGTTAGACCGAACATATAGGGCCTGATTCACAGAACTAACTTACGTCAAAAACGTAAAGTTAGTACTTTTTGGTATTCACAGAATACATTTACTCATTTTGGTATTCACAGAATGAACTTACTCATTTCGGTATTCACAGAAGTTAGGACTCTAACTTTACTACTCCTAAACTGAGAGAAATCCTAACTTTAAGACTTTCGGTATTCACAGAAGGCATTTAGGAGTCCTAAAGTTAGGACTACTAACTTCTGTGAATACCGAAATGAGTAAGTGTATTCTGTGAATACCAAAAAGTACTAACTTTACGTTTTTGACGTAAGTTAGTTCTGTGAATCAGGCCCACTGTGTATGTTAAGCCTTGCTTGTTGGGTATCTATGCAGTGTCCCTTTAAGGCAAAAAAACAGCATAAGTTTGCAGCTCTATGTGTATTATTAGGGAGAGGAATAATTGATAAAAAACTGCTGTTATCAACACATGACATTACCTCTGTATTAGCTGAGCTGTTTCATAGTAAAGGTGGGCAATAACAGCTGGCAGCTCATTTAGTAGTTGTGAATTCTATCTATTTATGGTACTTGTGTCTAGCAGCTACCATATAATCCCAATGTCTGCATACATGCCTAATGTCTCATGTGGCTATCTTGATGTTTTTGCCTATAAAATATCATATGTTACTTAGAAATAACTTACAATGACAAGACTTATTAACCATGTGCATGCTGGAAATCCTACCATCCCCATGGAAAGAACTCCAAGGAGAAACAAACATTATTTGAGAGTATATGCCTAAGCCAAGTTAATAACATCACTCTTGTAACCCCGGTTCAGCATGTTTTAAATCTGTTTATCTTGATATACGGTTATGTTTTACTGAGTGAAGTGCACAACATTGGTCCCCACCCATCTCAGGACTGACATTTGCATTCCATAATTCTAGAGATTTTGCTATCCTGACAAATACATTCATGCATTATGATCATTTGCCAAGAAATATTCATTTGACAGCAACAATTTGATAACTAAAGAACATTCTCCCTAAAATGTAAGAACATAAATAGCTAGCAGAAAAAAAACATTTTGCTGGTCATTTAGAGTTTGGCGGAGCAAGAGCACTGTTATAAATTAGCAGCACTTCTCCACTGCCAAACAAGCAGGGGGACCACTGGGTTTCTGTCAGTGCCTCAGCCAACTCCAATGGAAACCATTGCCCCAGTCGTCTGTCCACTTGATAACCACCAGGCCAAGTGACAGTTGGCCTAGGCTGTGGTCTGAATTTTTCTTTCTGGAACTGCCATGTGAAGCATGTCAGTCCCAGGAAGGAAAACTTTGAAAATGCCCCTGATGCACATGGAGAAAACGCCTTGTGACATTTGTTTTTTGCTTGAAGTTGTTTTATTGCTGCAACGAAAAGAGAATAATGCCATAAGGGCCACTTCAACATAGAGGCCTGACCGGTATTAAGGGTAATGAAAGTATAACCGTCATATCAGCAGACACATTTTTTCAATCCAGTGATCAACGCTGAAAAGTAAATAGCAGCCAATAAATGTAAACTGTGCACACTCTCTCTCTCATCACACTGATAAGTTCTTCTGTCCAGGACAGGATAAGAATACTTCTGGTCATTCATACACTGCACCAAAATGCTTTCCACATAGATCTCACTGCAAAACACCATCATTCAAGCTGAGCCTGTAGCATGCCAACCTTCTTAATGCACTTCTGTTCCTCTCAATGGGTGATGAAGCACTATACAAAATTATTACAATTATAGTTTAAAGGTACTCCGTTTACCCAACCCAGAAGGATGGAAAGCTAAAGCAACTTTCCATAGCATTCAAACTTGTGAACATGCAGCTCACACAGACATCATGCTACCTGACGATACCATATACATCCAAGAGACAGAAACTAGCTGTACTTTGGATGAATATCTATATAAAAAGCGATATTATTTATTAAGTGTTGAAGATGTATTTTAAAATGCAATTATTCCTTATCAACATTGCCTGCTCTTGTGTTCAATGCAAGCTGAGCAGTTGTCTTTCTAGTATGAACATTCAAACCTATAATTAATACTCACTTTCAACATAGGAAAACACATTTATTTATTTGAAAAGTTTTATATAGCGCTGGCTATGCCCAGAGGTATCAGAGCGCTTTACATGAGGTAGGACATTGTTTCAGAACATTGTTACATAGTTACATCAGTTTCTGGAGCGTCGCATAACATAAAAAGGGAAACAGTATAACAGTTACATGAGTTGCTAAATCATAACATAGAAAAAACCGGCAAGGGGGAAAGTACTTCAGGGGACACAGAAAGGTCAGGCTGGAAAAGGGGAGGCAGACAATGAATCACGGAGGGAGGAGGCGGGGGAGGGAAAAGAAACAATGGGGGGACGAGGAAAACAATATCCGATGTCCGGCTGGGTAGGTGACGGCCAAGGGGTGAACCAGAGCTAAACTCCTCTATAGCTGCATAGGACAGCTCCATCGGGCATCGGCCAAGGTTGCCCAATTTTACAAAATTAACATCAGTTACATGAGCCAAGTATAAACGTAGGAGAAAAAAAATCAGTGATTACATAATAACAAGAGTTATTAGCTCATAGCATAGCCAAGACATGTCAAATGGGAAATGGAAGGTAGAGGGGAAATGGTAGAAAGGAGTAAGGAATGCAGATTAATGTCAAGGCATACCGGCAAAGGGGAAAGTACTTCAGGGGGACAAAACAGACAAAGTGAAAGACAGAAACAAACCAGCTGGGGGTCACAATCCAAAAACATCCTGTGTGTCGGTGAAAGTATAGGGTGGGAGGGGTGCAGGCGACCTAAGGAGGGGGAGGAGGCGGGGGAGGGAAGGAAAAACAACGGAGAGACGAGGAAAAAAACTATGTCCAATGTCCGGCTGGGTAGGTGCCGGCCGAGGGGGTGAACCAGAGCCAAACTCCTCTATAGCTGCCTAAACAGCTCCACCGGGCATCGGCCATGTTGCTCGGGCTCCGCAGGTCAGTAAAACATTCAAATAGTTTCCGCCCGGGGGGCATCGTCATAGATTCCATCGGCCGCACCAGTCCCGGAGTTACTGGGAAGCGCCGCTCGCCTCATCCTCCAACTCGACCCCAGGAGAGCCGAGCGCGCCACCGTAGTTCCTTGGTCTAGGCAAGGGGAGCTCACCGCCACTATCAGAACTTTTAAAAGCCAACGGGTGAAGCGGAGTCAATCACCAGTCAGGTGTGACTCGGATAAGCTTGTCTGTCTCCCACTGATTCTCTCACATGCCCCAAATACCTTGACTCTTGGGGTAGGCGGGCCCTAGAAAGATTGCGGCCTAAGTAAGAGTAGATGTAAGAGGAGGTGCTTACTTGATGCTTTTAGGTGAGACAATTTAAGGCCAGTTGATCTAGTCCAACTGCTGCACTTCTAGAACTCGTTCATTTTCCGTGGTCGTCCGCCATCTTGGGTATAGGCAGCATGGTCAGGCAAGTCGGGGAATTGCAACAAGGTGGAGCGAAAAATGGCCAAAGAGGACTGGACATATTAATTTGAGCTACTTTCTCCTGCAGGGTAAGTCAGGTCTATCACCTGGTTCCACCTGGATCCGTGTGCTTCGGTCTATTTATGCTGCTCGCGCTTAAATTGCAAAGAGAGCCGCCATCTTGAGGTCAGGAATATGAGTCAGGCAATTAGGAGAGTTGTTGGCGCGATGGGAAAGGATTGTGAGCCGAGTGAGAGTAGATGCAAGAGTAGGTGCTTACTTGGTCCTCCTGGCTAATCGGTTTAACGCCGGTGAATCAAATCCACCTACCAGACTTCTGGATCGCGCTCATTTTGCGATGACAGCCACCATTTTAGGAACAGGCATCAAGGTCAGGCAAGTCGGAGAAATGCATCGAGGTGGATCAGCAAAAGGCCAAGAGAAAACCGAAGGTATCTTCTTGATCTACTTGCTCCTACAGGGTAAATCAGGTCCGCCGACTGAAGCTGTGTGCAGACGATCGCTCGTTGAGCCAGATTAATCACATCGGGCCTTGCACGTAGAAGTTTGTCTCGGGTGATCCGACCCTCCCTGCTTTCTTGATGTCCTGTTACCTTGTGTGTCGTCTCGCGCTCGTGAGCTTGTTCTTCAGAGGTTACAAGTAGAATCGCGGGAATCGGAGAGTCAAAAAGCCCGTTGTCCATTTGAATCCCAGGTGAGTGAAAAGATCCGAGGAGGGGGTATATTCAATGGGATTATCGCCAAAAGGCAATCCCTGGCCAGGGAGCTCCCGGCAGGAGCTTCTCACCCTTCGGCCATCTTGGGCTCTGATAATCACATTGATATGTCCAAAAGTAAAAAGTACTTTCTGTTAAGTGATTTGTGTTGGTTTATTAGCACCAATGGGCTGCAAGTAAAATGGTGTTGCTTAACGTTAATAGTGAGGCTTGACCACATTAGGTATTCCTTTCTCTAGCCCAGCCAAACTGTTAAAAGGATAAAACCAGTTAAAAGCGGTGGGGACCTAGAGAGGAAGGTGAAACCCTCAGTCCATCAATGCCTGAATAGCCATGTAGGTAACCTGGAGAGCCAGGGCCATTGAAAAGAGGCAAAAGAGGCAGTGCTTTGAGGCTGCACAGCTTGAGCAGCCTTCAGCCCTGGAAAGCAAAGTAAAGAAGAAACACAAGGTGGGTAGAATAGTCCATTAAAAACACATACCCAGGCCACCACTTAACTGCACATGGGAACAGCAAATCCCGTCCGGTCACATGACTACCTTCTCCAGCCACTAAATGTTTGGAGGGCCATGACCAGCACCCTTCTCAAATGCTATTGACATAAATAGTCCATTGATTACATCTACGTGCAAATACCATTTCTTTATGGAATACTTTCCAGAACAGCTGCACAATCTGATGAATTACAATTTCACCATCCCTGGAATCCTTATAATCTCCCTAAAAAATTCTGGGATCCTAAACTCTCACCATTCCTCTACCAATTGTCAGTGTAAAGCAAAACGCACAACAAAACTTATTGAATGTAAAGTACTGCCTTATTAATGCTAGATATGCCACCAGACTTTCCTAGAACTTCACCAACTTGATTTTCAGCCTGGCTTTAGACTATCTCATCATCACTCAAACCTGGCTCGCTGCCTTCTCCCTTCCAACATTTAACACATTAGCCCACAGAATTACTCCCTCAAACTCAACAACGGACCTAAGGGTAGAGTGCATGTCTCACTCATTATTCATAAAAGTAATATCCACATTATCAAGCCCACCATCTGTGACAAACTCTTTTGAGTACTTGGGACTACTCTCCTAACCTTTTCATCAAAATCCGTACTTACTCTTACCCACCTAGTCCTGCACAAAGCTTCTTTGAAGACTTCTCTTCTCTCCTAATCAACTTCTTCCTCACATCCAGTCACCTCCTATGCATGGAGGGGAATCAACTTTGGGCCACAGAGCAAACTATCCCATTCTTTAAAGAGTTCTTTGACAAATGCGATAGCGTCAGTCTAGAAATAGCAATCACTGCATTGCTTTAAATCAAAAGGCCATTGTTTGACAATAGTTCACCATGGACATAATATAACCCTTGTCATTTGGTATGACCATCACACCATCTTTGATAACCATCTTCAATATAGTCCTCCCTGTACTCAGCGCAATCACTAACATACAACCCACCTCCTACTTCCGCTCCAAGAAAAAAAATCAAGCCCTTTGCAGTCAAATGCATTCTACAGGAAAATCTCTTGTCAGTCATTACCACTAAATCCCCTCAATCCACCATGGACCCCATAAACTCTACAATTTCCCTTACAGTTGATTCATGTGCCCCCTCCAAAACGTTCTAAAAGAACTATACACAATATGTGGTACTCAGATGCGCTGAAACTGCTAAAAAAGAAAATCCATCAGCTGGAATCCGTCTGTTTTCCTGAACGGTCCTCAAACATGCCAGAACCACTTACATCTTCAAAGCCAAACAAGAATATTATTCAGGGCAAATCTAAAATGCAATGAACTGTCCCTGAGAATTCTTAAAGATGTTTAAGAAAGCTTCCTTACCTTCAAATACAACAAGCATTGGCATAGCCAATAGGTCTCGCCTTTGGGGCCTTATAAGTGTTTAGCCAGAGCTATTGACTTTGCCAATGTCTTCAAGCTGTGCTGTAGAGAAGTGTGGCTGCTGTGCAGCATGCTGAAAAGTTATAATAAAAAAGTGTCAGAAGCATTTTTGTTACTTTATATATCTGACCAAGAAGGCATTATGTAAAACTGAACGACCATATTAAAAAAAGTATTTACAATAAAAAATTCTCAGTTTTCTTTTGTTCTTGCAATGCTGGCAACTTGTTTCTGCCTATTGCAATGGT
Source organism: Calotriton arnoldi (assembly GCA_963921515.1). Classification (NCBI taxonomy): domain Eukaryota; kingdom Metazoa; phylum Chordata; class Amphibia; order Caudata; family Salamandridae; genus Calotriton; species Calotriton arnoldi. The sequence continues at coordinate 2,602,539 of CAWUFW010001231.1, forward strand.
TGTTTGTTAAAGCTTTTTTTTTGAGGGGGCATAAACAATCGGAGGGTGAAGGTTGGGAACTAGGACCTGTATTATAACACTAGCAGCGGCCAGACGCTAGGGGAGAATCAACAGATGCCAGATTCCGAGAGCAGGCTGAGGTGGTGCTGAGTGATGCTGAGTGATGCTGAGTGATGCTGAGTGATGCTGAGTGATGCTGAGTGATGCTGAGTGATGCTGAGTGATGCTGAGTGATGCTGAGTGATGCTGAGTGATGCTGAGTGATGCTGAGTGATGCTGAGGTGGTGGTGGTGGTGACTGTTGCGGAGACGATGCTGAGGTGATGCTGAATGATACTCAGGTCTTGCCGAGTGATGCAGTGGCGGCGCAGAGCCATCCTGTGGCGGCGCAGAGCCATCCTGTGGCGGCGCAGAGCCATCCTGTGGCGGCGCAGAGCCATCCTGTGGCGGCGCAGAGCCATCCTGTGGCGGCGCAGAGCCATCCTGTGGCGGCGCAGAGTCATCCTGTGGCGGCGCTGAGTGATGATGTGGCGGCGCTGAGTGATGATGTGGCGGCGCTGAGTGATGATGTGGCGGCGCTGAGTGATGATGTGGCGGTGCTGAGTGATGATGTGGCGGTGCTGAGTGATGATGTGGTGGTGCTGAGTGATGCTGTGCTGGCTCTGATTGATGCTGTGCTGGCTCTGATTGATGCTGTGCTGGCTCTGAGTGATGCTGTGGTTGCGCTGAGTGATGCTGTGGTTGCGCTGAGTGATGCTGTGGTTGCGCTGAGTGATGCTGTGGTGATGCTGAGTGATGCTGTGGTGTTGCCGAGTGAGAGATAGAGTGAAGATATAATGCCCAATTAGAGAGGGTGGTGAAAGAGAGAGAAAGGGTGTACATAGAATAAAGAGTGGAGCGGGATAGAGAGAGAAAAAGAAGGGGAGAGAGAGTGAATGAAGGAGTTTGAAAGAGAAACAGATAAAGGGGTGAGAGAGAATGAAAGGCTAAAAAAAGATAGAGAGGGGAGAGTTAATTAAGTAGAGAGAGAATTAGAGAGGGGAGAGAGAGAGAGAGAAGGAGAGAGACAATAAGAGTGGGGGGTGTGGAGTTTAAATAGAGTGAAGAAGTGACGCGGAAAAAGTAACCTTAAATATAGCTTTGTGCGAATAAATATTAAAAAAAAAAAAAACAGACTGAGACAAAAATACTGGTAATTAGGCTGTGACTCCCAATATAAAACAAATAGCGATATAAGGTGAAATCAACCCACTGAAGCAATATTTCTAACTAGACAAAAAAAAGCTTGCATTTCAATGCTAATCGCTGTTGTTTTTCATGCGACTGTAGTCCAGGGCCGTCAGTTGGTAATGTGAGCTGCTGCTGTGATTGAAACAGAGTCCAGAGAGTTAATGAGCCATGACGAGGAAATGAGGAAGAGATAGGAAACCCAGATGGCAGCTGCGCGCGTGCACGCCATCGTGAACTCAAGCTGGTCGCCAGCCGAAAGCCAGTGTTTGCACTTCCAAAACCCGCTTACTAAAACTCTCGGCCAGACCAGCGCAAGCGCTGGTGCAGGCCGAGACCTAAAAATGGATCAGCTGCTTCTTACCTATAGCTCATAATCAGGGCCGGACTGGCCGTAGCGGGCACCGGGCGTTTCCCCGGTGGGCCGCTAGGGTGGGGGCTGGTTTTGGACCCCTGGGGGCCGTTTGTTACCGGGGGTAAGCAATATTGGCTCCCTGTAACAAAATCGTCCGAAACCGGCCCTCGCAAACAGCTCGGCTGCACCCCCCAACCTCCAAGGGGGGGGCCGGCCGAGCAGTTTGCAAGGGCCAGTTTCCGTTCCCAGTCCGGCCCTGCTCATAATCCAATAGTATGCCCCAGCCAGACGCTTGCATTCCATCAATGTCAACCTCCTCCATACTCCAAAATGTAATTGCAGTCAACAGAAGACAGATGCTTTTCAGTTGTAATGCACCTCCTGTGGAAAAGCCTTCTCGTGCATGCATGGCAATCAGGCAGTGCCTAATGAACTGGTCTGACGAGTCAGTATGTGGGCCTGTTTTATGGCCAGGTGGTAGTTTTTACTGTTGATTTCCCCGATACTGCTACAAGCATTGGCTGCAGCAAAAACAAATGCATGCAGTCTCCCGTATTGTGCAAAATGGCCTTCCCTAGCACTGCAACACGTGCTGCTGCGTTTTTAGTAACTTTTGAACCGTTTGAGCTAGAAAAATTATTTTCTTTGTTAAAATCTGCAGATTATGCAGCAGATGATGGATTATGTAGCAAATCTATAATCATACGAAAATCGGTGCAGCATCACAATCGCATAATTCCAGTGGCCCTGATAATAGCTAAAATACGTACACCCCAATATAAACATTGCCGTTTCCTTTTTATGTCCGCTGAGAACCAGCCCTAAGGACTTCCTAAAACAGCCCCTCTTCCCCTTAAGTGAATCCTGGCACAGGCGAAGGAAAGCAGGCAATCTCATTCAACAAGTCCCTAGAGACCGCTGCCTATCAGGTTTTCAAAATGTAAACAGTGCTCTAAAGAAAGAAAGAAAGAAAGAAAGACAACAAGCATTGGCAAGTCAACAGGTAGCGGCTTAAGGACCTGTTGACCTTTGTAGAAAGAGGGCCAGGGGAAGGGCTAAAGCAATGAGGAGGCAGACAGGATGAGATGAGGAACAGGTGCTAAGAATCGGGCAGCAGATTGGGCCTTAGGGCCACAGCTGCGACTTTGGAACTGGGTAATCAGGGTGAAGTCCCAGTGTTAGCTTGACATTCTGGGCACATCACTTATTTTCCCTGTGCCCACAAAATGAATGGGACTGTGTGTTCCTGCTCCATTTATAAAACCAGTAAAAATGCACCTCCATGTTAATCCCCTCTCCCCGTGCACCAACAATGCAGTAAGTATCTATTGCCATTACTAAAAAAAAAAAAAAAAAGTACTGTCATGGCTGGCTTGTATACACTGCATATTTGTGAGATGTAATTACACTGTGAGAAGGGGCAGTCGGATGACGCACACGCAACTCGTTTGTAGCAGCAGGAGCTCGATGGCATCAAAACAGCTCGCCTCACAGCTCCACAAATTCATAATTTTAAGCACCCACCTCACTACTGCTGGAATACACCTCCATTTTGGGCCAGGGATCCTGCAGCCCAGCAATTGCCATTCCAGGGCTGGCCAGGCATTGCCACTGCTTCTCCCTGCAGCCGCCTCCTCCAGTCCGTGAAGCAGCAGCCCTGCAGCACAAATAATTAACCACAGCCACAGTGGCCTGGGAGATCCACCTCCTTAAGCCAGGGTCACGCAGCTCTCTGGCCGCTTCCCCACTGAATATGGCCGGCACTCCTACGTTTAGAGCCCGTGACTATTAAAGTTATTTGCATGGCGGCCCGTGAAGGGTGCCATGATGATTTTAAATATATAAATAATGGAGGAAAAGCGTTAGCCTCAATACAGGAGGACAAAATAACACACAACATAGAAAAAAGTGGGCGCCGTGCTAACACATATTGCGTGGTGCCCGTGCCTATTAAAGTTATGCACATGGCGGCCCAGGAAGGGCACCATGCAGATAAAACAAAAACACAATAACGGAAGAAATGAAAAATACCACAAGACAAAAGCGGGCACCGTGCTACAACATATAGCGCGGCGCCCATGCTCATTTAAGTTATGTGCATGGCGGCCCGTGCAGGGCGCCATGATCGTGGCATGGTGAAAACTGGAAAAAGAGTACTCCCAAAAAAACAGATTAACAATGCAAGCGAAAGGTAACTGTAGTTGGTCAGTGCTGCTCTTCGGAAAACGGAAGTGACTTATTGCTCTGTGAACCATTAAGGAAGCAGCAAAGAAGAGTGCCAATGCATTGAACCAATGGGAAGGCAGCAGGCGGGATGCAAGTCATTTTATGACTACACCAGGTCTTCCAGACAGCACATGCGCTGTGTAGGCTCGACCTAAAAAGGAAAAACAAGGAGAAAAAGATATTTCTCCTCGTTGTGCCTTCCTTACGCCTCCCTTGGGGAGGCGTAAGGTTTTGGCGCTCCCTCAGATTTACGATTTCTCATAAATCTGGGGCAGTGTCAATAAGTCATGGATGTTGCAGAATTAAGCCAAAAAAAATGGCTTAGTGCTGCCTCATAAATATGGAGCAGGCTCCTGCGCCACAGTACGTCACAAAAAAGTGACGTTCTGGAGGCGCAAGGGGCTGTAGTGTCCTGCAGGACACGTTCTAGTGTTCAGCAGGCAGCTGTCTTCACAGCCACTCCCTTGAGGGCTGGACACACTTGCACCCCCACCCATCCATCACCTGTGTCACGAGTGACGTGGCCCCGCCAATAAAAGGGCCCGGGTGCACTTGCTCGTGGCCAGTTACTGTACTATACCACCTGGTGTCTGTGTCCTTGATTACCATCATGTGGGCCTGAGGCCCGACACCACATTGGCAACGAGGCGGGTCTGACCTCGTGTGCCCGCTGCTAGGCGCTTCATCGTTCCTCATGGGGAGGACATGCGCCCGGGGTGCGATATTCCCACTGCCCTGAGGATCGAGCTAGCCACCGTCACGGAGTGACGCCGGGTGACTGGCTGTCTCCTACCTCCTCTGGCTCCGGTGAAAAAAGAGAGGAAACGCAGCTACCCAGCACCGGGGTGAGCGAGAGCCCCGCTACGCGAGCAGTGAGTGAGCAATGAGCCTGCTGCCGCGCTCAGGCTGCTGCTGCAGTAGGTGTCGAGCCCGGTGACCCTCAACTGAAACCCCTGCATCAGTCCCGAGCACAGGGGCAGCCCGAGGCGTCAGCCAGCTGGGGAAACATCGCGGCCCAGCAACATGCCGCATGAATATGCTCCCTGGTTCGTCTCCGGAGGCACCCACGCAGGTGGGAAGAGTGGGCCACCCTACGGCACCCCAGCGGAGTGCAAGCTTCAGTAGGTCCCGCCGCATTAGAGTGCCTGCGAACACCGGCGCACTAGAGCAGTTATAGCACCAGAGGGAGGACTGGAATTGCCCCGCGAAGGAACGTTGCGCCACCACACAGAACTGCCATATGAGCGCCTGGGAGGAGGCGAAAGTGAAAGGAGCAGCGCGGAGAACAGGTCTATTCCCCCTTACCGGCTCAGGCGCTTGGAAGCCGTCTCGCCCGACGCTTGCTGCTCCCCGAAGAGAAGCCGTAGCGCTGTCTTCCAGGTTCTGGCCCCAAGCAGCGACTGGCCTGCGGGAAACGGCCCAGAGAGTGCTTCTGCCTCCTGCACCCAGAGGCGGCCCGTAAATGAAGAGGCCCACCTAACTCAGACATCACGCCCGCGATCTGAGAGACGGCTACTGCGGCTGGAAAAAAAAATGCGCAGCGCCACTTGCTGGTCGCGCACTGCACCGGCATCCCTGCCCAGCGAGAGGCTGCGTGACACGGCCCCTGCCCAGAACCAAGCCGTTTCACCGCCCCAGCTCCTCCAGCGGCCATCCAGGGCACCAAGCGGCGCAACTGAGAAGCGACCTGCGTGGGCACATGCGTCAAACAACACCACTCCCAGAGTACCGATGGACTGGAGTCCTACACCGTTGCCACACCAGCTGACAAAAGAAACCAGAGGCTACCTGCGAACATGGCCTACACCTGAGCCGCGGCAGCGAGAGCATGCCTTGGCCAAGACTCATCCACCCTCGAGGGTTGTGCGTGCGACTAAGTAATGGCTCCTCGGTGGTCCTGCAGCTGCCCCCAGTCGGCACACAAGCGGCCCCAGCGCAGCCCTCCTGCAGTACCGTAGCAACCCCGACAACGGGCCGCCCCAGGCGGGAGAGTGAGAAGAGACATTGCCCCACCGACAGGTTATCGGTTACAGCCAACCGGTTCAACAGAGACAATCGATCAGGCAACACCTCCGTGAACTCTCACCAGGGACTCCATCCATGTTCATGACGCAACCCACTATATGAACTGTTAGAACTCACCACAGACCATCCTTGACGTCAGCAGAGCGGAGCCACGCAGGACTGAAAGACACGTCGTCATCAGCGAGCTGACGGTATGCAGCGGACATCTCCAAGCCAGCGGTCATGTCCTGAACTCCTCAGGTTTAACTACGAGCGCCCGCTGAGATGGTCCTGCTGCAGGCAGAGTCACCAGCCCATGTCGGACGTCTTCCCGCAACCTGACTCATAAAGCTGATGGACCCTGTGGTGTTTAGTTGACTGTTTGTTTTGTCCCCACAGGTTGGACTAATGTTTGTTGTTTGTTCTTCAATAAAGTTGGGGAGAAATGTAGTGTCCTGCAGGACACGTTCTAGTGTTCAGCAGGCAGCTGTCTTCCCAGCCACTCCGTTGAGGGCTGGACACACTTGCACCCCCACCCATCCATCACGGGTGTCACGAGTGACGTGGCCCCACCAATAAAAGGGCCCGGGTGCTCGTGGCCAGTTACTATACTATACCACCTGGTGTCTGTGTCCTTGATTACCATCATTTGGGCCTGAGGCCCGACACCACAGGGGCCTCATAAATGAGGCATCAAGTTTCTAGTACCGGCTTGTGATTCCAGAGTTGTAGTCTGGGCTCACATCATGGGAAACAATTCATCTAACTCTCCTATTCATGATATATAAAAGGTCCGAGAGCATCACGATGTGACCTGCTGGCGTAGAACGATCTGGAAACCTTGGAGTGGCAGAAGATATTTGCACACAATAAAACCCAGTGGAAACCCCGAAGGTGTTTTATGCTTTTATAGACAGGCCACTTAACTAAACTACAGCCCTGACTTTTAAAGGCCTCTGGTATTGGTTACAGTTCCTCAGCCTGGAAAACTTGATGATCAGTTCTACAGATGCTCTGGGGCGGCCCCTCGGGGCACGACAACACTTGGAGCAACCCCAGTTCCTCCTGAACGCATATATAGTGCTTAATTTGTAAAATATGAAGTCCAGGTGCTCAAATGTTTGTCGGAGGCCACACCCACTTTGCCTGGCTCCACCCACTTACTCCACTGGCCCCACCCACTTACTCTATTGACCCCAACTACATCTTCAACTGGCACTGCTGAAAGTCAGATGTAATACCCAATCTGAATTTCAGCAAGGTAGCCTTTCGACTGTGAAGTAAATAAGTGAATAACATCTGCGCCTAGACAATTCACCTCATATAGTGTTATTATATAACTGGTTTAAATATTAGAACCATAAAACATGATAACTTGTCTTTATAGTGCTTGCTAACTGTGGGCTTTGTCACTGCATTGTCTGAAATCTGGAGGAAGTAACATAACAAGAGAGATGTCATCCGACACACACACACACACTTCTCACAAAATAGATGAGGGGTTAAACAACAGACTGAATTGAGACCTCTTTTCCTAGACAAATTTAGATGAAATAAATAAAAGACAGCCAGCTGTGTAGTGACAACCCCACTATGGCAGCTAACAAGTGGAGAACCTATCAATTGCATTACAATACTGCAAAGGTCACCAGTGCAAGTATGACAAATGGGCCTGTCCCTTGCCCCTTCATCCCGGGTCCAGGTGCCACTGCAGCCTGGAGCGTAATTCTGCCACTCTCTCAGAGTCAGTAATGATCAGGTGCATATCAAAACCCTATATGATTCTTAAACTCAATGCAGATACACCACAGATGTGTTCCTTTTAAATGTGTGCTTGTTGCAGGTATTGGGGCATTCCAAACCTCAAGTGAATGTGACATGCACACCTTGTGAAGAGAAGGGGCAACCTAGAGCAAACTTTAAAGGGTTGTTTTAAATGTTTGCTGCAAACTTGTCTGCTGCCTATTTTGTATTTTACATGCTGTAGAAAATGAGCATTTGTCAGAGCAATCTAAACATGACAGGCAAGATAAGGATTCTAGAAATTGTGTACATATATTCATAATTTTAGCAGCAAAACACACAACCCTTCAATTTAATTGATTAAGAAAAAGCACCACATGGAATATTCTGAAGGCAGCCAACATGTGTTTGCAAGCTAACTATGCTAATCTGTTAAATATGCTCAACAGTCCCAAAGGAATTTCACAGTATTTGGAGCTCATCGGTTTAGGGGTGTTGCTAACCAAATGTGCCATCAATAATTTAAAAAACAGGTATACTTGGTTTGTTGCAGTGTAAGGTTATGCTTATCCTTGTTATCTGGTTGAAAGCTCTCAGTAATCAAATCATCTTTCAAGAGATCAGTGCCACACATGGAGTCACAACACGGCCAGACTCAAAATCAAGAAATGCTAAACAAAAGAAACAAGAGGAAAACCACCTCAATTTATAAGCCCAGAAACTGAAACATCATGCTCCCACATGTCAAACAATCCACATCAGTCCTGCAGTTGATAATGAAAGAAGCACACAATCACCGATAAAGACCCGCCTTAATACTCGAGCCTTTATACCCAATGACGAAATAGCTCTTCTTCCCACCTTGATATCTTCCCCTATCCATGACCTCTCCTGCACAACAGGGCTCTAAGTGGGATGGGTCTTTCCGGTGCTTAGCACAGGCAGTTCTAAAAATCAGGTGTCTAGACGGGTCCCTATCGGGCTCTCCATTTTTACCCTCATCCTCCGGGTGAAACTATTATTTTAACTCTGCAGCAGTGCCACCCTTAACTGCCTTTGATGTAAAATCAAAGAGACTCGTTATAGTTATTTCACTGTCTCAATTTCACAACTGAAGCATTTTCAATATTATATACAAGGAAGCCATAGTAGTTGTTTATTTAGCATATGCAACTAACAGTCATTGACAAAGTCAGTAGTCCTGGTTTATTGTAGGTGTAATGTTACTTGTTGTATTATATATCTGGGTGCTCTGGCAGAAGCAGCAAAACACCAGTCGGGCTTCACACTATGCCAAGGACAGATTTTTAGCTTAGGTGTTTTTAAGCAACGCCCTTAATTACATCGGCCATGCCCCTAAGAGAGACCCCTGGGTTATTTCATCCCACTTAAAGGCCTGCTGCACAACATTCAGAATAAGTCCCTTCCCCACTATTGCTCACCGAGTTCTGTTGCCTTCTTCTAGCTTGATTTGCTCTCTACAGGTTAACGGTATATATGAAAGTCTAAAGTAGCGTTGCAAAGGGTGGCACCTGTAAATCTAAAATATATATAGATTCTAGCGATGGTACTTTAAAACCTGATCAATTTTACTGGACACAACAGAAACCGGATTTTTTTTTCTTGATTCACATTATTATGTATATTTTGTTGCGTATAGCAGCAACATTCATACTTGTGAATGCTTCAAAGAGCTTGTTTGAGGCACTGTACAAACACAGGCATGCTAAAAAGAGTTCAGAGAACAGAAACGAAACAGTCACATCCGTGAACACACAAGTATTTATGCTGCATATATATTCAAAGTCATAAGGCCCGGGTGGAAAGAAGAGTAGACTAAGGTCCTTGAAGGAATATTCAACGTAAAACTCGATCGAAATGGCAAGTTAACTTGGAAAGCATATTTAAAATACAATAAAATTATGCACGCGCTGCCTGCCGCACGCCACAACCACTACAACATTCTGCTTTTCATGGCATTTAGCCACTCTTAAGCAGTAAACTGTTTGGGGGAGGATACTTCAGGGCAGGGGCCAGGCAGGGCCTTTAACTTAACCCTGGCCTTAAATTATAATGTGTACGCTGGCTGCTACTAGGCCAGGGCGGGCACTGCAGTGCATCCATGGAATCTTGTGGAGCTGGAGCTACCACCACGGTGACCGGTGTCACGCCACCACGCTCAAAAAAATGAAAAAGCAGCATTGGTATGTCAATGGCATACTTACGGTTTACTCGTGGTGGTGGATGTAGTATAGCAGGCCTGGTGGCCTGTGCCTCTGCTCCTCAACGCTGTAAGGCTGACTTTGACTCGTGGGTGGGGTGCGGACGCGCGGGTGTGCCGGGGCGTCACGTGGCAATCTGAAAAAAATCTGCGCATGCTGCCTGGCGCACACAGCCCAGCAGAACCAAATCTATCCAGATTCCAGCCCAATCAGTGTCCCTGTCCCTACTCCCGCCTACCGGCAACACTAAACCAAGGGCCGCGGCCGGCATTATATAATATGAATCTTGGCTTAGGTAGCTCTCACAGCCGCAACACCCTTCACCGGGACTCTGTCAGGAGACGAGTCACGAGAACAACACTCTGCGCAATAAAGCAGTTATGCCGAGACTTATCATTAATGCCATATGTGATGTGCAGACGCCGCCGCGTGTAGACCCGGCCCTGATAAGTAAGTGCCGGTGCTAAGCACCGGAAAGCACTGGCACAAATTAAGCACTTCGAACGCAAACACCTTCTTGTGAGAGGATCGTCAGGGTTCGGTGAAAAACTGAGCGATGCTTCGCCGGTAAAACGGTTTGTAGAATGAGATTCAAAGCCGGAGATGGAAGTAAGTGAGTGGGGCAGAAGGTGCACGTGTTCAGTGACCTATATAATAATCTCACCCCAATTGGGGCACTTTAGATCTGGCCCAGCATCTAACCAGAGGAGGGAGGAAATACCCCTACGGCTAGAGCTGCCGACCTTGGAGGTGGGGAACAGGGCTCAACACACTGTGATTCTGGGCAAATCACCCAATCTCCCCGCGCCAACCAAATAATGAATGTGTCCTTGTGTAATATAATTGGTGCTCATGTAAAGCGCTCCGATACCTTCGAGTCGAGTTCGCGCTATATAAATCTGCAAAAAAATGTATAACTCTCTTGGCATAGCGGTTCCTCTTGTGTTTTTTTATGCTTCACATGTGTGCAGGAGAGGAGTGCACTGTGCCAGGGCCGTCGTGCCTGTGCTGCTGGGAGGCTCCTTTCTGTTTATATACATTTTTAAGTGTTTTCTTCTTTTTCTATATTGCATGCATATACAAAAAAGAAATAAAAACAAGTTTTCACTCTTTCCAGGTCCGGATCCATGGGCTTTGCACTGCTTGTTTAAGTTGGCATTTGAGATTAACATAGCAATATGTTTAAAATAAACACTCGCGTGACGTTGCTGTTGACTTAATTCAACAGCACATGTAGCAGGATTTTACATGTTTTTATTGAACAGATATTGGAATAATGAACATAATTAAATTAAGTCAAATACTTGATTTACATGATTGCTGCCTTCAAAACCGCAGTACCTGACACAGCACCAGCAAGCCGGGGATTTTGTGATACATCTGTGGCCGATGGATGTTTTGCTAAACTAAGGTTACAACATCACATGATTACGAGCCATGAAGAAGGTACTTTAACCTAGGTTACTACATCAGTGTGTTCTGGGACTTGCAGTCTCAGTTTAGTTCAATTGCATCCGTTCGACTATCACACCTGAAAACAATAACTCTTAAAAGGCAAGTCAAGGACTGGCAAAGCTGCAGCCTCATGACATTCATTCATATGGTAACCCCAACTAAACGTATTCTGGGAAAGATAAAATCCCACAAGCAGCACCCGCTTGAACTTACTCATCAGACCTTTATAAGAATTTCTAAACAATGAGATGTTTCCGTCCCTTGTTGGAATATGTGCATAGGGCAATATCACTTTGCATGATGGTACTTGTAGTCCCTTCCCTGCAATCTACAATTGTTAATCCTAGAGTATAATAGTAGTCTTTCTTTCTCCATGCCATCCTCTGGACCCGTGGCCACAGGTCCCCCGTCTCTCAGCGCCAGGATACCCGTTGGGTCACAGTGCGCTTTACAAGTAGAGTTTACATTACATTACATTACATTAATCCATAAGAAGTCAGTACAGAGCTCAGAGTGAAGGTATCACGAAGGAAACGGACCCCCTTTCATCTACGGGGCAAATGTGGCCCAGAGAGCCGGGCACAGCTTCTTCCTCACTGTGGGAGTTGTTTGGAAGCACGCCCCTTTGACTTCATGGCTAGGATTACAAATATTGGGGCCTAATCACAAACTGCATTTTGTAGTGTGTATAATAGTGCTACTGACATTCTACAAAATGCTATTCACTAACCGACTTGCTGAGGTGTCTGGCTCCACCTCTCCTGCCTTTTGTATGAGGAGGTCCCCGCCCTGACTGCAGAGCGCTCCGCAGTCGTAGGCATACGTTTTAGTAGCAAATGTGGGACAGACAGGGGGAAATCAGCTAGAAAACGGGAAATATTTACAATTGAAGGGGCTGGGTTATTGAGTAGTAAGGAGGGGTTTAAATGACAGGGACGGTATTTGGAGGGACATGCACTCACCCACAAAAGAGTAAGCAGCATCCTATTCTCGAACTGCACTTCTAAAGTTCCCACAGCCAAAGGACACAACACAGTTGAAAATATACTCCAAAGTCCAGCAACAGTCATGGCCACTCTTGGGTACTAGAACACCCTGTCAGAAAATGATGGCGTGGGGACTTAAAATAGAACCATAGGAAATAATATTAATACAAATTAACTAATTCTAATGTTTAATAACTATATATACAATTATTTTAATGTTGGAACAATTAAATTAAATTATAAATTAATATTATTTTAATATAAAACATTTAAATACTTTTTTAACCTTTTTTTAAGAAGTGTTAAATACATTTTACACAACTTTTAGTAAATATTATTACATAATTTAAAAAAAACTTAAGTGAGTGTTATTTTAAATAAATCTTTAAAAAATGTAATGCAATTTAATACACGTATATTTATTAAATGATTAATTTAAAAGTTAGTTAATAGTACGGTAGCAAATGAATCTGCATTTAAAATACATATATAAAATATTATTTTCTATAAACAGTTCACCCTCAAATATTTTAGATTTTTTTTATTTTACTTTTAACTAACTTTCAAAATTTCCCTATACTTTACCATAGGCAGATCTCTGCATCGATTGAGGGGGTCTCTGCCAAGTGTGTAGAATGTCAATTACGGTCATAAGTCACTATTAGTAGTAACTTTACAATTCAATATGACACTATTTACTGACTTCGCCCTCTGTTCCAGCAGGTGGGGACATGTAAGTTTACCCTTTGTGCAACTTTACACTCGTAAATGGTGAATAGCCAAACGTAGTAAAGTTACTCAGAAGTGTAAGAGTAAACTTACACAAGTAGATTTACTCACATGTAAATTTACCTTTGTGAACAGCCCCCGCTGTTTTCAGAACGTACTGAACTTGTTTCCAAATACAGGGCCTGCCTATTGGTTTAAGCATGGTTTCTGGTGATGTATGGTAAATGAAAAGTGGCTTGAAGTCAGCCTTATGACATTGGGACAGTTGGCAACCATGTTAAAAAAATTTGGGGGCAGGGTACTCAAAAATTACCAAACCCATTGTGCTTCTAAGATCTCCTAATCCTATACATAGTTACCTATGTGCAACATAGCTATACAAATTGTGCAGTTACTTTGCCAGTGTCAGATCCCATTCAGGAGGACACTGGGCAGGCAGGGTCTACTGGGTCCAAGCTATGGGGCTGGGGTCACTTGCCTCTACTGTCCTAGGCCTGTTCTACTATCACTCTGAAAACTAGGCCAAGTACAACGCGTGGTTGCAATGGGGAGCAGTCACAGGCTTCACAGGGAGATTAGTGTGGGGTACTCAGGCACAGCACTCAGCACCACTTGCAGTAGTACAATAAGATCAATGTCCAGCCTAGTGCCCCTTTTCAGAAAAGGCAAATACTTTATTAGACAGAAAACTTCACACTACAATCACGTGAGGATACCTGATTCACATGTGTGAGCCTTAGGCACCTCAAAGTGGGTCTTTTCCCTCTATGCTCTATACCCTTTTCACTCTATATCTATATCTCTGTTATATTATACACATTTGTAGAGCGCACCATCACCCGGGAAGGTATCCTGGCTCTGTCTCAACGTTTTCTGGGTTCATGGCATAGCTCTAATAAGGTGCAGCATGCTTCCTCCCACTTCTCTCAGCACACATTGTTTCTAGAGAACGGAACTCGTTGGAGTCTCTCGCTCATTCATGGTTGAAACAGCACTGGGGCCGCGTTTCTTTGTCTCGTGGTGGTGGGTCCACTGGTGATCAGCAGGCCCTCCCCGTATGACACAAGGAAGTTCTGCTGGATACGAGCAGCTGCTAGTTGAGCAGCGAGTCCTAACGAAGGCTGCAGCAAGAGCAGATGCTGGCCCACTGCCGAGCTCCAACATCAGTTGATGCATCGAGCCCAGAGACTTTGACAGCGTCCTTCCACCCCCTGATGTTTGGGTGATTTTTTGTTGCAGTCGGTTAGAGGCTCCCTGGGCAGAGTAAGTTGGCAGTCTTCTTCTCCATTTTGCCAACAGATTTCCAGGTGCTCTACTGGGATGCAACAACAATCGCTAGATTGGATGCTGAGGGCTTAGGCAGTTCAGCTGTCAAGCACAATCTATCGCATATTTTGCCAAAAGGAGATGGCCTCAAATCTTCTGTTAATGATGATCCAGGTCACCTCTGGTCTGGGCAGGGTCCTCTACTCATTATGGGGCCTACTGGGGCTCCTCAGGTTTAATAGTCTTTACTTCATGGGACAGTTAGGGACTGCATGGTACAAATTGGCAGCACCTTGGTCACACCGTCCACATTCTTGGGTACACACAAAGTAGGTGCCACAGCCAGGCACTTAACCCGACTTTAGTTAGGCCTACCAATCGGACACACAACTCCTGGTACTTTGGCAGCTGCAATGGGGATAATTCAAGGAGACTGCCTGCCAGAAATTGGGTTACTGGTTTAGGGGGGTGAGACCCTATTCAAACAGAAACCACAATCCTTGCCAGGGTGAAGTTACAAGCAAACTCCAAATTAACCTATACTCAACCCTCCAGTAGCTTGACACCGAGCAGTCAGGCCTAACTTAAAGGCAGTGTTTAAATAATTTATGCAGCCCTGGAAACAGTAATAAAGTGAAAACACAGCACAAGAAAAAAAATCCAAAATCAATTTTGAAAAATGTTAATTTTATTGAATAAAACAAGTTAAAACCTACAAAAATCCAATCAGTAGACCTGGAGGTATGTAATTTTAAAGATGTAAGTGAAAATATTGCTCAAAAGCACAAAGCGCCCACTGTGGATATCTGGTCGTGCTAGACAGGGGCAAAGTCATAAGTGCTGGCTAACCACAATGGAGCGTGGGCTGGCTACAGGGACCCAGTTAGATCTGCTGAACAAGAGCACCTTAAATCCTGGTTGCAGTGCATTGCAGAGTCCCGCATCGAGTATAAGTCACGTAGCGCCGATTCCTAGAAGCTACAAAGCTGCAAGGCGATGTCCTGCATCGAGATGTGTTGCGCATCAGCTGGTTCCGAGGAAGCTGCGGGGCTTGTGATGTGGAGTCCTGCATCGTTGTCGAAGATGCCGTCAACAAGGGGCTTGCGATGCTCAGGCCTGCGTCGAGGATGCATTGTGCAGCGGCAGTTCATGGGAGGCTGTGTGCTGCAATGGAGAGTTCTGGCATCAGGAAAATTCACGCAGCAAAAGCTATGCATCGATTCTGCTCGGGGTTGCGCCGCACAGCAGAGTAGATGTGTTCATTCTGCTGAAACCACAAATGGTCTGGCAGAGCACCTTAAGGCTTACTTCCAAGGGTCAAGGATTGGCTGGCACCACTTGGCAGGCTAGGACTCACAGATGCCAGTGTCTAGGTGCTGTGTTCAAGGTTGATGTAACTTCTGTTCATGAGGCTCTAGTCAGGAGACCAGCCAACTAGACCTTGGAGTTACTCTGGGGTCCTGGGTTCAACACATGCAGGTCCAGTCCTTCTCACCCTGGCAAGAGGGCAGCAGGTCAGCACAGCAGGGCAGCAGTCCTTCAGAGCAGCAGTCCAGGAGAGTGGCATTCCATTCAGCAGCACAGAAGTCCTTCTTCCTGGTAGAGTCCACAGGTCCAGAAGTATGCTGAAGAGTTGGGGTCTGAGGTCCAACATTTATACCTGGTGCCCACTTTGAAGTGGCAGAATCTTCTAGAGGTTTCCACCCCCCTGAAGTGTCAAGCATCCCCTTTTTCCCTGTTCTGGTCCCAGCTTGTCTGGGATCACAATAGATTAGTGTCAAACCCTTTGTGAGAGTGCTCAGGCAGAGGCTTTGTGATCTGCTAGTGTAGTAGGTGATAGCCCCTCCCCGTCATTAACCCCGAGTGTGCCATCCTGCCAGCACCTATTTTCACTTTGTCTCCCTGTCTGTGAGCAATACACAAAGATCAACTGCCAGCTACACCTAGTCATGTGGCCTAGGATCAGACTGCAGGCACCAAATGGTTAGGACAATAAAATGCCAACTTTCTAAAAGTGTAATTTTCATAATTGTGATTAAAAATCTGACTTTACCATTAAAGAGGGCTTTTAATTACAATTATTTAGACAGTAAATTCGACTTGTCTACCTGCTCCCAATTGGAAGTTACAGCTTATTCAATGTAATTAGGTAACGCCAATGTTATCCTATGGTAGAGGTAGGCCTTGCAGTAGTGACGAACGACTTTAGTAGTTTTCAATAGCAAGACATGTAAAACTTAAAAGTACATGCCCTACGTTTTAAATACACTGAACCCTGCCCTCTGTGCTGTTCTGGGCCTACCCTAGGGGTGACTTATATGTATTAAAATTGAAGGTTTGGGCCTGACAAAAGGTTTATTTTGCCAGGTAAAAATGGCAGTTTAAAACTGCACACACAGGCTGCAATTGCAGGTCCAAGACATATTTAAAGGGTGGCACAATTCGTGCTGCAGGCCCACTAGTAGTATTTAATTTACAGGCCCGGGGTACAGGCAGTACCACTTTACTAAGGACTTATGGGTAAATTAAATGTGCCAATTGGGTGTAAGCCAATCCTACCAAGTATTTAAGGGGTGAGCACAAGCACTTTAGCACTGGTTAATAAGCATTAGTATAGCTAATAGGTCTCGCTTTGGGACCTTATAAGTGTTTAGCCATGCAACAGTTGATGTTGTTGCACCAAGGATATTGTTCTGGATAACTAAACACTTATAAGGTCCCAAAGGCGAGACCTATTGGCTTATGCTGTAAAAATTAAACCTGCTCCATACATGAACCGATTGCAGTAGTGACAGCAGAGAGGTGTACGTTTGGGGCGTTTACGAGACCTTGAGCTTTACTAATGCCCACTAGACAACCCTATGCTGTGAAAAATGTAGAACCAAAACAGACTCTAAAAGTGCGTGCCCTTTCAGTTTTAAAAGAGGTATTACAAGCGAGGATCAGCAACACTCTCTCTATTTTTAATTTAGCACGCACTTTAGCTGCAGTAAATATGCATGGAAAGCAATGCGCCGCGTTGCCTACCAGGGGCAGAAACTTAGAGCCACTGCTTTCTCCTGGACCGTGGCCATAGGGGTATCCAGCAGTATGCTCGGCATAGGTTGCACGAGTGTCTCTGTTACGCCTTAGGAGCACCCCTGCAGAGCGCGCAGGTTACATTGGAATAGAGCAGCAGAAGTGGATGATTTTACTACTTCCAACACTTCAGTCCTCGGCTGGAGGAGGTGTTGCCGTCTGATGTCATCTTGGCAGTTTATGACTATGCGGTGTGGTTCTTTAGAGCAGTGACTCAGCCCTGGTTTTAACTGTTATCTATTAATAAATAAAACAGGCTGGGGGAAGGTGGGGTGGCGAGAGGCCCGTGTTTTCTAATAAAAAAAGTTACATTTATTAAAAATAATTCAAACAAAATACTACGTGCACAGAAAAGGGAGAGGAGGAAGGACGAGGGAGGTGGTCAACACAGCTAACAGGAGGGGGGCTGGAGCAAAGTCAACACAGACAATCTGTGAGGCTGAGAGCAGAGCTTAGAATGCAAGCAGGAGCAAAGCCATACCACCTTCAAGGCGGCATCGGAAGGCAAGGGTGCAGAGGGTGGGGAAGGTTAACCTGTCCAATCAGCACAGGAAGCACCAGCAGCAGGCTCGTTGTTAGGGGGAAGGTGGGGCCGTGCGAGGCCCGTGTATTTTAATGATAAAAAGTATCCCCAGCTGCCACCCTGCACAGACAGCGAGCGCCTCCCGCCCCTGAGGTGGAGGATGCGGGGGACTCTGGCACTTCAGCTGAGGGCCCAGGATGTGCGCCTCGCCTCCTTCACACCAGGCCTGTTTTGATCCCGGGCCAGCCAGCGGGGCAGGAGGATGTGGTGCTTCATGGCAAGGTAGCTCAGTGGGCTATGGCGCCTGCCTGTAGAAATCCGCACTTAACCTGAAGTCCACACCTTTTGAAGCCATTCTAGGCCACACCGTTTGAAGCCTTTTAAATGAGTTCCATTGTTAACTGCAGAAAACTCAGACCTCTCCCCTGCACCTGAAACATACCACACTGCCAGGGTTGCCACCTTCCCAAGAGAAACATACAGGCCACTTGTTGTCGGGTTAGGAGTCTGTAAAGGCCCGGGCATGATACTGAACGGGACTTTAAACAAAATCGTATATATTTATTAATAGCATCACTTTACAGCCTTCGTTTCCTTTATTAGACCCGGACCGTTAGCACCTCTGTAAAACACATTTAAAAGTGCTTTCTAGTCATGTTTGCTGTTTGAAGTATGTACAGGCAATGGGGAAAATACCGGCTTTAGGTGATTTTGCTTTTTTTTGTACCTTCCAAGACGTTAAAATTCCGACGGTGGCCATAGAAATCGGCCCGGGGGCAACCCTACACACTGCCCGCTAGATGAAGTGACGGCTTGATGACCTGTGTCAGAATCGTCACGTATGTATTAGGCTGTTCTCAAAGCTATCACCGCTAGCATGGGTAATATCAAACATTTGGTTTAATATATGTGTGAAAAGGGCAGCATTGAGGTTTGGGTGGAAATGTTCATATTGCGAGTGAAACAGCGGCTTCCAAATAAAAGATCACAATTAACGGCTAAAATTTCGAAGATAAAAAAAAGTAAACCGCGCGTACGTTTCACAGTAGGGGCCACCCGCTCTGCTGGAGCCGTCCGATACGTACGTGGCAGTGTTGGAAGAGAGTGCCCGTTGCTAGGGCTCTGTAACACAAACAAGAAGCCACAAGAAAAACAAGCGCGCACACCTCAGCCGTTTATGAAAGAGTGTAGCGGAAAGGCAACGAACGGAAAAGCGACCCTAGAAAATCGAATCGCAACCCCTTCCTCACCTTGCCAAGCCACCTCTACAACTTTCACAGCAACGGATCCCCTTTCGTCGCGTGCAGCAAAGATGAAAACTCCAGACAGCGGAAGCAAAGACTACGATGCAGTGCGCTTGAATTTTCTCACGCCCGCTTGTTATTGGCTACTGGCATTTATTAAACCCCGCCTCCATAACTACCGTAAATGCAACTGGTAGAAATGAGACGCCTTCAACGTGCCCAGGCCTCGTCCGCTCCTTAGATTGGATGGCTTGGTGTTCAGACGGTAGTAGGCTACACTGTACGTGCCAATGGGTTGGAAAGAGAAGTGTTTTTAAATGGTGGAGAATTTACCAGGCAGGTATGAACGGTTCATAAAACGAGCGAAAGAGAGAGAGTGCGAGCGAAAGAAAAAGAGAGTGCGTGCGAGCGAAAGAGAGAGAGAGTGCGAGCGAGCGAAAGAGAGAGAGCGTGAACGAAAGAGAGAGAGAGCGAGAGAGAGAGTGCGAGCGAAAGAGAGAGAGTGAGGGGTTGGCTTGCAGATGGGGATGCGAATATGACATCTGCTTCTAGTCTGGCCATAAGAAGCCACCGACATAATTGGAAGCATTTACCCTGCCCCAGTCAGTCACATTAATTCTGGAGAGGAATGAAGTGGTAGGAGCTATATTTCGCACGCATGCTACCTTGTTGGAGTTTTAATGATGCAGAATTATACAGCAGATAGCAGACAAAAGTTTTATCTATGTGAAAGTCACTTTTATGTGCTGTTGTTCACTTTTTTAGAGTCACAGTTCAGCAACCCAACCAAAAGTGACGTGTAGCGTCGCGAAAGAGAGAGACTGCGAGCGAGCGAAGCCAAGAGACAGTGCGACCTAAAGAGAGAGAGAGAGAGAGTCAGGGTGGGAATGCAAAAAATAAGCATGGCCCGCGCTGTAAGCTGATCCCAAGTGGGGGAGGTGTGCTGTGTCTGCCTGCTGGAATTTGAAGCACTCGTGCTTGTGCTGGCCTCCGCCTTGCGGGAGCGAGGAGCGGCGGCGCGAGAGCCATATGTTTGCAATTAGCACGCGCGCCGCTGCTCGCTCCCGCCAGGTGGATGCCAGCACAAGCACGAATGAGGGGAAAAGGAGCAGACCGATTTCTAAAGGTCATCTCCTAGAGCACCGCATGCGCGCTGCCTAGGCGAGACCTAAAAATGGTAAAGTGTGCAGAGTCCTAAAGCCAGCAAAAACAAAGCCAGCAAAACAGGAGGGTTAAAGGCAAAAAGTTAGGGGAGAACCACGCCAAGGATGCCAGGTCTAGCCGCCTGACACACTTCAGGAGTACTACAGCTCTTTCAACGAATATGCAAGGACAGAATTGGGTCGGTCATGTTAGATAGGTACTTTCTGTTGGACAGACCCCCAACACCAGGGACATCGGTCAGCTCCTCTTGCAGGGTTGGTGTCTCTTTCCCTCTCACACAGGCAGGTTTTCTTGGTTCCCAGGACAAGTTCAACAATTTTTCCTTCAGATCATACTCCAGGTGATGTTCCCTCAACTCCTGGGAGTTAGCTATCAGATGGACACCAATTCTTGGTTGCGCAGTAGTCCTCTGAGCACTCTGCAGAGTACCCTTGCCTCAGTAGAAGAGAACTTGGAACTGGAATAACAATTGGGTCACTAGCTCCCAATTTTATATTGCTTTCACTGAGAGAGGATGTCGATTTCAAAGTTGCCTTCACTCAACCAGTTTGGGTCACAGTTTCTCTTTCATGTGTTCAGCCAGGTCATCTTCAGGACTCAGCCTGTATCTCGAGGGATGCTTTTCACAGAAGGACAGTATCCAGGTAAAGCACCCGGCGCAGAGGCACAAAAGGGGTGTGAACAGGCTGCATCTTGGCTATTTACAATCACTTCTGACAGAGGCCAGGAACACAGACAAAGGTCTGCTCCCCTTAAAAGAAACTCTTCATCCCTTACCACAGATACTGCCGTCCTCACCCTTCACTCCGGCCATCCACCACATGGCACCTAGAGGAAAATTAATTAACAGCCCTCTTTATCAGAAAGAACCTAAACGACTAATAAGTGAAAGCCTGCCTCCCCTTTACTGACTTCAATAACTGCTCCCCCACCATCTCAGGAGTGTCAACAACACACTTCTGTCATACGGGGAAGCAACCTCCCCTCCATCTTGTGCTCATGCCGGGTTGAAGAACTTCCAAAATGGACCCAGTGTCCTGTATCACTGACTTTTTCAGACACACATGTAACTGACTAAAAACACATGCAAATGCTCAGCGCTCAGGATCTCAGTGCTAGGATTACAGGATCACTGTGAGCAGTGTAGCTTTCAGATGAATGGGCCCATAGGCTTTCATTGACTTGACACAGGTAAAAAGGCTTGGTCACTATAATCACTGCAAATCAATTAGCATAACATAACATAAAGTAACATAACGTAATCTGACATAACATAATATAGCATAGCGTTGCATACTATAAAATAACATACTGCCTCTACTTAGGCCGCAATGTGTCATTCTAGGTTTGTGCAGCCCTGAGATGGTATTAGTGGTAGGGGAACCCAATATCACCACACTCCTGGTAGGGGAACCCATCTCAGCACACTCCTGGGTAGGAGTGGGGACCGCAGGTTTTCCAAAGGCCTTTAATTCAGGCTTAATGTGTAGTAGTTTAGAGGCGAGTAGGCCAGTACGTAGTGCATGATTGTTTAGCGGTAAGGCCACTAGTACTTAGGGATTTTCTTTTTGTCCTTATTTGTCTTACACATACATTGGGGCTTATTTACAAGCCCCTTGCGCTGCTGGTGCATCACTTTTTTTGACGCACCTGCGCCGCCGTGTGCTGGCCCATATGTAGAAGGCCACGAAAAGCCACCCTGTGTGGCTTTTCATGGCCTTGTAAATATGGCCCCTTTTCAAGCATCACTATGCGTGAAAGGGGTGTGCAATGGGTGTTGCTGTGAGTGTTCCCACGCAACACCCATGGATTTTGCCGCATTGCCAGATTTGCAACATTTTGTAAGCAAGGGAATGTGTCAGAATCCTATACCTCCCCAGGGGAGGCGTAAGGAGGCACAACGAGGAGAAAAACTTTTATTTCTCCTTGTTTTTTCCTAATTCTATGCACTCTGCAGCCCACATAGAAAGAGGAAAACACCATCAATGATTGTTTTTGTGCAGGAAGGTGTACCTTCCTGCACAAAAACAATCATCCCCACAACGCAGGCACCCTTGCACCATGGTGCAAGGGTGCCTGCCTTGGCACATGGCAGCCAATTGTGCCCAAGCACAGGGTTGCGTCATATTGTTGTAAATATGACGCCTCCCTGTGCTTTTAAAATGACGCAGCTCGGTGCAGCAAAATGGGTCGCGGCGCCGCACTGCGTCTTTTTGTTGTAAATAAGGCCCATTGTTTTCAGCTGCCAGGCACAAGCTCTAAGGAGTTCAGAGCTTCTCTAGGGCCATCTGTGCCTCAGATTTCCAAGTCTCACAAGATTTGTTGGTGTTAAGGGATCTGGAAATCCCAGGGCCATCTTGTCATCTCTCGTTAGCCATGCAGATCTTCCCTTAATTTGTCATCAGTTCTAAACCCAGACATCAGCAGCGTGGCCACACTACTTTTTAGTAGTGAAAAATGAAATGATAATAGCAAAGGTTATTATCTCCTGCAGCCGAGCCGAGCGCGGGACCGGCCGTCCATTCTGACATTACACAGCTGCAAGAAGGAGAAGAATTGGTGGACACTGCTGCAAGTGCGCATGGCAGTTTGGCCCGCCGTCTAAGGCTGGCCAAACCGTAACGTGCACTTCGATCTCTCCACCCGAGCTGTGCTGTACAGCCGGGTGGAGAGCAAGCACAGGGTCGTAGTTCCTTAGTGAGCACCTAACTAGGGCGCCCATACCAATCACGGTGCTGCTCTCATTGAGGGTAATACCAGCATGAGACCAGCATCTGGATTGGCGTAGGGGAGCCTGTGGCATGCCGGGAGTCGAGGAGCAGAGGCCAGAAGAGCACTGACGCTGCATATGGCAGGTAAGCATTTTTTAAACTCTTTTTCCCACGCTGCCTCCCTGCGCTGTGTCCCCCGCACTGCCCCACCACCCCACCACTTCAATGCCCCTGCCAGGCATGCAAATCTCTTCGGCAACCAGCGATTCCCTCCCGTTTTGTTTCCACACCTCACGAAGTGCTCTGGATGCCTGGAATGGGTGGATCATTATTCGTCTCATGCTTTCAGTGAAGACCGGGCCACAGACTTAGAACAGACATTCCCCTTCACAACAACATCTCACGAGTGTTTATTTTAAACATACTGCTATGTTAATCTCAAATGCCAAACTAAACAAGCATTGTCAAAGCAATATAAATCTGGCCCTGGCAAGAGTACAAAAGTACGTAAGCAATGTGCAAACATAATGAACAACATATATATAATGTTGTCTCCCAGCAGCACAGAAACACCAACCCTGGCACTGAAGTGCACTCCTTTTCAAGCAGCTGCACACATATGTGAAACGTATAAAAAGCAAGAGCAACCCATTAGGTTAAGAGTACAAGTGTACAGAACAATGATTCACCAGGAACTCGTTCACCCTAAGAATGAGAAAATCAATAGCAAATAAATGAATAGCACATGTGATCAGGCAAAGGCAGGTCAAGACAGCCAAGAGATGGAAGAGGCTGACCCATTGCTCTTGTTGGTGGAAGTAAAATGTAAATGACAGTTGAACAGACCAATGGATGAGGAGGGCAGACTGAAAGTTATGCTTTTATTATTGTTGTTTGAAAACATAGGGCTGGTTGGACTCTAGACCAGACCTAAAATAGCAGACAGTTTTCTAAAGAGAGTCACTGTGGCTCCCACAGAATTCTACTGCAGCCGGGCATGCCCAGACCATATGTATAAGATCACCTCCTCCGTGACGAGGTCTTGCCAATCACTTGTCCTGGGAATTAATATATGTTACCCAGTAGAGATAGGGAGAGATCGGCCGTGTGTAGCAACTTAAAGTGCTCGATACAAAATCTAGCATCCCTTGCCAGCTTTGCATGAACCACAATCTTTCCAGTCTGTATCTTCGAATGATAACATTTTGATCGCATTGAATGAATCCCTCATCGTCCAACATCAACCTTTGTGCCATCGGAGTGTCTGCATCATTTTAATTCAGCATCGAATCTGAGACTAGCCTGAAGAAATTCAGTTCAGTATGTGTATTATGTAAAACACATTTAAGTATGTATAGTTTTACAAACAGTAATCTTGCTTCACATACAAAGTTTTCCGTATGTACAGTGCACATGAGAAAGTTATATTTCTTGGTTCACTCATGGCAATGTGAGGGCGTTGAAGGTGAGAAAACAAATATGTGTAAAATCTATTACTTTTAACACATGTAAATCCACTGATATAATATAATGCAGAGAAATGCAGGCTCTGACCAAAGGAAATATGGCATGGGTAAAGGCATTCCCTCATTTGCATGGATCCACGCCTCAGTGCAAATAAGGAAGCCCCTCTATTGCGTTTTAGCTTACTCAAAATATGCACATGTGTGTTTCTCCACATTCTGGGCAAGAGTTTTCGCCCCCTTCTGTAGTGCCACTGAAGACGGCCATCAACACACACAGCTGTGTGGACCCTGCTGCAGTGCTTTCCGAATGTGGAGCTGCCTGTTTCCACAAGGCTAGGTCTAAGGCTGATGCCCTACTGAAGCTCTGCTGCCATGATGTTCTGCTGCTGTACATTGTGCCTGCATAGAAGTTCCAAGAAAGAAAGTTAATAAGCTGTCTGCCCACATCTGGAGACAGAAAGAGAGCTGCCCAGACACCAGCTATTATCTGGTGGTGGTAAGCTGAGTGCTGCTTCTGTTGTTGAGCACACTCCTACCTCATGTGTTTGCTTGTTTTGTCCTTTGTGAGGACGCAGATCAATCACCAGCTAAGTGACTTAAGTGCCAGAAGAAGTGTCTTCAGCCACTCTTGGAGATCAACTAATCCTGGTGTGTGATGCAGGGGTCTCACCCAGGTGGATTGAACTTTATTTATTTAACATAGCATAACGTGTATTTGTAAAGCCCACATTCACACAGAAGGGTATCTTGGCCCTGAATAACAGATGTTTATTGTTACCCAACTCAATGGTACTCATTTTATCGACCTCAGAAGGATGAAAGGCTGAGTGGACCTGCCAGAATTTGAACCTGTGACCATGAGGTCTAACACAGTCCCCCCTACAGTGGACGCATTAGTGCACTAAGCCACCAGACCCGGCCCATATTTATTTATTTGGCCCATATTTATTTATTTTAGAATTTATAAAGTGCAACAATCACCTGAAGGTATTCTGGTGCTGATAATTATGTAGCCAGAAATCGATATTATCACAATACTCGCAATATTTGCAGCACCCTACGAGATGAGGAAGAGCCAGATCTTCAACAAATTCATAAAGGTACAAAGGTGTAACTCTTTTCGCAGTTACAAGGACATCTTATTTCAAAGAATTGCTGCTGGCTGCAGTTGAGAAAGCCCTGCTTCCAATGGTAGCCCTTCTAAATTTAGAGTATTATTATAAAGGGACAATTTTTCTGATGTTAGCATTCTTGTAAGCTTGTAGAAGGAAAATCTGCCACATATATGTGTAGAACGAGGGTCGTGGAAAGCTTTATTTATAATGCATAATGTTATGTTAGTGGTACTTGCTATAGCGCACGTCTCACCCAGGGGCATCTCGGCGCTGTTGCAGATCCTTACCAGAAGAGTCGGCCCGAAAATTTAATATAGATATGCTTTTAGTTGTTTCCTGGAATTGCTGTATGTGGGGGTCTCTCGGAGTGCTATAGGCAGTTTGTTCCAGTACCGTGGGGAAAAATACGAGAAGGCCTTGAACATTATGCTTTGGGAATCTGTGAGCCATGAAGTTTGATTAAGGCTGATTTTACTGAATCAAATTTCCTTACATTGAAAATAATTCTGGCCACAGCATTTTGTATCAGTTGGAGTTTATTTGTGGTCTTTACAGGTGGTGAAAGATAGCGAGCACTGCAGTACACTAGTCTTGTTGAGATAAATAAATACTCATAGTTGAAAAAATCAAGACTTTACCATTGCATTTACTTGATCTTCCAGTCAGATACTGATCAGATTTAACACCCAGATTTTTCCACAATATGCATTGGCTCAGGTTTTTGCCTGAGGGAAGGGGGCAGAATAGAAAGTTCCAGATGGTGGTTTGGCTGAACGGGTTCAAGAGTTGTTTTCCCTTTGTTCAGTTTAAGTTGATTTTGAGACATCTATATTTGAACATTCTCCATACATGTACACAAAAATTAAGCTGGGGGTCCATCAACCACTAAGAGGATATGACTGTCATCAACGCACATACTTAAGATTTATTCATATATGCCTGTGGCATCATGTACACGTTGAAAAATAAAGGGGAGATCACAGACCCCTGTGGAACACCACATTACACACTTTTGAGTTTGGGTACCTGCTGGCGCATCTTTACTTGCATAAAGCGAGATCCAGGTAGCTCCAGATAGCCACAGCAAAGTTAATTCACTCAACTCCCCTAGAAGAGGAGGTAACACTGTAATGGAAAAAGACCAACATGCTTCCTGGTGCCTCTGATAGTTGGGGCACCAGTAGCAAATTGGCTCTTGATGAGTGCAGATATCTTGCTAGCTGATAGACTCAATTTATTCTTTAAGAAGTATGGGCTATTTGCATGGATGGATCTGTGTGCAAAATACAGACATTTAAGTTTAAAATCTTATTAAAGTTCAGCAAGAAACACCACACAGTCCAATATCTATGCTCAAACAAACAATGATAGCTCAACAACAGAGCTGGAACTGAGAACATGTAATGAGTATTCATTTATGACTAGGCCGTCAACGCAGTTTAGGTAAATATGGTGAATCCTGGATTCATCACTAACGAATTACTTTACTCTAAAAGTTGATCAGGGAATTTGTGGCTGTTCTCCAAACCTCCTATTTTAAGAGGGGTGCAATTACCTTCAGAGTCCTCAACTGAAAATGATACAATGAAGTTACAGCCAGGGGCGGCTCCTCCGCTAAGGTGGAGGAGCGTCACCCCACTGCTCTCAGAGCAGGAAAAAATAAAAATAAAATGATAATAACTTTATTATTATCATTTTATTTTTTTCGCTACGGGGCTGGGTTTGAGCGGGACGGGGCTGGTGTCAGAGCCTGGGAAGAGTGGTTTATGCACACTCTAAGTGCGCATGACGGTTTGGCTGGCCGTCTTGGCACGGCCAAACGGTCATGCACACTTTGCATGTTCCCCACCAGGCTGCAATACACAGCCTGGTGGGGAACATGCACAGGCCCCCAGTCCCCGTCTGAGCGCCGAACCACAGTGCTCAGACTAATCACAACGCTGTGATTGACTTAGGGGAGCCTGTGTGCTTCCGGGACTCATCAGGAAGCAAAGATGGAGGAGAGACGGAGGCGGCCTTGAGGAGGTCATTTGTTTTTAAAAAAATGTTTTGTTCCCCCTTCGCCCCCCCCCACCTCACCACCTCCGTCCTGCCAGACACCACTGGTTACAGCTTTGACCTGTGGGCAATCATGAAGAAGCCTAAATTGCACCCGTTCTCCAGAGGAACCAGGCACAAAGACAGTTCCCTGAGGCATTAGGGAGGAAAACCACATGTCTGAATTGAACCAGCATCTCCACTGTCTTTTCTATGTAAATACTGTTTAATGTTATTTTTAGAGGTGTCAAACATATAGACAATACATGAAGTGCAGACCTTCATTAGTCACACAGTTAACGGTGTCAGGGGTGTGGGGACACACTCTCACGGCATCATCATAAGTCGTGTTTACACAGAGTAGAAAGACTTTAAGAAGAGTTATCTCCTGTGTTGTTACCTAAATGTCTATTCAGTTCTCTTCAGTGCCTATAATCATCTTCCAGTTTAGGGTCTTTGTGAAATGTTGGCATTATAATTTCCTCTGCTGATGGCCACTTCCTTCTATACTTTCACCAAAGGCCAAATGCCAGGCCTTCTGTCTGCATCCAGTGAATAGCTACTCTTGATTTAGTAACAAAAGGTGTAGAATAGTCATTTGGTAGTATATTGTAATTGTACTTGGATTTACTTATCGCTTACTACCCCTGACAAGGCATCGAAGCGCTTTACGGCAAGTAGTACGGTACTCTGGAACCCAAGGTTAGTGGTTAGTCCAGTGGTCAATGTTGGATATTGTAATGCGCTCTCAAGAAAATTTGAATCAATTTACTCCAGTTATTTTGTGATATATTAATACTAGTTAGGTGTAATCATTAATTGTTTTTCTTCTTTGTACGCAGGTGTAGTCCCAACACACATTGCTTGATGTCCAGTTTTATTGTATATCCCAATGCTTTTTGTTCCCAGAATATTTATAAAACTTAATTTAAAATGTATCCAGTCTGCCACCCCATATGGGCATCTAGAACAAAACCCAGGTGTCGGATGCTACACTTTATGCAATCTAAACAGTAGTGGTAAAATAGAATGTTTGAAGATATTTAAAATGTGTGAGACAGAATTGAGCATTGCTCATCGCTTTTTTTGGTGCACAACATCCTGCCCCACTCTTCCTCTAATAGATGTACTTTGCAGTCTAACTCCCATTTACCTTTAGTTGGTGATTCTCATCTCAGGCTGTCTCCACACAGGGTCCTCATTCTGCAGGATCCCTCCCAGGGTTCATAAGTTACTCTCGACAGTTTTGCTCCAATTACAAATGTCTATTTCAGAGTTTCATTTGTTTACTGCCCTCTTCGCATGTACGGAGCATCTCATCTTCATATATGTTACCAGGCCCCGACTGGACTCTGACAATTTCCCAGGGGGCTGCAGTCTAGGGGGTGGCTTTCAGATCTGAACGGGCTTCTGTATCCCACGCACGAGAGCCACCATGGCCCCATTCTAAACAAGGCCTTCTGCAGTGGGGCTGCTTGGAACGTTTTATTACCATGGCTGATTTCAGTTTCTAGCTGACCTTGCTTGTAAAATTCTCGTGGCCCCCACAAAGGGGGGTCTTCTTTTTTACAGTCTTTCTGGGGACCCAGTCCCAGATTTGTGACATCAAGGAGATCAAATAAGGGGCATGCCTGTTGTAACTCTGCCCACTGGCGACCAGTAATTTTACCAGGGAGGGTGCCGGTGGAGGGGAGCACACGCACATATACACTTCACTCACACCCATGCATTGACAAATGCACATACACTCATTCACAACACTCACTACAAAATACACTTACTTTCATACATACACGCATGCACCCACCAAACGCAAAAAAACACATAAAACATACCTTAACTGCAGCTCCCTGAGAAGGAAGCCTCGGAGGTCCCAGGAGGACTAGGACTGCTGCCTTCCCTCATTGGTTGACCTTAGGTCAGTCCCAAGCCTGCGAGGTCCCAGGAGGGACTTTTGGCGTTGCAGGCGCGCAATGTAATTCGTTTTATTTATTTATTTGTTTACTTAACTTCGTTCGGTTGTATGCCGGAGTTTACTACCCCCCACCCTGCCCCTGCCCCTGCCCCGCCCCACCGCCCCGCAGCACTCCTTCGAGGAGCCGCCACTGATAAACAGGGAATTGCACAGGAATCAGAAATTACTCCCGGCTCAGGATGGGGTGTAAGACTTTTAAAGTCACCAACCGTGGTCCCAGGGCCGGACTGGCTACCGGGCGTTTTTTGCTGGGGTGGCAGGATGGGGCCCAGGTTCACTGCAGAGGGGCCGATTTTGTTGCTGGGGAGCTGCAGGCGCTTCCAAATGAACAATGCAAAACAAATAGCTTTAAAGCCTACTTTTTAAAACATTTGTTTTGCATTGTTTCTAAAAGGAAAGCCCAGTAGCCAGTCCAGCCCTGCGTGGTCCTCTAGTCTCCTCCTGGCAAATTTCAGATCCTAAATGAGCCAACCAGGATCTGTGCATATGTGTGGATGCAGATGGCTCGTATAACTGTGAAACATATACCAAGTATCAGAAATTTCCACAATAATATCCTTAGTAACAAGAACGTCAGTGGTAGCCACTGGAAATGGTGGAGCAACCCACAAAGTGGTAATTGGGAATTCCCAAAACTTTCCTATAAATGTCTGCTTCCTAAGTGTCTGCTTCTTGTTAGATTTGAAAAATGTTGATTTAAGTGGGAATTTAGTGTGGAAAAATAGCCAAAACACCTTCATGTTTTCAGGGGACTTATCTGCAAAGGATTTTACCCAATGGGAACTTGCATGTACATTTTTATGGAAAGGGAAACACTGATAGATTAGTATAAAGACCCAAAGAGGTTGGGAGGGTTGAAATTCACAGATTTTTGGAAATCAGTGTTACTTCCACCAGTCCTGTCAATCTGAACACGACCCCGGCCGCTGTTTATTTGCTGGACCCCGTCAAATGAACAGCCCCGTAACAGAGCAAGCTTTCTCCTGTCACAAGCATAAGAACTGGCCGTTGTGTGCATTGGTCGCCACTCCTGAGAGAATGGCATTTTGACAGGCAACCTGGCACATTTGGGCGGCAGCCTTGCAGGCTGGTGTATTTTGCTTCATGAGAATAGCAGGTCAACGGCTTCAACAAACGACGTAGTGGCTTGAGAATACACAAGCTAATATGCCTTGCCAGCAAATGCATTTATTCAGAAGACCACAGTGACAGGCATCGCAGTCGTTGTAACTTGAATATTCAGCTGCTTGCAACTGGAACATCATTTATTTGCAAACACATACCTCATTTTGCATTTCAGAGAAATATTACTGCTTCGTATTCTGACCAACAGGAAAGTATTAGAATTTTTCCATACATTTTCTTTTACAACAGGTTATAATTATATGTATTTTAGCCTATAAATCCGAGTGTTGTAAAATACACATTCTAAAAGGTCCTGAGGACAGTCTTCTTCCCCAAATCTCTCTAGGACTGTTCAGTCACGATTGCTTTGCTCTATTACGTGGAGCAATGTAGGGCTAGTTTGAAAACATTTCGGAAGGGCTGATTTTGGTTTCCAATTTGCTTTCGATCACAATCGTCTGTGATTACATTTCTAGCCTGCACTAATGTGTACTACTCTTAGTATTGCATTGCTTTCTAAGAGCAGATGACGTGTGGCCTTACTGTTCATGATAATTCAATGAATTTATGAATAAACCAGTTCGTAAACTCATCTTCTAAAATACAATTCATATTCTTTTTGGGTCTATTTGGATGCTGTACTGACTTTCAAGCATTACTCTGTCACTGTCAGGGAACGCCTTTTGCTATGGTTCCATTGGACTAGTTTGGCTCGAAGAGGCTGAGGTGGGGCTTCAACACTGTGAGTTATTTATAATGGACTGGGATTCCACTGTGTCTTGCTGGTTATCACAAGTGGGTTGTAGTGGCCCCTCTGAAAATGTGTAAGGTGGTCCATCATGCAATTGGCTGGGACTTTCATTGTGGCTTGTGTAGAATTGGGAAATGCTTGCATGGCCTGCGTAGGATGGAATGGTCCTTCTCTGTCCTGTCTGGAATGACAAGAGGCTGCACTGTAGACTATCGGAAACTGGTTGAGTGGTTGTGAGAAAATGGATTGTTGGTTGAGTGGATTGATAACCCTGCTCAAGCAACAGCCACAATACCTGTCAGGGTGAACCCCAAAAGTCAGTAAATTAACCTGTGCTTGACCCTCTGACAGCCTGACACCAAAGCAGTCGGTCTTAACCAAGAGGTAATGTGTAAAGTATTTATGCAGCACACAAACAGTAATAAAATGAAAACACCACACAAGGAAAATCCCACACCAATTTAGAAAAATTGAGTAAATTGTGATAAATTATTTGAATCCAAATCAAATCAGTAGAACCAGAGTTATGACTTTTTAAAGTTTAAGGTGAAAACTAGCGCCTAAAGATCAAAGCACCAACTGTGGACATCTAGTTGCATGAGGCCGGGTCAACGTGGAAAAATGTGGCCAACCACGAAGGAGCACGAGTCGGATTCAAAAAGTGGATTGGGCCCAGTCGTCACTTACCTTCGGACTTAGAAGAAATTTCCACAAACATGTCTAAGAAGGTAGAAGTTCAGCTGGGTAGGTCTGATGGTGGTGTTCAAGGGGGAGGTGTCGTTGTCGGGAAGCTGCTGGACAAAGTTGCGGTGAAGATTTCCACCTTCGGACTTAGTTTCTCTTTTGGAAGTTGAAAATCTCCAGTGGGACGAGGCTTGAGGCTGAAAACGATGAGGTGTCCACGAGGCCATATACCTCTTCCGCGAAGGATCACTGAACAGGATTTGCTGCTCCGGAGAAGAACGTAATGGCACTGCTGCAAAGTCAGGCCGACCAGAGATGCACCTTGAGTGGATAGACGAGCAGGTTGGTCCCTGTCTTCTCTCGGCTCTCAGAGCAATTTTTAGCCAACAATTTTCTAAGTCTCAATTTTTGGATTGTGGCTATCTAGGCACCTTTAGCACCACATCCTAGGGCCCAGGACTGGGGAGGCACCACTTGGAGGGTTGGGACTCACTCTGCCTGGGTTCAGGTACGGGTTCAAGATAGTTGGAGCCTTTTCTGTCCCTGATGTTCTGATCCAGATATCCTGGAATAACATACTGTGACATACTAATGTATTCAGACATATTACCGAAAGAGACATTAACATCAAATATTGTTTTCAAACAAATACTTGATTCCCTAAATATCACCAGCTTTGTAAACTCAATGCCCCACAATGCATCTCAATGTGATGCGGTATCACATGATCCCAAGCACCAATCAAGGGCGTCCTTAAAAACCAGGAAGTACAAAACTTGATCTCTATCACGTGATGCAGGATCACATGATCCCAAACACCAATCAGGAGCGTCCTTAAAACCAGGAAGTAAAAAACTCGATCTCCAACATGCAGGGAGTCAGGGGCACTCCTCGAGAGTTGAGCGGACCAGTACCCTTGACGAAGTAAGACAAAACTTTATACTTACTGAGTCCCTGATTCCAACAGAAGCATCTAAACTGTGAGTAAGAACATTGATCTAAATAATGATGTGTCCATTTCGCCTAGTGTGTGACTATAGGGACGGTCCATCCCTGAAATTTCCCTATGATTTTCGTAAATTAACCTAGACATGTAGGTATTTCTTACTCTATTTTGCCATTTCTTGTTATCAGGTGTAAAACACCGTTGTCTGTCTGCCGTTTTTAAATGTTGTGTGTCGGTCATGTGTATTAATACTAAGAAATGTCACTGGATACAACACAACAACCATTTAGCACTGATTAGGCACAAAATTAAGGGTGCACATTAAAAATTTAAGGACGCCCAAATTTGATTATGAATTTCTTTAGTTTCAGCAGTTGACCATACAAGGAAAAGGTCCTCGGTGTATGGTCGGTATGTAAATCTGCATGCCTTTCAAAAAAACGATGTGATTTGTACATGCCAATAGGCTGTTTACTATAACTAGCAGGGAAAACACAGGTCCTGAAGAAAGCCAATTGACCTTTCTGGCTGAAACATGTCGACCGATTAGACACTTAGGACCGTTATATCCTAATATAGTGTCACTTTTCATACCTTTAATCTAGCCCCTAAACCTACGCCATTAAATAACTTTTTAGGTTTCTGAGGTTATTTTAAACTCACCAAGATCCCCTGCCTTCACTCACAGAACTCCGCTTACAAACGCGTTGAGTCCACTCACACACCTTATGTGTGTGAGTGAGGGTCCAATGGCAAAGCAAGCCACAGATGGTACCTGTGGGTGAGGACCCTAATAAATATATATATGTATACGCCCAGGTATATATCCTTAAAAACTCTTGTTTAATCTCACACAAGTCCGAGACAAATGTAAGGTGAGCACCGATTTACCTGGGTGCCGTTACTTACCGGTCTCGGATAGACCATATACATGCACTTTATGATATTCAAGATATTTCCTCCTTTAGTTTGTTGAAGCCTTTTGTTTAGAAAGATGAGGATATATCTTCTGTAAAGACTTCTCACTCCTTAAGTTTTGGCTCTGATCAGGAGGCCAGCCAACTAGTTGTTTGGGTCACTCTGGTAGTCCTGGGTTCAAGCAATGGAACAGGGCCTCTGAGAGTTCAAGGCAGTCTTCGGGCAGCAGAGCAGTCCTTACAGGTGCAGAAAATCAGTCTTCTGAAGTACACAGCAGGTCACAGCAGCAGGCAGTCCTCTGAGAGTCCTTCCGCAAGTCCAGAAAGTGAACTGAAGAGTGGGTCTGAGGGTCCTATTTTTATACCTGGTGCCTTCTTTGAAGTAGGAGAAGTTTCTAGAGCATTCCCTTAGAAGTGCTTGGAGTTTCCTGCCTCCCCTGCCCTGGTTACAGCCTGGCAGACACTCCAATCCACTGGTGTCAAGTCATTTGTGTGAAGGCAGGGCATAGCCTATTGATTTGCAAGTGGGGCTGTGCCCAGCTCCATCCCCCTGATCCCACCAGTGATGGCCTATCCAGGCACATCTAACCCCTCTATTGTGTGGCTGACGGGGAGAAATATACAAAGATTAACTGCCAAAAACACCCATTCATATGACCTGGGAACAGGCTGCAGGCACCAAATAGTTAGGCCAGAAAAATGCCAACGTTCTAATAGTGTAATTTTCATTATGTAACTTAAAATCAAAACTTTGCCATTAAATTAAAGAGGATTTTAAATTACAACTTCTCAGACACCAAACATGAAATCCTTACCTGCTCCCAATCAAAGGTTAGCACTTATTAAATGTAGTAAGGCAATTCAAAGTTATCCTATGGGAGTGGTGGGCCTCAGAGTAGTGAAAAACAGAACATGTAAAAATCAAAAGTTCATATTCAACCTTTTGCTTACAATGCACCCTACCCTAAGGGCTACGTAGGGCCTATCTTAGGGGTAACTTATATGTAATAAAAGGGGAGTTTAAGGCTTGGAAATTTTGCCAAGTTGAACTGGCAGTTTACAACTGCATTCTGGCTGTGATGGCAGACCTGTGACATGTTTTAAGGGGCTACCTAATTGGGAGGCACAATAAGTGCTGCAGGCCCACTAGTAATATGTAATCTATAGGCCCTTGGTATATGGTATACCACTTTACAAGAGACTTATAAGTAAATTAAATATGCCAACCAGGTGTAAGCCAATTTTGCCATGTTTTAGGGAGTGAGCACAAGTACTTTAGCACTTGTTAGCAATGGTAAAGTGCATAGAGTCCTGAGGCCAACAAAAGCGAATTCAGAACAAATAGTAGGGGCGAAGGCAAAACCTTTGGGTGGTGACCCTGCAGAGAGGACCAAGTTCAACAGTTGTCCACTGTGTTCACTTTGTCATGGCATGAGGAGCATGCCACCTTCCCTTGTCTGTATGGCCTTTTTTGCCTGGTAGGTACACTGTAACATGTCTGGACTGGCCTACAGAGGGTCCACTGTGCGTTAGCTGGAATGGGCTCAAGGTGCAGTGGGAGGAATTGCATCCTACTGCTGTACCTGCAATCCATCATTTAAAATCAAAAAGTATACCTACGAAGACCAGAATTCAAGGTGCTGTAATTTAAAAGGCATGAAGTACTAAGATGAGACACAGTAAGATCTCGGCTGGCTTTTAAAACCTACAGATACAGATGCAATCAGTATCCAGGCAGTAAAACAATGGTTTGCAACGTTCTGCTTCCTGCTTGATCGAAGAGCTCTTCTCACTGTTGCATAAACTGAATCTCTGGGTCAGCTCTACAAAGTTTTGTTTTCGCACCCACTGGTGACACTGAGGGGCATGTTTACAAGCCCCTATTGCCACGGGAACGTCACTTTTTACGGCATTCCTGTGGCAATAGGGGCTTCGCCTTATTTAGAAGGCAGCGTTAAGCCACTCAACGTGGCTTAACAAGGGTGACGTAAATAGGAGGCAGCGCCAGAATTAAGACCTAGCAAAACCTGGTCTTACCCTGGTGCAACGAGGAGAAATGTTTCATTTCTCCTCGTTTTTGCTGTTTTCATGTGTGCTGCGTTGTGCAGCACACATGAAAACAGCAAAAGGCCAATGATTGTTTATGTACAGGAAGGTCCCCCTTCCTGCATATAAACAATCATTATTTTAAAATGCCGTTTTGCAACTTCTATGTGTGCTGCAATAATGTGCAGAAAGCGGGACCTTCCTGCACATAAACAATCTTCCCCTGCACACAGACACACTTGCACTATGGTGCAAGGGTGCCTGCGTTGGCGCTAGGCTGCTATGTGTAGTGCCAGCCCAGGGGGAAATGCAGGGCCGCACCACATTCTTGTAAATATGGTGCAGCCCTGCGTTTCTGAAGTGACGGAGTGAGGCGTTAAGCCAGGAAGGCTAACGCCTCACTCTGCCATTTCCAATGTAAATATGCCCCTTAGTCCAATGCACCAGTGCTAAATGTGAAAGACAGGTTATTGTAACCCTGCAGAACTCCAGCCAATATATAAAGGAGGTGTGTCAATGCTTTTGGGGTACTGACAGAGAGCAGTGGTAAACCAAACAATTGTTTATTAATGATTTACACACTCAAAATTACTAGAAACTGAATATGTAGTTCAATATATTTATTTTAAAATGGGTATTTTCAAATTGTGGGATAAAGTGCACATAATATTGGTAACACCACAGAAGATAATAAAAAGTAGCTAAGCTTTTCAAAAACATTGAAAACAGGGAAAAATTGTAACATCGCAATTTATAAGCCTTAAACCCTCACTGTGCTTACTGTCCTATCTCTAAGTGCTATGCTAGTTCTAGCAGATGAATAAATAATAATCCTGAGTTTCAGTTATTTAGAGCACAAGGCCAAGAGCTAGGACATTGCATCTACGAGAGAACACAATCTTGGCACCAGTTTGTGAAGGCAGAATGGATTGCTTAGCAGACCCTTGGGGGGTCTTGCTGGAGGCTTCTTTGGTCGAGATGGAATCTGGTGCTGTGCTCATCTGTGTCTGTGACCTAGGTGAAGTTTCTCTCCTAACTAAGTGGCCAAGTGGTAGTCCTTATATATTGTATCTTATCTAAGATGATATTTGCAATGTCACCTTAGGAATGTTTTGACATAATCATATATATCAGTGGATGTACTAACAAGGTATAAATATGTCAATATAGACTACATTATTTGGGTTATGGTTGTTATATGACCTTGAAAAAGGCACCTGCCCCGGACAGATGTTGCACTTGGGGGAGGGGGGGTTGTTTATGTCTATATCTGAATGACTTGTTACTTTCACAGTTCTTGGAAAGATAGGCACAGACGACATCTGCGTCAAAGGCAGACATGATGAATCTGCATAATTTGATGAAAAATGGCATACTCCTTTGCCAAAGAAGGCGACCTCATTACCTAGGATCAATTCGGGGACAAAGGTATAAAGCTGTACAGGCTAACTAAAATGTAGTCTATAACTAAAATGGAACCTGTCTATATGTATTTCAGAGCCTAAAACTAAAAGAAAGAAGCTTAAAAGCAAGTGATTAAAATAATAGAATTATAGAGGAAAACAGTCATAAGATTTATAGCCTTCCTGGAATCATTTCTAAGCTAAATGGTCACTAAATTATCACTGAATGTCTTTTTGATTGATCTTGCTTATCAGACATATTCACGATATATTTGCAGAATAAAAGCACATGCCAGAAACGTGCATTTGATGAGATGGCAATTAATCACTAGTTACATGTTCAATAACATGTCTTCAAACTGAAATAAAAAAGGGGTCTCTGCGCTGAAAGACACGATCCTTGCATCACAAGCTGCCCACATCTGCTTCTGAGGCACGCCAAATTACAGTGGTGTTGGGTGATATCTGCCTCCGTCAGGCCTGCATGCTCATCAGTAATATATTGCTCACAAAATTAGATTCTGGAAGCCAAATTGTTTCTCTCCATTGTCAAATTCACAGAACATGCACGGCGGCTACACATCAAACACTTATATTACCAGCACATTACAATGAAGTTCTCGAGGTTCCAGACGAACTGCATGGTCAATGTATTTCTAGATTTTATTAAAGGTAGGCAGGCAATTATATGCCTTGTAGTGTTGCTTTAAATACTTTAAAAACATAACACTCAAGAAAGAAAAAAATAATCTTGGCAAAAATCGTCGCAAGAGAATTATCGATACATGAGGGAAAGTGGTAACCAATCAGGAAGAAGAAGAATTTATGTAAGTTTGTTGTTGAGTCTTCAGGAGCTTCAGACTCCACTGATGAGAGGACAAATAACCATTAGAAAAAGTATTCCTGGAAGAAACGTAAACACCTCATTCATGTCCCCCTTTCAGTATTTTCCTGGTATTGAATTATTTGGTGCAAATTAAATGCATATGATAATAAGAGTCAGGTGGGGGAGGCAAGACTAAAAATAAACTGAAACAGTATAATACTCATCTCTACGCCTTTATTAAAATCTGAACTTTACTCCATTATGTAGTTAAGAAAATCTGCATTTTATAGGAGGATTAGAGGCTCATATTTTATATATTTAACACATATTGACAACTATCATAGAAGTCTGAGCTATTGGTTTACAAAATGTTCAACATTTAACATCTGTAAATCAGTCAGCCGATCTGAGATTGCCCTTCGGTTTTGAACAAAAGGCATTTGAAACCATTTAACCTGACCTTTGCCATAACTTATTTAACCCAATAATCTGTTATTGTTTGAGGGCTCCCCAATCCACCTCCCCCTGGACTAAGAAGAGGCTGGGCTTGCTTTGTGCCTCCCCCCCGATTGCAGCGGCGGCTCCTCCGCTATAGCGGAGGAGCGTCGCCCCTCCACCCCAAAACGGCAGGAAAAGAGAAAAGAAACAACACTCGTTCTATTTCTCCTTTCCTGCTGAGTTTTGGGAGCAGGGCCTGGGAGGTGGCGGCACTGCGCATGATGGTCTCAGGCCGGCCAAACCATCATGCGCAGTGAACCTCTCTACAACCCCAGCTGCATTGCTGGAGTTGGAGAGAGTAGGCACAGAATCCCAGTCTGTCCTGAAGTGCTAATCGAGAGCGCTCAGGCCAATCCTAAAGCTGCTCTCATGCGAGAGCAGCTTCAGGATTGGCCGCAGGGCAGGCTGGGAGCCTGTGCCTAAAGAAGAGGAAGTCGCAGAGGAGCGCGACACGGGACGCGGCCGGCTGAAGGTAAGGTGTTTTTGTTGTTGTTGATTTTATTATTTTTTATTTTGCCCACTCCCTTCGCGAGCCCTATGCCCCCCTTGCCCCACCCCACCACTCGTCCCAAATACGGGCCTCTACTGCCTAATTCCATCATGTTGACCCGGATAACTTGGAGGAGAGGATGGAGTGAACGATGACTGGGGAGGTGGAGCAGGCCTCTCGATTTCTGGGTGCTGTCTGCTTCCAGCTGCTCATGCTGCCCATTGTGGAGAGAAGGCTGGCAGTGCAAGCGGGCCAGAGACCAACTTTAAGTAGCCCTTCTCTCTTTCCTCTCCACAGGCAGAGGGTCGGGTCAGCTGGTGACTTATCACTTCCCATAGTTTCATCTCGACCCCATTGAGCAGCACTGGGCCCTTTCCTACTTCTGGAGCTGGAAGGGCCAACACCCGCATTCTGCCTGGAGCTGATACTTGTCACCCCCGGTG
The DNA here is from genome assembly GCA_963921515.1 of Calotriton arnoldi. Lineage (NCBI taxonomy): Eukaryota > Metazoa > Chordata > Amphibia > Caudata > Salamandridae > Calotriton > Calotriton arnoldi. The sequence goes on from CAWUFW010001231.1 coordinate 2,642,193, forward strand.
TGAAGGTCCCTCGCTTTCTTAACAAGCTACAGTTCCTTTACTGCCACATTACCCGACACACATGGCCCAATGGGGGTGGGGGAAACAAAAGTTTTGAACCTCCGTTGCAGACAATGATGTACAGATACAAGGCAACTCATACTGGGTCACACAGCACAGGCCTTGATGGTGCTCCCGACCCACAGACACCTGGCACTATCTGTATGACCATGATCCTGCAAGAAATCTGGGCATCCCGACTGGCAGTGGAAACCAAACGGGGAAGTGGGAGCAGATATCTCACTCCTATGCCAGGACCTCCAGAAAGTGGCCAGGAGAGTCTCAGTGGCAGAGGGCTGGGTCTCCAAGCTTGGAGGATGAAATGGTTACCCTTCGGACCAAGGTGCGTCATCTACTTCCGACCACCAAAATTTGGAACAAAGGGTGGAGGATGCCAAAAATCAGTCCAGGCGTAATAACTTGAGGTTTGTTGGGTTCCAAGAGCTTGCAGGCTCCTCCCCAACAAATAAATTCATCAAAGACTGGATTGTGTCTTGGATACCTAGTGGGGTCCTGTCCTCCTGGTTTGTTGTAGAAAGAGCACATCGGCATTGCTGCAAAAACCTTCCCCGGAGCACCCCAAGACTCTTGATTGGCTGCATCTTTCATTTTTGAGACAGGGATGTGATACTGTAAGAGGCCCTTAAAAAGGGAGAGCTACTCTATCAATCCTTCCACATAATGATCTTTCTGGACTAGGCCAGACAAATACAGAAACAACGGAAATCGTTTGAGGCAGAAAACCGAAACTTAGTGAGATGTTTCTCACCTTCATGCTCCTTTTCCCAGCCAGACTCTGGGTTATCCACAGATCCAAGTTTTTCAACACCCGGGAGGCAGCATGGAAGTGAGTGGTAGAATATAGAGTGCTGTAATGATACACTGCCCACTCTCAACCTACTGAAGCAAATAAACTGCCTCTCCCGTGAAGGGCACACACCGGTCCGCCAGGAGCAGAACTCCCTCTCGGGCTGGCGTGAAGTGAGTGGGAGGCTCCTGAGATCTCTTTGGAGTGGACATCAGCCATCCTTACAAGGATCACGGAGACGCTGAGAGACCACTATGTACCAAGGTGGCTGGAAGGACAAGTTGGTCTTGAACACCTGAGGTGGAGAGCCCTCCATGATATGGAGGCTGAAGACCCTCTGAGGCTGATGGGCAGACTGGGCAAACACGTATGTCCAGTACAGTTGCAAGATGGTATAGGGCTTTCATCGTGAGACCAGGTGTTATGCTAGGATGATGAACATCTTAGGGTAGTTGATATGTTGATATGCTGCTACTGAAGGAAGCTCGAGGAATGACACATCCTATCCATTTCAATTGCCATTTGTTGTTTGAGTTTGCTTTTTGTAGGCATTGAAAACAGCCCCATAGTTGTTGCATACTTAGCATGGGGAGGTTAGGGGAGAAGGATGGAGGGCAATTTTTGAGCCTGTGATCAGGAATTGTAGGGAGGGGGAGCAGTTGGGGTTGTTGTTTCAGTTTACTGGGTTAACGTCTCCCACATACACATTTGCACCGACTTAAAAAAATAACTGGGGGCCCGGAGACATATCACTCCCCCGACAAAGTCCCACCCTAATGGCGATTGATGATGTAGAACCCAACATCATGAAAATCCTTTCCAGGAATGTTAATGGCCGGGCCAATATAATTAAAAGGGAAGTTGTTGCCTAATACTTCTGTAGACAAGACCCTAATTTAGTTCTGTTGCAGGAAATGCACCTTCTGAGATTGCAGTGTAAATGTCTCCAGCAGGGCCCTTATGTGTCCTTGGCCCACACCGGATTTACTAAGTGTTCGAAGGGGGTGGGAATCCTTATGAGACAAAACCACTCATTTAAGGTAACCAGGAAATGGATAGACCCAGCTGGCTGCTATGTCGGCCTCCAGGGCATGTCGGACTGACTATAAATTCTGATCCTCAATATCTATGCTCCTCCCAGACCTTGAAGTGATAGGCCCCATATTATTGGAATCTGATGCTACTATTCATATCATAGGTGGTGACTCCAATGACTTTCTGGATAGAGACGCAGATAGATCTGTACCCGAGCCGACATATATCTCTAGAGCAGTTTGCCCGCACAATGAGCCTGATAGATGTCTAGAGATTAAAGCACCCGACAGCTCAGCAATACTCCTATTTTTCGGGTGCCCACAGGACCTTCTCACAGATAGATTATGTATTTGTCCCTACTGACAAAGTCAATGCCATACACAACCCGAAATATCTAGACCGGGCATCTCGGATCAATCCCCTCTTACAATTACCCTGGGGTGGATGGGTACGGATAAAGAAGATTTCCCCACCTGGCAATGTAGTGCGTTGGAGCTGCAAAATGCAGATCCGGTGACGGGACTGAGGGTGGCTTCTAAACACTATTTTGCCAGAAACTAAAATACTATTGACTCTTCAGTTACCCTCTGGGAAGCCTATAAAGTAGCCCTTTGAAACAGAGCACAAAACCTAGCCGCCCGGGTAGGAAAGAGAAGACCCAGAGAATAGAATCCCTGGAGAGGGACATAATGTAGGGATAAGCTTGTTACGTAACCACTGACGCGCTCACCGATATGCGGTATCTGGAGGTACGGAGAGAGGAATATAAAAACATATCTGCCCAAGCTGCTAAAAAACACTATATTGCACAGCAACAACAGGTATAGGAGGGTGTAGATAAATCAGACCGCTTTCTGGCCTGGCTGTGGAGGGGAGAGGAGGAATCGAGATGGGTGGGGGAAAGATGCTTAGTGCTGATTGGGAAGTGTAGGAAAGTAGGATCTGCTTCTTATGGTTACCCCCACTTTTTTCTAAATGTAATACTGTTTTTGACTAGCCTGACTGGGATCCTGCTAATCAGGACCCCAGTCTATCTACTTTCTCCCTAAACTGTTATGTTATGTACTTAGGTACACTCCAGATTGGATACTGGGGTACCCTTGTCAGTCCCTAGTATATGGTACCCATGTACCCAGGGCATAGGTACCCCAGAGGCCTCCCATGGGCTGAAGCATGTATTATGCCACCATTGAGAGGCCATGCAAAATGGAACTACAGGCCTGCCATTGCAGCCTGTGTAACTTGGTGCATGCACCACTTACTTAAGTTATAGGTTTAATATATCTAAGGGTCACTGCACAGGCAGACCCAACTAAGGAACTGGAGAAGGTGATCTTGGAGATTATAAAGGAGGGTTTAGAGCAAGGGTTCCTCTCCAACTTGGAATTTCTTTTTCTGAATCAAAAACAGCCTCGTCTTCCAACGATTTATATACTACCCAAGATCTACAAGGATATGGAGAACCCGCCTGAACGACCCATCGTCTCGGGTTGCGGATCTCTACTCGAACCCCTGTGTAGATACGTAGACTTCTTTTTGAAGCCCATAGCAGAAACAACTAAGGCATACATATCTGAGGGATACTATGGAAACAATTAACCTAGTGGATCAGCAACCATTCAACCCGGCCCAACAACTTCTAGTGACCCTAGACATCGTGTCACTCTACACCAGTATACCCCAGGAACAGGCCCTTGAAGTGATGAAGATAGCCCTGGATCGGAGAACAGCACCCGTGGGGGTACCTACAGAGGGGCATATTCTCAAGGAGCTATCGCCGAGTTATCGGCACTTTATCGCAGCCAAAGTCGCGATAAATTTATCGCCCCATTCACAAGCTGGTGCTAACAGCCGATACCAGCAGTTAACTTGCAAAAGCATCCGCAAAAAACATCGCCACAGATGACCCCGGCAACTATCGCTAATGAGATGCAGAGTAGGCGTTCCCGAGCAAAAATCCACGACAACACCACACCTCAACATTCTCAACGACCAGCCACATCGGCGGTAAGACCCCAAAACAGGCGATAAGGTGCGTTAGCAGCAGGAAATTAACACCTGCTCTGACCTGGTGTAAAGTCGGACGACAACCTGCACCATCAAAGGGAGCCCAGAGCCACACATGAAGAACAACAGATGCCATGGAGCCACTCACCATGCATCCCGGAGCCCTGAGAGGGCAACAACACCCCCAGGACCGCCACCCCCCCCCGGACCAACTCCCCCCCCCCCCCCCCACCCCCGGGCAACCACAGAGGCAGCGCAGACAAAGACAGCGGACCTTCAGGAAATGCACCAGCCTCACAGACCTAACACCAGACAATGTCAATGCCCACTACAGGCTCAAAAGGACAACCATCCTCCGCATCCTGAACATCATTGCCCACAGGGTGACGGTACCAACACAGCGGACAACCAACATCCCTCTGCAGAGAAAGCTGCTGGCTGTGCTGCACCTGTTGGCCTCTGGTACCTCCCAACCACCAACCGCCAGAGTCGGAGGAGTCGCACAGCCAGCCCCATCCAAGTTCCTCACACCTGTCCTGGATGCCATCATCAGCTAGGTACCCCAGTACCTATACGTCCCCCACAATGCGCAGGAACAGCTGGAGACCAAGCAAGGACTATACGCCATAGCTGGATTCTCGCACGTGTTGGGGGCAATCGACTGCACACATGTCCTACTCGTGCCCCCTGCCAACACCTCGCACAATTACCGCAACAGAAAGCACACGCATCCCATCAACGTGCAGGCAATAGTGGACCACAGGGGACTCTTCACCAATGTCGTAGCCAACTACCCAGGCAGTGTGCATGATCCCTTCATATTCCGACAGTCCAACATCAACCAGCGCTTCCAGGATGGCACCTATGGAAATGCACTGCACGTTGGTAAGTACCAAATGAACACACCACACACCTCAACTCCACAATCATGCAACTCACAACTCTGGCACTGCACACGTCACAAAATCACATACAACATGCCCACCCACCAGACACGACAGCACAACTTACTGTGGCAACCTTGGTTAGCCATGTACATGAGCCATCAACGGCATGGCACCTCAGCCACACAATACTGGAATGTGGGGAGAGGTGGGAACCAGGCATGTGCGAAGGAGGCAAGTGACCCATGAATGAGAATGTACACAATGCCAAGTGTGGCGGAGATGTGCTGGACAGACTGCAGTATGCAGACCACAGACATATCCATGTCTACATGCACTGCTGGTGTCTGGAGTGTAGTGGACAGTGGACGCAACCATGTCACCCCAGCCAGTGGGGAAGCCCGCGGAAATGTAGCTTGTGACGTCCCCCCCTGTAAGCGTGTGTGGAGTGGGCTGGCCCGGCGTACGCCAGGCCAGCGTAGGGGTGTGAATAAAAAGCAAGTAGGTTCTGGGCGTGGTTCTCTTCCGGAATGCCCAACGTGTCTGCCAGGGCGGCGCCTTCCACCCCGCCACGAGGCCGACGCCGTCGCCGTGAGCGGTGTGGCCTGCGATCCTGTGAGCATGCTGCACCCCGGGCCGCTGGTCCCCGAACTCATCGTGCCTGCCCCTGCGCAGCCAGGCCTCACTGCTCACCTGCCGACACCGACGTGTGTCAAAGACGGCTCACCACATGCCAGCGCAAGCCCGAAGCCTGCGACCTTGGCAGCCTCCTCAGACCATCACGGCCTCCGCGACACAGGCCCGCTTTACTCCTTTCTTGTTGACGTACTCCACCGCTGCCTCGGGCCTACACTACGGTCAAGTAGGTCACACATTTGGGACTGAGTCTTGATTATGCAATGGCAGAGTACACACTTTATGGCTGCGTTCACATCACTATACTCCCTTCGATGTGGTGCCACCAACTCTGTGCATAGCATTCGAACTACACCTGTCTGTGGTCCCTTGCTGACTACTGCCTTCGGCCTACACTGCGGTCGAGTAGGTCACACATGTGGAACTGAGTCGTGATTTCTGCATGGCGGAGTTCATATCATTGTACGCAAAGAGACGAGTAAGAGGAAGACGCGGTTCAGTCCGGAGGAGAAAAGGACCATCGTTACGGAGGTGTTCGAACACTGCCGACAACTGCCCTGGTGTCACTAACTCTGTGCATCGCGGGCCAACGACACGTGGCTGTGGGCCCCTGCTGAATCCACAGAAGCCCACGACAACTTCAGAGCCGCCACCAACGCCCACCATCAACTCATCAGAGAAACGAGGAAAAAAGCGATTGAAGACAGAATCTCCACCCACGCGCACAACAGCAAGGAACTCTTCAGCATCATCAAGGAGTTCGCCCAACCCACTAGCGAGTCTACCGACATCCCTCCCTCACAAGACCTCTGCGACAAACTCAGCACCTTTTTCCACCACAAAATCAAGAGCATCTACGACAACTTCGACGAAGACAACCAACACACTGAACCCTCACCAACCACCCCCGACACCCGGAAACCAGCGATTGACGACTGGACAGCCCTCACCACCGAAGACACACTGAAGACAATGAAGTCAATCCACTCAGGGGCCCCCACGGACCCCTGCCTCCACCACATCTTCAACAGAGCCGCCGACACCATCGCACCCATGCTCCGCCACACCATCAACCGCTCCCTGGTGACCGCCTCGTTCCCCGACGACTGGAAACACGCCGAGGTCAACCCCTCCTAAAGAAACCCTCAGTGGACCCCACCGACCTCAAAAACTACAGACCCATCTCCCTGCTCCCGTTCCCAGCGAAAGTCATCGAGAAAGCCATCAACAGCCAGCTCGCCACATTCATTGAAGAACACAACATCCTCGACTCCTCCCAATCCGGCTTCAGAAAAAACCACAGTACGGAAACCGCCCTCCTCGCCGCAACAGACGACATCCGCACCCTACTGGACAAAGGAGAAACAGTAGCCCTCATCCTCCTCGACCTATCAGCGGCGTTCGACACAGTCTCCCACCGCACCCTAATACGCAGACTCTACGACGCAGGAATCCAGGACAAGGCCCTCGACTGGATCCGCTCCTTCCTCTCCGGCAGGACGCAGCGGGTCAGACTCCCCCCTTTCCTCTCGGACCCCACACCTACCACCTGCGGAGTCCCCCAGGGCTCCTCCCTCAGCCCGACGCTCTTCAACGTCTACATGGCTCCACTCGCCCCCATCGTTAGAACCTATGAACTCAACATCGTGTCATACGCAGACGACACCCAGCTCATCCTCTCCCTATCCAACGAGCCCAACACCGCCAGACGCAACTTTCGAGAAGGCATGGAAGCCGTCGCCAAATGGATGAAAAACAGCTGCCTAAAACTAAACACCAACAAAACAGAAGTACTCATCATGGGCCCAAACCCCGATGCCTGGAGCGACACCTGGTGGCCCCCCGCCCTCGGAAACCCGCCAACCCCCACGGACCACGCACGCAACCTGGGAATCATCCTGGACTCCGAGCTCAAAATGGACCGCCAGATCAACTCCGTCTCGTCTTCCTGCTTCCACACCCTCCGCCTCCTTCGTAAGACCTTCAAATGGATCCCCCTCGAAGACCGAAAGACCGTCACTCACACCCTGGTCACCAGCAGACTCGACTACGGCAACGCACTCTACGCCGGAATAAACAAAAACCTCACCCGCAAGCTACAGAACATCCAGAACGCCGCCGCAAGACTGGTCCTCAACCTGCCAAAACACTGCCACATCTCCCAGCACCTGCGCACACTCCACTGGCTCCCTGTCGAGGCGAGAATCACCTTCAAGATGCTCACCCACGCACACAAGGCCCTCCACGGCACCGGACCAGCATACCTGAACAGCAGACTCAAATTCCACGCACCCCAAAGGACCCTACGATCAGCCCAGCTCTCCTACGCCGTGGTCCCCCGCACCAGAAAGACCAGATCGGGAGGCCGCTCCTTCTCCTTCCTCGCGGCCAAAGCATGGAACGCCCTTCCGCTCCACCTCAGACAGACAACATCGCTCCCCATCTTCGCAAGAAACCTCAAAACCTGGCTCTTCGACAGACCCCCTCCTTGATGGATGGAACCTGCACCCCCCCACCCCTAGCGCCTTGAGACCCTTACGGGTGAGTAGTCGCGCTTTAACAAACCCCTGATTGATTGATTGATTGCTGACCGCTGCCTCGGGCCTACACTGAGGTCAAGTAGGTCACACATTTGGAACTGAGTCTTGATTACACAATGGCCGAGTACACATGTCAATGCAGAGTTTATATCACTATACTCCCTTCGATGTGGTGACACAAAGTATGTGCATGGCATCCCAACCACACGTGTCTGTGGGCCCTTGATGACTACGCATTCGGCCTACACTGCGGTCGAGTAGGTCACACATTGGGAATTCAGTCATGAATCATATATGGCAGACTTGATATCATTATACTGACCTCATCGCAGACTAAATCTAAAAAATCTAAATCCGTATTTGTAAAGCGCGAACTACTCACCCTTACGGGTCTCAAGGCGCTGGGGGCCGTTGTGGAAATTAAGTGAGCTATTGCCCAGAGTCACAGGATGCTGAGCTGAGCTGCCGCCGGAGCCAGGGATCGAACCGTGACCCCTGTGCTCCGAAGTCAGCTGCCCTGGCCGCTGCACCACACCTCATCCCCTTTCAGCTCCGGTGCCACTAAGTCTGTTCCCCGACATCCATGGACACTTTCTGGTTGAACTTTGGTGGCGACTGAGTCTATGGACTGGGGCTTGTCTTCATCATCATGTCGGTGATACTGACTTTTGTGGCAAAAATGAGGCTGTAGCATTCCACTCCTCCATTTGCCGCTTCTGGCCGGCTTCTGCCCTCTGCATCATGCCCTAGAGGACACCTTCCACTGTCCCCCGCAAACCTCCGCTACATTCACCTTCGACATCGATGAGGACTCGCTCACCTCGCGTGGCCCTATCTCACTGCACTGCAAGTCACCGTCCCGTGGCGGTGTGCCTGTGCCGGCCGCGGTGCATCCGGGGCCACTAACTCTGTGCAGCTTAAGTCATGGCCCTTGTCTGTTAGCATATTGGATGGCCTCTGGGTCGATGGACTGGGGGTCATCAAGGCCATGTGTCTGTGGCCCTGCGCTGTCCGCTGCCTCTGGCCTCAACTGCGGCCCACCTGGGCTCACACATCAAATCGAGTCCTGGCCTGCCCGGACGTCGCATCACCGCAGGATGCACACGCCACCACCGCCAGGACCAACTCCAAACAACAGGTGCCAGAGTCGTAAGTGTCTTACTGCCAGACTATCAGAGTTGCTCACACCAGTCGTGGGTGCCATCATCAGCTTGTTCCCTGCTCAGCTCTTCAGGTGCCACTAACTCAGTGCACCACAAATCATGGACCATTCTGCTTGCATGTTGGGTGAACACTGTACTTTCTCCGGCTACCACCATGATGCTTCACAGTTGTTTCTGTTATGCTAGTGTTTTCTGTTTCCGCTTTAATTGTGATCACTGTTCAAGTTGTTGCCAGCACCAACGACTCCATGAGGGCTGGCTTACACTCACCCCACACACATCCAGCACATGCGTCACTATACATGTGACCATGCCAATAAAGGTGTCGAGCCACGTGCCCGTAGCCAGTTCAACGAACTATCTGAGTGTGTCCGTGTGCTCATGATGTATGCATTTGGGCCTCGGGCCCTACAACATTACATTGTGCCGTGTACAGAAGACGCAGCCATGTCACCGCAGGCAGCGGGTGAGACATTGCACATGTAGCTTTGTCGTCCCCCACTCAATACGTAAGAGGAGTGAACTGGGCCGGCGTACGCCAGTCCAGCGTGGGGGTGTGGATGATTATCCCGTGGCTCTGGGTGTGGTTCAGTACTGGAAATGTGCAAAGGCATGTGTCTCTGTCGCAGTGTGGGTCTCCGTTGGGGAGTGTAGGTGGTCCCTGATGGGACTTAGACACCCACGTATGTGATCTAGTTCGGCTTCCATGAGGTAGTACCCCATCCGCACATGTTCGGCCACCCCCTTCTGGCAGTCTGACACCTGGCCTTGGAATGCGATGTGTACTTCGGTGGGCTGCTGGGAGCCAGCCGGGGTGGTGGGTGCATCCAGCTGTGTTGTCTGTGCAGGGGGTGGGGTATCCTCGATGCAGCGGTGCTGCCCTGCTCCTGGAGGTGGATTGCCTAAGATGTCCATGGACTGTTGTGGGGCGTCGGTGTCGGAAGTGTGGAGGTCCTCTTCAGCATCACTGTAGAGTTGTCTGGTCTGGTCTGCTGGAGGTGTTGTTTGTCCCTCTGCAATGTGAAGGGGAGGTGCTTGTTGACATTGTGTTGGCATGTATGTTGCCGCATTGTTCAAGTTTACATACAGACTGCATGACAATGTACATTGTGACTGTTTGGGAGGGGCGGACTATTTGATGCGGGACAGTGGACATTTGGACTACATGACGTAGGTGAGGTTGTACACGTACATTTGCATCTCACAGTTTCCTGCTATGTCAGATGTGATTGGCCATTTTCTACGCACAGGCGGACCCAGTTGTGTCCTCTGTTCTGCAGTGTAGGTGTTGGACTGTGTACCACATTATCGTCCATGTGGATGTGCTGTCATTGCTATGTGTGTGTGCTGCATTGTGTGGGAGTGGCACCTGCAGCTGTGATTTTGCTGCCCCTTATCCCTTGGAGGCGGTGTGCCTTTGGCTTTTGTGCTTTTGAGGTGCTGTGATGTTGGCGACTTGGGTCATTTGTGCTCTTGGACGATTTTTGTACTCTGGTGCATTGTTTGTCTGCAGATGTGTTGTTGACATCAGTGGTTGTTTGTGCACGTGGATGTGTCAGTGTGACCTGCTCCTTTCCGGATGTGGTCCACACTCAGCCACCTCAGTCTCTGGTGTGCACAGTGTCATGGTGATTGTACTCCAGCCATACTGCTCGTCATGTGGTGTCACTTGCATTGTCAGTGTGGCTCTCACATACGCATCTTTGCTGTGTTTCGCACGGGTGCATGTGTGTGTTGTGTAATTGGTGATGTGTGGGGTGGGACCCCTTTGGGCACATGGTGGACTGGGGCCTACTTGATGTTTGTATGTGTGCTGCAGTGTGCCACGGGGATCAGGGACATGACCCAGGGTCGTTGTGGGTGTGCGGTGTGCTACACGTTGTTGTGCATGTGTGCCATTGTGCCCGTCCCCCCCGTCCCCACAGTCCCTGTTAGTTACTCACCCTGTTGCTGTTGTGTCAGGTCATGTTGAGCAGTGTCCGGACTCCCGACTCCTTGCACTGTCTCCACACTGATGACTGTGGCCGCCATTCGCTCCAGCTCCTCCTGTGGCGCAGGGCTCCCACCTCCATTCGCCGTTGCTGCCTTCCTGTTGGCAGCGGGTTTCTGCTTGGTTTGGCTTTTCACATCGTGCCAGCGCATCTTGGCCTCCTCGACACTCCAGCTGCATTCACGATGGAATGCCTTTTTTCCGTCTGTGTTGCCAATGACACGGTGGAGGTGACGGACAGTTGTTGTTGGTGCTCTGTCACCTCCGTGATGACGATCCGGTTGTCATGCGGACTGTACCCAGTCTTCCTCTTCCTCTTCTCCTTGGCCTTCCCCGACCCCGAGGTTCCTTGCTGGTGGTCTGTGGGGCTTGTGGGGTTCGCGTTGACCTGGGCACTCGTTCCGGGTGCCTCCATGATGCTACGCAGTTTATTTTGTTTATGGTGTGTTTTTCTTGTTCAGCTTTTGTAGTGCATTTTCCCGCATTACGCGTGGGGATTGCAGGCCTGTCGCTGGTTATCGCAGATTTTTGTATCGCGGTTGGCCTCATCGCAACTTTATTCGCGTTTCACATTTTTGCGGCATCGCGTTAATTTTAACGCAGTCATTTGACGCGTTATCGTGGGACTATCGCATGGTGCCGCCAGGTTGGGAATACTACGTTAACACTGCGTTGTTTTCCCGCGATAGACTGCGATGTGCAAAGTTGCGTTAAGCTAAACTTGCGGTGGTTATCACACGTTCTTGAGAATATGCCCCAGAGTTTATTATCAAACTACTTCGAATCGCAATGATGCAGAATTTCTTCTTTTTTCAGGGCAACTATTACCTTCAAACTAAAGGTGTAGCGATGGGGGCGGCATTTGCTCCAGACCTAGCGATCCTTTATATGGACTATTTTGAACATTCTTACATATTCTGCACCAACATACCTTATCACACTCAGGTGACTTTGTGGAGGCGTTACATAGACGACATCCTGATGATCTGGACCGGAGATTCAGTGGAGTTGGGCAATTTCCATACATGGCTGAACCAGAGGAGCGAGGATCTATAGTTCACTATACAGTGGGATCCAGACAAGATTGACTTCCTTGATATCACCATTAGGAATGAGAACAATCTATTATACACCACATTATATCGGAAGCCAGCTGAACGCAATTCATTGCTCCGCTACAACAGCCACCACCCGAGGGGTCTACGGGACAACTTGCCCTTCGGGCAATTCCTGCGGATCCGAAGGAACTGCTCCAAGAAAGAAGACTTCATGAGGGAATCAGAGGAGCTGAGTGATCGACTTGTACAAAGGGGCTATCCGAAGAGACTGGTTAAGAGAGCACGCAAGAGGGTGTGGTACAGCCCGAGCGAAACATTGCTGACCCCCAAAGAAAGAGAATGTGACTCCACACAGAGGATGATATGCGTTACCACATTCTCCACTCGTAGTAACGCAATCAAGAAGGTTATAAACCAACATTGGGGTTTAATATCAGACGACTTGGAACAGCAGGAACTACCCATGCATTCCTTCAAGAAGGCTAAAAGCGTGAAGGACCATGTGGTACGATCACTCCTAGATCCACCGGAGGAACCATCTATCCAGTCATTATGGAACTTACCCCCCACACTTGGCCACTACAAATGTGGCAACTGTAAGGCCTGCAAAATGACCATTCAGACAAAACAGTTCATTCACAAACAACATAAGATTGATCTCAAATCTTTCACTAACTGCAATACGTCGAATGTTATTTATGTAATCATCTGTCCGTGCGACATGATATATGTTGGACAAACACAACAGAAGGTCAAAGCTCGCATTTTGCAGCATTGCAGCAGGATACGCTGCGAAGTCCAAGGGGCCCCCCTTGTGGAGCATTTCAGAGGTGCACAACACGGGCCAGACTATCTTAAGTGTACTGGAAAAGGCTACCCTTGGAACCAGAGGGGGCAACATTGAAACCATCTTAAATGTGAGAGAGTGCAAATGGATGCATCGATTGGACTCCATACGCACGGGCCTTAACCAACTGGATGCCAGCCATGCACAGTTGTCCCTCCTAGCATCTGAATAACCTTCTTTTCAATTGGTTCACCTGAACCGATTATCCTGCAATGTTAACCATTATTGTCCCTTAGAAGGTCTGTAGACCAATACTCTACCTTGCATGAGTCGCGTAATTATTGTATAACCCAGAGTGTACATGGAATATGGCCTTTCACATTCAATGTTTGTACATGATCATGCATCTCTTCAGCCCCCCCCTTGGGATACCACTATATGGGATAATGTACGTGAGCACTTGTATATGCAAAGTATTACCAATAGAACCATGGTTGCATAACTTTAAGGGCATTCCCCATGTGAACCTTTAGATATTCTATGCCTATGTATCGGTAGCTAATATATTTGTTCCATGCAGACAGCACAGACCAACTATGTACACGAGCGTTGTAATAGAATGGAAACAGGCAGGATTCATTTGCACAACATTATTGATAATGATTGTTCAACTATGTGTGGAACTGATACTCAGTTTATAGATTTGATGTATGCAGACAGCACAGACCAATTATACATTTCAAGGTGTCAATAGAATGGAAATAGGCAGGATTTTCTAGCAGCTTAATAATGCTATCCGGTTAGCATTCACAGACTAACTTCGGGGATGAGGCAGACTAATTTGTTTTGAAACATAGTCAACGTGGCTTTACATGTTTCCTTACTGTCTACAACTTTCACCTCGGTGCCCCTCAGATGCAAGTGTTTAGCTTCACTAAGCCACGTTAATTTATGCTAGTTACCTAGAAGGGTAAACCCAAATAACGTCACTGGGACCTGGGTATAGAGCAGTACATACGGAGAATGGTCCCAGTGTACGAATTACTGTGTTTAAAAGATTCCTGAGAAATAACTAAGTTTGTGAATTGTACACTGTTCCATTCACTACCTTATCCTCACTTCATCCACTACACCCTCACCCATCCCTCCTGGGGCACTGCTTTGAATAATGTGTTAACATATGTTATAAAATACAGGTTGCTCAGTGTGATTAAATAACACTGTTCATTAAGAATACTACAATTCTGTGTATAACTGTGTATGATTTTCTTGGTTCTTTTAAACACAGTAATTCGTACACTGGGACCATTCTCCGTATGTACTACGTTAATTTATGCGGCATTAAATTGTTTTCACTGTCTATATTAATCAAATATTTACCTCCATGCCCCTCGTCTGCAAGTATTTGGTTTTGTAAAGCCATGTTGCTATCTCTTTAGAAATATGCTCTTAAGTTTTGATGCCCAACATGCAGACGCCCTTAATTCACAATATAATATTCCTTTTATTTATTAACGCGGCACGTGAGCTTAACGTCCATGAGCCCTTTCATTACCCATTCCTTACCCTGAGGTCATACTCGCTTTTACATAGAAGCATGACCTTTTAATTCCAACGCTAAACAGAGTATTTCCACCATGCAGACGCCGCAATTAGGTTTCGATGCCCAACCTGCAGACGCCCGTAATTCTTAATATAATATTCTATTAGTTACCGCTGGACCTGATCATAACGTCCATGAGTCTTTTCATTACTCATTCCTTGCCCTGTGGCTTTTACACAGAAGCATGACTTTTTATTTCAACAGTAAACGGAGTCTTTTTACCATGCAGACGCCGCAATGACTTGTCAATTTTGACAAGCATCGAGCGGCTGCCATGACGCGATTAGCGCATGCACGGCGGAGCCGAGCCCCTTATTTAAACGTCAAGGCTGTCAGTGCTCCGTTTCCCTTGTCAGAGACGGACGCATGGTGAAGGCAGAAGGTAATTATGTTAAACCTCTCTCCGGTCGGTTTCTCAGACCGCGCCGCTTTCATGCATTAGTGTTACATTCTACCATTCACCTCTTTAGATCTTGCAGGGTAATATGATCAGTTGAGACTAAGAGCAGATTTTTCCTTTCCCCCTTACCTATTTTTAGATTGACAGCACCCAATGGGGCTCTGCAAAAGTCGCGACTGTGTTTTTCCTCTACAGGTAACCACGGTCTTTTTGTTCGCTTGACGTGAAACTTAATACATTGTAGCTAATCCTAAATAGATAGTGGTGGCTGACCTTTGGTCCCCTTTTTCTTGTTTTTCTATGTTCAAATTACAGTTCTATCGGAACTTTGGAGTTCATCTGGGCCCAAGTCAATTTGAATATTAAATATTCTAATTTCCCTGCAATAAGAGGTGATTTCCAGCAGTGTGGAACCCTCAAGATTTTTTTCAAGTGAGTCAGTTTGATCGCGCTTTTGAGCACGGTTTTACATTCACTACCAATTTTGTGTGATATTTTCCTGATGGCCCTCACATTGTCTTACAGGTGCCATCACTCCGCTCTCTGCTTTTGGAGCCATTAGGCCCACCTACAATGTTTCTACCAACCAATTAAGGGTGGTGCATGGTAATTTGTATTTATATTTTACCCATTACTCCTTCAATGTTAAATATACCAGATACTAAGAACCTCTTCTGTTAAATCCTCAGGTGCCCCACATTCAGTCCTGAGGAAGACCCCGGTGTAAGGATCTAAGCAGCATATTTTTTTGGGGGTCGAAACGTCGACTTTGTCACCTTTGTGCGCCAGTTTTGTCAACAGTGCTTTTTCACTGTGCTATTACAAACAATGGCTATGTATTCATTATCTGTTAACTGTGAGGCTGAGAAAAGCCGGTTTTACTGTAAATAATGGTGTGATGGATATATTGTCACTACCTTTCCTTTTCACTCCTTCAACCCTCACTTGATGCACACTACCTTCTCTCCCCTTCTCCCCCTTTTGCATGGGGCACTTGTTTAGTACATTTTTGCAGATTTTTTGTTGATTAATGAGCATCTGTTCAATGTGATTAAATAACGTTGAACTATGAATTATGGAGTACTACTGTATTAATGACTATTGGTATTTAAGTATGTGTGCTTTTTAGAATTGTTCTACTGGGACCAGCTTCCCTACTGTACTGTTTACAATCCTGAGGGCAGGGTGCTTGGTTCTAAGTGAGAGGGTGCCACTGCATGAGCAGAACACCCCTGCAGCCTACGGAGTCCATTCTCCCAGGTTGTCAGTGAGGCAACCATTTACGACATATAGAATGGTATTATGCAACAGCGTGATGACCAACTCTAAAACGGCTGAAACTAACCCTATCGTGTTTGGTGTCAAACATGTTGGAATCATACCCCCACACTGGTAGCCGGTGTGAGAGGTATGATTACACCCCTCAAAAACAAGCTTCGTGGGGTCCCTGGTGTTCCCTTTACCAGCCTTCTTGTCCCGGACAGCACAAAATGGTTGCTGCTGACCAGAGACACATTTCTGCCCTCCTGCTGCTGAGCCAAACTCGAGCAAGGGAAGGCAGAACAATAGGCATCCTGTCACAGGGAGGTGTGACCATCTCCCAGACAGGATTTAGTGTATTAGGGCAGGGTGGGTGCACTTGCCAGCGACCGAAAGTCTGCATGAGGAGCACATTTGGTGTCCCTGTGCATAGTCCAGTTCAAACCAGTCCTGGCAGCCGTTGGCTCCCGCTCTGGCGCGAAACTGGACAAAGGACATGGGAGTAACCTCCCCACTGTACAGACCCTCCCCTGGGAGGGTCCCGTGAATCTTGCCAACCCCCTCCCTTGGGTACTTAAGGGCTTACCTGGCTGTAGCACCCTAGATTCGACGTGGAGAAGATTCTGAACCAGAAACCACTGAACTTCGACCGTCTGGAGACTCTGGACTTCACTGGACTTAGTTTGGGCCTGACTTCGTCTCCCTCACAGTCTGAAGCATTGTCTGTGCCCGTGCACCATACAGTATCCATGCAGGACCAGTGGAGCATCAAGGACAACCAAAGATATCTCCCTTGGAGTGAAGGAGTCACTCCCCTGCATTCGCAGGCACCGCAACACTGCTGTCTGGTCTGCTAACCCTGAGCTCCTACGGACTCCAAAGGCTTCAGCAACACAGGAGGTGGGTTTCTAAGTCTCTCAAGGACCGAGCTGTCCTCTTACCAAGTTTAAGGTCAGAATCCCTTGTGGGGGCTGCAATACCTGAACCCCTGTGCACCGCATACATTTGCAAGTGCATATGCTTGTTGGCGTTTCCCAAATAAGTGCATTGGGCTCCGAGTAGCCCCAACCTCTGGCACCATTTCCTACGAAGAACTCCGGCCTCTTCACACGGAGTGCTCCGTGGGCTGCTGTTTGGTGAAATTGCTCGAGGTCCCTCTGCGACTCCTGTGCCTCCGGCCTGTGGGTCCACTTGAGGGTCAACTTTGCTTTTCTTGGGCTACCCTGGTTGTTCCAGGCCTGCCCTGACTCCCCTTGCTGTGGTGAGTCTCCTGGACCTTGCTGGTCCGAACCGTATCCATCCTTGACCTTCTGCGTGGGTTGCCGTTGCCAAGGCTTGTTGGTGCTCCCCCTGGACACCGACCCCTAAGCACTCGACATCCTTCGTGGGACAGCTCGTATCCAGCTCCTGGTTGTCCTCGACGTCTCCTGGTCCCCATAGGTGGGCATCCGTCTACCGAGCCCCTGGTCACTCCTGAGTGACCCAGACTCTGTCCCCTCTGCTTTCAGGTACTCTTCGACAAGAATCCAGCTTTGGATTCCAATGGACACTTTTCTTCCTTCCAGCAGTGGCTCTTCTTCCAAGTCCTCCATTGGGTTCGACGGCGGTTTCCGACGCCACTCCAGACCTATGGGATAGGTAACTCGGGTACCTCAGTATCCACAGGTGGGGTGGCTCTCCAACCTCCTAACTTCCAAGAGGTTTCTTCGAAGTCCACTGGGAAGGGTCCTTAAACTCTAAAACTTCAACCGCGACTTTCCCATAGAATTGTACGGAGCATGCGGTCGTGTTTCCACACTGCACCCGTCCTCCGTGGGGTTCCTACTTACTCACCTGGTGTGGTTCCTTGGGGTCCCAGCGATTCTACAAACTCTTGACACTGTCTTGATTCGAGTTGTGGTTCTTATACCACTATTTTAGTATATGGTTTGGTCCTCCCCTGGGTCCCACTGTGTATTAGTGCTGTTTATTGTAATTTCTGTGCTTAAGTATTGTGTGCTGTGTGATTGTCTCCGTGTAGGAGATACTGTGTCGTACTAGAGAGTGTTATATTAATAAATACATATTTTTCTAACTACTGTGTGGTTCTCCTTTCATTTAACCAATACTATAAGGTGGCATTCTGGTAAAACAAGCTGCTTAACATTCCTTCAAGACTAAGCCTGAAGGCTGCTCTCCACAGCTACCACTTGGATAGCTTTCTAAGGTTATCTTTGACCTCTTAAATCACCATAAGTGTTGTTTGGACTGGTGAAAGGTGCCCACTTTAATTAGTGATACAAAAGGGGATGATGGACGGAACGTTTGAGCCAATCAAACACTCACCCCCAGTCAACTGATCTGGGTTTAATCCATCATCATTCTTTAGCTCACTCCACCACCCCAGTTCAGACATGGCCATATGCAAATCAGTCTGACCCTGTGCCTCATGGGAACAGTCCAGCCCGAACTGCCAAGCCATGTCTTCCCTGGACCGGAAACAAGCATCCTAGGACCGGTTTCTGGCATTTCAGCCGTCATCAGCCAGGCTTGCTTGAATCCAGTGGCAAAGTGAGCAAGGGACCCACGTCTGGGCATACCCCCGCCAACTTAGGGCGACCAAGCGATACAAAAGGGGATGATGGACGGAGCGTTTGAGCCAATCAAACACTCACCCCCAGTCAACTGATCTGGGTTTAATCCATCATCATTCTTTAGCTCACTCCACCACCCCAGTTCAGACATGGCCATATGCAAATCAGTCTGACCCTGTGCCTCATGGGAACAGTCCAGCCCGAACTGCCAAGCCATGTCTTCCCTGGACCGGAAACAAGCATCCTAGGACCGGTTTCTGGCATTTCAGCCGTCATCAGCCAGGCTTGCTTGAATCCAGTGGCAAAGTGAGCAAGGGACCCACGTCTGGGCATACCCCGCCAACTTAGGGCGACCAAAGCGATACAAAGGGGATGATGGACGGAACGTTTGAGCCAATCAAACACTCACCCCCAGTCAACTGATCTGGGTTTAATCCATCATCATTCTTTAGCTCACTCCACCACCCCAGTTCAGACATGGCCATATGCAAATCAGTCTGACCCTGTGCCTCATGGGAACAGTCCAGCCCGAACTGCCAAGCCATGTCTTCCCTGGACCGAAACAAGCATCCTAGGACCGGTTTCTGGCATTTCAGCCGTCATCAGCCAGGCTTGCTTGAATCCAGTGGCAAAGTGAGCAAGGGACCCACGTCTGGGCATACCTCGCCAACTTAGGGCGACCAAGCGATACAAAGGGGATGATGGACGGAACGTTTGAGCCAATCAAACACTCACCCCAGTCAACTGATCTGGGTTTAATCCATCATCATTCTTTAGCTCACTCCACCACCCCAGTTCAGACATGGCCATATGCAAATCAGTCTGACCCTGTGCCTCATGGGAACAGTCCAGCCCGAACTGCCAAGCCATGTCTTCCTGGACCGGAAACAAGCATCCTAGGACCGGTTTCTGGCATTTCAGCCGTCATCAGCCAGGCTTTGAATCCAGTGGCAAAGTGAGCAAGGGACCCACGTCTGGGCATACCCCGCCAACTTAGGGCGACCAAAGCGATACAAAAGGGGATGATGGACGGAGCGTTTGAGCCAATCAAACACTCACCCCCAGTCAACTGATCTGGGTTTAATCCATCATCATTCTTTAGCTCACTCCACCACCCCAGTTCAGACATGGCCATATGCAAATCAGTCTGACCCTGTGCCTCATGGGAACAGTCCAGCCCGAACTGCCAAGCCATGTCTTCCCTGGACCGGAAACAAGCATCCTAGGACCGGTTTCTGGCATTTCAGCCGTCATCAGCCAGGCTTGCTTGAATCCAGTGGCAAAGTGAGCAAGGGACCCACGTCTGGGCATACCCCCGCCAACTTAGGGCGACCAAAGCGATACAAAGGGGATGATGGACGGAACGTTTGAGCCAATCAAACACTCACCCCCAGTCAACTGATCTGGGTTTAATCCATCATCATTCTTTAGCTCACTCCACCACCCCAGTTCAGTCCCTTGCTCACTTTGCCACTGGATTCAAGCAAGCCTGGCTGATGACGGCTGGAATGCCAGAAACCGGTCCTAGGATGCTTGTTTCCGGTCCAGGGAAGACATGGCTTGGCAGTTCGGGCTGTACTGTTCCCATGAGGCACAGGGTCAGACTGATTTGCATATGGCCATGTCTGAACTGGGGTGGTGGAGTGAGCTAAAGAATGATGATGGATTAAACCCAGATCAGTTGACTGGGGGTGAGTGTTTGATTGGCTCAAACGTTCCGTCCATCATCCACTTTTGTATCGCTTTGTTCGCCCTAAGTTGGCGGGGTATGCCCAGACGTGGGTCCCTTGCTCACTTTGCCACTGGATTCAAGCAAGCCTGGCTGATGACGGCTGGAATGCCAGAAACCGGTCCTAGGATGCTTGTTTCCGGTCCAGGGAAGACATGGCTTGGCAGTTCGGGCTGTACTGTTCCCATGAGGCACAGGGTCAGACTGATTTGCATATGGCCATGTCTGAACTGGGGTGGTGGAGTGAGCTAAAGAATGATGATGGATTAAACCCAGATCAGTTGACTGGGGGTGAGTGTTTGATTGGCTCAAACGTTCCGTCCATCATCCACTTTTGTATCGCTTGTTCGCCCTAAGTTGGCGGGGGTATGCCCAGACGTGGGTCCCTTGCTCACTTTGCCACTGGATTCAAGCAAGCCTGGCTGATGACGGCTGGAATGCCAGAAACCGGTCCTAGGATGCTTGTTTCCGGTCCAGGGAAGACATGGCTTGGCAGTTCGGGCTGTACTGTTCCCATGAGGCACAGGGTCAGACTGATTTGCATATGGCCATGTCTGAACTGGGGTGGTGGAGTGAGCTAAAGAATGATGATGGATTAAACCCAGATCAGTTGACTGGGGGTGAGTGTTTGATTGGCTCAAACGTTCCGTCCATCATCCACTTTTGTATCGCTTTGTTCGCCCTAAGTTGGCGGGGGTATGCCCAGACGTGGGTCCCTTGCTCACTTTGCCACTGGATTCAAGCAAGCCTGGCTGATGACGGCTGGAATGCCAGAAACCGGTCCTAGGATGCTTGTTTCCGGTCCAGGGAAGACATGGCTTGGCAGTTCGGGCTGTACTGTTCCCATGAGGCACAGGGTCAGACTGATTTGCATATGGCCATGTCTGAACTGGGGTGGTGGAGTGAGCTAAAGAATGATGATGGATTAAACCCAGATCAGTTGACTGGGGGTGAGTGTTTGATTGGCTCAAACGTTCCGTCCATCATCCACTTTTGTATCGCTTTGTTCGCCCTAAGTTGGCGGGGTATGCCCAGACGTGGGTCCCTTGCTCACTTTGCCACTGGATTCAAGCAAGCCTGGCTGATGACGGCTGGAATGCCAGAAACCGGTCCTAGGATGCTTGTTTCCGGTCCAGGGAAGACATGGCTTGGCAGTTCGGGCTGTACTGTTCCCATGAGGCACAGGGTCAGACTGATTTGCATATGGCCATGTCTGAACTGGGGTGGTGGAGTGAGCTAAAGAATGATGATGGATTAAACCCAGATCAGTTGACTGGGGGTGAGTGTTTGATTGGCTCAAACGTTCCGTCCATCATCCACTTTTGTATCACTTTAATTAGTGGACAGCATATACCAGGCCAACTTCTCACATTGGTGTGCAGTGGTTTGGCTTCAAGCCTGCATTGTTTTACCAGATAAATCTTTGTATTGATTAACTGAAAAACCACTAGTACTAGGTACATATAATACTAGCTTAGAATAAGTAAGTTCTACTGAACTTAGGGTTGGATAAGTCAAGGGTTTAAGCACATCCTTTCTCCAACCTCAGAGAGTTTAGTTCCCCACTAGGTTAGGTAGGTGCAACACCACACCACACTACGAATGTCTGCTAAAAGAGATGCCAGTGGCTCTCTGCCTTCTAGATACAGTGAGCTTTCATTCCAGGAATTGAAAGCCCTGTGTGCCTCTAGAAAGTTGAAGGAGAAGTGCCAACACTCAACGCCTGATAGAAATGTTACTTCTAGATGACTTAAGGACAATCCCTGGGTCAGATGAACAGTAGAGAGTGGGTGGGACAGGGAATGAAGACAGGTCAGGAGGAGATACCTTTTATGACCTAGACTCTAACCCTGACCAGGGGGACCAAGATGGTTCCCATCTGGATAACTCAGATCTTCAAGAAGGTAGTGGAGAAGGCCTTGATGGCCCCCTCTTCACCCCTCCTGGAAGAGTGCAGAGTTTACCAAGGAGATCTAGATCTCCCTCTGCAGAGTCAAATCACTCAGGACAGTCTGTAGGGAACTCTGTATCTAGCAAGAGAGACCACTCTTATGATAGGGAATACCAATTTCTTGAACTTGAGAAAGCTAAGCTTAGGCTCAGGCAAGAGCAATTTGCCCTTGATAAGAGTCCCTAGAAGTCCAGAGAGCTAGAAAAGAATTGGGACTAGAGTCCCATGGTGGCAGCAACAGTGTCCCTAGAGTTAAGGAACATTCCTTTGATAATAGGAACCTGAGCAAGATTGTCCCTCCCTACCATGTTGGGGATGGCATCCACAAATGGATAACTGCTTTAGAGAGGGCCTGTAAAGTTCAGACGGTCCCTCAAGAGCAGTGGGCAGCTATCTTGTGGCTCTCCTTTGCTGACAAAGGTAAAGATAAGCTCCTCACTGTTAGAGAAGAGGATGCTGACAACTACTCAATCTTGAAGAGTGCTCTTATTGATGGGTTTGGCTTAACCACTGAACAGTATAGGATAAAGTTCAGAGACACCCGAAAGGCACAGAATCAGGATTTGGTAGACTTTGTGGATAGTGCCATTAAGGCTCAGGAAGGCTGGTTACTTGGCAGCAAAGTGAATAATTTCAAGGGATTATACAATTTGATTATGAGGGAGCAGATCCTTAAAAAGTGCCAAAATCAGTTATTGCATCAATACCTGGTTGACTCTGATCTGCCTTCTCCCCAAGAATTGGGAAAGAAGGCAGATAAGTGGGTCAGAACCAGAATGAAGCAGAAAAACCAGAAGAATGGTGGTGACCAAAAGAAACAGGATTCTAAAACTCCAGATAAGGGTGGGGACAAGGGTAAAGACCAAAAACAGTCTTCATCAGGTCCCCAAAAACCTACATCTGGGGGGGGGAGTCTCAATCCAACAAATGTAAAGGCAAAAGAAACCTTGGTGTTACTTTTGTAAGGTAAAGACCCATTGGACAAAAGATGCTGATTTTCCAAAAGCCAAGGAAAATCCTCCTACCACCACTGCCCCCAAGGCAACTGTATCCCCTAGCACAAGTACAAGTGGTGGTACAGGGAACAAAGGATTAGTAAGGTTAACCTTGGGCTCTGAGGTGGGTTCTGGCTTGGTAAGAACTCCAGCTCAGGCTGGGCTTGTCTGAGATGGTGGCATGGATATTGCCACCTTATTTGTCAGTCCCAGTAATCTGGGCAAATACAGACAGCAGCCTTTTATCAATGGTAAGGAGGCCATGGCATATAGGAACACAGGTGCAAGTGTCACGATGGTGACAGGATCTTGTGGCCCCTGACCAAATCATACTTGGAGAAATGTACCAAGTGACCAATGCTAACAATGTCAGGACTGACCATTCCATGGCAGTTGTTAATGTCAGCTGGGGAGGGGTAACTGGCCCTGAGAAAGTTGTGGTTAGCTCAGACCTATCAGTAGAATGTTTGCTGGGCAATGATTTAGAGCCTTCAGCCTGGGCTGAAGTGGAAATTAGGACTCATGCAGCAATGCTAGGCATCTCTGCAGATGTGTTTGCTGTGACCAGGTCAGAGGCCAAGCTGACAAACACTGAACAGGCCCTGGATCCTCGAACAATGGACCAGGGACCTTCCAAGAGAAGGAGCAGGAGGGGTAAGGTTATGTCTTCCCCCCAGACTCAGAGTGAGGATCAGTCTCTTGAGGGAGATGATCTTAGTCCCTGTGAAGGAACTGTCTCAGATGAACTGAAACCTACCCAGGTTGAGTTCTTGGGGACAGGGGGCCCTTCCAGAGCAGACTTGAGTTTGGAGCAGCAAACCTGCCCCTCTCTTGAACCCCTCAGACAGCAAGTTGCTGCTGAGGCTGCTGGGAGTTTCAGTGGATCCCACAGGATCTATTGGGATGAGGGACTCCTTTCTTTAGAGGGTAGTGATCCCAAGCCTGGTGCCACCAGGAGGTTGGTCATACCTCTGAAGTTTAGGGGCTTCCTACTCACCTTGGCACATGATATTCCCTTAGCAGGACACCTAGGCAAAAGTAAGACTTGGGAAAGGCTTGTCCCTCACTTTCACTGGCCTCACATGTCTGGAGACACAAAGGAGTTTTGTCGCTCCTGTACCACTTGCCAAGCCAGTGGTAAGGCAGGTGGTACTACAAAGGCCCCCCTGATACCACTACCTGTGGTGGGGGTTCCCTTTGAGAAGGTTGGGATTGATATCATTGGCCCCATGAACCCTCCTACAGCCTCCGGACACAGTTACATACTAGTGGTGGTGGACCATGCCACTAGGTATCCAGAAGCAATACCCCTTAGAACCACCACAGCCCATGTGGTGGCCAGGGCCCTCCTGGGAATCTTTTCCAGAGTGGGTTTCCCTCAAAGAGGTCTTAACTGACAGAGGTACAAACTTTATGTCCAGTTATATAACTGCAATGTGGAAGGAGTGTGGAATGAACTACAAGTTCACCACACCCTATCACCCACAATGCAATGGGTTAGTTGAAAGGTTCAACAAGACCCTTAAGGGCATGATCATGGGCCTCCCAGAAAAGCTTAGGCGAAAATGGGATGTCCTGTTGCCCTGCCTTCTCTTTGCCTACAGAGAGGTCCCACAGAAGGGGGTTGGCTACAGCCCTTTTGAACTTCTGTTTGGGCATCCAGTTAGGGGTCCCCTATGTTTAGTGAAGGAGGGCTGGGAGTTACCTCTCAAACCACCTAAACAAGACCTTTTGGACTATGTACTTGGTCTCCGCTTCAGGATAGCTGAGTACATGAAGAATGCCAGCAAAAACCTTGAGGCAAGTCAAGAATTACAGAAAGCTTGGCATGACCAAAAGGCTGTTCTGTTTATCAGCCAGGGCAGGAGGTATGGGTGTTGGAGCCTGTGGCCCCAGCAGCTCTCCAAGACAAGTGGAGTGGACCCCATACTATACTTGAGCAGAAAGGTGTGGTCACCTATTTGGTAGACCTTGGCACTCCTAGGAGCCCCCATAGGGTACTCCATGTGAACAGGCTCAAACCTTTTGTGGACAGGGCTGACATGGGCTTGCTCATGGCAACTGAGGGACAGGAGGGAGAGAGTGACCCACTCCCTGATCTCCTCTCACAGAACCCTGATGATGGGTCAGTTGATGGTGTAGTCTTGGCAGACAGCCTCACTGATCAACAGCAGATTGATTGTAGGAGAGTCCTCAATCAGTACAGGCATTTGTTTTCTCTGACACCCAGTCAAACCACCTGGTGTACCCATGAAGTGGACACAGGTGAGAGTCTACCTGTCAAGAATAAAATCTACAGGCAGCCTGACCATGTCAGAGATTGCATCAGGACAGAGGTCCAAAAGATGCTGGAACTGGGAGTGATTTAGCCCTGAGATAGCCTTTGTGCTAGCCCCGGTACCTAAGCCTCGCACCCAGGGTGGTAAGAGAGAGATGAGGTTTTGTGTGGACTACAGGGGACTCAATGCAGTCACTAGGACTGATGCTCACCCAATTCCTAGGGCAGATGAGCTTATTGATACTCTGGCCTCAGCCAAGTATCTCAGCACATTTGACCTAACTGCTGGCTATTGGCAAATCAGGCTAGCTGAGAATGCCAAACTAAGGACCACATTTTCAACCCCAGTGGGCATTATCAATTTATTGTAATGCCCTTTGGTTTAAAGAATGCACCTGCCACATTCCAAAGGCTGGTGAATAAAGTCCTTACAGGCCTAGAAGCCTATAGTGCAGCATATCTTGATGATATAGCTGCCTTTAGCTCCACCTGGGAGGATCACCTGGTCCACCTGAAGAATGTTTTGGAGGCTCTGCAAAAAGCAGGCCTCACTATCAAGGCTACTAAGTGCCAGATAGGGCAGAGCAAGGTTGTGTACCTGGGCCACCTTGTGGGTGGAGGCCAGGTTCAATCATTACAGAGCAAAATCCAGACCATAATGGACTGGGTTGCTCCAACTACCCAGACTCAGGTCAGAGCTTTCTTGGGCCTGACTGGGTACTACAGAAGATTTGTGAAAGGATATGGGTCTATAGTGACTCCCTTGAATGATCTTACATCAAAAAGAATACCCAAGAAGGTTCAGTGGACAGTTAGCTGTCAGAAGGCATTTGATGATCTCAAGCAGGCCATGTGCACTGCTCCCATTCTGCAGAGTCCTGACTACTCCAAGCAATTTATTGTCCAAACAGATGCATCGGAGTTGGGGGTAGGGGCTGTGTTATCACAACTGAATGCAGAGGGTTAGGATCAACTAGTTGCTTTTTTTAGCAGAAGGTTGACCCCCAGAGAGAAACGTTGGTCAGCTATGAAGAGGGAAGCCTTTGCTGTGGTCGGGGCCCTGAAGAAGCTGAGTCCATACCTGTTTGGCACTCACTTCATTGTTCAGACAGACCATAAGCCCCTCCTATGGCTAAAACAAATGAAGGGTGAAAACCCCAAACTTTTGAGGTGGTCCATTTCCCTACAGGGGATGGACTATACAGTGGAACATAGACCTGGGAGTAACCATGCCAATGCAGATGGACTCTCCAGATATTTCCACTCAGAAAATGAAGACTCAACTGGGCAAGGTTAGTCTCATCTCCTTACGTTGGGGGGGTTGTGTAGGAAAGTAGGATCTGCTTCTTATGGTTACCCCCACTTTTTGCTAAATCTAATACTGTTTTTGACTAGTCTGACTGGGATCCTGCTAATCAGGACCCCAGTCTATCTGCTTTCTCCCTAAGCTGTTATGTACTTAGGTACACTCCAGATTGGATACTGGGGTACCCTTGTCAGTCCCTAGTATATGGTACCCATGTACCCAGGGCATAGGTACCCCAGAGGCCTCCCATGGGCTGAAGCATGTATTATGCCACCCATGAGAGGCCATTCAAAATGGAACTACAGGCCTGCCATTGCAGCCTGTGTAAGTTGGTGCATGCACCACTTACTTAAGATATAGGTTTACTATATCTAAGGGTCACTGCACTTAAAACCTATAAGTCACCCCTCTAGCAAGCCTTTACAATCCTGAGGGTAGGATGCTTGGTTCTAAGTGAGAGGGTGCCACTACATCAGCAGAACACCCCTGCAGCCTACGGAGTCCATTCTCCCGGGTTGTCAGTGAGGCAGCCATTTACGACATATAGAGTGGCATTATGCGACCGCGTGATGACTAACTCTAAAACTGCAGAAACTAACCCTATCGTGTTTGGTGTCAAACATGTTGGAATCATACCTCCCACACCGGTAACCGGTGTGGGAGGTATGATTCCACCCCTCAGAAGTGAGTTTCATTGGGTCCCTGGTGTTCCCAGTACCAGCCTTCTAGTCCCGGACAGCACCAAATGGTTGCTGCCGACCAGAGACACATTTCTGCCCTCCTGCTGTGGAGCCAAGCTCGAGTAAGGGAAGGCAGAACAATAGGCATCCTGTCACAGGGAGGTGTGACCACTTCACAGACAGGATTTAGTGTATTAGGGCAGGGTAGGTGTGCTTGCCAGCGACCGAAAGTCTGCATGAGGGGCCCATTTGGTGTCCCTGTGCATAGTCCAATTCAAACCAGTCCTGGGAGCCATTGGCTCCCGCTCTGGCATGAAACTGGACAAAGGACATGGAAGTAACCTCCCCACTGTCCAGACCCTCCCCTGGGAGGGTCCCCTGTATCTTGCCAAGCCCCTCCCATGGGTACTTAAGGGCTTACCTGGCTATAGGACCCTAGATTCGATGTGGACAAGATTCTGAACCAGAAACTTCTGAACTTCGACCGTCTGGAAACTCTGGACTTCGTTTGGATCCAGCTTTGTCTCCCTCACAGTCTGAGGCATCATCTGTGCCCGTGCACCATACAGGATCCGTGCAGGACCTGTGGAGCATCAAGGACAACTGAAGATATCTCCCTTGGAGTGAAGGAGTCACTCCGCTGCATTCGCAGGCACCGCAACACTGCTGTCCGTTCTGCTGACCCTAAGCTCCTACGGACTCCAAAGGCTTCAGCAACACAAGAGGTGGGTTTCTATGTCCCTCGAGGCCCGAGCTGCCCTCTTAACAAGTTTGAGGTCAGAATCCCTCGTAAGGGCTGCAATACCTGAACCCCTGTGCACTGCATACATTTGCAAGTGCATATGCTTGTTGGCGTTTCCCAAACAAGTGCATTGGGCTCCGAGTAGCCCCAATATCTGGCACCATTTCCTACCAAGAACTCCGGCCTCTTCACACGGAGTGCTCCGTGGGCTGCTGTTTGGTGAAATTGCTCGAGGTCCCCTCGCGACTCCTGTGCTTCCGGCCTGTGGGTCCACTTGAGGGTCAACTTTGCTTTTCTTGGGCTCCCCTGGTTGCTCCAGGCCTGCCTTGACTCCCCTTCCTGTGGTGAGTCTCCTGGACCTTGTTGGTCCAAACCGTATCCATCCTTGACCTTTTGTGTGGGTTGCCGTTGCCAAGGCTTGTTGGTGCTCTCGCCGGTTATAAACACAGTGGTCCCGGACAAGGACAATAGGAGCAGGGAAAATGAATATAGACTAGGAATCAGTACTATATTTGTGCTGTCCAGCCGGACAGGATCAATTTAATATTTCAAATATTAGCAACAAATCAAGTGGGGACACAATCCTGCATCCAACAAGGTGTTCATAAAACAAAACAAAACAAAGGCCCAGGCAGAACTAAATGCTTGTACGTCATACATTAAATAAAACAAGTATAGATGTGAGGAGACACCGTTACACATGAACAATGACAAGTAAAATTGCGTTTATGGTGTACAAAGAGTCGACGACGTTTCGATCCCATGAAAGCAATTGTGGGATCATCATCAGGACATTACAAGAATTGCCTAGAATTGGACCGCAACGGCGTGCCAAAATGGGAGACAGGTGTAAGGTAGTGGGGCAACCGGAATTGATTGCCCGCTGGTTACTGCGGTGTGATGAGCCGTAAGAGTGCCGGGTGCATCAATGTGGACGCCTCGGTGTGGCCCGCAACGGCGTGTCCAAGCGGGAGCCAGGAAGCCGACCCCTCAGCACTCGACATCCTTTGTGGGACAGCTCATATTCGGCTCCTGGTCATCCTCAACGTCTCTTGGTCCCCGTACCTGCAGAGTCAGGAACTCCATCATCGCACCTGAAGCACCCGACATCGGTGGGCATTCGTCTACCGAGCCCCTGGTCACTCCTGAGTGACCCAGATTCTGTCCCCTCTGCTTTCAGGTGCTCTTAGACAAAAATTCACCTTTGGATCCCAACGGACACTTTTCTTCCTTCCAGCAGCGGCTCTTCTTCCAAGTCCTCCATTGGGTTCGACGGCGGTTTCCGACGCCACTCCAGACCTATGCACCCGGCTTCCCTGGCATAGGTAACTCGGGTACCTCTGTATCCATGGGTGGGGTGGCTCTCCAACCTCCTAACTTCCAAGGGGTTTCTTCAAAGTCCACTGGGAAGGGTCCTTAAACTCTAAAACCTCTACCGCGACTTTCCTATAGAATTGTATGGAGCACGCGGTCGTGTTCCCACACTGCACCCGTCCTCCGTGGGGTCCCTACTTACTCACCTGAATGGTTCCTTGGGGTCCCAGCAATTCTACAACCCATCGACACTGTCTTGGTTCTTATACCACTATTTTAGTATATGGTTTGGTCTCCCCCTGGGGCCCACTGTGTTATTAGTGCTATTTACTGTCATTTCTGTGCTTAAGTATTGTGTGCTGTGGGATTATCTCCGTGTAGGAGATACTGTGTTGTACTAGAGAGTGTGATATTAATAAATACATATTTTTATAACTACTGTGTGGTTCTCCTTTCATTTAACCAATACTATAAGGTTGCATTCTGGTAAAACAAGCTGCTTAACATTCCTTCAAGACGAAGCCTGAAGGCTGCTCTCCACAGCTACCACTTGGATAGCTTTCTAAGGTTATCTTTGACCTCTTGAATCACATAAGGGTTGTTTGGACTGGTGCAAGGTGCCCACTTTAATTAGTGGACAGCATATACCAGGCCAACTTCTCACAGGAAGTAGCACATGATTTTGCAAGGTGCTACCAACAGCTGTATAGGGGGCGTCAAGCTGCACTGGCCCTAGATATGGCCGAATTCTTACAGGAACTATACCTCCTGAACCTCACTAGGGAAGAGCAGATAGCCTTGGAAGAGGCTTACTGACACCGCCATGCACAACGGAAAGCACTGGGATGCAATGGCTTCTCAACAGAGCTGTATAAACTGCCTTTCTCAATTGCCAGCCCACATATGCTGTAATATGTTCAAAGAGGCCTATAAAGGCAAGACGCTTCCCACTGATCTCCACCATGCCACCATAATAGTGATATTGAAACCAGGCAAACCTCAGAACCTATGTAGGTCCTATAGACCCATCTCTCTCTTAAACATAGAAGTGAAGGCATTGGCCAAAATGCTTGGCAATCGCCTATTGAGAGGGATTTCCACATTGGTACAAGCAGATCAAACAGGCTTTATGCCTCTGGGTCACTTCAACAAAACCTTAGGGGACTACACAATTGGCTACACACAGTGATACATATGCAGGAACCTCTGGCTATATTGTCCCTCGATGCAGAAAAAGTGTTTGATTCCACTGACTGGACATATCTTTATCAGATGCTAATCACATTTGAGTATGGATCCTGGTTGTGCAACTGAGTATCCTTGCTCAATGAAGTACCCACGGTGGCAGTTAAGGTCAATGCAGCAATGTCAGCCCCGTTCCCTCCAGGACCCAGTACTAGGCAGGGGTGCCCACTGTGGCCTCTGAATTTCACAAAGTATATTCAATTGGAATTGATGTACCCCTCGACAAGAACCAGTTACTAAGGACAAATCTAGACAGACTCATGCGGGATTAGGCAGACGCCAAAGGATGGAGATTGCTACCGCTGTCCTTGATGGGGGTGGGGGGCTGAAATCTTTAACATGATTACACTGCCTAACCTACTGTGTGTCCTACAAAATACATCATTTAATATCCCCGAGTCCTACTTCGATAGAATAGACAGAATCACACGTAGTCTCCTCTGGTATGAGGGCAAGCCCCGAATAGCTCTCCAATCCTTATATCGGTCATTCTACAACGGTGGTTTTGATGTTAGAGCATACTGGTAGGCAATGCAGCTACAGAATTTTAATGAATGGGGGTTTGCCACGAGACTTGACCTGGCAACGAGACTGGATAGACTAGGGTTGGAAGATCACACTTGTATACATTATGTATGCAGTGCAACATGTAGGAGGCAGTTGTTGCACCTCACCCAGATGATGCTTGAGACCTGAGACAAGGCAACCTGAGACAAGGCAACTAGACACCAGGGATGGCGGGGAAGATGGCTAAGCAGACCCCACTCTGGCAGGGAAATGTGTTACTGGAGGTCGAAAAGCTGTCTGGATTTCACCAATGGGATATCATAGTCATCTCCATGATAGGCGACGTAGTAGATGTGAAGTGTGTGAAGTTGTTTTAGGCCCTACATACAGAATACTACCTGAGCCACACTCAAAAATACAGGGTCCTGTGACTGCATCATGCTCTGCAGGCTGAGAACATAGATTGAAAATTGATCCCTGATAGTAGCCCCCTGGAAGAAACGATACAGGGAGAAGAATGAGCAGAAAAGGGGTATCTCAAACATTTTATCAATAGCAACCTGGGGCCGTATCACAGTAAGTACCCCGGGGGCGCAACGGGCATTTGCGCCCGCTTTGCGCGCCCCCGGGGCACTTTGGTATTATAGAAGGGGGCACAGACGCT
This sequence comes from Calotriton arnoldi, assembly GCA_963921515.1. NCBI lineage: Eukaryota > Metazoa > Chordata > Amphibia > Caudata > Salamandridae > Calotriton > Calotriton arnoldi. The sequence continues at coordinate 2,674,387 of CAWUFW010001231.1, forward strand.
TGTGCAGCCCCTTCTATAATATCGCTGGCGCACTTAAAGCGGCAACGCTACCTTCAGAAGGTGTTCCCTCATTTGCATAGGGGGGTGTCCTATGCAAATGAGGTAATTCCTTTGACCCGCACCATATTACAGAAGTGGGCGCAGAGTCAAAGCAGCCCTCAGGAGGCGCATTGACAGTGTGCCATTTAAAAGGTGGCGCACTGTAAGTGGGCCTCCTGAGAGCAGCCCTCTGTAGGGAGTAAAGGGGGTCCCATGGACCCCCCCAGACATCCCCTTACAGGCGGGTGTAGTCACTGACTGTACCCGCCTGCAAGGGGATCTCTATTACCCTGTAAAAGTGCAGGCGGGTGCACTGTGAAAACACAGAGCAGCTGCTCCGTGTTTTCATATGAATGTGCTTCCCCCAGGGCAGCACGAGTTCGTGGCTGCCCCCAAGGCAGGGCATACATCACAATAAGGGCATTGTGATTGTTTGCGCCCGGCGCACCTTTTAAAAGGTGGGCTGGGCGCAAACAATCACAATGCATAATACGGTCCCTGATGTGCTCATCCGACGTAGGGCAAAGTGAAAGAGACTTAGGACATAGGGAGACTGGGAAGCCGCCCTAATGTACCCTAAAGAAGTAGCTATTAAGTATAAATTACAGCACATTCTGCTGAAAATCCTCCACAGGATTTATGCTTGCTAAAAGGGACATTGCCCAGCTCTGGGATGTTTCGAGCATACAGGCTAAGCAGCAGTGGCTCACAGGCCTGGATATGAGTATGGAGGTGGAGAGGGGGGTTTACGCTAGCAGGGTTGCCCCAACATGTTTTACAGAATATGGGGCAAATGGAGGAAACATTACGGACTTAAGTAGGAGGGGACAGCAATATCTTAAAATTCGCTTCTGTGTTAGGGCTAAATGAGGTCCTGCCCATGTATCTAGATGGGGATGTAAAGTGGAACTTAATAGAAGGTAGATTTGGGCAGGAGGGACGGTTAGGTGAGACAATTGTATATGGGATAACTGCACTGCGGAAGCTATGTATCAATTTACTTGTAAGATGACTGGGTCACATGTTACTTTGAAGGGGATGTTGATTGTTCTTCATTGTAAAATTGACGTAAACATATATATATTTTTTTAAAGCAGAGGAACCTACGGGTTACCAAATGAAACTGGAGCTTTAGCCTGCCATCTTTTTGCCCAACATAGTTTTTAACATCTCACTATACACACAATAGAATTGTCAGAAAAAGATAGATGTTTAATACTTAATGAGTTGCATGTAGGTGTCGGAGAATTGGAGAAAAACACATCAGGAGAGAATTGGCTGGGGGTCAGATCAAAGGTGCTATCAATGAAGAGCCTTTTACATGATGTGACATAAAAGAGTATCGCACATTGAGCCAATAAAGCTTTACTGGGATGAGACTCAACATCCTTCTAGAAAAAGATGTAATACAAGGTTAACATTTCAAAATAATCTAATCTTACACCTCTTCTACCTTCCCATCGGCTTCCACGTCGCATCTGTTCTGGAAATGGCAAAAAAGTAACTGTAAACTGCAATAAATTTTCCCCGGTGAGGCCAAGAATCCCAGAAATGACAAAACTGTTATATTGTGCTTAGACTCTTCTGGCCAGGCTGGAACTGCACATCTCCACGAGGTACTGAAGGTTCTATGGTGATGTCATGGGCTGGGGGGTGACCGTTGACAGTTGGCGTCAGCTGTGTCTGGCAAAGCTGTCGTGTGGGGTTTCTCTCCTGACGATTAAACTCCAGTTCAAAGGAATCCATCGTTGTGTCTTGATTAAATCCACAACAATTTTGGCGACGATCGGCCAGACACAAGGCTGTGTCAGAGAGAGGAAAAACCCCAACGAGGAACCCAACTCGTCGAGTGAAGCAGCGGACGCGAGAAGCGACGGGCAGGGAAAGGTTGAAACGCGATGTCACCAAAGGAGATGAAGACACGCGGAACACCCTGCAAGCTGTGAGAAGGGAGAAGCAGACGGAGGAGTCGTGCCGAGAAGGAACGCGTGAGTCACCAACAGCATGGAGTGCACTGCATCGTGAACAGAGGAAAGCTGCAGCGGTAAGGAGAGTACGGCGGGGCAGCAAGCAGTGCAGAGAGGAGGCGTAAGTGACAGCGCAGAGTGAGCAGCGCAGTGAAGAGAGCGCTGCGGGCGTGGAAGAGACGCCGTGACACTGAGGAGCGCGTAAGTCTTGAGAAGGAGTGCTGCGCATAGAGAAAAGCCATACTGGTAAGGAGTGAACGGCGGGGCAGCGAGCAGGACAGTGGGCACAGAGGAGGCATACATTTCTTAGGAGTGTGAAGAGAGTGGACGGAGGCGTAGGGCAAGAGATGGAGTGCAGTGCTGAAAACAACGATAGAAGCCATACTGGTAAGGAGAGAACGGCGGGGGCAACAAGCAGGGCAGAGAGGAGGTGCGGAGGAGGCAGCAGGAAAGGAACTGCCGGTGTAAAGAGTGCAGTGAGCAGTGCGATACTAGAAGGATCAAACAGGCAAGGCATGCACAAAAACTTTACCGCGTAAGCTGCGCAGCAGACAATCAGGACTTGGTGTGGCAGGGCAGTATCGGAGTCCTCGTATGCTGTGTGGCAGGGCTGCTGAGTCGAGGAAGATCATTCGTAGATGGGTGTTGCACAGTGATTGGTTGCAATACGTTTAAGGAAAAGTTTCGCATTGACAGGGTGACCTATTTGTGTTTGCTGCCATCTTGTGGAGAAAGATAAAATAGAAAAAATCTTAAAAACATGGATGTAAGCACTGCCATAGTAACACCACCTCCGTTCCTTATGTCACCTGGGGAACCTACAATAGAGTGGGAGGACTGGATAGATTGCTTTGAGAATTATCTCATAGCTTTAGATGGCGAAACGTTTCCAGCAATAAGGAAAAAAGCATTGCTATTGGGTTCATTAGGTAAGGAAGGTCAACATATTTTCAAATATCTTCCACCTGTAGGGAATACACAAAGTGGAGAGATGGAGGATGTATATAAGGAGGCTGTCCTGAAACTTCAAATAAGGTTTGCCAAGCAAGTCAATGTGGTCATGAGGCGGCATAAATTCTATACACAACCCCAACGCTCAAATGAGGGCATAGATGACTTTGTGGCAAGATTGAGGGAACTCTCTGCAAAATGTGAATTTGGAGGCATGCAGGAGGAAATGATAAGAGACCAATTGATTGTGCAGTGTAGCAGCAAGAAGATTCAAGAGAGGTTGTGGGCGTCAAGCAACCCCACTCTTAAAGATGCCATAGCTATCGCAAAGGTAGTGGAGGAATCGGAGAGGTGCATGCGCGAAATGAAGAGCAATACTAGCTGCAATAAAGAGAGTGAAGTGGCACTTCTGGATGACGACTCTGAGGGAGTCAATGTGGTCAAAAAAAAAGTGCAGCCGACGGCAGGCGGAGGGATGGATAAGAAGCTCACAAGGGAAGTTTGGTGGTCGCCATTGCCTCAGGTGTGGGAGCAGCTACCACATGGCAGATTCAAAACAGTGTTACGCTGTTGCTAAAGACTGTCTCAAGTGTGGTAAGAGGGGGCATTTGGCACGCATGTGCAAACAACAAGAGAAGAAAGTGGGTTGCGTGGAGGATGAACAGACAAGCTACCGAGTAGTAGTTGTAGAGGATAACGCAGAAATAGCGGAAGTGGAAGGGAACGAAAAGAGACGGATACGACCCAAAGCAGACTTTGAAATCAATGGTCGACAAGTCTCATTAATGGTCGATACTGGATCACTTTATACAATCATTCCTTTGACTGTGTTTGAGAAAACTTGGCCTGGAGAGATTTTGACTAAGTCAGATGTCCTACTAAAGGGTTATCAAGGAGGCAACATCAGTGTAGTGGGGTGCATGGCAGCCAAGATAGAATTTGAAGGAAGACACACAGTTGGGAAGGTATATGTGGCCAAGGAAGGTCCACCCATTCTAGGTTGGACACACCAATATGACTTGGATATCAGGGTAAATCCCAGGGCTGATGTGCCAGTCATGGTTGTAGATACATTGGATTTGAAGGAACTGCTTGAGGAGCATCGTAGCGTGTTCGAGACAAGGCTGGGGGAATTCAAGAACTATGAGCATGAAATAAAACATGAAAAAAACTCAATACCGATAACGCATGTGGCAAGAAGGGTTCCCATGGCAGCCAGGGCAAAGGTGAAAGAGATCATTCAACAACTATTGGACGACAAGGTGATAGAACCTGTTGAGGCGAGCGAATGGTTATCTCCGGTCGTGATAACCAAGAAGGCTGATGGGTCTCTCAGGTTCTGTGTGGACTTGAGAAGTTTGAATGGAAATGTAATAATGGACAAATTTCCCTTGCCAAATATAAATGAACTGGTACTAATGTTGGATGGTGCAAAGGTTTTCTCGAAGTTGGATATGAGGAGTGCATATCACCAAGTTAAGCTTAGTGCAAAGTCCAAACATCTCACGTCTTTTATTACTGGTGAAGGCACCTTTCAGTTCAGCAGACTTCCTTTTGGGTTATGTTCTGCTGCAAGTGTTTTTCAGCGCTTAATGTCATCAGTTCTTTCAGGGGTGGAAAAGGCTGTTGTGTTTCAAGACGACATCCTGGTGTTTGGAAAGGATGTGTGTGAGCATAATCAAACGTTAGATAAAGTGTTGACTCGCATTGCTAAAGCAGGTTTGACCTTGCGTAGAGAAAAGTGCAAATTCATGACGCAAGAGGTGGAGTATTTGGGGCATCTTGTTACAAGGGATGGTGTCAAACCAAAAGCCAATTTAGTTAGTGCCATTGTGAATGCACAAGTGCCACACGATAGAGACACCCTGAGATCCTTTATGGGTCTTGTGGAGTATTATTCAAAATTTGTATATGATTTTGCTCACAAAACTGAACCTTTAAGAGTGTTACTAAGACATGGGAAAAGGTTTGTGTGGGATGAATCACAACAGTGTGCCTTCAACATGATCAAGGAAGATATTGCACACGCAGAGGTGCTAACTCCGTTTCATCAAGGGGTTAATACCACAGTTACTGTTGATGCCAGTGCGGTTGGCTTTGGTGCTGTCCTAGCGCAGATGCATGGGAAGCAAGAGAAAACAGTTGCATTCGCATCACGCTCCTTGAGTGAAGCGGAGCGTAACTACTCTGTAATTGAGAGGGAGGCCTTGGCGGCGGCATGGGCTACAAATCATTTCAGAGTGTTTTTGTGGGGCAGTGGATTTAACTTGCGCACTGACCACAAGCCACTATTGAAAGTACTGGGCCCGGGTGGCATAAAAAACTGTTCGGGGAGGCTGGCTAGACTTGCAGTCAGATTGCAAGAGTTTGACTGTAAGGTCGAATATGTTCCTGGGTGGAGGAATAGGGTTGCAGACTGTTTGTCAAGGCTTCCGGATAAAGCAGCAGTTGTGTCAGACTTACCCACTGAGGAGGTGGTGGCAAATATTGATGACGCCATGGAAGGGTTTGCCAATGCCATTCCAAGACAAACCTGGGTCAAGGAAATGGAAGAGGATGCAGCTTTGACTGGTGTTGTGCGATTGATGAAAGGCAGTATGAGGAGAGAAAGCAGTCTTCCGGAAGGGGTGAGACCGTTTTTGAAGGTGGTGGATGAATTATCCATAACTGATGATGGGATGATCATGCGGCAGGACAGATTTGTGCCACCTTCTGGTTTACATGCAAGACTGATTGGTTTGGCGCATGAAGGGCATTTGGGGCAAACCATGACCATAAAGAGATTGAGGGAGAACTATTGGTGGCCTTGCATGGATCGACAGGTCAAGGATTGGGTAGAGAGGTGTGAAGCATGTAAGGAATCAGAAAAACGATTGAGGGTTGGTCTGGGATCCTGTAAGGAGTCTCAGCATGTATCCTTAGCGGAGGAGGTTTGGGAGAAGGTGTGTTTGGATTTTATTGGGCCATTTGCATTTCTGCCGGAAAAAGAGAGGTATGCAGTTGTGTTAGTTGATGCAAAGTCCAAGTGGGTTGAGGTTGCGTTCATGAGTAGTATTACCACTGCCGCAACCATTGGTGTCTTGCGTGAGGTGTTCAAGAGGGAAGGCCTTCCATCTGTACTCCTTACCGATAATGGTACTCAATTGACTTCTGGTGAAATGAAATGCTTCTTGGAATCTGTGGGAGTCAAGCATTCTTGTTGCTCATTGTATAACCCGCAGGGAAATGGATTGGTTGAGAGAATCAACAGAATGGTGAAAGGCACGATGCAATTAGCACATAGTGCAGGTTTGTCTGTGCAGGCTGCGGTTAGTGAAATGCTTTGGGCCTATCGCTCGACCTGCAATGGAAATTTGGGTAAGAGTCCATTTGAGTTGATGCGTGGAAGGGCAGCTGGTACTAAATTAGTGCCGTCATGGATGCGTGGAACCTCGGTGTTGGGTAGTTTGGCCAAGAGTACGAATACTAAACAGGACAGGCGATTCATTGATGTAGGAGATTGGGTTAAAGTTAGGCCTGGAGGCAACAGCAAGTTTTTGAGTAAGTTTAAGGGACCTTTCAAAGTCAAGGCTGTAGGAGGCAATTGGGTCAAGTTAGTAAATGGCCAAACATGGAATTTGAGGCGTGTTGCATTATATCAAAGGCAGGGTTGTAATCAGGAAAGGAATTTAGAGCAGGAGAGTGAAGCTGGTGTGTGTTCACCGTGGTTGATGATGAGCGATGGTGAATTTTCAAGGGGGCAGTCTGATGTTTGTTTGCCATCTGGTGAGGGTGCTGGGAATGATGGCGAATTTGTGACTGCCAGAGAGGGAGATGAGTTGGTGGGCTCATCTCTGGGCTTGAGGGAGGCCAGGGAAAGAAGAGCTCCGGCATATTTGGGTGACTATGTTGTTTGATTTGTTCATGTCTTCTTCTTTCGGTTCCTATTTCTTCTTTTCTTTTTTCTTTTCTTTCTTCTTTTCATTTTCTGTTTTTACCTTTCATTTGTGTTCTCACTTTGAATTAGAGTAAGATGGGGAGATGTGTTATATTGTGCTTAGACTCTTCTGGCCAGGCTGGAACTGCACATCTCCACGAGGTACTGAAGGTTCTATGGTGATGTCATGGGCTGGGGGGTGACCGTTGACAGTTGGCGCCAGCTGTGTCTGGCAAAGCTGTCGTGTGGGGTTTCTCTCCTGACGATTAAACTCCAGTTCAAAGGAATCCATCGTTGTGTCTTGATTAAATCCACAACAAAAAAAGAAGTGGTACCTGCTGAAAATAAATCTGCTGAAATGCGAACAATACACCTTTCCAAGTACCGGCAACACTGAGTTGTTGCTAAAGATTTGTAAGCTTTTGTAGCAATTCCAGAAATGTCATATGAGCCACAAAACCACTCATAAAAGCGTGGAATTGTCCAGCTGATGCAAAAATGAAATCAGTTATCATGAGCCTGTCACAATGACTTTGTCTTCCGTTTGTTCTTGGAAATGTACAAAGGAACATGGCATTATCAGTACAATATGCTGATAAATATTAAGAAGATCTTTTTAACACGGAGGAAATTAGTTAAATAAATGATCGAATATACAAATAGGAATAAATACAGGTTGCAAATGAGTGGAAGGCATTGACCTAATCGGGTTGTGTCTCTCAGTTTGAGGAGTCATCAACAGATGGAAGAGAGATTGGGATGTCATTGATAGTTGTAAAAGAGTCAGAAAAGAAACCTGTAATTGTTAATCTTCAGCTACCAGAGCTAATGAATTTAGGGATGGGCGCAACTCACAGAGTTTCACTCTGCGGAATTCGCAGAGTTACAGAAAAACTCCGAGAAATTCAGCAGAATTTTGCCAACGGGCAGAAAATATGCTGCTCGCAATGGTCAGGCTGCAATTTAGCGCCTTTAGTGTGAGCAGTGCTGAAAATCAGCATGAACAGCATAATGCATAGTGCAAGAAAGCGCACCCATTCAAGTTGATTTTGCTGCCACTCGTGTAGAAAATCTACTCGATTTGCAGCAAAACTACTCCGACAGCAGCCCTCTCTGACCCAACCGCTCATGTCTGCTGGCACCAGGAGTCGGCAAATCTCTCTTGTGCTTGCAAGCGTGCATTGTGGATCCTCGTGTTGTCTCTGCGAGGCGCGAACTGCAGAATAATTCCATCACGCACTGATTAGTTGGAATTTGGCTGGAACTCTGCATTACAAGTGTAACGCAGTTACCCAAATTCTGCCAATTCCGCAAGCACAGGCCTAATAATGATGCCTTTTGTGTCCGTCTTGGGAGATGCACCTGGATATCATTACACACCTGAAAAGCACACAAGGTCTTCAGGACAAGCTTGTAAGAATGCATTTGTTTAGAGAGTAAATATAGAGTAATAGAAATGGTCTTCAGCTAAAAAAAAAAGTAAAAGCTGCGAACATAATTTGGCGAGCTATTCATAGGTCTGTATAAAGCACACTTTACTATCGATTCAGAATCTGTAAGACCAAGACGTGTATGTTAAAGTTTGGATCACCAGGAGCTTATTTATGAGCCCTTTGCACCGCCGTTGCATCACTTTTTGTGACACTGCGGTGGCGTAAAAAATGCGCCACGTTGCGCCATATTTACAAAGTGATGCGTCACTTTGTAAAGCCCTGCGCTACATTATACCTGCGTCAGGTATAATGTGTGCAGGGTGGGCGTTTCCCCGCAAAAAAGGGTCATAGAAGTGGCGCAGAAGATTTCACTGCACCACTTCTAGGAGGCCACTGTGTCAAAATCTTACACCTGCCTCACAGCAGGCGTAAGACTGTCACAGGCACCTTTAGCATGGGACTTGCCCATGTGTAATGACCCATTGCTGAAGTAGCATCACTTTTGCGACACACTCAAGCAATGCGTCATTACTGCGCCTACAGCTACGTCAGGAATACTGACGTATCTGTAAATCCATGTGACATGGAGCGCCGTACAGTAAATACGGCGCATCCATGGTGCCGCTAGGAGGGCGCACTGAAAAGTGTTGCATCGCTGTTTTCACACATCGATGCAACACTTTTCATAAATGAGGTCCCCATTATTTTGCTACATTGTGAATCATCAGTACCTAATCGACTTGGACCTATGATTTGTCTTGGATGCAGAATTCCTTAAAAACTTTGGCTTGTTTGGTAAACACTTTTTGATAAGTTCCTTCCAGATGGTTTGTCACCCCAACTAATATGAGTTGGAACAACCATAGGATACCTAAGCATTGAGCTCTTGTTTATTGATTTTTTTAATTTTAAACTTTCTTTTTCGTTTTAGCAAATAAGGTACCGTACATACTCAACAATCTTTTATCACATGTTGATCATTACATTCCATTTACGTACAGTGGTATATTCAAGCCTCAGCAGATTCCATTTTACAAGGTGTGATCCCAACAAAAGTACCATGTCCAGAAGGGATTACCCTCTGTTCGGCCGTATGCGCAATGTCTACTCCTTGCATTCTGGACTCTGCAATCATTCTTTATTGTTCAGGTTGTGTGTCTGCTGGGTCAGATAGTTCAAGTAGGTATGTGCGTAACAGCTGCCATATGTCCATTGGCCTAGTTGTTGGTGGCTGTAAATGCGCGTAGAGTTCACTATTCGTATTGCAATATATCGAGCTGTTAAACCATGCCTTTTGCCCTGGTGGGTGTCTACTTCCCCAATGTATGGCCACCTCCCTTTTAGCAAGAATTAGCGCCATGGCTACAAATCGGCGTGATGTTTTTGGGACATTGTGTACAAACCCAAGGAGCGCCATCCGTGTATCAGGTGTGAATGCGATTTGAGTCATTTGTGACAATTGCACAAAGATGGCCCTCCAGTATTCAGCCAATTTTTCGCAGGTCCATGTCATGTGAGCGAAATCGGCGGATGGAGCGTGACATTTGGGACATGTGTTGGGGCGGAAGGGGTCCATTGGGTGCACTTTGGTTGGTGCAATGTAAGACCACCATAAAAACGTAAAATGTAACAGTTTGTGTCGATGATTAAGGGATACCATGCATGTCTGCATACATCAGTGATGCCATTGAAAATCAGTAAGAGGGTAACCAAGGTCCTGCCCCCATGTGGCACGAACCCCTCTATCTCGAGCAGGGAGCAATGGTAGGCATGATTTGTACAGTTTGGATATTAAGTGATCACCACCCGTGTCTGTGTGTTGAAATTAAGATTTTAAGAAAGAAAGAAACCTACAAGTGGCTCTAAACAGTTGATGTCAGTGTGGATCTTTCCATTATATACATCCAAATGATGTAACCACAAACATAGTTCCACCCTTGATTACAAAGCTAATGAAAAGTGTATGTTTGTAAGGAAGCACTTTTTATTGATAGTCACTATTTAAGTACACAATTCTTTATTGATTTGAGTCATCTTGAACTCTGGAAGGTGCAATACAACTGTCATTGAATCCATTGTAGGCCTACAAATTCACTCTTAAGGGAACTATTAAGACTTTCTCCAATTAATGACAAAACATAAAATATGGAAAAGGTCCATGGTAATTTGTTCATGTGGAACATGTCCTCTAACACAGCAACTTATGATTCCCCTTAGCTCTGAGTATTGATGACACAGCTATGAGGTGTTTTGTGTAACACCACAGTCCTGAGGATAAGCTGAAAGAAAATTAAATGAACAGGTAAATGGAATTCTCCAATTACAATTGAAAGAACCTACTATGATCTCCACATATTGGAACTAACAGGTAAACTCTGCAGGTGCAGCATTTCCATTCTGTCTTGTGTGAGTAGAAAGAACTATTATTTACACCTTAAAGTGGCAAAATAATAGAAAGATATTGAAATCACATATGTTTATTACTTGAAAGTAATTTATTATTATTTTTTTTACAATAAAGGTGTTGCTTAGAACCCATTGATGTACAAAAGTGCAGTTTCTGTTACTTCAGTTTGCAAAAACTCTTCCACTGTATGATAATGGACCAAGACTGAATCTTTTTCTGAGAAATAGAGACGATTAGGTAATTATATTGGGACAGGAGTAACATTTAATTCTATAAAGTCCAAACTGTTTGAAGAACCCAAGGATCTTATGGAATATTTTAGGGATTATGAAAAGGTAAACTCACTATGGAAAAGGGTAGCTGTTCTTTGACCTCTTGCAAAGTCATATTGAGAACCTCTGTGGGAAGAGGACTTGTCTTTGATTTTGTTATCAATGAACAGCACTTTTATCACCATGTTGGAAATGATTGCCAATGAATAAATATCTGTTAGAGAGACCCCTGTTTCTACCGGCCCTGTCAAAAACTCGGGGGCTGAAAACTCTTGTTAAGGAGGATGCAGCTCTTTTTCTTTGAGGTGAAAATGACAACATACTTCCCCATTTCACAAAATGGTCACTAAGCTGATGACCATGAGCAATAGAACTAGCCTTAAAAATAGATAATTCATCACGTTGACCAGGAACAGTCTTTTTCTTTTATCTCTACACAAATGGCAGGATTGGCATTGCCTAAGAAGCACAGTGTTTTGAGCCTAATTAAAAAATACCAGGTGTCCCTCCTCTGTAGTCTGCTCATGAAGCTCACATATCTAAATAGGTAGTCCAGAATTATGTACTTTAATTAGTAGTCCTGAATTCAGTACCTTACTATGCACAACAGTCTCTTATGTTCCCTTTTTGGGATGTTTATCATTTTCAAAGGAGGAGTGCTAGTTTTGGATGAATTGACAGTGTTAGAACTGCTCTGTCTGGATTTGAGAGCCTAGAGCATTTTGTTTACTCCCTCGCCACAGTCCCCCGCATCCGGAAAACGACCGCCGGCGGCAGATCCTTCTCCCACCTCGCCGCCAAGACCTGGAACACCCTCCCCACCAACCTCCGACAGACCCAAGACCTACTGGCCTTCAGAAGACTCCTCAAGACCTGGCTCTTCGATCAGTAGCAGCACCACCCCCCTCTTCCCCCAGCGCCTTGAGACCCTCGCGGGTATGTAGTGCGCTTTATAAGTGACATGATTGATTGATTGATTGATTGACTTGTAATAGGATGGGCAGGATATCTGTCATCTTTTGACCAGAGTATCTCATCCATCAAACTCAAGACTCTAAATATTTTTGATGTGGAGCGAGCGCAAAAGTAGAGTTCTACGAAAAGGAGGCAAGAGCATTAAATAATGTACATAGCAAAGGTGCCTACTTATGTTTAGTGTTTTACAAGAGGGAAAAGAGAGACCACATAAAATAGAAGCATTTCAGCAGCAAAAGCTCACCACAAGGGTATCTCACACAAAGTGAGAATAGCGTGCTGTTTGCTTGCGTTGCTGACATGATTTTGTGCATATGAACTGTTGTTGCAGTCATTTCATTTCATTCTGAGTAGAATTTGCTGCTGTCAGGTTGCTTTGTTTTCATTGTATCCTAGTTCCAGTTTCCCACAGTAAACACAGATTGGGCCTGATTTACAGAAAAACCTGTAAACCTCTTCATCCTAGACTTATGCATGCAATGTCTGTACATTTTCACATTTATAGTGATTTAGAAAAGTTATAGGAGAAAGTCTAGAAATAGTTTTTTCAGCAATGCTCCTAGCTCTCCGTGTATACTGTAGTGGATTTTTCACATGGTGTACCTTAGCCAACAGTAGGCATGGAGGAGTATACAAAAGCATATGTCGTCTATTGGTAGACCTCACATCCTTGGCGTGGCATTCCCCCAGACGTTTTGCCTTCACCCCTCCTGTTTTTCTGAATTCGTTTTTACTGGCCTTAGGACTCAGCACACTTTACCACTGCTAACCAGTGCTGAAGTACTTGTGCCCACTCCTGCGACATGGTAATATTTGCTTACATCTAATTAACATATTTAATTTACTTATACGTTCCTAGTAAAGTGGTATATCATATACCTAGGGCTCATAAATTAACTGCTACTAGTGGGCCTGCACCCCATAGTGTGCCACCCACTTAAGTAGCTCTTTAAAAACATGTATCAGGTCTGCCAATGCAGCCTGGATGGGCAGTTTTAACTGGCAATTCGACATGGCAAACTAAACCTTTTCCCAAGCCTAAAACTCCCTCTTTGATACATATATGTTACCCCTAGGGTAGGCCCTAAAAAGCCCTTGGGGCAAGGTACATTGTATTTAAAGAACGGTACATGTACTTGCAAGTTTGACATGTCCTGATAGTGAAATACTCTCAAATTCGTTTTTCACTAATCTAATGCCTCTCCCATTGCATTGGGTTACCTTATTACATTTAATAGCAGGTAGAGATGTCATGTTTGGTGTCTGAGGAATTGTAATTTAAATCACAATTCAGAAAATGCCACTTTTCTCTTGCTAGGATAGTCTCCATCTTGGCTTGGAGGGGCTGCACCTTGTCCCCGCCCACCAGGAGTCCCACATATACCACAGTACCCTGCCCTATCTGGCACTTACTGGCTTTGATAGTCAGGCCTGCCTGCTGCGGAGCCTCAAGCGCCTTCTGCAGGTGAAACAGGTGTTCCTCCCAGCTGGAGCTGAAGACAGCTCTGCCATGCAGGTAGGCGGCACAGAATGTCTCCATCCCAGTCAGGGCCCTGTTGACCAACCACTGGAAGGAGGCACGGGCATTTTCCTACCAACTTGGCCCTCTGGGAGAGAAAATGAGGGCCTCTCTTTAGCCCCCTCAGTCAGGGCAATCTGCCAGTACCCTGATGTTAAGTCAAAGGTACTCAGGAACTTGGCAGCTCACAGCCTGTTGATGAGCTCATCAGCTCGGGAGATTGGGTGAGCATCAGTTTTGGTAACTGAACTGAGCCCCTTATAGTCCATGCAGAACCTGAGTTCTGGGGTGGCACTTGATGGGGCAGCTTTGGGTACCAGCACCACTGGGCTGGCCAGAGACTATTGGAGTACTCAATCGCCCCCTATTCAAGCATCTTGGAGACTCCCTCCTTAATGTTCACCATCACCTTATCAGACAGTCTCTAAATTGTGTTCTTTACAGGCATTGGGTACCCTTAAGCTGTTATTGGGGGTCTTGAGGTCCACCAAGAAGATGACCTACCCCTGTCTCTCCTTCACCTCATAAGGACCGGACAAACTGTCTTGGAGGGCCCTGTGTTCCACTGGCTCCATTACCCACACTTTATCTCTAGGCTGAAACTGAACCACAGGGGTCTTATGGTCATACCAGAGTTTCATTACTTCCTGACTTGCCTCCAGATTCTCTTTGGAGTTCTTCCAGAAGTGCTGCATCTGGTTTCAGAGAGCCAGCATGTAGCTGTCTACATCCTGGGAGGGGGGGGGGCTTCTTGGGAGTTTGTTCCCTTCCCTCCTTTACCAAACCGAGAGGTCCCGTAACAGGGTGACCATAGAGGAGCTCAAAGGGGCTAACACCGACTTCTCTCTGTGGCATCTCCCTGTAAGCAAACAACAGGTGTAGTAAGAGGAAATCCTACTTTGGCCTCATGGGCTTAGGCAGGCCCATAATCATGCCATAGAGGGTCTTGTTGAATCTTTCAACAAGCCCATTTGTCTGAGGGTGATGGGTGTAACCAGTAGGTTACCCCACACTCATCCCACATGGACTTCATGTACGCTAACATGAAGTTGGTGCCCCTTTCAGACACCACTTCCTTGGGGAACCCCACTCGGGTAAAAACCCCCATCAAGGCCCTAGCCACTGCCGGTGCAGTTACAGATCTCAGAGGTATGGCCTCTGGGTATCTGTGGCACTGCCCACCCAAACCTGGATAAACATGTTGCCTAAGATGGTTTTAGGGCCCAAGAGCCCAACACTGTTAATGCCCATCATTTTAAAGAGAGGTCAAATGATGGGTAGGGTAAGCAGGGGAGCCTTTAGCTTTTTTTCTGTCTTCACACAGTCAGAATATGATTCCGCCAGATACAGGGGCTTATCAAGGTCCTCCATTGTGGTACACACCACGGTGATACTACACATTTATTTGTATGTTGTCCATAACATATTGAATTTTTTTCTGATGTTTATGAGAAGATTTGCTGTCTACGCCAGATTTTGTACTTTTGCCTCTTTCGCACTTCTATGCCGTCTACAACTTTCCATAGCAATAGCAACGCACGACTATTCCCTAAGTGCTGCTTTCTGAAGTGGAACAAAACATCAGTTACGACTGGGTTTCGGCATACTCTTCAAAGACTGAGAATCTCAGCCTTGAAAAAGTCACTGTGTGACAAAACACATGTCGGCTGTTATCCAGTATTTGGAACTGAAGAAATATGAATTTGATGAAACTTGAGTGTACTGAAGATCACCTAATCTACATACCTCTACAAGAAAATTCTCTTCTCAACACAAGGCCTTACTGTTTGGACGTATACGTTGTTTTACACATTGAGTGCTTTGGTTTTCCTTATTATATGACTGTCGCATTGGATCTATGGTCCTATTGTGAACTCACACCTATGATAGTAGGGTGTGTGATAACCTCAGAAGCACCATCTCGGAATTTGTTGTTCTCTGCATCTATTACTGCATTTCCACTATAATTTGTATATTGATACAAGGTGCAATATTTAGTCCGCTACTACCTTCTCTTCTATTTTTTAGCTTTTTTCTGTCTTCCCACTGGCTTGGTAGGTGGGACAGAACCTACAGAATGTATTTGAAGCTGTCTTCATCCGGGGCCAATAAAAATGGGTGTCATGCCTGGCAAAGATCTTTTCCTGCCCCAGATATCCTGACAGGGGTATATAATGAGTGAGCCCCAGTAGGAAGGCCCTGTAGCACTGGGGGGCTACAAACACTTGGGTTGCCCCAGGAACCTTAGGCGCACTGTATAGGAGGTCATTCCTCCAATATATGAGGTCATCTCCACAGGTGTCACCAGGTCCCTGGGCCTCAGCCTGTCACCTTAAGCCCTCTAGTGTTAGGCACTCCTTCTGCTCTTTACAGAATTCCTCCCTGGTTGGCTCACCCCGACTTGCCATCCAGCAAGCTCGGGCAGGTCTCCCAGGGCGGCAATATCTTCCCTGGTAGGCTCCAGGGCTGCCTCCTCAGGTGCCTCTTCAACCTAGAATGCAGGAGTTTCAGGCACTGGTTTTCCACACCCCATGCCCTTCCTCTTTTTGGCAGTGGCCTGGGCCTTTTTTCCAGGTTCCAGGCTACAGACGTCCTTGACTCACCTCATTGGCAGCCATGGACTGTGTAGTCATGCAGACCCAATCAGGCAACACTAATAATTCCAGGTGTGACCTGAGGTCCACTTCCTTCCAGACAGTGTGCTCCAGATCATTGCCTATCAAACAATCAACAGGAATTGCAGGACTCGTAGCTACTTTTAGAGAACCCGAGACCCCCCGCTCAAGGGAACCAGAGCCACAGGGAGTGACTCTCATGGTTGTCTGCCACTATAACCAGGTGGAATGTATTGGTTATCACCTGGTCTGAGGATACCAGATGACACCTTACAGGAGTCATGCTGGCTCCTGTGTTCCTTAGAGCCTCAACCCTCTGCCCATTGATGGTGACCCACTGCCTGTACTTAGAAGTATTGGAAGGCATGTGGGCTTTTGGCACCATCTCCTTGTCTCCCAGGAACACTAACTGTGACAATCTCCGCCCCAAGTGCCACATTAGCCAACCCGGGGATCTGCCCACCAGTTAGGACACTTGCCTTCCCCTTTCACGTGCCCAAACTTGTAGCACCCTTGGCACTTGGGGACAAACTTACTGGTCTTCTTATTCCAGAAGCCATGGTGAGAATGGGTCTGGCTTCCCTTCTCCTGTCAACTGTTTTCATGGCCTTGAGATAACTCCTTTTGTTATTCTTCTCCCACTCTCCTCTTTCTTCTGTGGAGACCCCAACCATTACTATTAACCAGGTGTTGGAGCAGCTCTGTGAAACAGGCATTGAGCATTGCTCTCTTAGAATCAGGTAGGGCAGCCCAATATAGTCATTAACTTTGCTGGGAGTTTGTGGCTGTTCCTGAACCTAAGGAGGTACCTCTCAGGGGTCATCCCAAACTTGGCTAGTAAAATGGCCTTCATGGGAGCATTTGATCCCCGACCCCTAGTGTCTGTAGGGTGTCCCTCAACACTGTGGGCATATGTTTCCACAACCTTGTTCCTCAATCCCTCTCTGGAACCCTCTGCATTTTGACCAGCAACTTGAGATCTGCACTTTGCGCAACAGCATTGACAGCCCACGGTGACCGTCATCGCTAAGCTCCAGCAACGACCATCCATGACGCCCAACAGGATCTTCTCATGACAGCGACGAATGTCTGCGATGCCCAGCCTGTGCTTTGCTCTACAGCAATGGACATCCATGACGCTGTCCCCTCGTGGCCTCCTCCACCACGAACTGGATTCTTTGCACTAGACTTTGGAAGGTAACTTTTTCAGCTGGACTAATCTAGTCCCTATAACCGGCCCGGGTTCCATCGCGGTCGGTCTTAACTTGGGATTTTCACCTGGTCAAGCCCGACCAGATAACCGGAAATGGCGCTTTTTGCTTTTAGGCGTTGTACTTACCTTAAATCTTTGAAACAGCATTTCTCCATTTCTGCTGATTGGATTTTTGTTGTTTTGATTTTATTAAAGTTTCCTCTATTTTTTTCTAAATTGGTGTGGGATTTTTCTTGTGCTATGTTTTTCACTTTATTACTGTTTGTGTGCTGCAAAAATACTTTTCACATTGCCTCTAAGTTAAGCATGACTGCTTTTGTGCCAAGCTACCAGAGGGTTAATTTAGTGACTTTTGTGGTTCACCCTGACAAGGAGAGTGGCTGTTGCTTGAGAAGAGCTCACAACCCCCTCAATCAACAACCCAATTTCCCCCATCTATGATTTATTTCCTCATCATTACCCATGAAATATGAAGGTGTATCTTTTCCTTTCCCACCGTAGAAAGTCACTTAGGGACATGTTTACTATTATTTCATGCAACACAGTGCAGCAAGTGAAATTACTGTGCTATGTTCTGTGAAAGAGAAAGAGCAAAACTGTGCCATAGTTTCAAAAATACACCGCTGGCACACTTGTGGCTCTCTAGCGTCAATGCAGGCATATCGCAAGTGTGCCTGCGTTGTGGTCAGGATAGTTTTTGCTGCAGAATGGCATACCTTCCTGCCCCTAAATTTCCTAAATTGAGACTATTTCCTCTTTAAATGTGTGTTGCATAATTCAGCACACATGCAAAGAGGAACAAACGAGGAGAAATAAACATATTTCTCCTCGTTACGCTGGCCTCAGGTAGGTGCACCATTTTGGTGCAAACCCAAGTCTTTGTAAATATAAGTTTGCATCAAAATATATAGGTGGATGCAAGGGAATGCCCATGCACCACCCATGCAACTCCTACCTGATATAAAGTAATGCAAGGCAGTGCTATATGCTGAGTTGAGGTTTTTTTCTCCAAAGCCACACAAATCAAGATTTGTGAGGCTTTGTAAACCCCAAAATAAATGATGCCTCGGGCTGTGACACAAAATCTTAGTAAATCTGGATCTCAGATCTCAAGCCTTAGTTCTGCCTATCCCAGAAGTAAATATGTGTGTGTTTCTTGGGTGAGAAACTACCTGCAACATGTTTTTTTTTTTTAATAAATCTTTTTATTAAACAACAAAACGACATCCCAATCACAATTTCAGCAGAGTGATTCACATTTACATGATTGTGTGAACATTCATCACTGTTATACAATGAACAGTAATACAACAGTATAACGATCACTATGGAGTTACAGGATCTTCCAATGAAAGAACAGCTGGAGGTTCACAAATATTGCCACGGTAGTTATTCCACTTGCTCCAGATATCTATCCATTTCTTGGGGCACCCTCTAGAGACATACACATATTTTTCACGCAGCATGCACCAGTCCATGTCCGTTTTCCACCCAACAACGGTGGGTGGTGCCATGGCCCCCCACAGTCTTGCCAGGTTCTATTTGGCAACCATGAGTCCCAGGGTAACCCAAATACGATCCTTTCTACTCAAATCTGTGGGCTCCCAGACGTTTAGGAGACATCTCTTAGCCTCGATCCCAACCGCAAGCCCGAGGACCTCCCTCATACAAGCGTGTATCCTCCTCCAATATCTCTGTATGTATTCACACTCCCACAGGATATGCATAAAAGTGCTCTCTTGTCCGCATTGTCTCCTGCATAGGCCCTCTTCCGCCCTTCCCATGCTAACGAGCCTAGGCCCGGTGATGTAAATTCTATGTAGGATCTTCAATTGGACTAGGCGTAACCTGGAGGAGATTGCCACTTCCCTCGGTGAGGCCACTGCCTCCTGCCACTCCTCGTCATCAAGTTCCAACCCATCGCTCCCCCAGCGGTCACGGAGAACTTGGAGGGGGTCTGGTGTGTTATTGACCAACTTCTTGTACGTCAAAGAGACTGCCTTCGTGGGCAGGTAACCATCGAGCAGCCTGTCCTCAAGCGGAGATGCATCCGGGAGGGATGCACCCTTCTGCAATTGCGTCGTCAAGGCATGCCTCACCTGTAGATAGCGAAAATATTCCGAGTCGGTCAACTCATATTCTCGTTGCATAGCGTCAAAGGAGATTATTTATTTATTTATTTGAAAGGTTTTATATAGCGCTGGCTAGACCCGGAGGTATCAGAGCGCTTTACATGAGTATCAGACCATAGTTGCAGGTTACATCGTTACAAAGGTTGCACAGTTATTAGAGCATAGCTACATAGTTACATGTTAGGTCGAGACAAACAATAAGGACAATATACGTAAGGGAAAAAGCAGGCAAGGGGAGAGATTCAGGGGAGAGGGGGTAGGAGCAGGGGAAGTAGACAGAGAATGAAGGAGGGAAAGAGGAGGGGGAGGGTGAGAGACACAGCATGAAAGAAGAGGAGGAGGGTGACGGGGGCACAAACCGGTAGACGAGTAATAGCTGCGTCCAAAGTCCAGTAAGCTGTGATCCCTGGGGAAGTGGTATCATTCCCCCAACTCCGTTGCGAGAGGCTCCCTTTACGCAGTGGACTCTCGTCAGTGCCGGTCGCTCAACCCGCCGCGTGGCTCCTCCCGAGGTCACCCGGTCCCCCTGCTGCCACCGCCTGCTCGTTGCCACCTTGCTTCCGCTGTGCCCCTGATTCTGCTCTTGTGCGTTTGTATCCCTGCGTTCGTAATTGTATTTCTGCTGTTTTTTGCCTCTGTTATCGTGCTGTGCCCCTGATTGTCCGCTGTTATCCCCCTGCCTTTGTTTGTTTTGCTGACCCCCTAGCGCTTCAGCCGCCGTTCCCCGCTCCCTGCCGCTGCTCCCCGCGGCCCCGCCCCCTCTCCACCTGGTCCCTCTCCCATTCGCCACTCCGCTCCCACCTCCCAGCTGCTCCTCCCTCCCACTGGGCACTTAAGGACTCGGCCGTGCGACGGGGAGCTGTGACCAGCCTGACCTCGTCAGTGCCGGTCGCTCAACCCGCCGCGTGGCTCCTCCCGAGGTCACCCGGTCCCCCTGCTGCCACCACCTGCTCGTTGCCACCTTGCTTCCGCTGTGCCCCTGATTCTGCTCTTGTGCGTTTGTATCCCTGCGTTCGTAATTGTATTTCTGCTGTTTTTTGCCTCTGTTATCGTGCTGTGCCCCTGATTGTCCGCTGTTATCCCCCTGCCTTTGTTTGTTTTGCTGACCCCCTAGCGCTTCAGCCGCCGTTCCCCGCTCCCTGCCGCTGCTCCCCCGCGGCCCCGCCCCCTCTCCACCTGGTCCCTCTCCCATTCGCCACTCCGCTCCCACCTCCCAGCTGCTCCTCCCTCGCTCCGCCCCCCCCAATCGCCATTTATAGCTGAGTCCGCGCGTACGCGCAGCGTTCACGCGCAGCGGGCACGCCGATTGTGCGCCGAAGGCGCGCCAAAGGCAAGCCCGTCTGCGCCCGTCCGTGCCTGGACCGCGCCCAGCGCCAAACCCCCTGGCCCCCGCAGCAGCCAACCCACCCACCGGACTTATGACACCGCCACCCTCAACGCACTCAACACCCGCCGTATCCCCGGCTGCCACCGTGCCACCCCAGGACGCACCCACGGACCCTTCGCCTGCCAATCCTGCAAGTTCTCCTGCCTCCGGACCTGCACCGCACCCGCCAAGCCGAGCACCAGCAGCAACCACCTGAAGTGCATCCTGCTCAACACCCGCTCCGTCCACAGACACGCCGTGGAACTTTGGAACCTGCTCGACTCCACATCACCAGACGTCGCTTTCCTCACGGAAACATGGATGAACGCCTCCTCAGCGCCCGACATCGCCATCGCCATCCCGGACGGATACAAGATCACCCGAAGGGACCGCGCCAACCAGACCGGAGGAGGCATCGCCATCATCCACAAGAACACCATCCGCATCACGACCAACTCCGACGACACCTTCACAGCCGGCGAACACCTGCACTTCCAGATACACACCGACCCCAAGACCACCCTCAGAGGCACCCTCATCTACAGACCCCCAGGACCACGCACACAATTCAGCGAAGACATCGCCGACCTCATCAGCCCGCACGCCCTCCCCTCGGCTGACTACATCCTCCTTGGGGACCTCAACTTCCACCTAGAGAACAACAACGACCGCAACACCACCACCCTGCTGGACAACCTCGCCAACCTCGGACTCAAGCAACTGGTGACCACCCCCACACACCACGCCGGCCACACGCTTGACCCCGTCTTCTCCTCCAGCAAGGACATCTCCTTCAGCCACACCACCGAACTCCACTGGACAGACCACAGCTGCGTCCACTTCAGCTTCAGCAGGACCACCACGCACCACCACCCGCAACAGTTTCCACGCAGAAGCTGGAACAAGATCACCACCGACCAACTCACCAGATCCCTGAGCCAGAACCCTCCCGCCAGCTCAACGAACCCCAACCAAGCCGCCAGCAACCTCACAAGATGGATCACCAACTGCGCAGACGACCTCGCCCCATTGAAGACCCCCCAGTCAGACCCGGCAACAAGAAAGCATCCTGGTTCACCGACGAACTCAAGAAATCCAAGAAGAACTGCCGGGCCCTCGAGAAAGCATGGCGCAGAGACCCGACTGCAGACAACATGACCACCCTCAAGCACGCCACCCGAAAACACCACCAGCTGATCCACACCACCAAGAAAACCGCATTCAAGGAACGACTGGACAACAACGCCCACAACAGCAAGGAACTCTTCATCATCGTCAAAGAGCTCTCGAACCCCAGCGCCGGAAACAACGACATCACTCCCTCGCAAGACCTCTGCAACTCGCTCGCCTCGTTCTTCCACAGCAAGATCGCAGACATACACAACAGCTTCAGCACACAGCCGACGTACCCTACGACCGTTCCAACGTCCCCCACCTCCACCCTCCGAGCCTGGACCCCGATCAACACCGAAGACACTATCCGCACGATGAACTCCATCCACTCCGGATCACCAACCGACCCCTGCCCTCACCACGTCTTCAACAAGGCCGACACCGTCATCGCACCCCACCTCCGGGACATCATCAACACCTCCTTCGACACCGCCACCTTCCCAGAGAGCTGGAAGCACGCCGAACTCAGCGCCCTACTGAAGAAACCGTCAGCGGACCCCACCGACCTCAAAAACTACCGCCCCATCTCGCTCCTTCCTTTTCCTGCCAAAGTCATCGAGAAGACCGTCAACAGACAACTGGCCGCCTTCCTCGAGACGAATGGATCCCTCGACCACTCGCAGTCCGGCTTCCGGGCCAACCACAGCACCGAGACCGCCCTCATCGCAGCCACCGACGACATCCGAGCCCTGCTCGACAACGGGGAAACAGCGGCCCTCATCCTCCTGGACCTCTCCGCAGCGTTCGACACAGTCTGCCACCGCACCCTAGTGCAACGCCTGAACAACGTCGGAATCCAAGAGAAGGCACTGGAGTGGATCATCTCCTTCCTCGCCGGAAGAACCCAGAGAGTCCGCCTCCCCCGTTCAGTTCCGAGGCCACCGAAGTCATCTGCGGCGTACCACAAGGATCATCACTCAGCCCCACCCTCTTCAACGTCTACATGAGCCCCCTCGCAGCCATCGCTCGCCAACACAACCTCAACATCATCTCCTACGCCGACGACACCCAGCTGATCCTCTCCCTCACCAACGACCCCACAACCGCCAGAACCAACCTACATGAAGGGATGAAGGACGTAGCCGAGTGGATGAGGAACAGCCGCCTGAAACTGAACTCAGATAAGACGGAAGTCCTCATCCTAGGATCATCACCCTCCGCCTGGGACGACTCCTGGTGGCCCCCTGCCCTGGGCAACGCACCCAAACCAACGGACCACGCACGCAACCTGGGCTTCATCCTGGACTCCTCCCTCTCAATGACCAGACAAGTCAACGCCGTCTCCTCGTCTTGCTTCAACATCCTACGCATGCTGCGCAAGATCTTCCGGTGGATCCCCACCGAAACCAGGAAGACGGTCACCCAGGCCCTCGTCACCAGCCGACTGGACTACGGCAACTCCCTCTATGCCGGAACCACAGCCAAACTTCAAAAAAGACTCCAACGCATCCAGAACGCCTCAGCTCGACTCATCCTGGACATCCCCCGACACAGCCACATCGCCAGACACCTGAGAGACCTGCACTGGCTCCCCGTCAGCAAGAGAATCACGTTCCGACTCCTCACCCACGCACACAAAGCTCTCCACAACCAAGGCCCCAGATACCTCAACGACCGTCTGACCTTCTACACTCCCACCCGCCAGCTACGATCGACCAACCACGCCCTCGCCGCCGTCCCCCGCATCCGAAGGGCCACAACGGGAGGAAGATCCTTCTCCTACCTGGCTGCCAAGACGTGGAACTCCCTACCCATCCACCTCCGCCTTACCCAAGACCACCTCTCCTTCAGGAAGCAACTCAAGACCTGGCTGTTCGAACAGTAGCGGACCCCCCTCCCCCAAGCGCCTTGAGACCCTCCGGGTGAGTAGCGCGCTATACAAATGCTTGATTGATTGATTGATTGATTGAGAGGGGTCTCTGAGACTCCAAGGCCTACCTACTGGATCCTTCCCCAAAAAGAGGAGAGGGAGTGCTTTGGCAAAGGGCGCCATACCATACCTCAACTGTGAGTGGCTCCCTTGGCACTGTGGACTCTCTCAGAGGGATCACTGAGACTCCAGAGTATAAATAATTGGATCTTTCCCCAACAAGGGGAGAAGGAGTGCTTAGTTAAAGGGCACAAGGGACAGGGGGCTAGGCGGCGTAGCAGGCAAGGGGAGAGATTCAGGGGAGAGGGGATAGGAGCAGAGGAAGTAGACAAAGAATGAAAGAGGGAAAGCGGTGGGGGAGGGTGAGAGACAGAGCATAAAAGAGGGGGGGGTGAAGGGGGCACAAACCGGTAAACGTGTAAAAGCCGCGTCCAAGGTCCGGTAAGCTGTGATCCCAGGGGAAGTGGTATCATTCCCACATCTCCGCTGCGTGAGGCTCCCTTTACGCAGTTGACTCTCTCAGAGGGGTCTCTGAGACTCCAAGGCCTACCTACTGGATCCTTCCCCAACAAGGGGAGAGGGAGTGCTTTGGTAAGGGGCGCCATACCATACCTCAACTGTGCGTGGCTCCCTTGACGCTGTGGACTCTCTCAGAGGGGTCACTGAGACTCCAGAGTATGAATATTGGATCTTTCCCCAACAAGGGGAGAAGGAGTGCTTAGTCAAAGGGCAACAAGGGACAGGGGGCTAGGAGGCGGGTCGGAACTGGCAGGTCAACAGAGGGGGAACAAACTGCAAAAGAAAAAATCACATTAATTACAGAAAGATAACACATTCAATACCAGGGTAAATTAGCGATCCAGAAAAAGACAGGATCCACGAAAGGCAAGGGTCAGGGAGGACAAAGGGAGGGAGTCAGCGAGTTGAAAAGTCCCACAAGGAAGAAATACAGATAGCAGAAAAGGAAATGTATACGTTGTAGAGTCACTCAGGAGAGAGATGCAAACGGGAAAGCTCAGAATCACAAAATAGTGATATTAAGTACAAAGAACTACTACATATACTAGTGGTTAGAGTTGTAACTATGCAAATAGTAAATTCACTGAGGGTTCCATTTTCACAACGATTAGGCTAAAAACGATTGTATATTACTTTTCAACAGAGTGAACGGAGAAATAAGACATCCAAGGGGGTAGAGAGGGGGAGGGAGATGAGATAGGTGATAGGAGATACGGGGGCCTAGGGGGGGAAAAGGGATAAGGCTGTCCAGCCGAGGAGCAATGTCTGAGGGTCGGCAGGATGAAGTCCAATGGACCGAGGGAGAGGACAAGAAACAACAAAATGGTGGCTCCGTTCGCGATCCACCATTTTGCGTCGTCAGTTCCCAGATACATCAAAGTTATCGTTAACAGAATTGCGACTTACAGTCTCCACCATCTAATTATGCGCTGTCGCGCAGTGACAATCCCCAAGCAGGACTTGTAAAAATATTTCTTGCCAGCTCAGGCTCCTGAAAAGGCCAGGACCAGGGATAATCTGGGGCTGCTGCACAGACCGGTGTGCTGGGGGCTCCTGGGGTCGCAATGTGGACCTCGATGTTGCCGTGGTCAAAAGGTGCGTGGGGGCTCACCTCGGTGTCATGGCAGGTCTCCAGGATGGTCCAGCATCCATGTCTCAGCATCGGCCCAGTCAGGAAAACAAGAAGATAAAACAGAGGGTCCAACTCGGCCAGGCCACCGGGAGACAGCAACTCAACCTCTGGGCAGCGCCATTGAGAGGCGTACTCATCATGAGATTCTACGGCAGAGCAGGGTGCAGACCCACGATCCCAGGAAGCTGGGTGGAAATCATGAAAGGGCCACAAACACGGCCAAAACATCGTTGAACTATAGCCTCACTGGGGAATCGGGAGCGGAGTTAGAGAATCCACTCGCCATGGCCATTGAGGATGGGGGCTGTGCGGCGGCAGGGAGCGGCACCGGCCCTAGATCACGAGAGACCGCTCGGGTGGAAAACAAGGATGGCCTCAGACATGACCAAAAACAGAGCTGTGGTCTCACCAGGAAGCAGGGTCAGAGATAACATCTCCTTTTTGCCAAAGGTCCCCAATTTTCGTAATTCCAATTAGGTCCCATTTATCGAACCCCTTCGATCGTCTCAGGGTGCCCAGTTGTTCCGAGTCCCACAAGGGGGTCGCCATCGTGAGCTTTCGGTCCCACCCCAGCTTCCTATTTACGCTATGCCACACATGCACTGTGTGCCTAGTTGGCCCCATTAAGGGAATTCTCCTAGGTCTGGAGTAAAGGGCTGCAGTATAGTTTCCCCCTGGCAGTAACCATTTGTCCATTTTATAGCCTGGATCATCTCCCTGCTGATAGATGCATTGGTTTATGGCTGTCAGGTGAGCTGCCCAATAGTACTTCCTGATGTCGGGTAGCCCGATCCCCCCATCATACCAGCTCAGTACAAGTTTGGGAAGGGCTATACAGGGCGGCCATCCCAGAGCAGTTCCCTCTGGAGACTTTCCACCTCCCCAAAATATTTGGGAGGGACCGGATCCGGGAAGTTCTGGAGTGCATACAAAAAGCGGGATAGAGACATCATTTTAAATAAGGCCGCCCTCCCCAACAATGAGAGCGGTAGGGTCTTCAAGTTGGCAACATCCTGTTTCAGCCGCTGCAGCGGGGGGAGAGGTTCCGGTCATAGCTAGCCCTAGGGTCTGCCGTGATAAAGATTCCCAGATATTTGAATCCATCTATTGCTTCCTTCATAGGGCACCCTCTGGGCAGCGCTGGTATCTCGCCATTGAGTTTGTATATCAGGGATTTACTCCAGTTGATCGTATACCCAGAGTATCTCCCAAAGTTTGTGAAAATATCCAGGACTCTGTGGATCGACGACCTGGGGGACGCAAGATACAGAAGTATGTCATCTGCATAGCGTGAGATGCGGTCCTCCCACGCGTCGGCCCACCTCAGTCCCCGGATTACCGGGTCTCTACGAATCCAGGCCGCCAATGGTTCCAGAGTGAGGACAAAAAGGAGGGGAGACAGCGGACATCCCTGTCGCGTCCCGCGGCTCAGCTCGAATACCTCCGATTTCTTGTTATTAACGACCACCTGCGTCAAGGGCTTAGCATACAAAAAGCGCACCCAACCAATAAATTTGGGTCCAAAACCCAGCTTGGACAGGACTGCAAAGAGGTACGACCACTCAATGGTATCGAAGGCCATCGCGGCATCTAAGGAGACCACGACCGCATCTTCTCGAATCGTACCCAGGCGTCCCATGACACCATGCAGCCTCCTCAGATTCAAAGGGGTGTTCCGATGGGGCATAAAGCCTGATTGATCTGGGTGTACTAATTTGTCGATTACCTGGACCAAACGTCTGGCGAGGAGCTTGGCCAATATCTTAGGTTCAGCATTTAGAAACGAAATGGGTCTATAGGATGAGCATACATCCCTAGGCTTGCCACTTTTATGTATGGTGACCAGAGTGGCGACCCTTTGGTCCGGTGGGAGCAACCCCGAATCACGACTTTCTTCAAACATTTCTCGCCTTTATGTCGCGAGTAGATCCGGCTTCAGCTTGTACAGGTCAATTGGCAGGCTGTTTGGGCCTGATGCCTTGCCAGTTTGGAGGCTTCTGATCGCCTGGGCTACTTCATCGTTGGTCAAGTCACTTTCTAGCAGGTCTTTGTCTTCCACTGTTAGAGAGGGAAGCTTAATATCTCTGACCAGGGCTTGCGAGTCCTCTTCTGTGTAAGAAGAGCTCGCACTGTATACAGAGCGGTAATATTCAGCAAATTCAGTAGCAATCGCTTGCGGGTCCGATATGACCTCCCTGGGTCTCTTCAGGAGTTCCGGGACCAGTCGGTTGGCCAATTCTTTTTTTATCCAGCCATGCCAGTAATTTTCCGGCCTTGTCGCCTAGGTCATAAAGCCTACCCTCCTTGTCCCTTCCCAGTGCCTTGGCCGTCAGTCGCTGTAGATTTGTACTCAGCTTGTTTAAGCTTCAACATGTGAAGCCTCTCCTGCGACATCGACTCCCCACCGCCGTCTTCGAGGCAGAGGATGTCATCCTCTAAGCGCGCCAAGTCCTTCGAATTTTCCATCGCACCCCAGCTATTAGCGAGAGCGCCTGACCCCGCACCACGGTTTTGAAAGCCACCAAGAGGGTTTGAGACGAGGCCACAGACTCTCTGTTTTCTGGAAAGTAGGCTTCTATAGCTGCAGTTACCTTGTCCTTCACCACTGGGTTTTTGAGGTACCACGGGTTGATTGGCGCCACCCTCCCGACTCTCTTCTCACCAATGACTACTTCTGCCCATAGTGGGGAGTGATCAGATATACCCCGCGCTAGGTGCCGGATTTCCCTAAAACTACCGGCTTGGGGTGCCGGAGTTAGGATGTGATCTATTCTAGATAGGCTGTTGTGGGCCCCAGAGCAGAAGGTGTGTTGGATGTGCCATGGGCAAAACACCCTCCATGTATCCACCAGTCCCATAGCATCAAGAAAGTTAGGGAGCCAACTTTGTGCAGGGCTGAGGGTCCGGGGTGGACTACGATCCATGGAGCCCGACACCACTGAATTAAAATCTCCCCCCACGACCAAACAACCATCAGGGAATGATAACACGATTTTACCTAGATCCCCAAAGGACTTGCCCTGCAACCCTGGTGGGATATATACTGAAACTAACGTGAGAGTCTTACCCTCCCACAGCCCGGAGATCGCCACATACCTACGCATCTCATCAGTCCACGTCTGGTGTATTGACATTGGGAAGGAGGTTCTTAAGAGGATACCCGCCCCCTGGAACCCGATGTAAAGCCAGAATGGACCACCAGCCGATAGCCCCATCTATTCAAGGCCTTGCAGGAATTGCCAACCAGATGTGTCTCCTGAAGAAGCACCACCTCCGGGGCGTGCCGTTTGACATCTGCACCATGTTTTTAATACATTCCAGTGAGATTGTGAGTGTTCCTCATAGTTTGGTCATTCCCTGCCCATGTAAGACTCACATTCTCTCAACCCTACAGTCATGACTCCATGCTATCCACTGTACTAGTATCTTGTTCCCATTTGTAGGTACAATCTGTGAAAGGAAATGTCCACCATTCCTGATTCTGTAAATCAGGGGCTGGGAATTTCCACTGGCAGATAAGGTTCTTGCTTTAGTACATTCTACTTACATGTGCAAAACTCTTTATGAGCAGGCCCAATATTGGCCTGATACCATGTGCTCCCTATTCTAGCATCTATAAACTTATGTTGTCTATCTACTGTCTTAGCAGGAATGGGACAGAGAGGATTAAACAGTAAATATCTTGTTTTCTTTTGAGAAAAGCCATGCCTGTACTGAGGCCTTGATGCAGACCTAGCCTGAGGTGGTGGGGGGCAGGGACATCTCCCGCTTCCAGAGGCTAGGGAGTTCTCCAGAGAAGCATGAGATGGTTCACGCCTCCTGCACACCAGCACACCTGCACACCGACTGATATGGTTCGGACAACTTTCTTATTCCTGACAATAGTTTATTGAGTGTTTTGGATTGTGATAAGTATCTGGTTAATATCTGTATTTAACACAGAATGCAGAAAGTGTGGGCCTGTGCTTTGTTTGTGTTCTGTCTCTTGCAACATGCAGCTGGAGGCTTTATAGTCTATCCACCCACTCATAACATTTTGATCAGCCTCAGTATTAAACATATTCTGCTATTCTGTTCCCATACCGTCCAAGGCTCTCATCCATCAGGATTGCCAGTGCTTAATTTTAACCAATGGGAGCAGGTGGGGCCCACCGACACTCATTTTTGGGGGCTGTCATTTTCTTTCCTCATTAGATCTAACCCAGATTAAAAGAGAGAAAAACAAAACAGGAGGAAGAGAAAGACAGACAAACAGTGACAAAGGGGAGAAACCAGCGATGAAAAAGAACCTGCAAGAGTGAAATAAAGGGGCTGGCAGTGCATGGAGGTGGGAGAAAGAGACATGAGGTGGAATCAAAACTAGGCAGCCTTGGTACTGGGCAATACCAACATTTGTCTTCGCCGGCACAAAAACTTTGGGCACTAGCACTTAATATTGTACAAATTAGGCACTAAGAATTGTGCTGCTTTTGTAGTCATCACTTCTGCTTCTCTTTCCTCGCTTGAGTTACTCCAAAA
Organism: Calotriton arnoldi; assembly: GCA_963921515.1. Taxonomy (NCBI): domain Eukaryota; kingdom Metazoa; phylum Chordata; class Amphibia; order Caudata; family Salamandridae; genus Calotriton; species Calotriton arnoldi. Next base: position 2,704,404 of record CAWUFW010001231.1, read on the forward strand.
ACTTCTCTCAGTCTCCTACAACAAGCTCATGCCCTCTCCTCTCTGTGACTGTATTGCCTGACTTGGAACTTTTGGACTTTTATCAGGAGGAGACCTATACTGAGAATCTTAGCGTCTGAAGCCAAGAATGCCATAGACCACTATCATCACAGCTAATAGCTGATCTACACCTTACTCATGTACAGTGGCTTGTAACATGCAATCTTACTCTTCTCTAAACTAAATTATTGGTATGGGATCCTTGCTTTATGAGTGTAACGACTGAATGATTTTCTCCCACAGGACAACACTGCATCCAACAGAACATGGCAGACAGAACATCTAACATGCATCTAACTCTGCAAAGATACGCCTTCCGGTCAGCTACAACAATGTTCCCAATGAGAAGCAACACCAGGAAATGTCATACAATCACTCAGCAAATGCACTAGACAGTTCCCCTCACAAGACCTAGATGCCACCACAGTTGTCTTTTACAAAACTCCCAATATGGCATCCGCATGATCATGGAGAGAGGAGACACCGCAGCTCTCATCTTACTGGACCTCTCCATGGGCTTCAACACTGTATCCCACCCCATCCTCATCAAATGACTACATGAAACCAGCATCTATGGACCCACACTCCGCTGGATATGCCCCTTCTTGGCTGGTCATACCCAGTCAGTCAGCCTAATCCCCTACCACTTGGAAGGCGCAACCTCATCTGTTTAGTAACGCAAGACTCATCACTCAGCCCGATCCTCTTCAACACTTACATGATCCCGCTCGCCAGAATCATCTATGCTCACTGTATCAAGATCCTATCCTAAGCCAATGACACACAGCTGATACTCGGCTTCCTGGCCAAAACGCCTCACACCAGAACCAAGTTCACCACCTAAATGACTGAAGTCACAAACTGGATGAAATTTAGCTGTCTCAAACTGAACACTGAGAAGACAGAAGTTGTGATTTTTAGCAGAAAATAATCACCATGGGAGGCCACATTGTAGCCAGAAGAACTCAGCCCCATCCACACCCCTACCACTAATGCCAAGAACCTCTGTATTATCATCAACATTCCTCTCACCATGACCCCCCTAGTCAACCTTGTAATCGCCTCTTGCTTACACACCCTGAAGTTGCTGAAGAAAATCTTCAAATGGCTCCCCACCAGCATCCACAGGACAATTACCCAAAAACCCAAGCCCTCATTACAAGCAAAATAGACTATGGGAACACCCTCTATGCCACAGTCGGCAAGCAACTGACCATACGTCTCCAAACCATACAGAATTCAGCAGCCAGGATCACATTCAATCTACCACCTAGCACAGACATCAACCTGCACCTCGGGGAACCCACTGGTTTCCCATGCACAAACCAGATCTTTTCAAACGTGTTGCACACACCTTTGAAGCCTTACACTACATGCGCCCAGGCTACCTCAACAATCACGTCACATTCCTTAAAGCCACCAGGCACCTCCCCCAGCCAGACTCCTACTCGCACACATCCCCGCCTGCGCATATCCAGAACCGGCAGTCGGGCCTTCTCCTACATTGCTCCTCAAGCCTGGAATCAGCTGGCACTGCACATCAGAGCCACCTCTTCTATTCTTGAATTACACATGAAGCTGAAGACGTGGCTCTTCAAATAGGTCCCAACAACATAGCCCTTGGCCAGGCCAGGTTTACCCCTGCTTAAGAACCAGGATACCCTCCTGGGTGATAGAGCGCTCTACAAATGCACATAACAATAGCATTATTCCCCAACAATGCATCTTGTTGAGTCCCATCCAAATACATTTGTACCACACACTACACCAAATGAACACTTTAGACAACTCTACAGTCAACCTGATTCGCACAATTGTGCCCAAAGCTATGTGATTGGCAAAGCGCTACCGACGCAACATCACTTTCCTATTGTCACAGAAATCCGAACCATTCAGAACAATTTAGCTTTAAACATGAAAATCGTTCACCTAATCCTAACCAGGGGACATGTAAACACGTGAACAGCAATGCATCAAAGCCATAAAATAGGGCACTGCTTAACACAACTGTGTCCTCAAGCTGGGCAATAAACAGCTGCGTACCCCAGAGGAATTAAATAACTCGCCATATGCAACTGCATAAGCATCTGTATAAAGAGATCTCTAAGAGGATCTGACGCCTGTCACTCACTCCATGAATGAGTACGAACCAGTACTGAACTATACAGTAAGCAGATAGCTCTTCACTAACCAAACAATTAGACACCAGGCCATCGTGACTGCTTTCAATGAGAATCTGGGAATATACTGTGGAGTAAATATGTCTATGTGTTCAGCGTTTTTGTAAAATAAAGAAAAGTGGTTTGTATTCGGAAATTCACGGCTGTCCATGGCTATATTTGAACTTGTAGTTACATACTCCGAGAGCACATACATATTTCACCTTTCATGTCAACAATTCTAGAAATATTTCACAATGGTTTTATGTAACATCTGTCATAAGATCGACACATATATAATTTATTCCATTTATTTATTTATTTAATACTTCAAGGCAGAAAATTGATACTGGCCTGGCAACACTATTATTTATCTCACTTATATTTCCTTCTAACAATATTCATATTTCCTACTAACACATCGTGCCAGTGGCCTAACAAGCTCGATAGATGCACAACATTTAGGAATAAGCAGTTCCATCAGTTAGCTGCTATGGTGTTTTTGATCCAGGTATTATAGTTGCAGACTTTGGCGTAGACGCCAGGATAGTTTCTCTGAGCGCAGCCCTTCCCCCACGAGACAACACCTTGAAGCTGACCATCACAGACAACTGGGCCACCAGAATCACCCTGAGGGCAAGAAAGTAAAACCATATTAAAATCCTTGAATACTTATCTTAGATTTTACAAAAGCATATAAAAACTGAGCAGCTGTGAATCTGTAATATCCCCAGTACTTTGGGAGGCCGAATCCTTCACTGCTAAGCCACTGGCATAACATTAGAATAGCATTAAAAATATGCAACCCTGATTCGCTGAATGCATGAGCTTACTGCTGAAATGGGATTAGGAACTGTGGGGAACACCTCACTGCTAGGTTCTGTGGGGAACACCTCACCGCTAGGTTCTGTGGGGAAAACCTCACCACTAGGTTCTGTGGGGAACACCTCACCGCTAGGTTCTGTGGGGAACACCACACCGCTAGGTTCTACGGGGAACACCTCACCGCTAGGTTCCGAGGGGAGTATCTCACTGCTAGGTTCTGTGGGGAAAACCTCACCACTAGGTTCTGTGGGGAACACCTCACTGCTAGGTTCTGTGGGGAACACCTCACTGCTAGGTTCTGTGGGGAACACCTCACCGGTAGGTTCTGTGGGGAACTCCTCACCGCAAGGTTCTGTGGGGAACACCTCACCGCTAGGTTCTGTGGGGAACACCTCATTGCTAGGTTCTGTGGGGAACACCTCACTTCTAGGTTCTGTGGGGAAAACCTCACCACTAGGTTCTGTGGGGAACACCTCATTTCTAGGTTCTGTGGGGAACACCTCACTGCTAGGTTCTGTGGGAAACACCTCACTGCTTGGTTCCGTAGGGAACACCTCACCGCAAGATTCTGTGGGGAACTCCTCACTGCTCGGTTCTGTGAGGAATGCCTCACCGCTAGGTTCTGTGGAGAACACCTCACCGCTAGGTTCTGTGGGGAACACCTCACCGCTAGGTTCTGTGGAGAACGCCTCACTGCTAGGTTCTGTGCAGAACGCCTCACTGCTAGGGTCTGTGGGGAACTCCTCACTGCTAGGTTCTGTGGGGAACACCTCTGTGGGGAACTCCTCACTGCTAGGTTCTGTGGGGAACACCTCACCGCTAGGTTCTGTGGGGAACACCTCACCGCTAGGTTCTATGGGGAAAACTACACCACTAGGTTCTGTGGGGAACACCTCATTGCTAGGTTCTGTGGGGAACACCTCGATGCTCGGTTCTGTGGGGAGCTCCTCACTGCTAGGTTCTGTGGGGAGCTCCTCACTGCTAGGTTCTGTGGGGAACTCCTCATCGCTAGGTTATGCAGGGAACTCCTCACTGCTAGGTTCTGCGGGCAACACCTCACCGCTAGGTTCTGCGGGGAACACCTCACTGCTAGGTTCTGTGGGGAACACCTCACCGCTAGGTTCTGTGGGGAACACCTCACTGCTAGGTTCTGTGGTAGGTTCTGTGGGGAACACCTCACTGCTAGGTTCTAGGGGGAACACCTCACCGCTAGGTTCTGGGGGGAACACCTCACTGCTAGGTTCTGTGGGGAACACCTCACCGCTAGGTTCTGTGGGGAACACCTCACCGCTAGGTTCTGTGGGTAACACCTCACCGCTAGGTTCTGTGGGGAACACCTCACCGCTAGGTTCTGTGGGGAACTCCTCACCGCTAGGTTCTGTGGGGAACTCCTCACCGCTAGGTTCTGTGGGGAACACCTCACAGCTAGGTTCTGTGGAGAACACCTCACAGCTAGGTTCTCTGGGGAACTCCTCACCGCTAGGTTCTGTGGGGAACACCTCACTGCTAGGCTATGTGGGGAACACCTCACTGATAGGTTCTGTGGTAGGTTCTGTGGGGAACACCTCACTGCTAGGTTCTGTGGGGAACACCTCACCGCTAGGTTCTGGGGGGAACACCTCACCGCTAGGTTCTGTGGGGAACACCTCACCGCTAGGTTCTGTGGGGAACACCTCACTGCTAGGTTCTTTTTTTTTTTTTTTTGGGGTTCATATACTTTTTTTGTGTTCAAAATAGTTTATTGAAATTTTCATAATAATACCATAATAACAAAAGACAATACATAAAATAGTACCAAATAAGTACCCATTAACTATAGAAAAATCATGAGAACATCAATTAAATTGGAATAGGTATATCATGCATATCAGAATTACACAAACAGAACATAAAATGAGGGGAGAGGAGTGGGAACATCTCTAAATATAATTATAATAATAATGAAGTAGAGTTACTAAGACTTAAAACTCAAAACTCTTGAAACCTATAATAACAATATATATCATAGATTAACACAATTATTAAGAAGACAAATAGATATCAATATGAGTCCAAAAAGAATGATAGGAGTTGGAATTATGACTAATACCACTAAGAGATAACTGAGCTCCTTTTCTTGTAAAAATAACCCAAGACCACCAAGCATTAACAGATAATGAAGAAACATCTTTCCAACATGTTGTAATGGATTTTAAAGCGGCTGATAGTAGAAAATTGAACAATTTACTTTCTAGCTCATTGACTTTTTGTGAAAGAACAACTGATTTGCAAATTATCAATTTGAATGAAACATCCTCTTGAAACTTAAAAATATCTTTTATAATAACCCAGACTTCAGTCAAAAATTTAAAAACCAAAGGACATTCAAAAAGCATATGCTGTAATGAACCATTCTGTAAATTACAGTGCCAACAAGTTGGAGACAGGAGAAGTTTAGCTTGAAATAATCGATACGGAGTCCATAAACAGTTATATAAAATATAAGAATTCGTTTGGTATAGCGAAACAGGTAACCAACCAGAATTATTATTAAGCCAAATAGTTTTCCATATATCAATTGATAAAGAGATTGAAAGTTCATTATTCCAATAAGTCGATATCACATCAATGTTGGATCCGTGAGAGATGGACATTTTTTTATATAGCATAGAAACACCATGAGGTAAAGTAGAAACAGTTTGAATATAAGTTGATAAATCTGATTTAACATTAGAAGGAACACATTGAGGAAATGAGTCTAGGAAAGAGTTACATAATGAATCATATTTGATAAAATCAGAAGAAGGTAAATGAAATTTTGATTGCAAAATATCAAAAGGAACAAAAGCGTTATTGTGATAAACATCCTTAAGGTAAAAAATACCAGCTTTAATCCATGAAGACCAAAATCTAACATTTCTATTAAGTTTTATAATTGGGTTATGCCATAACGACATATCTTCGGTCAAAGATATAGGTGATTGAAAAATTAAATCTAAATCATTAAAAATTAGTTTGGTGGATTTTAGAATCACAGATTTATGCAAAAATGGAGATTTATTAGACATAGTTAACAACGTGGGTAGTGGAAAAGGATTTATTAAGGATTTTTCAATTAAAAGCCAAGCAGGAGGATTATGTAAAAAAGAGTGATTAAACCAAATAGAGCTTTGTTTAAAAATAAAAGCTTTATGATAATAAAAGAAGTCAGGTAAACCAAAACCTCCATTACATTTGGGTATCTTTAATTTTTTATAGCTGATGCGAGGTGATTTGTTATTCCAAAGGAAATTGGAAAGGAGTTTATCTACTGTTTTATAAAACTTGAGCGGAAATTGAGTAGGAATCATGGCAAGAGTATAAAAAGTTTTTGGTGCAATATTCATTTTTATAGAATCCATTTTACCCCACCATGACAGTCGAAGTGAAGACCATTTGGTTATTTTATCTTTAATATAATTTAAGATGGAGTCACAATTTATTGATATAGTTGATGTCATAGACGAACAAAATTCAATTCCAAGATATGTTAATTTATGTTTTTGCCAAATAATATCATTCATAGGTATCATATAATGAGTGCAATAAATATTTACAGGAAAGAATTCTGTTTTATTAGTATTAAGCTTATATCCAGAAACTGTGGAGTAGGATGAAATAATTTCAAATAGGGAAGGGAATGAAGATACAGGATTACTAATAAATAATAATACATCATCAGCATATGCTAAAGTTTTAATGGTAACATCCTTGATATTAATACCTGTAATATTATCACATTTTCTAATAGCAACAAGTAAGGGTTCAATACCAAGAAGAAACAAAAGGGGGAAAGGGGACAACCTTGTCTTGTACCTCTAAAGAGGGAAAATTGATTAGAGACTTGGCCATTAATAAATAAACGAGCAATAGGAGAAGAGTATAACGCAGAGATCATACGTATAAACATATCACCAAAATTAAATGACAATAAAGTATGAAATAAGAATTGCCAATGGATTTTATCGAATGCTTTTTCAGCGTCCAATGCTAGGATACCTGATGGTAAGGGTAAGGTGGGTCCCTGTTCAATAACATGCAACAAAGTTCTAGTATTATTGGCTGAATACCTATTCTTCATAAAACCAGATTGATCTGAATGAATGATAGATTCTAACACAGATGATAATCTAGAGGCAAGTATTTTAGCATACAATTTACAATCTTGATTTATTAAAGAAATAGGTCGATAATTTGATACCTTGTCTTTATTAGGTTTGGGTAATACAATAATTAGAGCCTCAGTAAACGATCCAGTAGTAGTACCCGTAGAACCAAAAAAAGTAAAAAGTTGGAGTAAATGAGGGAGAAGCTGTAACTGAAATTCTTTATAAAACTCAGCCGGAATACCATCAGGGCCAGGGGATTTATTCTTTTTGAGAGATTTTACAGCTAACAAAATTTCATCTTGAGTAATAGGTAAATCAAGTTTCATTTTATCAGATTGTGAGATCTTAGGTAAACCACAATTGGATAAGAACGAATCAATTAAGATGGCATCATCAAAATTAGGTTTGTTATATAGATTAGTATAAAAATCCAGGAATTCATTAACGATATCATTTTGGGATAGGGCAATTTTTCCATTAGAACCGTGAATGGAATTAATTTGTGTTTTATCTTTTTTAATGCGTAAATAATTGGCTAAAAGTCGTCCGGATCTATTGGCATTGAAAGCAAATTTGGCTTTAGAATTCGAAAGCTGAATACCAGCTCTTCTGCTAAGGATTGAGTTAAACTCATATCTAAGTTTTTGCAATTTAAATCTGTATTGGGGATCATTAGATGTAATAAAAAGTCGCTCATATTTTGCAATTTGCTTATCTAAATTTTTAATATTAGCATTAAAAGTTTTATTTTCATGAGCCATAAGTGAAATAGTAGCCCCTCTAATATAAGCTTTAAAGGCGTCCCATCTATTCACCATAGAAGTCGAGCCTTCCGGGTTAAAAATAAAATAATCATGAATAGCATCTAGGAGTTTAGGTTTATTTTGTTCATTTAGGGCAATACTAGTATTCATTCTCCATCTGGATTGAGTTGTAACATTAGAGTTCAGTTTCAAAATAAAAGAAATCAGGGCATGATCCGATATATCAATATTCCCAATAGTAGGAGTAACCACAGAGTTAATTAATTGCCTGGAAACTAATAAATAATCAAGTCTAGAATGAGAATTGTGTGGATTAGAAAAAATGTGAACATTTTTTCCGTGGGAAAATGTAATCTCCAGATATCGACTAGTTTTGTAGTTTGAAGAAATGATTTAAAAGCAAAAAAACTTTAGGAGGCCGAAATTTAGTATGAGACAATCTATCTAATAATGGATCAAATATGACATTAAAATCTCCTCCAAGTATGAGAGGAACTTTACCCTATTTGAGAACTTCTGTTGCCAGGACCGACCAAAAATGGGGATCATCTGCAGTGGGTCCGTAAACGTTTAATAAAAACATAACGTTATTCTGAACTTTAATTTTAGCAATAACGTATCTTCCCTCTGTGTCTGAAAATTTACTCAGAATTTGGCAATGAAGACGCTTTGCAAAAAGGATAGCAACACCATTTTTCTTTCCAATTGCAGGCGAAGAAACAATACTATCAACCCATTTTTTTTCATATATTCTAAAATGTTATCATCTATATGAGTTTCCTGTATAAAACAAATATCCGCTTTACAACCACCCAAATAATCTAAAAATTTCGTACGTTTAATAGGATGACGTAATCCCTGAACATTTAAAGAGACTATTTTAATATTATGAACACTAGCCATTGTAAAAAAGAAAGAAAAAGAATGAGAAAAGGAGGCAAAGATGTATATAAAAAGAAGGAAATAGTAACTCCAAAACATTAGATAAAGAAAGAAAAGGGAAGAAAAAGAAAGGAGACAGGATAAAGAAAAGACGAACAACATTAAACATTAATAACAGGAATGAAACGCACACACGTTTTACAAGCATGACCGAAGATCGCTGGAGCCCCAGTGAGTAAAATCATAAGACTTGTCAGGAACATGCGTAAAACTTATGTTCAGGTCGCAGAGTCGTGAGTATCCATTGAGTGTTGTGAATGCTGATCCAAGAACAATCTTAAATCATCAGGTCTTTGGAAGGATTTAGAGAACGTGTCTTTCCAGATGCGCATTGTTGATGGATCAAAAAGACCATATATAAAACCAAGACTTCTAAGCTAAGGGCGAAGAGCAGTAAATTCCTTGCGAATAGAAACAGTTTCCTTGGCAAAGTCTTGATGGATAAAAATGTTGTGACCATTAACCATCAAAGAAGGAATTTCTCGAGCTGCTTTTCTTATCAAAATCAAGTGGTGATGACGAAGAACTTTAAAGATCATCTGTCGAGGTTTTGTGTGGCGAGGATTACGATGTGAAGGAATCCTATGTGCCTTATCAATTTCAAACTTTTCCGAAAATTTGATGTTCAGAAGGCCGGGAATCAAATTCTCCAAATATAATCTGCAATTGGAACCCTCAATGTCTTCCGGCAAATTAAAGATGCGCAAATTATATTGTCTATTGCGATTTTCCATATCCAGGAAGAGAGCAGACATAGGAGAAATTTTAGCCACAAGTGGAGAGAAAGTATCAAGTTTAGCTTTATTGTCATTTATTTTAATTGAGTTATCAGAAATTTTCATTGACATACTTGCCATGTCTTTGCGCAAGTTTTTAATCTCTGTTGCAATTGAGTCTGTGTTGGCACGTAGTGCTTGAATTTCATCAAGAATTAGTGACAAAGAAGGTTCACTTGAGTCAACCGCCTTAGCTTTGGCAGGAGGAGGCGAAATCTGATTTTTCCTCTTGTTAACAGGAGTTTGCGCATTTTTAAGATCCATATTTATACTGGAATAGATAACCATGCAATAAATACAAAAAATAATAAAGCGTAATATTTGTTGAAAAATCTTGGCAATATTGTATTAGTTATGAAGAGAAAGCTTGAAAATAGGCAAGGTGCAGCAGCTAAAACTGATCGTGGGAGGGGCTAGGCCAAAACCAGGCCCTTTCCTGAGCACTCACTCCGCCCCCCTGACAGACAATCCAGGCAGTATCTCAGAGCAAGGCTGGGAGCAGATGTAAGAAAGAGCAAAACTCCACCTCCAACGAAGAGCAGACCTGGAAAAGCTTCACACCACCAGGTAAATGTCTCAGGAGCACAGCGACCTCATTTTAACAACTTATTTGACCTGAAAATCGTCGTTTTATGCCGAAAAACGGGGAAAAACGAGCGGAGCTCAGCAGGCGGCGGCCATCTTGTTTCGCGCGCTCGCGAGTCTCCCTCACTGCTAGGTTCTGTGGTAGGTTCTGTGGGGAACACCTCACTGCTAGGTTCTGTGGGGAACACCTCACCGCTAGGTTCTGTGGGGAACACCTCACCGCTAGGTTCTGTGGGGAACACCTCACCGCTAGGTTCTGTGGGGAACACCTCACCGCTAGGTTCTGTGGGGAACACCTCACCGCTAGGTTCTGTGGGGAACTCCTCACCGCTAGGTTCTGTGGGGAACTCCTCACCGCTAGGTTCTGTGGGGAACTCCTCACTGCTAGGTTATGTGGGGAACACCTCACTGCTAGGTTCTTTGCCCTACGAACATTTTTCCAGTAAAAACGTGTCAAAACATCTATGATCTACTTAGAGGTGGCGCAGTTCAGCTCTGTCCTTGGGCTGGTTCACCTGTGGGGAAAAAATCCGATCGCAATGAGTAATTCGCATCAACTTGGAATTCAGTGGCAGACATTGGATTTATCCGGCACTCAAAATGAGGTTGAAAGTGTATTTATCCCCCGTCGAAGTTTCCATATGTGGAAAAAAGGACAAAAAAAAACGCTCATGAAGCCTGAAGAATCTCGCAAGAGTCTGAATTTAACATCTGAAATCTAAGAGCTGTGTTAGCGTCTGCAGTTATTAGTAATGCTGAGGGAGGAAACTGACACTACATAGCAAAGTGTTTGTATTTTTCAAAAATGGTATTATAGACTTGTTTTGATATAATCCTCTATACCCTTACCTAGATGTGTTTGTGTACACAATGTAAGACCTGGGGCTACTTCACCCATCGGCACATTCTCCTGGCCCTTAACTGAGTGCATGGGACAGTGCACCTGATTACAGAAAAACACATGTGCTGTCCCCTCGGGAGGTCGAAGGGTGGGGAGTGGGGTCAGTCACACTGAAAGACAGAGCCTCATACTTTTACTACAAGCAGACCCTGCCTCATTTCGAAGAGGATGCAGGCATCTCACCATATGTGAGTTCAGTATGTGACTGCACGTGTATGCGGGAGGCAGCAGGAGAGGGGGGGGGGGGTCTTTTTCAAGTGTCACTTTTGGGGACACACTTGAATGTTCAATATGGCTCTGGTGCAAGCGCAGTGTTCCTTCATTTGCATTTGCATTGAGCCAAACCCCCTTGCAAATAAAGCAACCCCCCTTTAGATCACACAGGTGCACATTTTGCACATGGGTGATTAGTCTTACAGAAGGAGCTGCACAATTGTACCGGGTCCATTCTGTAACACCGAGGTGGCCCAGGGAGTGAAAAGAGGGTGAAAACGCCCTTACTTTGAATTGGTGTTGTAGCACACAATACTTAAGAGTATTGTTTCAAATTCTAATGCGAAGGTTATGCTTTATTTGCAAGAATGCCTTCAATTAACTTTATATAAGGGCGTTTCAGTGTCTTCTTCTGTGCCACTCATTTCTCCGGATAAGTGCAAAACAGCCTTTCATACAAGCCCATAGGGCTGATTCTTAGAATTTTGTGCACCTCTAAATGCTGCACATGCGCACGAAACCTAAAGTAGTCTACACATGTAAATAGTAAGTCCTTGTTTCTCAGGATCTATGAAATTTACACTGCAGATGGAATTTAGTACTACAGAAAATATGCAAGCATGGGAACATTTCTTGCAGTAGTAAGTTTGGAGATAGGGGTGAAATATGGGTGACTCATGTGGGTGGTCATATAAAATACAAGGGAAACCCATAAACGTCTGCAAATATATGTCACACAAAGGGTGGAACAAGTTTGGTTACAGGGTGCGAAAGGTAAGGCAATCCAAAAAAAGAATCCGAAATGTACTCATCATAGAGTTCCTTCTAAGATTTGAGTAGATTTCCATTTTTTTTTTTAAGTGTTTGTGAATTGGCCTATATTTGACTGGTGTTCAATGTAAGTGGAATAAATGTCATAGAAAATATTAAAAATCTATAAGACTTCAAGTAGCCTTCAATACCTGGCAAGAGTCTTTGCCGCCCTCGATGTATCCCACGCAGATCATGTTGTTGGTGATTTGTCCTGGATACGATTTGCTGCACTGGGTTGAAGTCAAAATTGGTGCTTTCATGCACTGAAGTTGATTTGGATTGTTAACTGAAAAATAAGCATGTATATGTTACTTCTTGGCAGCTTATCTATAGATAATTCTGATAGTATGAGCCATGCAAATAACCTTGTAATATACTATCTTCTGGAGTGGTTTCTCCCGGCTAAAATAATAATCTTTGTCAGGATCTAGCAACAGATTTTGTACCCAATATGACATTAATTTAGGCATTCCACTAGTCACTTTTCAATTTTTCTTAGCAGGTTACCCCAAGTGGAACGGGTGTGCCCAGACACAGGTCCAGTGCTCACTGTGTCATAGGACTCATGCTGCTCCTCAGTGATGAAGTCCACCGATTCTGAAACTAGTCTGGGGTTACTTTGGTTCCCATTCAGCAGGGACATGTCTTGGAGGTTTGGACCAGATTATTCCAATTGGAACAGGCTGAGGGCTGGTTTTTACAAAATGGTCCCTGCTTGGAGTGGCACGTGGAGCAAAATGTAATGGTCTGGAATATAGCTCAGAGTAATTACCAGTCGTTGAAATTAGTTCAAGCACTCCATTGACATGTTTGTTGTTCTACGTGAGACAGCATAAGGGCAATGGGTATCACTCCAATGTGGGTCACATACTTGCTGAAATATAGCATTCAAGTTGCACTTCTCTGAAGAGGACTACATGGCTGAAACTGCTCTGGGCTGCTTATATTCCCACTCAGATGAGATCTGGTGCTGCAGTTTAGGCTGAACTGTTCCTATTGGAGCAGGACCAGTGCTGATTAGCATAATGCTGGTCCTTGTCCAGAGTGGGAAAGTATGATGGGTTGGAAGGCGGCCCTTGCGACTGCCAGTGGCTTAGACTTTTTCAATTATTCCACCCATCACCCTTGTGTTTTCCTGAGTACGACACCTCTAAGTGAGATTGGTTGGTATGCTGAAACGTACATCCCACAATTGCTGAGCCACAGGACTGAAGCTGCACCTCACAGAGGAGACCAATAAAGGCGTCAACTGCTCTGTGGGAGCTTGTGATCCCATTCAGAGGAAGTGGAAACCCGGGCCGGGGGAGGCAAAGCCGGACCCATTAGGGGCCTGGGCCAAACGCCGGCCGGAGGCGGGAAGCCCCCCCCCCGCAAATTTAAATAGCCTGCTCGAAAGGGGGCGACCAGGATGGATCGCCCCAGGGCAAGCGCGAACCCCCCAATCCGGGGGGGAGCGGGCGAGGCAAGGGGGGGATAAATAAGGAGTTAACAGGCCCAGAAACGCACATACCCCCCCCCCCATCTCGCAGTGACAAGGCCCGACTTAAGTAGAGGTGATGTAACGTAACTAAGATAGTAGGAGGGAGAGTTTTAAAAGAAATAAAATAGATCCAAAAAACAGGGCCACTGGGATTCAGCGAGTTGGGGCTGCTGCGTTTTCCCGCATAATTGTGCGTGGGCTGAATTTACCACGCAATCCATCATCTGCTGCGTAACTCGCAGATTGTAACAAAAGAAATGTTTCTAGCTCAGATGGATCAAAAGTCCATGCAGTGGAAGGACAGTCCCTAGGTCGACTGGTCACCTTCCCTTTGCTTATCGCTGTATTTGGGTGTTAAACTGGTACTAGTGGGTTGAAACAAACTTTGCTTCATTAGCACAAGTACTTGTGATAGGTTTTAAAAAATGGTGCAGGGAAACGTGGGAACCGCTGCTGTGGCAGCAGAAGGACCTGCACCTACATTGTAGTGGCCCTCTACAGGAATCTGGGAACAAACTTGAGTAAGTTTGGGTCGTACGCAGCGAGTTAGTAGCAGCTATGCTAGAATAGCAGCAAATAGCGCTGGCAAGGATTGGCTTGTTTAAACGAACCACCGGGCTAAAGGATCAAAAGAGTATCACTTTAAATTTCCAGGCTCCTCTGTCAGGACATGCTGGAAACCGAAAACGCGGGGCAGAAACTTGGGGGCATATTAGCAAGACCGGCGATAAAATTATCGCCGTTTTAGCGGCAGGAAACTGCCGCTAAAGCAGCGATAATGGGCTTGCTAATATGCGTTATAGAATTCAATAGAAGCCCAGGTTAGATGTGCAGGACATCTAACCTGGGCTTCTATTGAATTCTATAACGCATATTAGCAAGCCCATTATCGCCGCTTTAGCGGCAGTTTCCTGCCGCTAAAACGGCGATAATTTTATCGCCGGTCTTGCTAATATGCCCCTTGGTTGATAAGGCGGCAGGTATCGGGCGAACCCCACCAGCGGCAATCACTATGTTGTAGTAATTAATAGGATACATAAAGGAGCGAGCGCTGGAACCTCCCACAACTGTCAGCGAGCGCAATAGCGCGACCCATTATTCGGCAGTACCACACAAATAACATGGGTACTAGACGGTGGCAAGAGATATGGGGGCAACTGGCAGTTAGAGGCCAAGTAAGAGCGGTGGACTAGCACCGACAGCAGAGAGCTGCATGCAACAATAAGGTATAGTTAGAGCATACGATTCCCCTAGTTTCTGGCGAGGAAGGAAGGGAGAGGAGGGGGGAGCTCCCTACGATCGTGAAACCGTAGGTAGCGTGGAGGAAGGAACACAAGAAAAGCAGAAAAAGAGAGAATTACTAAAAGGTAGAGGAAAGGCTCACACAGGTCCTTGGGTTGCCTCACGGCAGGGGCACTGAGGAAGCCAAGGGCGGCCTACCGCCATGGAAAGAGTAGATGGGAGGCTCCCGCAGGACCCTTGGGATGCCTCATGGCTGGGGTACCGAGGGAGCAAAAATGGAAGGACTCAGCCTCATGATAGATAGAGTAGATGCTCAAGCAAGGTGGTCCTTGGGGTGCCACACGGCAGGGACCCCGGGGAGCAGGGAGGGCCCAAGAAAGGGCAGGACAAGTGGGACGGCACTTGCAGCCCGGGCGGGTCCCAAATCGGTAGCAAGTTGAAGCCTTGACCCGTGAACAGAGGCCCAGGAAGGTGGCCCCTCCCGTCCCCGTAACTTGAGGAGGCTGGGTCCACGCTACAACGAAAATAATTGCAAAGACAAGGAAGTATATTCGCATGAATATTAAGAGAGCATCAGGATAACCATGATTGTGCAATGATTGTGCAAATGTATAACACATGTTGTGTTGAATAAACTGCGACCTTTTCTGGCACCAAAGCACATTGTCAGTGGTTTGATTTGAGGTGCATGAGGGCCGCAGTTGTTGGAAGCAAGGGAGGGGGAGGGGCAACTCGCCTCCTGGAAGGGGTTTGGCCTGGCAGGTTAACCTGGACTGTTCCTATTTGAGCAGGATGAAGACTAAGTTATGTAGGTTGGTCCCTGTTTGGAGTTGCAAAGGGAGCATTTTTATCATTGTACCCCAAAAGATCGTGGCATTTTTCACTGCTTTTAGCTATAGAGTGTGGATTTTGCCATGATCTGAAATTGTATTGATAGTGCTCCCCTCTTAATAAGTAAATGGTTACTCTACAGGCACACCTGATCAAGTTATCAAAGCAATATGATGAATAAATAACATTGGTGATTTTGCTATATTTTCCAAATATTTCTCAGAATTGTGTAACAAGTGTGCTGCAAAAACAAAGCCTCATAACTCACTGCAGGGACATCAGCCGTTCAGTCCTTTATATAAACATTGGTCTTTGTAGCACTGCATAATCTAAGAGTTTCAGTCTACATTTCACTTGCAAAATGCATTTGCCTGCAATTGTATGTAGGTCTGGATGGAGTATATACCTTCAAGATCCTTATGCACATTTCAGGAAACTAAGCCAGCCCTGCTGTTCATAGGCCAGGTTCAAAAGCATGTCTACAAACATTTGTAAATATAGACCTCCTATGTTTGTATGAGTTGCATTCCAACGTTTTGGGGATTCATCAAGCATACCAGCAGTACTACTTCTGGGCAACATTTATTCGTGTGAATTGTCCACTAGGTGGGCAATTCGCATGAGTAAAGCTGGTGTAAACTTGCATTTGCAGGTTTAATTTGTTTCTTCTTAAGGGGAAAAAGTTTCCCTGTAAAAATTCTATACTCTACACCCCCATGAATAGGGGATGTTCCTTTCTCTCTCCCACAGTGGAAAAGTTCTTACTTCTGCCTCTAATACAAATACCTTTGTGTGTATTTTCACAGTGACAAGCTATCTGCAAAATGTGTGTGGATAGTCAGTACATTTTGCACAGTAATGCAATTGAACTCCCCTCTTGTAACTCGCCTGTCCACCATTAACGCTAAATTTACAACAGTAGAAAATCAGCAAAACTGGAGGTTGCCTCATGCACTGAAAGATAATCCCTTTGTTGCTAACAGTGCTCCTAGCCAAACTAAACCCACCTGTTAAAGTTCCGAAGTTAAATACAACCCTCTAAGAATGTATAAGCAACGAGCTGATAAGATGAAACAACACGATTCTTTCAAACTGTATAAAACTGTGAATAAATGCATAGAATAAATATCACTATGCAAGATTCAGGAATTTTCAGACAGAAGCATCTCACAATGTCTATTATCCATACTATGAACTTGTCCCGAACACAAAGTACTTCTTTATTTATTTTATTTTGTATATGTTTTATTGTACTTTACATTTTGAGTATTAAGTCGCTTGGCTCTTGCACTCAGGAATTTTTACCATTGTTTCAAATGTCGTAACACATGGCTTGACGAATAAAACATTAGAGCCTCTAGAATCCTCTTCAGTGGTAAATTGAGGTATATAATGCCATCACCCATGCATTCATTCTTCAGTATCACTGCAGAGGTGTAAATAACTGAGGAGGAGGCTGTGCTCGCGATCACGGTCAGCTGATTATTTGACGTTTCACATGGATGTCCAAGCCTCCAGCCCTCACCAGTTTTCTGGCTGTACTTGCCCTCCTCTGACTTAAAATAAATGATTCTGGGTCTTATGCATGAGCCCAGGTCATTCATGACAGTCTTCCAATGTAAATACATGCTTGGCTCTTCTCAATGAAGTTTTTGAGACTTCCATCTAATTACAGTGGTATCTAACTGGTGTCTTTCCATATGAGTGATACATCATATTCTACATATGTTTTTAGCAATATTATTTTGTCATCATTTTACATAAAACCCTGCTTTCCAAAGTATCCCTTTCAATATCCTGTAGTATTACAGAGAGATGAAGGCACTTCCTACTACAGGTCGATGCTTATTGTCCAATGTTGCAAGGTCTTTTAGGGGTTTTGTGTAATATACCTGTCATAACACATATTTCAATAATAAAAATAGGTTGACTGTGAGTACTTACCGCCATTACTGAGTGTGTTACCCCAGCCTGAGATCAGGCAGCTGGCTCCCGCCGCCGCGCAGCTGGTTGGCAGGGCGATGGTCTTCACGTAGCTGTTGAGAGTAGCGGGTCTAGAGAGCTTGATGAGCATGATGTCGCTGTCGAAGTTCCTCGAGTTGTAGCTAGGGTGCTTGATGACCTTCGCGGAATCAATGAGCTGTTCGGTCCCCTCATTGGTTGCAATGTTGTGGTCCCCAAGTCTAACACTGTAACGACTGCAGTGAAAAAACAAGAAGTGTTTGCAAGAAGATACGTTAAGGCCTACCTAGAAGCAGTTTTAGGTCCTTCACTGGGGTTTGACGCAGAGGTAAACAGGAAGAAGAATCATAAGCATGGCACCAGCTCGCATGATGGGAGGTCCTGGTAGGTGGTGTTTAACGCTACAGGAAGTCATCTCAGGGGATGCTTCTCCTTGACTCGAGCAAGTTTGGCTGTTGCAGTGTTTATAACCTCTGTTTGTTTCTTGCTGCACTAAGCACTGGATAGATAGTCATGCTCACAAAAAAGATTATAGATATAATCACAGACGTATGACCTTTGGGAATTATGAATATGTGGCATAATTCAGAATTGCCATGTTTAGTCCTATAGATACTGTGCATTTAATGATGAGGTATCAGTATTTTGCTCTCTAACTAGCATTCAGGAAGCAGGCTTGCACGTAAATAGTGCACCTAATAATATGTTTGAAAACATTATAATACATTAAAAGGCTTTCTCTCTCTATATGAACATCCCAAACAGCTTGCATATTGTTACAGCTACAAATCTGTTTTTTCCTACATGGCCTTTACTGTGTCTTTTACTTGTTGATAGGAATTGATTTGTCACATTGCCCCTACCACAAGGGCCTGGGGATTTGAAGGAGAGAGTGGTCACTTATGACCCATCTGCTCTTTGAACAGGACATCCAGCAGAGACTACTCAATACGAAGCAAAGATGGGTGTACCGTCCGAAGAGACATATAACCGGTCTCAATGATGATATAACATGGTTACAGGTAGAACACCGTCAATACATTCTGCGGATGCATCACCATACGAAACATTGGATACCTTTCCTATTTAGAACCCCCTACACTCCTGGTGCATTCAGTTGTCGCCCTTGTAGTGCACTGCCATTTTATAATGTAGGCACTAACAGTCATTGAGCAGCAAGTGGTCATTTCTTTCACGATTGCACAGTAATAGCCAATCAGCAGCAAATAGCCAATAACCCTTACTGGAGCATGCCCTCACAGTGGCAGTGAAAAACATTGATAATAGACTTATCAGACCACCCCCCTCCACCACTGTGAATATGGATTGTTTTAAGGTGATTATGTTCAAGGAGTGACCACTTCCTAACGTATTGACGCGTTGTCGTATTAGTGGACTATTTTTTATAATAGGCATTAACTGGGCAGTTCTTTCCCTTCTAACAGCCTTTTGGTAGCACACCACCCACATGCTCATTTATGTGCACAGGACCCCAAAGAGTGCGTTATCGCTGGGGCTGCAGCTCCCTTCTGGATCCGGCCATGTGTTGACATCATCACACTTCATGCATGCCACATTAGAAGCGGAAGAAAGGAGCAAGAACATGTATGTCTAAATACTCAGAAGGCTGAACACATTCATGATGGTTTCTTGGATTTTTGCTGACTTCAACTAGGGGGCAGAGATGAGGGCAGCTGGTGAAGAGGTAGCAGTAAAAGCTGAAAGAAAATCTACTAATAAGAAAGAAAGGGGGCGCGAGATGTAAAAGTTTATAGAGGCTGACCTGTGTTAAAGGTACCCACCAAGAGATACCTCATTATGAGGTGAGAGTTTGATGTCCTCTTAGATACCTCACAGGAAGCAGTCCTTGTAACCTAGGTTGCCGGTTAGGGATACATACATGTCTAACTAGCCACACATGATATTTCTACATATTTTGGTTTGCACAGAAAGGCTGTCTGGCCATTGGTCATTTTTGTATTAAAGGTTTCCCCAAGTGAGAGCTAATTAATACCATTATGTTCGATCATGTAAGAAGCAGAGAGGAAAAACATGCTGAATGACTCCTATTAGATGAGTGAGGTCAGGACATGAAGTGATATATGTATTATTCATTCCAACCACCCTTAGGTCAGAGCGACCATTACTTGTGGTTCCCCAGCAGTGTAAACAAAGTCTGGGAAGCTCCTCAACAGTGATTCTCCTCAAAGAGCTTCATTTATTCTTGGTCTGGGAGTATTCCATTCTCCAGCAAGGAATGAAAGAAGTTCTTAGAGACCATGCCAACTGTAATACAGACCACAAGGGCGAGCTGCTGCAGCTGCCTGATGAGGGACTGATATTTAAGGGGGTCATTTAGAGTTCGTTGGAGGGGGACTACCCCAAAATTTGGCAGTGTTCTTGCCTCACCAAGTTCGCAAAGCATGGCAGTCCTAGGACAGAAAATATTCAGATATCCTTGATGCACAGACAGAAAACCTCTTGTCATCAGGGACATTAGTCTTTTGCTTTTTAGCAACAACCCTCCGGGGTTTCTTGCTGCAAAGCAAAAGAGAATGCCGAGCAGACCACTATAACAGACGCGGCTCGGCATTCAACAGAGATGAAAGGCCATCGAATGCTCCAGAAGATGCACTTTCATTGCAGACACCCCGAGCCAGCTAGACAGGGCTCTTTAAACATGGTGGGTGATCATCCTCTGGAGGGGGCCTGGAAGACACCTGCCACACTTGATATCACCTGGCAGGTCCTTGGTGTTCTGTGAGTACCAGGTGTTGATTAACCGGTCAGAGTGAGACAGTTGATTCAAAGTTGGTGTCAATAGTCTTTGGTGGTGCTCTGCTGAGGTGGACAAATGTGGCTTTTCTGGTTTTATATATGCAGTGGGAGGTACAGATGCCTTCTATGCAATCAAACCTTCCCCTCCCCCTAGATGAGTGGTGCTGGATTCCATACCACGGGCACAGAAACAGGGTATTCCCACAGAAATTCTGAATGAGTGATATTTTCTGTTTTGTGGGTGGAGAACCATCTCAGACATGCTGATGGAACGGACTCCTAGTCCAACTATTAAGTGAGAGCCTCAAATATTTGATTTTAAAATGTCTTGTACTGCAGTGTGATTCTCACATGCATATTACTGATTTTGGACATCGGTACCCACACACATTAGGTTTGAGAAATATGACATTATTTCATATGAACGCTGAAATCAGACACAAAACAACAGTTACTCAAAATTAAGGTAGGGACACAAATGTTTGCTAGAGAAAAACGTGGAATTTAGAATACGCAATATAAATTGGGCACATGCCAGTTTTTAAACACAAGCCACTTACGATTTGTAACAATGAGCAGCGGAGAGGACCCATTGGCTGTTAATAAGCGAGCCTCCGCAGTAATGGTAGCCAATATTCAGAGACACCTGGTATGGGACGGAGTTCTTCGTACAGGTATAACCTCCCACGATTTTATCATCCTCCAATGGGAAAGCAGCTGAAGAGGGAATGGAAAAGGAATCTAGTTTGTCCAGGTTCACTACAACAATCAAACTTCATTTACAAGTTACTTACATTGTGTTTTCATTCAAATGTGTAATATTGCAGCTCACTTAACAGGGGCACATGTAGCACAAAGTACCATGACTTTATGCTCTATGCAGATATGCTGTGATGCAAACGAGGGAGGATGAGATGATGGGATGGACGGGTGGAGGAATGGACCAAACCATTTTGCGTCGCAAACCCTGCAATCGGCAAAATTACAGCAGTTGTAACTGTAAAATGTTCTTACAATGTACTAAACCTTTTTGCAATTTGGAAAATGGTATTGCAAAAAGAGTTTTATGACTCATTTTAGAATCACAATTAGGAGATGGCGTGACAGGGGCATCCCCTCCTATTTGCGATTTGTAGTAAGATGAATCAGTTGTATGTGACTGCAGTTGTGGTTGTAAATCACTGAACAGCTACCAACACCTCAAATGAGCTGGTAACACTTCCACACAGGGGAATCTCTCCCCACTGGACAGCTTCCCCTTTGGTAACTGTGTTGGAAGTCCTCGGGGGTTGTGGGGTAGTAGGCAGCCTTTCTGGGGACCACCACATGCTTCCCTCGATGTCTGCCAAAAGGGAAAGCTTTTTTATTAAACAAAACTAAAAGGACCACCTGTTTCTTTAAGGCTGCCATGCCTTTGTCCATAGCCAATCACAGAGGGTCTCAAATAGCGAACACACAAAAAATGAGTTCAGGAATGCATATAATCTAACCACTGGCCATCGCATCGACTAGCATTCCAACTCATCCTTTTCTTGCCCAATGTGCCACCTCTGATTAGACCAAGCAATATGCAAACAACCATGGTTCCCCTCCAATAGAAACAGTCCAGGGCGAACTGCCAAGCCAGGTCCTCTCTGAACTGGAACACACGGAACTCAAGACTGGTTTTGGCCTAGTTGGGCCTCTTCAGTCAGGGGCAGCTTGGTTCCAGCGGCACAGTGAACAAGGGATCAAATTACAAGGGGGGATTTAGTTCACTCACTTTTATATACCCCCACGTCATTATCATCACTTTTTGATTTTTAACATTTTGCGCAGCCCCCACCCCCCTCCCCCCTGGGGCCTCAGAGCTCAAAATAGAGTGCAGCCTCTGTAAAAGGAGCGAGTCTTGTCATTTGTGCAAAACAGGAATCACTGATATGCAAATCAGCGCTGGCAAAAATTGTGACAACAAAGTGATGGTCATGATGAATATAAGATATGATAATTAATTGAAACTGTCTCAAATATCTTTAGCATAAAATGTGTTCATCTCTGCCTGTGGCACTGCCAGCAGTTTGCCAAACACCTGCCAATGTTCAGATCAGGTACCTGGCTAAGAGGAAGAATGGCGATAGGTGAAGGTGTAACCCGCCAGTTGTGAACTAATAATAACCATCTATTCCCTTCACTTCAGAGCTGAGTACATCCCCACGGATGAGTACACTGCTCCCATCACCCTTGCATCCTGAAGGACCATGCTAATTGTTAGGATTTTCTTCCCTGGTGTGTGTGAGCACCCCATGACAAATGAGGAAATCCCATGAATTCCCATGCTGAGAAGGTCATCTTCAGGATAAGCCATGGCCCCAAGTCTCCTGGGCATCAGGGAATACCAGGGATTCCTCAGGGTGTGGGGGTGTTTGCATGGTCGAGATTCCACCAGGCGGCCGTGCAGGAAAGCCAGATGAAACAGGGATCAGCCTGGGCAGTACTTGCACTGACGTGCATGCCGGCTGAGCTGTAATGAAATATTACGTTTCTGTGGAGGTCAATTGTGCCTTAAACATGGCCAAATATAAAATCTGTATGCTTAACTTTACTACTAGCAGATGCACATAAGCTGTAGGATTGGCTTTATACATTGGTCAGAATAGCCAGTCACTTTGGCAAAATTTTATACCGCTTACAGCTTTGGGGTAAGATCAACAAGGGTGTGCATAAAAAAAAAACCTTTCAGCCATGTCGGCATGTGGCAGGGCATTCTTATACATATGTGCGTGCACCTGCACTCACACAGGCACAAACCTCACATCCGACCATTCATCCACCCACCTCAGTGAAACAATTGATGTTGACTTAAACTTTGAGTTTCTACGTTATATGGATTTTTTTACTGGCCAGCTTGATAGTTAGTTCCCGACCTATTCATTCTTCTACATTTGTGGCAGGAAGATTAAACATTTATATAGGGAGACAGCCGTGTTTCCAATATAATCACCCTGGAGTTGTGCTCGGACACTGTCTGAAAATAGCTTGAGCAATCCGTGACAGACTGAGCAGCCTCCAAGACCCTATAATTTCTTATCTTTTTATGAAGATGCTTATGGCTGGTTTTGATATTTTAATTTCAGGAAACAATTTCCAGGCCTACTCTGCCCTTTGTAAATAGATCATTGTTATGATCTGTTTTCATGTTATGGGAGCCAGAGTTGAGAATTTGTTGTAATTTAATGTTCGGTCTACTACAGGAAGAGCTCATAAAGCTTCTGGATGCCATCATCATTGAAGAAATAGAAGCTTCAGAGAGGCTTGCTCCAGTGGTATTGGTGCCCAAGGATGATGGAAAAAAAATATGGATATGTGCTGACCTGCGAGATTTGAATAGGTATATATGGGTAGACTGCCAGCCTCCTCCCCTCATTTCAGAAACTCTCACTACATTGGCGGAGGCTAAGGTTTTTAGTGTAATAAACTTATCTTCAGCTTACCATCAAATTCCCTTGCATGATGATTCAAAACATCTAACTTTCTTTGTAACCCCATTGGGAGCTTATGGATTCCTCTGCATGCCATTCGGTTTAGCATCGGGAGCGGCCTGTTTCCAAAGGGTAATGCTGAAGGTTTTAAAGGGAATACCTACAGTTCTGGTATTTCAAGATGATATTTTGGTGTTAGGAAAGGACACACCTGAGCATGATCACATTTTGAAGTTGGATTTGAACAGGATGTGAGATTATGATCTCACTTTGAGTAAGGAAAAATGTAAACTAAGAGTACCATATGTCATGTATGTGTGCCACACAATTTCCGGGAAAGGAAAGGTATAAGTCTGAAGTTAGAGTTGGCCAAAAGCATCATAGAAGAACCGTCACCTATGAATAAAGAGCAGGTCAGGTCCTTTTTGACATTACCTGAATTGTGTGCCAAGTTTATTCCCAATTTTCTCATGCTCTCTTTGCCCTTAAGAAATTTTCTTAAAAAGGTAGTAAGTTTGATTGAGCTGAGAAATGTGTTGCTGCTTTCAAATCCATTAGGGATGCTATTGCTATTTTACCTACTTTAGGGCCATTTGATGTTTTTCGCAGAACCCTGTTATCCACTGATGCCAGTTTATGTAGCCTTGGGGCTGTCTTATCACAAATTGTTGATGGTGAAGAAAGAGTCATTGCTTTTGCCTCATCTTCCATCAAAGGAGCTGAGGAAAGATATTCAGGGAACGAATGTTATATTAACATAAGACAGATGTGCCAACACACCTGGTGCCACCGTGTGTCACACGATATCAGCTCCCTTTGCCGTGTGAAGATCTGGTGTTACACGGGGTTCACAAGGTGAGCCGGAAGCTGTACACAGAGGAGCTTTCTATGTCCTGTGTCGAGGTTCTGCACAGGTGAAATCCATCTAGGCTTTCTCATTCTCCGCAGGGCCCCGGGAACGCTCCAAAAGCCTATTGTTTGTTTTTATGGGGAGAGTAGGATTTGCTACTGAGGCAGTTCCGGGCACAAACCCGTGCCTCACTCCCATCAATGTCCCGCCATAACTGCTTATTCAGTGATGACCCAAAGTCTCTTCCTCGGTACCAGGCCCTACCAGGACTAAGGCCCAACCATCCTCTCTCACTCAGTGAAACAATCTTCGGGGTTGGCAGGCCTGATATAAACAGTGTGCAGATGTATAACTCGTAGTATGCAGAAAACGCAGATGCATTTGTAATCCTTTTAATTTGCTGTCTTTGCACACTTTTTCAAAATAACCATTTTTTTGTGCTTTTTCCCTTTACGAGATTGCATTAAAGTGGGTTTGATTAACTTGACACGGTAAGATTTCCCACGTAGTATCTGATGGATTTATCAAGTGACTGTGCACTTAGCAATTTAGCTTTACTGACAGTTTATCCTTTGGTGTAAACTGGAGACAGGAAGTAATGCCTAGTGGCTAACCTGCAGACCGTGTGACCTGGAAACAGTTGCTCACATCCTGACTTCTCCACTTGGCCGAATGTTGAGATTCTTGTAAATCATTCTCTGCACTGTCCCCTTTAACTTGACTACCGGATGTGGGGACACCCCAGGCTTCAAGAGTTCAGTTCAGAAGGGTGCCATGCATAAAATAAGCCGTTACACTACATCGGTGCTACTTATATTATAATAAAACAATTGAGCAATTATGTAGCGAATGTCACATAATGAGTCAATTCTTTCATCATTCGTGGCAACAGTATCACAGCATTTGGGGTGGATGGTGACTTTCTTGCATTATTCTAAATTGACGTTTCAAAGTTATTCATTTTAATAAATGTCAGGCAATGAAGTAACAGTCTAATGTACTAAACAAACTATTTTTGAATTTTAGAACCTGTCATCACACTTTTTCATACAACATTTGGAGGGATCGGACATTGAGGAGGATGCATTGCAGGGTCTTTGGTGCGGTTGCGTTCTTGCGGGCGGGTTCTGCTGGATACGTGGTCTTGGCGGTGCTGCAGGAGTGGCGGCAGCGGTGACAGCTGAAGGGTCCATGGGTGTCGGCTGGTGATGCTAGCTTGCAGTTGTTATTGCGACCTGGGTTGAGTGCGTAGAGTGCCGCTGGGTTGTAGCGTTGGCGGTTCGGAGGTCCAGGGTTTCTGGCGCTGGTCGCGTTCGGGACGCGGACGGGCGCAGACGGGCTTGCCTTTGGCGCGCCAGCGGCATGGCCGCATAGCGGCCGCCATTAAGTAGGGGTCGGGGAGGGCTGGACAGCTGAGAGGCGGGAGCGGGGAGGGGAAACTGGCTTGGGCTGGTCGCGCTGGGGGAAGGGGCCGCGGGGGCAGCAGCGGCGGGAAAAACAGGCGAGAGGTGCCCAGAAAAAGGAGCGAAAACAGCGCAAAAGTTGAAAAAGTAAAATGGAAAGTGATAGAAAAGTGATAAAAGTGATAGGAAGAGGGTAAAAGGGTGAAAAACGAAGGTGAAAGTAAAGAGGCTAAAGAAGGTGAAAGTAAAGAGGCTAAAGAATGAATCAGGCAGAATAAACGGAGCGAGAGAAGGGGTGAGAGGTCCACTGGACCACCAGGGATGAGGCGCAGGTATAGCCTGCGGGTGGAGGAGGGCCTTGAACACCAACACTCAAGAGTGCAGGGGCTGAGGAGGGCCTCACTTGATGGTGGAGCTGCGAGGGTGGGAGAGCAATTTCACTGACAATGAGTCAGTGGTCTTGCTCGCCTGCCCCGCAGCGGCCGCCATTAAGTAGGGGTCGGGGAGGGCTGGACAGCTGGGAGGCAGGAGCGGGGAGGGGAAACTGGCTTGGGCTTGTCGCGCGGGGGGGGAGGGGCTGCGGGGGCAGCAGCGGCGGGGAAAACGGGCGAGAGGTGCCCAGAAAAAGGAGCGAAAACAAGGCAAAAGTTGAAAAAGAAAAATGGAAAGTGATAGAAAAGTGATAGAAAAGTGATAAAAGTGATAGGAAGAGAGTAAAAGGGTGAAAAACGAAGGTGAAAGTAAAGAGGCTAAAGAATGAAGCAGGCAGAATAAACGGAGCGAGATAAGGGGTGAGAGGTCCACTGGACCACCAGGGATGAGGCGCAGGTATAACCTGCGGGTGGAGGAGGGCCTTGAACACCAACACTCGAGAGTGCAGGGGCTCAGGAGGGCCTCACTTGATGGTGGAGCTGCGAGGGTGGGAGAGCAATTTCACTGACAATGAGTCAGTGGTCAACGTCAACACATTATCATGTTTTGGTAACTTTAATAATATCTCAGAATGCTCCAGTAGCATTGTGGAGATGCTAAGGGTGGGTATAGTATAATAGAAACATACCTGCTGTTCCCAGGAACGCCGCAATGAGAAGAAGCTTCATGTCTGGGGGTGTGGGGTTGCGCCGCCGTTCGATGCCCTGGACAAAGTGCTCCACGCCTATATATATGTACATACAACCTACAGACATGGATGCTTATCATGTCCAAGGTTGGAAGCTTGTGAGATAAACCAAAATAGATTGTACAAAAGATAGCAAACACCTGGGAGTCACAGGAAATCCACACAGTGCGACACACAGCTAGGCAATCATTAACATTCTTTTGAAATACTTCTTTTAAAATCGAATATTTTTGTCCTTCGTAGTTTTAAAAAAGTACTGTTTGTTTGAACAGCTTCACTTGGTCCCACCAGTCGGTTTACACATGGTGAGGTTCACAGCACACACATGCCATCTGTTGTGTTAACCTGTGCTCTGGTCATTCTGCGGACTGTTAAAAGTTGTTGAGCTGTGAACTGTTAACATCTAAATATTGACTGACTCCAGTTTTGTATAGAAAACTCAGAGTATGCAATAATTTGACAGAGGATTCATCGATTTCGTGCTATTCAAGAGCAAGAAAACAAACAGCATAAGCGCATCAACGCCTCGTCGGGGTAGTAGGCGCTATATAAATGCCATACAGTGCAATAAAATTGATAAGAATGGACTGGCCTCTGGCGTACACTAAAAGAGCCAAGGGCAATACAACTATAACAATGCATCATTGGAAATCAAAACTTATAACAACAGGGGAAAAAAAGATTTTCATTTGTCCCTCAAAACTAGCGCCAGTATGGCTTGCCTTGGTGAAGCTTGCCTTTGTGCGCCCATTTGCCATCAGAAAACCGAAGACGTGGTTTCCCTGCATTAGCGCTCAAACTGCAATTTTGCCAATTGAAAGCACAGGAAGTAACAGATGTCGCCAGTACTCTATGGTGCGTAATTGACCATGCTTGAAAAGTCTGGGAGGCTGAGGCTGAGTCTGCCTTGCCTGAATTGAGATTTAAAGATCATTTCAGATGGAAAGGGTAAACATTATCTCACTGAGCCATGTCGATGGCATAAGCGTGTCCAAGAGAAAA
This sequence comes from Calotriton arnoldi, assembly GCA_963921515.1. NCBI lineage: Eukaryota > Metazoa > Chordata > Amphibia > Caudata > Salamandridae > Calotriton > Calotriton arnoldi. Next base: position 2,732,674 of record CAWUFW010001231.1, read on the forward strand.
GACGCTCCATCTATGCCAACTTTCACAGAAAGCCATGAGTGCAGAAAAAGATGTGATGAGCAAACAGCACATTTATTGTTTGGAATAATCATTTAGCAGACTCGAAAAGACTATTGCAATGTCACATATCACAATATCCATAACAAAAATATCGTCTGGTCTATATATTCTGGCCCAAGTGTCATTTACAAAAATATCGCTCAATTGGCTGTAGATATTCTGTTATTAACTCCAACTGAGCCATGTTATTGTAAAAGATATTTTGGACATCATACTTTTCTCAGACTACATTTATGCCACGATATTCTGGTACCATACTCTGGGGACAAACTAAAGCTATAAAATTTGTAAAATAAAGAGAAAATTAACTTATAATACATTATTCTACTTTGGGAAATTTAAACATCTATAGATTGTCAGTAAGGTATGGTACCAGAAAATCATAAGCAAAAAAAAAGTTTCCGATAGAAATGTTGTGTCCTAATATCGTTTTAAAAAAATATCACGAAATTTGATTGATAATAGAAAATATACACTCGATGGGACAATATTTTGAAGACACACCTGTCAGAAAGTCACTGCCTCAAAATTCATTCCACGCCCATGGAATAACAATAAAAGACAGGCATCGTGGTGGGAAGCTATTGTATGTAGCCACCCAGATAAGAAGGAGTAATGGAAAACACGACACTACAAGTAAACAATACAAGGGAGTGTTTTTAACTAAATGACAATGTATATATGATCTTACTAATACAGTTGTCAGTAACTAGAAGTGATGGGTTGTAGTAGCCAAAAATCACGTATTACAGAGAAGTTTGATAATGTTAAGCGACCCACGACACGTGAGCACACGGCCAACTGCCAGCTCCCCAAACGTACATAGATTCTAAAAGAACACAACTGTGCAAGTAACATTCTACAAATGAAAGAAACAGTGCAAAGAGAAAGATAAGAATACCACATTATCCCCCCCGAAACAAAAATCTGCTAAATGATAATCTAACAATTTTACAGGTAAATTCCCCTCAAATAAACTGCATGTAACATTTTGTTGAAGAACAACAATGGTTTGCTGATGAACAACAATGGTTTGCTGATGAACAACAATGGTTTGATGATGAACAACAATGGTTTGATGATGAACAACAATGGTTTGCTGATGAACAACAATGGTTTGCTGATGAACAACAATGGTTTGCTGATGAACAACAATGGTTTGCTGATGAACAACAATGGTTTGCTGATGAACAACAATGGTTGTATAAGATTGTACCATCTTAGGCCGCTCCTCAGCTACATTGTCATTTACATGAGTTTCAGAAGCATTTTCAGTTTCAGACTCATGATTGAAATTTGAAGAAACCTCAAAGTTAATATTAAAATGAGAAACAACAACATCAGATGATAACTCTGAGTCTGACATTTAAAAATTCCCATCAGAACATGTGGTACAAGTGTGATTATAGATTTCAGGTTGAATATCAGAAACAGGAATGAGATTACTCTTATTCCAACAAACGTTACGATGCACCAACACCGAACCTTTACTAACTATCAATTTTCACTGGTGGCGTGAACTTGGATTCTCCCTTTCACAAGTTTTTTAATGAGGACCCAATTGGCAACCTTAAAATCTAGCATTTTACCATGTGTCCTGCTGTCAAAATGTTCTTTCTGTTTATATATTACTCTACCAGACAGGGTAGTTATGTCATGCTGCAAAAAAACATTTGTCTACAAGTTGGGCTTAACCAGTGAGGAATCTGTTTGGATTTAAGGATTCTTCCCCTCACTAATTACAAAGGCGAGACCCCTGTCGTAGAATGCATCGAAGTTTGATGTGCCCAAATTTTCTCTTTAAGAAAACATTTGACATCAAGTCTACTGGCCAAAGCCGTTTGGACTTCTTTTAAAAATCGGCTTGCTCTTTGAACCAAAACATTGGCAGAAGGACTATGGAACTCAGCCTGAAGATATTTAATGTCAAGTAAATTGTGCATCTCATTGGATAAAAAATGAGTACCATTATCAGTTACTATTTCCTTTGGGAAACCTTCTAGTTGAAACACTTCCTCTAAAAATGGTATAACATTCCTTTTAGACAGCGTGTTAACAAAAGCGAAGTATATCCATTTTGAAAACGAATCAACTAATACTATCCAAAATGTGTTTCCTGAAGACAAAAGATGCAAATGTCCTGAAAAATCAAAGTGCCACATTGTGCCCAGGACCATCAAGCAACGTTACATTTTTAAGAGGTTTTTCAGTAGTTTTCCAATATTTATTCGACACAATACATTGTGGACAAATCTTAATTAAAAAAGCAACTTGATTATCCATTGAGGAGAGGGCCACCAGTAGAATTGTTGTAATTTTTTACAAGTTGCTAAGATGCCTAAATGCCTCTTATGAGCAAGTTTAATGATGCAGTCTCGCAACTCCATAGGTGGTATGTACAGTCCATTCCTTATGCAAATCACATTCACACATGACTCCCCAGAGGAAACCTGAGTGAAACTCTTGAGTTCCTCTGGAAGATTTCTAGTAGGGGGCCAACTTCACTTAAAGTGCTCAAAAACTTTCTGTAAAATAATATTATGAGAAGTAGCAAATACCCAATCTTCCTCTGAAAAGGAACCCTTCGACATACCAATGGCATTAATGACACCCACTAACCACTCATAATATTTCACAGCAACACTTTGAGATTGAAAGTTCGACAATGGAAGATGAGAAAGCACGAACGTTCTTGCCACCTTGAATGTATTTTATGTGCATGTCATACTCCTGTAAGTTGGAAAAGAGTCTAACTAAGCATGCTTAGGGGCACATGCATCAAGCCTAAAAAAAAATCGCAAAATTAGCGAATCGCTAAATTATGGCGTTTGCGACCGCAAAATACCGTTTCGCAATGCATCAACTGCAAAATAGCGAAAACTCAACAATTCGCTAATTTAAAGAATCGCAAAACATTCTGCGAATAGTATTAGCGAATCGCTATTTGCGCCCCAAATAGCGATTCGCAAATAAGGAATCGCAAAATAGATGCATGAAAAATCGCAAATTGCGAATTACCTGAAATTCGCAATTTTGCGAGTGCAAAATAAGAAGGATCACAACCAGGTGGTAATCATGAGTGCAAATCAGATACAGCTGAAATTCTACTTAAACCCATTGAAACACACCCAGAATTAGCTACCACATCTCACAATGGCAGGGATGTACCTGATGGCGAGGAGGATGAGGCTGCTGGCTGCTGGACACAGACGGAGGCGAATTAATGAGCGCATCTTCAGAGTCCGCATAACTTTGCTAGGACAGCAAGAGGATGAGATATACGATAAGTATAGGCTCAATGCAGCAATGATCCATGACCTGATCAATGAATTGGATCCCATACTGCAACGACAGACACGTAGGACCAATGCTATCCCAACGCATGTGCAGGTCCTATGCTGCCTACACCTACTGGCGTCAGGCAGCTTCCAGGGGGTCATTGCAGTAGCTGGAGGTGTGTCGCCAAGCGCACTTTCAAGAATATTCAAAGCATTCCTTGATGCCATGATGGCCAGGATCGGCTCACACATCAATTTCCCCACCACCGCGCATGACCTTGCGAAAACAAAACAGGAGTTTTACCAGATAGCTCGCTTCCCACATGTGATAGGTTGCATCGATTGCACACATGTGGCAATATGTCCCCCTGCAGCACAGGAATACATATACAGAAATAGAAAATGCTATCACTCCCTTAATATTCAGGTTGTGTGCAATGCCAAATACATAATCACTGATATAGTGGCTCAATTTCCTGGGAGTGCACATGATTCATATATTTTCAGGCAAAGTGGCATTCACACCCGTCTGGTCAGGGGAGAATTTGGAGAGGCACATCTGCTTGGTAAATATGTGTAGGTGATACTCCCAGTCATTGTACGTATGCCAATGTCAAACTGCCACTGACCCTTTGCTTACCCACATGCAGGTGACAGCGCATACGCCTTGCGTAATTACCTTCTGACGCCTTACCTCAATCCCACAACTGCCAACCAACAGAGGTACAATGCTGCACATATATCAACAAGGAACATCATAGAGCGCACATTTGGGCTGCTGAAGAGCCGATTCAGATGCCTCCATAAGACTGGTGGAGCACTCCAATACAACCCTGAACAATGCTGCAAGCTAGTAGCAGCATGTGCCATGCTGCACAATATAGCAACGAGGGGTGGAATGGAGATCGAGGTGTCTGACAGTGACTCCGAGGATGAGGACCAGCAAGTGCCACAGCGCCGTGCAGCACAAGGGGCAAGCGCAGCAGAAGGGCGCAGGAGAAGATTGGACATCACACAAAACTATTTCTGAGGTGAGTAATGATGACACAAACAGTGTATATTACAATCACAGAACGGTTTATTCAAAGGAAATATGGCATGAGTGTCGGAGCACACTTTCAATGTGGCCAGTGGCACAGGATTCTTAAGTAATGGACATAAGTGTATTAAAAATAAATAATGACTTGTCAATCAGTCAAAAGGTCCGATCACATCCATGGTTACGTCACCATATCGGTATGCAATTGTATATAGCAGGCTAGCGCTTTCTCCCACGAACACCCAGACGCCTGTCAGAGACAGCATCCTCATCCCTCATGTTGGAAGCTGAGGGGTACTGCTGCGTGTGTTGCGTCTTCCTGCAGTGGCAACTGGCATAGCTATGCTACTCAAGCTTGAGGCCCCCTCACTACCCTCTTCCTGCGTGGACATGTTGGCCCCAATTGTGGTAGCATTCAGCAGTTCCACTGCATTGGTTACCTGGTCCAGTGCCTTCGCCACATCCCCGCTCCAATGGCACATTTCTGTTTGCAAGGTCACAGACCTACGTGCCAGCAGTGCAGTTGATGTGGCCAGCCTATTGTTGGATTTGGCATAGCTTTTGAGGTGCTGCATTAGTTGCCGATGGTTTCTTCTCTGTGATGCATGTCCCTCCTGCATAACCTTGGTCATTTGCTGCACACTATCGCACAGTACTGCAATGTTGTCTGCCATCTTCCCTATTTGTAACTGCACTAAACGTGTGTTCTTGGTCTGCAGGCGCTGCATGCGGAGCATCTGTCCCTCAAGACCACCCCAGACATCATTTGGTTGCTCCTCCTGCTGTGTTCTGCGTGATCTGGCTCTTCTACGCCGGACACTGACATTACTTCTGCGGACCTGTGTTTGTGGATTTGGGATGGATGTGGCTGGGCCATGCCTGGACTCATGTGGTGCATTTGTCTCATCGTCAGACTCCATGGTGACCAGTGGTGGGACAGTTGCCCTGCGTGTGTTTGGGGCACTGGATGGATTTGTTGGCAACACCGGTGTGTCCATATCCTCAACTGCGCTGATGTCCTGTATGTCCTGGTTGTCACTATCCTCAGCTTCTACACGTTCTGCATCTGTGAGATTTAACAGTGCAAAACCAGCATTAATTTAAGTAGGGATTTCATGTCACAGTGATCATATTTTTACTTTGGCATTAAATTTGGAATATGTTCACTGTTCTGAGTTGTTCTTAGCCTATTTGTGTGTTTGACATTGTATATGCTTGACCTGCCTACATCTCCCATAATGCACTTCCCTTCATGGATACATTGTGTACTGGATGTTCTGAGTGTGCACTTGTGCTGTACTGGGGTGGTGTACTACCTTTATTATTTAGGTCAATGGTAACATGCAGTCATCTTACCTTCAGATGTGTTTGCTGCTCCTGACGTGTCTAGCTGTGTCACACCGACAACAGCTTCAGGCTGGATAGTGGATTCAACCATTTCCTCCATGGTAGTGTTCCCAGTGTCTATCGGTGTTCCCCCTCCTGTCTTCCTTGCTTCCTTCAGACGGGCAGCTATGCGCTCCTTGGCCCGACTGCGCATGTCGTACCATCTTTTCTTCAGGTCATCGATGGTGCGGTGTGTCACCCCACTGGCATTCACCCGGTTCTGGATCCGGATCCATATTTTCCTTTTCTCCTGCTCTGCCACTTTCAATGATTGTTTCCCAAACAGCTTATCATGGCTGTGGACGACTCCCTCAATGAGTGTGTCACTTTCTTTTTCTGAGAATTTCATTTTCCGCTTCCTGCCTGATTGGCTGTCCTCTGCTGTTTGTGTGCTTTCCATTTTCTTGCAGTTACCAGGTTTTTCCAATTGCTCAATGCCACTGCTAGTTAGCTCCCAGAGCCAGCTCCCTCCTCTCCCTCTGACTGTGCACTGGGAATGGGGCTTGTGCTGCTCACTTCCTGGTTCTGATGTCATCAAGATGCATCACGAATGCGACTTCGCTATTTGCGAATTCGCTATTTGCGAGTCGCAAATAGCGAAGTCGCTATTTGCGAAATCGCTATTAGCGAATTCGCAAATTTCGGATTCGCAGTAGCGTTTGCGATTTTTAGCGATTCTTTATTTTTTCGCAATTTTTTGTTGCATCTGTTTTTGCGATTCGTTATTTGCGAATCGTTAAAATTCGCAATTAAGGATTCGCAAAATTTTACATTGATGCATGTGCCCCTTAGTCTTTGCACATGCCATTCCTATTCAACAGATACACTAAAGGATTATGATTGGTGTAGACATCCAAAGATGTTCCCCTAAGATATGTTTTAAACTTCTGAACCGTCCACACACAAGCCAATGCCTCGAGTTCGATTGTGCTGCAATTGGTCTCAGCATCCTGTAGAGTTCTAAATGCAAACGCAAATGTGATATCTTTGCCATTCACACATTGACCAAATATAACCCCTACACCTTTAAAACTAGCATACACAGCTATGACAATTTTCCCACCAGGAGCATATATTTTTAACAGTAGACAAGGCATTATTTACCTCTAAATCCCAATTAAATTTGAATCCTTTTTTTCAATAAAGATCTAAGAGGCTGCACTATTAGTGTGTGACCAGGAACAAAATGAGTATAATACTCAGAAAGACCCAAGAATGAATGAAGTGAGTCCTTATCGGTGTTAAGTAGTGCCCTTTGTATAGCTTCTGGATTGCAAAACTTAGTTGCTATACTTTCAGCAGAAATAATGTGACACAAATAATCAACTTGCTGAAGCAATAAGTAGTAGCTGTCCAGTTTGACAATCATACCTCTATTACGGCGGATTTATAAAACTTTGTCAAGTACTGTTAGAAATTGGGTCTCTAGTTGGCAGAGGTTTGCACGCTGTCCAAGAAGGGACCACAATCCTAGTCAGGGTAAGTCAGATACACAACCTAAATTAACTTGTGCTTTCCCTCTGGTAGCTTGGCACAGAGCATTCAGGCTTAACTTAAGAGGCACTGTGTAAAGTATTTGTGCAACACTTAAATTACAGTAACACAGTGAAAACACCACAAAAAGACTCCACACCAGTCTAGAAAAATAGAGAATTTTTATCTGAGTAAAGCACGACCAAAGCAACAAAAGTCCAATAAGTAAAACTTAAGATATTAATTTTTATAGAATAAACTGCAATGTAGTGCTTAAAAGTCAAAGTCAACAGCGCTAAAAGGTTACTTGAGGTTGTGCTAGACCGGAGTAAATCAAAAGTTTCAGGCCGACCATGATGGAGGGCTGGCCGGCTACAGGACCCACGCAGGGCCAGCTAGAAAAGTACCTTGGAGAAACTTGGGTTCAAGGATGTAGAGAGCAGGTCCAGTCTTCTCACTCCCAGGCAAGAAGCAGCAGGCCAACACAGCAAAGGAAGTAGAAAAGTGACAGTCCCCCCTGCAGCACAGCAATCAACATGCATCAGGTCAACACAGTAAAGCTGTTTGCAAAGTGGAAGTCTCACAGTGCAGCAGCTCTTCTTCTAGGCAGAATGTCTTTGGTTCCAGCAAAGTTCTGATTTTGTGGTGTCAGGGGTCCAGTACTTATACCCAAATGTGACTTTGCCGTGGAGGTGGCCGTGAGGAGCAAAGAAGCATCACGGATGGTCTTCGATGTAGAACAAAGAGCAGGCCTGGCATCACAGATGGTCATTGCTGTGAAGAATAACCTTCAAACTCCCCACTCACACATACAAGGTTCTCCACAACACCGGACCAACATACCTAAAAAACCGCCTCTCCTTCCACGCACCCAAGAGAAACCTCCGATCAACCATCCTCTCCCTGGCCACCGTTCCACGCATCTACAAGACCAGAATGTGAGAAAAGTCCTTCTCCTACCTCGCAGGGAAAGCCTGGAACTTGCTCCCCCTCCACCTCTGGCAAGCTCCCACACTGCTCCAGTTCAGGAAGGACCTCAAGACCTGGCACTTCGGATGACCCCAGCACTCAACGGAGCCGCCCTTCCCACCCCCAGCACCTTGAGACCCTCGCGGGTGAGTAGCTTTACCAACCCCTGATTGATTGATTGATTGCTGTAGCGCAAAGATCTTGTTGTCACGAGTGGGCGGGCCGCAGCTTAACGGTGGCACTCTTCAGGAGCAGTGGAAGCTGTAGCACAAAGAGTCGGGTTGACGGAACTACGAGTTGGTGGGCTGTGCGAGTGGCAAGGTTTTGGGGTAGACTGACCCATTTGCAGACACGAAGAGCACAAAAACTTAAATTCAGCATCTTTGAGGCCACACCAAGGGTCCAGGACCTAAGGGGCACCACTTGAGGGTCAGACGCTTGCTCCAGGTGGATCTGGGTGTTGGTTCATGTGGTTGTGAGCCTGTTATGTCACTTTGGCTCTGAACAGGAGGCCAGCAGACTAGCCCTTGGAGTCACTCTGGGAGGTCTGGGTTCAGGTACAGGTCCAATCTCTCTGACTCAGGGAAGAGGGCAGCAAGGCAGCAATTCAGCAAAGCAACAGTCCAGCAAGGCAGTAGTCCAGCAGGGCAGCAGTCCAGCAGAGTTGCAGTCCTTTAAGCAGCACAGTAGGTCTTCTTCCTGGCAGAGTCGCCACAGGCCCAGAAGTGTACTGAAGAGTTGGTATTTGGGGTCCAATATTTATACCCGAGTCTTTCTCTGAAGTGGGAGAGGCTTCTAGATGCATAGCTTTCCTGCCTTCCCTGCCCTAGCTCCAGACTAACTACAGGGGGTATACAGCTCTTTGTGTGGAGGCAGGACACAGCCTATTCAAGTGTAAGAAGGGCTGTGCCCAGTTCCACCCTCCCATCCTGCCAGTGATGGCCCATCCAGGCACACCTAAGATCTCTATTGTGTGTGGCTGTCTAGGAGGAATAGATAAAGCCCAACTGCCAACTACACCCAGTGACTAAATGGCTAAAGCAGGAAAATGCCAACTTCCTAAAAGTGGCATTTTCAAAATTGTAACTTAAAATCCGACTCCACCATGAGAGAGGATTTTTCATTACAATTCCAGAGACTCAATGTGAGAAGTTGGCCTGGCATATGCTGTCCACTAATTATAGTGGGCACCTTGCACCAGTCCAAACAACCCCTTATTGGAGATAGGTTAAAGACAACCTTATTGAAAGCTATCCTAGTGGTAGCTATGGAGAGCAGCCTTCAGGCTAAGTCTTGAAGGAATGTAAAGCAGCTTGTTTTACCAGTCTATAATCTCTTGAGTGATCAAATGAAAGAGCACCACACCAGGTATATATTCAAAATATATGTATTTATTGCTAAACACACCCCTCTAGTCTCTTTATGAGGCTAGAGTTCGAAGTACACAAGTTATAAGTTATTTAAACACAGTAATAGCACGAATACACGTTTGGGCCCTAGGGGCGTACCAAACCATATACCAATAAAGTGGTATAAGAACCACGACTGAACTAGACACTAGGCCTAGAGCCTCTAGAAGTGCTTGGACCACAAGGAACCACCCAAGGTAGTGACACAGGGGACCCACGGGGGACGCGTGCAGTGTAAATACACAACCGCGATACGCCGTTGACTTCTATGGAGAAAGTCGTGATCGGGAAATTAAAGAAATGGGACACTTGAAGGAGGACTTGGAGCAAACCCTTTGAGATCTAGTACTTTGAAGAGTCTCTACCCACGGGAGCACTGGAGTACTCGTGTTACCTCACCCAGGGAAGCCGGGTGCATAGGTGCCTTTCGGGGTCGGGTTTCGTCGTCGATTTGAATGGCGATCTGCTGCAAAGTGCTGCTGGCGACCAAGTGGAAAGTGTCCGGGTGGATCCAAGAGTGGATCGGAGATCTGAAGAACCTGAAAGCAGAGGGGACAGAGTCTGGGTCACTAGCCAGTGACCAGGAAGGCGATGGACAGATGCCCACCGATGTCGAGTGCTTCAGGTGCGTTGACGGTCGTCTTGACTCTTCAGTCACGAGGTCCAGGAGGCGTTGTCGGTGACCAGGAGCAGGATTCGGGCTGGTACACGATGTCTGTCGAGTGCTGAGGTGTCGGCGACCGGATTGGACCCAACAAGCCTTGGCAACGGCAAGTCTCAATGCAGAGGAAGATCGTCGATGGTGCAGACCAGCAAGGTCTGGGGAACTCACCCAGCAAGGGTAAGTGAGGGCAGGCCTGGAGCAACCAGGATGCCAAGTAAGAAAAAGATTGGCCTTCGTTAAGGGCTACTAGCCAACGGGCTAGCGACTGCGAAGGAGCCTCAAGACGTCGCACGTGGAACTGGCTCACAGGACACTCGTGGAGTGGAGGCCAGTGATCTTCGGTGCAGTTGGTGCTGGAGGCTAGGGCTACTCGGAGCCCAAAGCACGACTTCGTGGGAGACCCAGAAGAGGATGCACTTGCAAATGTGCTCGGTGTCCAGGGGTCACGGTCTCAAGTCACCCACGATAGCTACGGGCCTCAGCTTTGCTGGGGACTCAGGGTAGCCTCGGGGAAGTCTGAGAATCCACCTCTGGTGATGCAAAGACTTCGGCGTCCGACGGGAGCTTCAGAAATGCAGACCGGACAGATGCGTCTTTGGTGCCTGCCAAGCAGGGGAGTCACTCCTTGACCCCAAGGGAGATTCTTCTGTCCTCTAATCGTGAGTAGAGCGTCGAAGGTCCAGGATTCTGTTTCAGAGTTTCGTCCAGGGATAATCTAATCTCCTAAGAACTGGGTTCCTATACTTATACCAAGTTTAGGGGTTGGACTACTCTGTGGCCCCACCTATGGGTGGGTCAGGGCAGAGGGGTGGCTACACCCTTTCCCTTTGTCCAGTTCGCGCCAAAGCAGGGGCTGCAAGCCCCTGATCCGGTTTGAACTGGGGTATGCACAGGGACACCAAGTGTGCCCCCAGTGCAGGACTTCAAAGCACCCGAAAGTGCTCCCGCCCAGCCCCAATACACATTATCCTGTCTGGGGAGGTGGTCACACCTCCCTGGGACAGGAAACCTATTGTCCAGGCCTCCCCTGCCGGAGTTTCGTCCAGCAGCAGGAGGCCAGACTCGTGTCTGTGGCAGCAGCATCCATTTTGTGATGCCAGGGCTTTGGAAAGAAGTTACCGGGCTAGCCAGAGTTAACATGTCTTTCCCTCTAGAAGGGTGGAATGCTACCCCCGCCGCCAGAATTGGCGGGGGGTAGTATTCCAAGATGTTTGACACCAAATACGACATGTTTAGGTGCAGCCATTCCAAAGTTAGCATTTAACGCGAGGTTATAATGCGCTTAAGAGTATATGGTCAGGCTGCACTACAAACAGCATCAGAGAAGGGTCTCCGAACGCTGCAGAGGGGCCCTGCTCATGCAGGGGCACCTTCTCACATAGGAACCATGCACTCTGCCTTCAGGATTGATAAGGCCTGCCTTAGGAGTGACTTATAGGTTTATATGTGTGTATGTATTTAGTGATATAGGTAACCTATATCACAGTAAGGGGTGCATGCACCACCTTACCCAGGCTGCAGTAGCAGACCTGTGGTGTCAGTTTGGATGGCCTTCCAGGGGTGGCATAATACATGCTGCAGCCCCTGGTAGGCCTCTGAGGTACCTATGCCCTTGGTACATAGTATACCATATACTAGGGACTTATAAGGGCACTCCAGATTCCAATCAGAGATGTGCCTAAGGCACATGGAAACCTTTTACAGAGAAAGCAGATAGACTGGGACCCTGAATAGCAGGATTCCAGTCCAACTAAGTCATAAACCAGCAAAACACCATAAAAAAAGTGGGGGCAACCATATAGTCAGATTCCACCTTCCTACACTCAACACATGAACTGGATACACGTTCCCATTTGGAAGTTACAGCTTATTAAATGTAATAAGGTAATTCCAATATTATCCTTTGGGAAAGGTAGGCTTTGCAGCAGTGAAAAATTAATTTAAGAGTTCTTCACTACCAGGACATGTAAAACTTAAAAGTGCATGTCCAACTTTTTAAATACACTGCACCCTGCCCTCTGGGCTGTCCAGGGCCTACCGCAGGGGTGGCTTATATGTATTAGAAAGGAAGGGTTGGGCCTGCCAAAAGGTTTATTTTGCCAGGTCGAAAATTAATGGCAGTTTAAAACTGTACACACAGGCTGCAATGGCAGGCCTGAGACATGTTTAGATGGCTACTCAAGTGGGTGGCACGATCAGTGCTGCAGGTTCACTAGCAGCATTTATTTTACAGACCCTGGGTACACGTAGTATGAATTTACTAAGTAAATTAAATATGACAATTTGGTCTAAGCCAATTCTACCATGTTTTAAGGAGAAAGCATAAGAACTTTTGCACTAATTAGCAGTGGTAAAGTATGCAGAGTCCTAAAATTCAAGAAACCCACACATTTGGGAGAGGTACCCTTCTAATCAAAAGGGACAGGGTCAAATACCAATTGAAACAAAAAAGGATCCCTTTTGTATCACTCACTGTCTCTATCAATACCATCCAACAATGTATATCTTATGTAACTAAAAGGAAATCCACCCTTCACTTGAATGCACTTTACTGTCTTGGCACTGAACACTGTTTCATGTAAAAATGTCTAGTTTATTCAAAATAGTCATACTTTTACATATTCAAAGTCCTCTCTACTGCTCTACAGAGAGAGTGAGTGATACAAAAGGGATCCTTTCTTGTTTCAACTAAAAGCCAACAAAAACAGGTTCAAAATTCAGGAGGGTAAAGCAAAAACAAAGTTTGGGGATGACCCTGCAGAAAGGGCCAAGTCCAACGCACACCTAGTATCGACAGTAAGAAGAACATTACTAAATCTGTTAGCACACTCTTGAACTTCCACATCTTTACATTCTTAACATTACTCCTTTGTGCTCTAGACAGAGACTGGAAATGCCCCAGCTCCCAGCTTTTTACAATTATTACATTTCTTCCCAATCGCAGGACATGAAGGAATGTTGCTTAAATGATTTTTGGAACCACATCTGTACCAACTGGCTTCTCCCTTCCTGTTTTTTGAGACTCTAGCACAGCACAAACAATATTTTCTTGGGAAATACAAGAAACCGGTGACAAGCCTTCTGGGTTAGCTAATGCTTGGGATGAAACAATTGATACCTTTGCCATGTCCGCAACCTCGGACAGAGATGGATTCCTACATGTTAACAACCTCTCCTGCGTTTTTTGGGAAATACAGTTAAAGTCAAACTGGTCTCTGATGTAAGTCTCTAACAATTTTCAAATTCCCATGTGGAAGCCAGCACACGTAAGGCAGCAATCAACTCTTCGATGGACTCGTCACTGTTCTGCTTACACCTGAAAAAAATCTCTCTCTCTCTCCCCCCCTCTCTCTCTCTCTGTATCTTCAGAATACTGTCTCATTATCCTTTCTTTAGCTTCATCATAAACGTTCCATTCTATGTTTTCACCACCAACCAGGTGCTGCACCAACTAGAAGGCTATCAAAGACTTTTTGACCAGCAATACCAAGATGGTTAAACAAAAGAGCCAGGGTGGTTCATAACTTACAGCATCAATGGCTGTAAGATAGTTTTCAAATATTCGCAACTAGTGTCTCCATTATTTTTCTGGCTTGCCTGGTTTCTGAAGAAATGGCAGTGGTTGCACCACATTCTTGTAGCCACAGTAGATTGAACACAAATATATAAACCACAAGGCAGTTGTGAACACAGTGTAAGGAAATATCCCGTCTAAATTGTAATCCAGAACAGTGAGGTAAATGAAAGTTAATGCATCGGAAAGGATCCAACTTCTAGGAAATCGAAGCAAATAAATTCTAAAGCCAATTGGCTGGCCCAATCCAAAATGGCCACTGGATCAGTCGTCACACGTATCTGATGTCAAAAAGCATTCTGGTAGAGATGCTCATTGAATATTGCACATCACAACAAAAGAGTCGGGTTTGCATCAGAGAAGGAGGGTTTGGAGGGCAGCCAACCACAGGGAGGTGTGCCCCCGGGCAGATTGGGAGGGTGGCGCAGTCCAGAAGTACCATTTTGTTTTGGGCTACATTTATAGCCCAATATAGCCCAAAGTACATAGTGGGGTTAGTTAGACTCCCTGCCACCATTTTAGGTTTGGTGACTGGTGGCATGGAGATCATTTGTGGTGCTTTTTCAGTAGTGTCTTTATTCACTTTCACTTGTGCAGTTTAAGGCAATTTATATTAACGGTCAGCGCTTACTTGCGGTGATGGCAGATGCAGGGGGAAAAGTTGTGGGGCGATGCAGCTCCTCAGAGAGGCTGGGCGGCTGAATCTGGTTGCCGGTGGGGAAGAGATGTGAGCGCAGCCCGCCCAACTTGTCGGGCATCCACCTGTGTAGCTGCTGCAGTCATGGCTTGCTCACTGCCGCACAAGTGGCATGCGGCGGCGTCCTTGGGACCGCGAGTAAGTGCTTAGACAGGGGGTAAGTGCTTAGGCAGCGGGTAAGTGCTCAGGGCCACTCGGTGTTGAGGAGAGCAGTCCCTCATGGTGCGGGCAGGAGAGGGGTGGCATCGGTGAGGGAGGGCTGAGCTGCTATGCCCGAGTGAGCCCCAGCGGCCCCTGCGGTAGGAAGGGGGTTGCAAAGTGGAGCCAAAATGAGGGAGTTCCTGGGCGCCTGTGCTGATGTGTGAGAGCACTGCGGCACGAGGCACCCAGGAGATGACTGCAGCGTCCCGTCCGTGTGCCATGCACATGTATGGGGCCACAGCTGAACAGCAGAATTTGAAGCCGGCGGTGTCTGCAGAGTCGCACACGAGGGATGTGGGTGAAGAGGCAAAAAGGCAGGAACTGAAGTGGGCGGCGTCTGATGAGCCACCCGCAAGGGCCGTTTATGGCCAGGAGCATGCAAGGGGATGGGGCCTATCGGGAGAGTGGTTTGAGGGCAGGCCCCAGGTGTATTGAGGAAGGAGTCACAGCAGGCGGCATCTGGGTAGCTGTCTGCTAGAATTTAATTAGCCTGCTAAGAAGGGGGTAGATAGGAGGGGGCCCCTTGGCGGTACTGCAGGGAAAAAGGAAGAGAGGAAAATGTATTTGGAGGGCCCTAGGGTTGAGGGGCCCTCAGGGGATGAATTTGAAGCATTGGAGGAAGGCCTTGAAATGGAGCAAGATTCGTGCTTGGGGAGGTGGGGATAGGTCCAGAGGGTCCCGCAGGGATTTCACGCTCACTGGACACCGGGAGGGCAATGGGGGAGGGGGGCGAAGGGGTGACCTGCGGGGAGCTAGCATGGAGGCCTTTCATGAAAGACAGGAGGAATTGAGGGGAGGGGGTCAGGACAGGCCAGGGTCCTGCATCCGCTTTGGTGGGGGCCATGTTAGAATGGAGAGGGGAGGAGGAGGAAGGTGAAGGGGAGACCAACAGGGAGGCGCTTGTCGGGGCAGATGCATGGCTGGGTTTGGGAGATCTTGGGATGGGCTGGGGTGCGAGGGTAGATGCACCCGCAGAGGCAGAAACAGCGCTTGGTCATGGGGCCCAGGGAGAACAGGGACCGTTCGCAGCAGGCTCAGGGAGCCAGTACACCAGTCTTGTCGTCTTTGGCTGGGCCCAGTGTGGTTCACTGGATGTCGTCGGGGGCTCCCTACGCGGCTGACCGAAGGAGGTCTGGAACGGTCTCATCAGCCCCACTGGCGGGAAGGTCACGGACGCCCTCCATCCATCACAGCACACAGGACAGGCGGGTGGCGTTGGCAGAGCAGCATGAAGGGGTTGTCTCAGCCCACCTGGACACCACGTGGTGCACCACAACTCTTGAGCATGTACCAGAATACAGGCGGGATGTGTGTGCGGGTTCCAGTTGGGCTTGTGTGGAGGACCCACTAGGAGTCATGCTGGTGGATTATGATGAGGAAAGCCTCAAGGAAGGCGAAGTTTGGGATGAGGAGGTGCAGGGGTTGGCTCGGGTGATGGGGGGGTTCAATTAATGCCCTGTCTAATATGTTGCAGGAAAACCATGAGTGGCAAATATGGTGGCCGAGTTGCAGAGGCCCCTGGTGAGGCAACAAGCATCTGTACAGGCACCGACCTTAGAGCCAGGTAAGGGCCAGGCAGCCAGAGAAGGTGTCCACGGGTGTGGATGCAGGGACTGCACAAGGAGGGGTGGGGGAGCGGTTGCAAAATGGGAAGTATGTGACAGATGTTGGCATAGGTTACGAAGGATATAGCGGACAGCATAAAGGGCGAGCAAGGTTCAGCGCAAGCAAATGGTGAAGGGGGCAGTAAAGGGGTATGCAAGGAGGGGGGACAGAGGAGAAAGAGATGGGGTTGGAGAGCAAGGAGCTCAAGATTTAAAAGATTACCCTACATGGGAGTCACAAAGCCGCTTGGGGCACACTTGATGTTGGCCACAAAAGAGAGAATTTGGAAAGGGGAGTATGTGTAAATGCTCAAACTCTTGCATAGGGAGGTGTGCTCCAAGGAGGGCTATAAGGAGGGAGAGTACAAGCAGCCGAAGGTGGCCCTAACAATTAAAAACTGGACTGCTGCATTTTTAGTTTATGCCAGCGTTTATTGCGAGAAGTTTCAGGAATGCTGCGTGGGCATGTTCAAGCACATGGATGTGATCTGGAAGGCCCAACTTACGGGGGGGATATGCCTGGACACAAAATGATGAGGAATTCCGGGCGCGCTTGGCACAGGACCTTAAAGCGATGTAGGGGAAGCTGAATTTGTATCTTTGGCAACACACCATGGGTGCTGCGAAGTTGGGAAAATCGATTTTTACGGCAAGCAGATTGACGATAGTGTCCCGTCCCTGTCAAGGCCACCCCACCTATGGAGGGGAGGGGGTTCCATCCAAAGGTCAGAGCAGGACAGGGGGCATATGCTGGGATTTTAACCGCGGGATGTGTAAGCGGGAATACTGTACATTTCGCCACGAGTGCTCCAAGTGTTCGGTTAGGCATGCCCTCATCCAGTGTGTCAGAGCGGGAGCCGGGTACTTGGGACAGAGCTCAGGTCAGTGGCTGCCACATCCTAGTGGGCAGGGGCACATCACAGCAACAGGGCTACGTGAACTGAGGGGTGGCACAGGGATCTGTTGCAAAAGGCTCATACTCTATTTAATGAATGAATGAATGGACAGATTGGAGTACTGGCTGGGTTTTTACGACTGACCGGAGGAGACGAGGGTTCTACGGGATGGATTCAAAAGGGTTTTTGGTTTGGATATGAGGGTCCTTGGGTTCGGAGGTGGGCGGACAATTTACGGCCAGCAATGGCACACAAACAGGCAGTGCAGGACAAACTGGATAAGAAGGTGTCAGAAGGCAGGATGGTGGGCCCCTTTGACAACTGGCCTATGGAGGCCTTGATAGTATCACCAATTGTGGTGGTGTCTAAAAAGGAACAGGGTCAGTTTAGTTTAATTCAGCATCTGTCTTGGATGGGGGGGGGGTGGGCACGAAATGACTTCATTTCAGAGGAGGTGGCCTCGGTGATGTATTCCTTGGTGGATGTGGCCATGTCACTGGTGGTGACGGCGGGCCCGGGGGCATTGATGGCAAAGGGTGAATTAAAGTTAGCCTTTTAGCTGCTTCTGGTGTGTCCAGACAATTCTCACCTCTTGGGAATGCACCTTAGAGGGCAGTGGTATGTGGACAAGGCACTGCCAATGGGATGCTTAATATCGCGTGCATTGTTTGAATGCTTCAGTTCGTTTCTGCAGTCAATCAATCAATCATATCATTTGTAAAGCGCACTACTCACCCGTGAGGGTCTCAAGGTGCTGTGGTGGGGAATGCTGCTACTGCTCGAAAAGCCAGGTCTTGAGGAGTTTTCTGAAGGTCAGCAGGTCTTGGGTCTGCCGTAGGTCGATGGGGAGGGTGGTTGTTCATGGTGCATACAGGCTATCAGCTGGTAACACATTACCTTGATGATTTCTTTTTTGTGGAGCGCCCAGCTAGGCAGACTGCCAGCAGCTACTGGTAAGATTCCAAGAGCTCCTGGGTGACCTCGGGGTTCCTTTAGGGCCGGGTACGGTGTTGACCTTTTTGGGCATTGAAATAGATTCCCAATGGATGGAGGCGAGATTGCCACAGGAGAGAAAGGAGACAATGCTAGTGCTGTTGATTTCCATGCTGGTGAGGTACAAGTTGAAAGTAAGGGAGATTCAGGTGTTCCTGGGTCACCTAAATTTCGCTTCCAGGGTGGCCAGGGCAAGTAGAAATTTTGCAGGACACTGGGTTTAGCGCTCTCAGGTTTCTCCTTGCTTCATCATGACAAGGATGTTAGCGGGGTCAAACAAGATCTTCAGATGTGGTATTTTTCCTGCGGTCCTTCAATGGGACTCCCTTAGCACGTCAGGATGACATGGACTGGGATGTGCAGATATTCTCAGATGCAGCGGGTGGTCTGGGTTTCGGTTTGTATTTGCAGGGCAGTTGCTGTGCAGAGCAATAGCCAGAACAGTTAAGTGGGGGCAGGAGCATAGCGTTTTTAGAGTTGTTCCCTTAGGTGTTGGTGGTCACATTGTGGGGAGAAGAGCTGGCACACAGTAAGGTGCTGTTCCAGGTTGACAATATGCCAGTTGTGCAGGTTGTGAACAGACAGTCAGCCGGGGATGCGCAGGTTTTGAAGTTGCAGCGGGTGTTCGTGTTGGGTTGCTTGCAGCATGACCTTTCCTTCAGGGTGCAGCATGTGCCAGGAGTGGACAATGACATTGCGGATGCTATGTCTCGTTCACAGTAGGGGAGGTTCCATGGGTTGGCAAAGGACGCTGACAGATAGCCGACGCCCATGCTGGAGAAGTAGTGGTCGACAGTAAACACAGGACAGTACAGCTGGTGGTAGCGTCCCTCGTGGAGTCCACACAGAGCTCTTACGGTCAGGCATTGGCAGAATTTTTGGCATCGGGGATGCAGCGCAGAGTTGAGTGGTGGTTGCGGGCTAAAGACGTGATTCAGTTTATACTGGACTTAACAGAGAAGGGTTTGCCGCCCGTTACCATTGCAGGAAAACTTGTGGGAATTGCTTTCATAGGCAAATTGTTGTGGGGATATGCCTTCCTGGTGGGTAAACTGGGGCATAGGATGCTAGAGGATTGAGCGAGAGAGCAGGTACACTTGGGGTGGACAAGGAAGCCGTTAACATGGAATTTGTTTTGTGCAGTTTTGCTGCAGCTGCCGGAGGTGCATAAGGTCACGTTTGAGACTTGCTTGTTCTCCGCCCTTTTGTCCTGGAAGAGTTTTGGTGCGTTTCGCGTGTCGGAATTGCTGAGTGGCAGGGGACGGGGTGGGGTTCCGTGGGCGGATGTCACGAGGAGGGAGGGTAGGTTGGAGAAATTGCTTAGCAGATCCAAAACGGAGCAGAGAGCACAGGGGAAGAGAGTGGTGTTGAGTCGCCGAGGCAATGCCCGGTGGCTTGAGGCGATCGGTGGGCTGTTTGCAGCGGTGGTGGCAGTAGCATGATTTCAGGCACCTGTCTGGGGCAAAGGTTTTGGCATTCTAACTGTTATCAGTTCTTTGCAAAGTGCTGGCGGCGTTGAGGGTGCCCCTAGCAGAATAGGGTACCCACTCTTTTCGCATTGGCGCTGCACCTGAAGCAGGTAATGGAGGCTGGGTGCGCGAAGACATTATGCACTTCTGAATGTTATAGGTGCTATGTGCAGGTTTTGGAAGCTGAGGAAAGCGCTGCAGGCATGTTTTTTAAAATCCTTTCTCCTGTTTGATTGCAGGCTTGGTGGTGGGCCCGGCAGCGGAGGACGTGGCCATTTGGTTGGTGGGCCACTCCTTCATCAAGTGGGCAGAGAGACAAGCTAATCAAAGCGGTTTGGGGGCAAACTAGGTTTTGACAGATGTTTGTTTCCTATTACATGGAAGGGCAAAGTGGGTATGTGTTGGCGGGAGTTGTTGCAGTGTTTGAACAACATGTTAGTCGGCGGTAGACTGCCTGGATGTGTTGGTGGTACACTTGGGAGAGAATGATCTTGTGACGTAAAAAGGCATAGTGCTTATGAGGGTAATGAAGAAAGACCTGTTGCAGATTAAGGACCGATGGGCCAGGCGTTTCCTGTTTTGGACGGAGTTTATTCAGAGGAGGATTTGGTGGCTGGCCAGCAAGCCCTCTGCCATTGATAGGGTACGTAGGAAGGTGAATCGGGAAATGTCTCGTTTTTGCAGGGAAATTGGCCTTGGGTGCATTTGTCATTCTGACATTTAGGTTCGACAGCAGGGAGTTTTTAAGCAGAGATGGGGTCCATTTGTCACACGTCGGGATGGAGTTGTATCTGTTGGAGCTGAGGGAAGTACTGGCAAGGACTCTGATTATTAGGAGATAAGTAGGCTGTATAGTGGGGCACTGAGGGGGGGAGGCGGAAAAAGTTAGCAGGCATCCTTTTTCTGGGTGGCGGTGGCCTGCAAAGTTTTGCAAGAGTAGACAGAAGTTTGGTTGGCGTTGACAGTTGGTGAACCAAGTGAAACGGGAGGGTAGGCAGAAAGTTGAAGGTTAATTTTAGGAAGTTCGGTTGCTTACAGGTTCATACATGCAGTCTTAGGGTGTAGGGGAAATCTAAAGTTGAAAACTGTTGAAATGCACTACAATTAAATGAGATAGTTGTGGGGTGGGGCATGTTGGTGGGACTGTAGGGGTAGAATATTGGTTAGTTCATTTGATGTTTAGCAAGGCTTTTAGTTTTGTAAGGCAGTTAGCCATGTAAAGTTTATGATGTGCACCTGTTTCAATAAAGCGGCCTTTTTCACACAATAAAATAGTCTGTGGTATGTGCTGTGCTCCTCTCTCCCAAGTGACGTGCTTGCGAAATCCACAAGACAAGACCTTCTCAAGCAGTCAACCACGTGTTGAACCCCTTACAAAGACAGTCTCAAATCCTGTAAAAGAGAAGGTAAAAGGCAAACAATGTCTTCTTTTCCCTCCACGATAAGTAACTAAGACTTGTCAGGCAAAGACAGTTCTCCTTCCGTGCTCCCAGAGAAACTGTAAATTTTTCTTAGCTGTGTCAGTGGTCCGCTGCACAGTTAGTCCGCTTGTACCCCACTCCTAGAACCAAAACGTAAGATGGGTTGTAGTAGTCAAAAATCACCATATTGCAGAATGGCTTGATGTTGATTTATTATAATGTTAAGCAACCCACGACAAGAGAGCACCCTGCCAACTCTCCACGCAGCGTTCAGACAGCCCAGAACGTTCATCGGTTATAAAAGAGCTCAAATGTACAAGTAACATTCTACAAATTAAAGAAACAGTTAGAGATAAGGATACCACAGGAGTTTGGCAAATAAATAAAAATGTATACATGAACTTACTAATAGAGTTGTCAATAACTAGAAGCATCGTAATATGAGCTTGGAAACAATATTGAAATAAAAAAGGTCATTTATCCATGCATTGCTGAGTCATTGCATAAACCGTTACTCCATCACATTGAATAAAGAGCAGATTTTAAAACATCACAGAAAAAAGCACCAATAAAGTTGGTGGTGAAGAAAACATCTGTGCACGTTAAATCTTGTACAGGAATATGTGTCCATTATAGGGTCCCAATAGAGTCCCATCATCTGCTTTCTCACTAGCATTTGAACACAGTTATTAAGGTTCTGCAATCTTGTGACACATATTTTATGTATTTCATTTGTTTGTATTGAACATTCAGGCGGTGCTCCAACCAGGTGTGGGAGTTCTTCCACTGATAACTAACAGAAATGGGGCCACTTGTAATCAGGTGCATAGCAATATGGCTGGAAAACAGGTGAAAGGAGAACATATGGAAACAGCTGTGTAAACGGATCATGTCAGAGTGTTGTTTTGAAGTTTCCTACTGAGGATTGACATTGGATCATGGGTGTCATGGGTGCTATTGGCTTAGCTCCTCTCTGTAGATTGAACAGCCACTATCTGTTTCTGTTTTAACGAGTATTTTTGTTGCTGATGACAGGAGACGCCTGGTCAGTCACTGAATGAACATAGGGGGTCAGATTTATGAATATTTCACAGAACGCAGCAAGGTAACTTGCTACGTTGCAGTGTGTGAAAGCGAGCAAGAGCAGAAATGCCCCATATGTAATAAGATATGGCACACTTCTACTCTTTCCTAGCTCTAGCCCACTTTGTGCTGCCTAGCGCCAATGCAAGCACCCCTGCACCATGCTGAAAGGATGCCTGCATTACAGGCAGGATTGGCTTTGTGCAGGAAGGAGGCATATTCCTCTTTCTACATGTGCTGCAGAATGCAATATACTTGGAAAGAGGAGGTAACAAGGAGAAATGAAGGTATTTCTCCTCGCTATGCTTCTGTCGGGTAGGTGTGCCATTTTGACGCAAACCCAGGTTTACAAGTGTTTGTAAATCGGGGTTTAGATCAAAATAAATGGTTAAATGCACAGTAACGCCCATGCTCCACCTATGTAACATCTACCCAACACAAAGTAACGCAAGGCAGCGCTGTGTGCTGCCTTGCTTTACTTTGTATTTATTATATGATGCAAATCGACTTTGCGTGGCTTAGTATATACCAAAATGGATTTTGCACAAGGGCTGTGCCACCAAAGTGATGCAACCCTGACTCCAAATCTTAGTAAATCTGGGTCTTGGTTTTGCAGGTCAAGGGGGCTTGTTTGTGAGTGGCACCTAAGATTGTTGAGCTTTATTATGTCTTTAACTGGGAGACTATTGAGACCACAATGGATGGGTTTAACTGGAACAGCAACAGAATCTGATGATCAGCCTAGCCTTTTTACTTTCAATGATCACTGATTTGCTGAAAATGGCTTTTTGTGTTACAAATATGCTTTTGCCACATCCCTTAAATACAAGCTCGGCCCCTAATCCTGGTCCTAATAAAGAGCTGGCCTAGGTGTCCTATTAGACGAAACAGACTGAGCAAGAGTTCAGTATCATTCTCTGCCACCTTGAGACACAGTAAAGGGTGCCATGACAACGATCAATCCGGTGCATCTAGGAAAAGCCCTGGCACTGTGGCGTGGGGAGAAAGGTAGAACTTGCCTCAAGCTTCTGGATCCATCCAACAGCCATCCTACTGAAATCTCTGAAAATAGACCAAGCCTAGAGCCCACAAAAGGGTTGTAGCACACACTGAGGATAAACAGATCCAAGTGGTACCAGCAGAGATCCCATTGTTGCAATGTCTATAGATGTCTAGTTGCAAACCCATCACATGCTGGCTTCGAGATGCACACAGATAAGCCTCAGCAGAAATAACGCTCATGATTTGGCTGGAATATTCGAATGGTAATGCAACTTCCATGTTTACTTGGGAAACATTTATAGAACCCCCACATCACCCACTAGATAAATGTCCTCCAAGATCTGAACATGCTGTGGTACTCATATAGCCAGAAAAAGAGGCCGAACATGCTTCGACAACCGTCCATTAGCTCACACTCCAGATGCAGGGCCCTTAATGTGTGCAACATTTCAACATAGCCTGGATGTAACCAGCCCTAGCTGCTGAGCAGATCCTCACGAGTGTGTAAATTACATACCACAATAACTCATGGAATTGCTTGAGTTGCAATAATTTCGGTTTTGTCATTTTAAAACTGGTATTTAAACTAAACTGTAGGAAACCAGTCGTGTAATTTGCTATTTGGTCAGCCTTTGGCCCTTATATATTGGTCAGTGTGGATATTAATCAGGCGAAATAGCAAGAGTTCACAATCTTAATGTAACCTGTGGTCTATTCCATTTTTAGGAATCAAGTATGTGAAGTTGCAGAAAAGTGCCCTTTTGTTGAAGGTCATGAAGGCCCAGATGTACGACCGTTTTTTGCGGTCGCAAAAGGGAAATCAACCCGTTTGTGACTGCAAAAAACGGTGGTGGTATGTACAAACGCTATTTTGCGAGTCACTGACTCGCAAAATAGCGTTTGCGACTCGCTTTTTGGAAGGGGCGTGCCAAGGGTGTCCCTTCCTAATAGCAAGTCCAAATGGTATGCACTATTGTTTTGCAACCGCATTTGCGGTCGCAAAACACTCGCAGTTTACCACCTACTTCAAGTAGGTGGTAAACCACTCGCAAAAAGGAAGGGGTCCCCAGGGGACCCCTTCCCTTTGTGAATGGGTGCGAAAATATTTTCTAAGAGCAGGCAATGGTCCCAGGGACCACTGCCTGCCCTTAAAAATGAAACTGAAAAGTTTAATTTGTCTTTTTTAAATGCATCCTGTTTTCCTTTGAGCAAAACAGGCTGCATTAAGAAAAAAAAACTGCTTTATTGAAAAAGCAGTCACAGATATGGTGGTCTGCTGACCCCAGCAGGCCACCATCCCTGCGAGTGCCAGCCATTCCCAATGGGGTCGCAAATTGCGTTTGCCTCATGAATATTGATGAGGCATGCAATTTGCGACCCCATTGGGAATCACAAAGTGTCTGAGACACTTTTGTACATTCAGTTTAGCGAGTCGCAAGTTGTGAGTCGCAATTCCGTGCAATTTGCGACTCACTAAACTGAATGGTCCTACATCTGGCCCATAGTTTGCATTAAGCATCAGAAAAACTGGGCAGTTGCTGGTCTGAATTTAAGTCCCCTTGTTGCAAAACAACTTGCTTATCCAGATTTATTCGTTGGCCCCCTCCATAAAGATAAGAAAGTTAATGTGTAGCTAGAGGCAACTTTAAGCACCACATTTAAAAGGTCGCTCAGAGTGAATGACCTTCATGGTCTTTACTGGCTTGAATAGAAGTAAATTGTGCAAATACTAGGCAGATTTGATAGATTTACTGAATTTGAAATACATTTTGGGGCATTTGGTCACTAAAAGAGTCTCTTAATAGAAAAAAAGCCAGTTGAGAAATCCAATTGAAGAACTGAGCTAATGCTAGGACAGGTGATTTCTATCTTCCTTGCCTTTTGATATTGACTACAACAAATGTAGAAGTGTTAAGAATGAGTCCTCTGAGGAGGTGTTATGGCAAAAAGGAATTTTTATATGCTGTAGCTTCTGAAAATATGTTGTCAATAGGAAAACATCAATTAGAGTGCAAAACACACCAGAACAATCTACAGTAGCATTGAATAGAACGTAGAAAGTATTATACATTATCAGTTAAGGCTAATATAGTCCACATTGTTTTTCAGAAATAAATTGTAGCAACAGTTTGCACAGAGAAATACAAATAACATGTTGTCCAGTGCTTGGAAAATATAGCCATAGTCAAAAGCGGCTTACGAACGAAAGGAGGATTGTTGCAATTGGGTTCCGTCAATTCAGTACGTCTGGATTTTTTGCTTTTAGATCACCCAGTTTTGGACGTTTTGCTGTGGGCGAGTCTCACTACATGTGTCTCACCCACAGTAATCACATGGCAAATGGACTGCGCATGTTTACCGCCAGTGTCCGCCTTTTAATATAAGGCCGCTGCAATGTACTAGGGTAAGGGCGACTTGGTTGGTTACATGTAAACCTGTGAACACGTGTGCACATGTGTGCAGACTGCGTGTGGGAGACTACTGTTGTGCGCAGCCCGGTAACTGCACACAGGTAGCCTGGTGCAGTGGGGACTCTGCAGGATTAGATATTGACCTGGGGTAGGCTTTATAATGTTAGTGTACACTAAGAGGTAATGTCGGTGTGATTTACTGTTTTGCCTGTAGTAACACTTTATTACGCACAAAGGGAGATAAAAGCAGTGAGACATTATTTCAGGGTGTAGCATGTGTGAGAAACTCAAATCTGCAAGTTCCAAAAAGAGGTCTGTACAACTTATGGGTCATATAGAATTATATTTCTCTGGCTCGGCTCAGCTCAGGATGAGAGTCCAGGCCTTTTGTCACCCTGCTGTGCCAGGTTAATTACATTTGTCCCCAGCAGCAGGAACAAAGGCCTCCCCACACAAAAGGAGCAATTAAGAGTGCTTCACTCAGCTCCTGAGGAGGAATGGGGAGGGGCTGAAGGATTTGCGTCAATCAATCAGCTGTCACACTGTACCAAGATGAACCTGCACAAGCTCACTAAACAAAGGAGTGAACCCAGACCACTGGAACCAACACAGGAGGGGGCTCCACTGTGAAGATTTAGTGAGAAAGGCCCTGGCAATGATGACAGCGAGGGGCAGAGCTGAAACCCCCAGAGGAGACGTAACTAGTGACTTCTGGATGATGCCATTGTTAATTGTCTCAGCATGCATTGTAGGTGGGTTGAGACAAGGGTGAAGAGGAGAAGTGGCACCTTAGGATTGGCCAGGGATTTTGGAACATTCCACTTCCCTTTAAAAACTCTTGCACAAGTGGGAGACTCTCTTGCTTGGTGTTTTCTGCGTTTCACTGCTGGACCATGGAACCGCCATTGACAACTGGAAGGAGAAACCCCCTGATGCCCAGAAAGGACTAAGGACTCTGCCCAGTTGACCCCAGAATCAGTGGGTCTGTCCATAGGCCAATGAGGCTGGCCCCCATATGCCACCTGAGGACCAGTGACTAACTGAAGTATTCATTGAGGTAGTAACCTATGTATGATCTTTTCCCACAATATACCATATTTATATTTAGCTTACTTCATACCCAGGTATAGTGGGGTCATTCTGGCACATCCCTTTATGTTGATACCAAATGTTGAGGAGGTATGGGAGTGCCCGCGTGGGACTGGGCACCACTGAACGAAGAAGAAAAAAAAGGAAGAAAAGCCACAGGACAAAGAAGAGGCAGCGGCTCTCCCCGGCGCAGCAGGAGTGCCGCTCAAAGAATTTACTGCTCTTTCTGGAGCGCACCATGATGGTCTGCAGGGCTTTTGCATCTACATATTTTTCTGCTTGTGGTGGCCTCAAAATGGACAGGGGACACCACCAACAAAATAATGGAAGCGCGTGGCTCCAGAAGCGCAGCAGCTCCCCCTTAAAGCGTTTTTGAGAAATACAGACCCTATGTGTGAGGGGATCAGAAAACCAGGGCCTCTCTGACATTTTCATTAATGTTTTAAAATACTCCCAAGGCTGGAGCTTCTGCTCTGCAGCTGGGTGTTCAGCACCCTCTAGGGCCTTGTTCTAGATTATCAGATATTATGGCCTGAAAATGTCTAAAGAAGGTACATGTTGTACAGCGCCCTCTACGGGCTAAGTGGATGGTTACATGTTATGTGATCAAAATGTGATGCCTTCTAGGAGGTGTTTTTATTACCACATTTTCATGGTTGGGAAGTCTATAAAAAAGACACACAGACATGTTTTGCTTGTTTCAAATGCTTTCTTGATATATAATGTTTGACGGTGAACACTGATCAAAGTGCATATGATTTATTCACATTAATAAGTGCATTTACACATGATTATTATTGATGACTGCATTTAAGTGCAAAATTATGGAATTTTTAACATATGGTTTGTTGATCTTGAACCTTTGACCAAGCCAATAGACTCACCTTATATGTTTGTATGACCCCTTTAGGGGGGGGTCAAAGGTGATTATGTGATTTCATCTATGGAATTTTCCATCTGCCTATGTACATATTTGTAAATTAATGTATAGTATTTAGTAATGCGTGTGTAATAAATGTACTTTTCCTCTTTCTAAAGAAAAAGCACTGACTGGACAATCATTTATTGATTGTTCTTATTGTATGCCAGAGAATGGTGATTACTAGCCCACGCCACCTCCCATGAGTAGGCCTTGGACCGCTCTGCTTTGTTACCCTGAGAGAGTCAAAAGCTACAGTGGGTGCTTGGTTCCCAGTAAGGGGAAATTGTGCACCTATTACTTGTGCAGGCCACACAACTAATAACCCAATTTCCTACAATGATTGTTTGAAGTACACGATTTATGCAGTCTTTCAAGGTTCAGGAGCTACCTTGGGCCCCAGCGAACAATTGAGATAGTCGTCATATGTTTCGGCCATGAATAGAATCTTCATCCCAGGGATTCTTTAGAACACAAAATGAACAATTATATCATTATATATACTGACATACCCTAAAGTTTGAATAATATTTGTGCATGAACAATCATTGGTCCATTGAAACTACAAAGAAACATGTCATTGTGTAGGAAAAAACAATATTCCCACATAGCTACATGTTTGTTTAAGGGAAACCTATTTGTGCCAATTTATTACACAGCAAAGGAGTTTAAAATCTGTATGTAGCTTGATGAAACAAGATTCTGAACTCCACCTTGAAATATGTGGTTGTCAGTGCATCTTTGTGGTAAATGGATCAGTAGAAGAGCCTCAGGAGAAGTCATAAATTCCTGATATAATATTCTAAGGTGGTTACCCCTTCAGATCAGCCGGAAATGCATTTCTGTGTTTCATCAGCATCTGTGAACATGTGGTTATTTACCTCAATCTGGCCTTATTACCATATCAATGCTTCTAGGCCAGCCTGAAAAGATCTTCACAAGTTGATCGATGTTGCTGTCTCTTATTCTGAGAGCCCTACTCAAGTCAGGAAGAACAGTGCCCAGCTCCCTTCCAGTGTGATAGACCTTCTCCGTATTGCAGAACTCAAAACCAGAGTTTTTTGCAAAAGGGTTTTGCAGTTCTACGAGGAGCATCCCTACCTATTTGTTATTCTGCCTAGGCACCTCATCAGCAGCCTCACCACTTTCAAAACTTGAGTTATATCAGAGTGATCCCCAGTAAGCATCTGAGTCCAATAATTTTTGCACCACTGTCGGTGGTCATTTATCATCTGGAATCACTGAGAAACACAACATACCCAGATGTGATACCTTCACCGAATCCTCCAACCTCCTTCACATTCCAATGCAGTTCCACCATTCCTCAGCTGATCACAGTCACTCTACAAATCTGCCAATTATGACAGCACATCTCACACCTGCTTCACCACCTCAAGAACTTTGGATATGTTCACATCTAGATGTGCACGCAAAGAATCCAGTCTGCTGTCCTTCTGTGTCACTTTCTTCTTCATATAATTCGTGGTGACCTGCATGACCCATATTTCAGTCACCAGAAGAGACTCGCAGTGGGATACGTCCAAGCCACTTGCCGAGTTTTCACCCTCATTGCCACTGGGCTTGGTAAACTGTTTGGGGGCATAAAAATCACTCTTCCCATGACAGGGTCTGCCCTTATCTTTCCTCTTGCCAGTCACCTCTCATTGTTGGGGTCCAGTAAGCAGAAGGGAGACCTTTGAAACCCTCTCACAGACTTTCAGGAGCAACAAACACTGAGGCCGCAACAGACCCTCTGCAATGCAGCACTTCATCCGCCACACCTTCAGCACCCTCCATACTACTGGGGATTCCCTAAAGATGACCACCAGGATCTCCATCACTCCCTATGGGTAATACACTCTTTTGCATTTTCCTGTGCCACTATGGCTCAGATCCTACCTGACCCAGAATGGCAACAGAAAACAGGTTGGAGAAGCCTGGCCCTTCACTGCGCAAAATGGGCCGTCTGCATTTCCTTGCAGGTATCCCCTGAAGCCCAGTGGCTCTCATACACCATTACAGCCTGTTTCTATATTTCATGAGTCTCAATATAACCAGGAAACTCGGAGATCTGAGTGTGTTATTGTGTATACTGTTATGGATCTGAACCAGCAGCAGGCACGGCTGCATGCAGAAGCTACAGTTCAACTCTCCTGTAGTGAAACTCCATTCGAAGATCACCATCAAAACAGACACCTTTCCAGCATGGCCATCAAACACTAACACAATTCTTGTGGGTCCCTTTCTGAGACCAAGTCCCTTCCGATCATGTTAAGGAACCAGCCTCTTCCTTCCTCTAAGGTGGTTCCAGTTCTACCACTTTATAAAGAGACTTTTAGAAGTGTACCAGTGCATCACAACTCATCCTCCTTAGTCCTGCTGTTGGATTCTTTGCTGCTGCTCTGCTCCACTCCTGCCAGGTACAGCTACAGCTCTGCTCCAGTACTGCTACAGTTCTGACAGCTCTAGCTCCTTCAGCTCTGCTCCAGTCCTGATTGTAGCCAGATTCAAAAACCTCATCCTTGCAAGAAATGTCCTACAATTGAGACCCAGCACATTGGAAGTTTTAAGACTTTGAGCTTTTTCCGCCTTGTGCCACCAGGCAACACTTGCCAGTGGGCATTCTCTCTGTAACCCATGTTACACCCAGGAAGAGGGTGTGACTTCTGGAGGGGGTTGTTCTTCCCTCAGGGGCTCTAAGCTAGAGGTGAAGGTTCGACTTCTACACCCAGGCCAAAATGAAGGTGGTTCAAAATATATTTAAAACTGATAACTGTGTAATACTTCATGCTATGTTTGTGAGACTTATTGCTGGTGTTGTTTCCATAGTGCCAGAAAACACTTGCTCCTATGGCTGCCATTCACAGGTTCGTGTGGAGCATTTATCCTTTGGCTTAATGAAGCTTTCATGTAATTACGACTGTTACCGAGACCTGAGCATTGCATGTAAGATTGGTGTAATCTGCCTGCCGTCTGAAGGACCAACGTCTAGAACCTGAGCCGTATGAGCATTTTATCATGTCTATATATGTGGTCCATGTGCTGAGATTGTGAGATCCGAGAAATGTATAATGTTCCACCCTGTCCCTTCCAAGTGAATTGTCATTCATAACACGACTGTAAAAAAGTAAAGGGAAGTGAAATGTAGAATGGAAGAATGATGCAGTACACCTGAGAGGCCATGTGAAAAGTATGTAAAAATCATGATGTTAAACGCAATATTTGCTGATTTGTTTTGTAAATGTCTTGGAGGACAAAAGTCCCAGAACCATCATAGTGGATGCTGGGCTCGTACATCTTGTTCGTTCGCATGGTGGAATTTGGGGTAGGTAATTATGCCCCATTACTTCTAAAGTTTCACCATATGCCACCACTGTATTGCCAGAGCTTTCTAGGTGTATACGTAGTGGGAAAGCTCTCCCTATTGAAGATCAGAAACTATGTGTATTATGAGAGCTCTGTAAATGCATCAATACTGGTTTATCAGTGTGTGCGCAAGATAAAATAGAGTAAAGGAAATATTGTGAGAGCACTATATAGACATCTCATTTAACCCCTTGTTATTCTTTCAGTGTCCACTCGATTCATTTGTGAGGGGAGCCTGTCATAAAGCAAGTCACATGCAAAGAAGTTGGATGGAAAATGATTTATTCTGAGATTCAACTACAAGAGCAACACACGTGCAGTAGCTTCCGCCCATCCTCCACCTCGCCTGCCGTTCCTTTCAAACCAACACACCACCCATGCCTTCTGCAATAGCTTTTGCTGCACTTATCGCCCCCTCCAAAGTTGCAGGGTCAGTCCATTTTCATCCACATTGTCCCCTGTAGTGTTTGGTAAGTTTCTTTTAGTACCATGTTGGAATGGCCTTAATATTTTTTCTTCTCGTTTTTTCTGTGTTTATTGTTTTTCCATTATTTCTTCTTATCATATTTCCTATTCCTCGGTGGTTCTCATTCAGAACGGCCTCTGTTTTCCCCGCTCCCCCTTTCATCAACATTATCCTTTTTGTTCTTATTTCTTATGGCTAAAGTCTTGAGCTTTTTTTGTCATCCTTCTTCTGTATTTACAACTGGGGAGTCCTTTTAATCCCCTTTTTCATCATACCTCTTTCTTTGTTCTTATTTCTACTTTTTTCTTCAAATCGTTTTATATATATTTTCATACAACTTCCTCTTCTTTATGCAGCTTTGTTCATTCCTGCTTTCACCATTTTCTATCTTATTCTTTATGTATGGTTTAGAATTGTCTATATTGTAGGTTTCCTATTGATTGTGGTTTGATGGTTTTTTATATATCTCTTAAATGAGTAGTTTACGTATTGTTTCAAGGAATGTTAGGGGACTTCGCAATCCAGTTAGGAAGCAAAGGGTATTGTCTCATTTATCAAAATTAAATTCTCACATTGCTTTATTACAAGAAACACATCTTTATGAACAGGATATAGCCTCCTTCGCAAACAATGGGCTGGGAGTGTCTTTAGCTCCCCTGCTGTAAATAACAAAAATTGTGCCATAATATTGTTCCATAAGTCTTTATGTATTCAATTGTTGAATGAAGTTAAAGATGATGTTGGTAGATGTCTTTTACTAACTATTAAGATAAACAATACCCAGTTTTCTCTATGCAATGTGTATGGTCGCAATGGAGTAGACCTGCTATTTTGGAAAAAAGAATCTACTATTTTGTCTTTCCATGCATCAGAAAATCTTAAAATCCGGATCTGGTGGCTCAGTGGACTAATGCGTCCACTGCTAGGGCCTGCGTTTGACCTCATGGTCACATATTCAAATCCCGCAGGTCCACTCCGCCTTTCATCCATCTGAGATCAATAAAATGAGTACCATTGAGTTGGGTAACAATAGACATCTGATACTCAGCGCCAAGATACCCAAGGTTGAATGTGCGCTTTACAAATACACATGTTATGTTATAGTGGGGGGTGATTGCAACCAATTAATGGATCCTTTTCTCGATCGACGCTCTCAGACAAAGTTTATTCCTAATAAAATGCACAAAGCCTTTCAGAAAGCCATTTCCTCCAGAGGGTTAGTCGATATGTGCAGAACTTCTTATCCTGATGTATTAGAATTCACCTTTTTTCCCCTGTTCACAATTCACATTCCAGAATAGACTATACATTTTTTACTCAGACTGTTCTCCAATTTATGACACATGCTGAGATAGGTTCTATACTTATTTCTGATAACGCTCCTGTCATAGTAGATTTGGATGCTCCTACCACTATAACTCCTTCTCGCAGGTGGAGATCTAATAATGCTCTATTGCTTGATATACAAATTACGGAACAATTTACAATGTTTTTCCATGAGTTTGTCACGAATAACCTTTCCTCAGACACAAAGATGAATTTTGTTTGGGATGCCTTTAAATCTACTGCTAGGTGGATTATAATAGATTCTATCACAAAAAAGAAAAGCACTCGGACTTTTAAAACAATTTAAATCTTTAGAACATGAATACTTTTCTTCTAATCATACTGATACTTTGTCTAAACTTATTAAAGCTAAAATGCAATATAACAAACAATCCTGAGACAATGCTTGTGGTAGCTTACTTAAGTTTAATGCTAAGATGTTTGGTGGTCTTATTACCTTAAAATAAAAAAGCAAAAATCTAATAGTAACCATAACAGACACAGCCGGGATCAGGCATGTTAGTGATTCCAAAATATTAGTGTTTCACAGACTACAGTACCAAATTATATCTCCCAGAGTCCTCTCCTAGTACTGAACAATTGGATGATTTTTTTCCATCAATTCCTAAGTCACCAGATTGTATAGTGGATTTGTCCTCTCTTGATACTTCAATTTCTGAGCAAGAGATTCTAAATGCCATTAATCACCTTCCAAATGATAAAACTCCTGGGCCCGATGGCTTTTCGGTGCAATTTTATTCAAGCATCTTTTAATTCCAAAGTTATTACTTCTATTACTCATTTTTTAACCATAGGGCAGACACTAGGTTCATGTTCTCGGGCCATGCTTTGCTTGCTCCCCAAAAAAGGTAAGGACCTATCTCAATGCAGTAACTATAGACCTATCTCACTAATTAATACTGACTGTAAGATTCTAGCTAAAATATTGGCATTACGTATTAACCTTGTTATACCCTACTTAGTTGATTTACATCAGTCGGGTTTTGTGAAGGGACGATATATCTTGGATAACTCCAGAACTTTCCTCAATATCATTCATTTG
This sequence comes from Calotriton arnoldi, assembly GCA_963921515.1. NCBI lineage: Eukaryota > Metazoa > Chordata > Amphibia > Caudata > Salamandridae > Calotriton > Calotriton arnoldi. The sequence goes on from CAWUFW010001231.1 coordinate 2,766,532, forward strand.
TCTTCCAAGTTTTATTCCCCTTAGAGGCCATAACCCTTGATGCTGAAAAAGCTTTAGATCGGGTTAATTAGGAATTCATGTTCGGAGCATTGAAATGACATGGTTTCAGTCCACATATCCTCCGATATATTCATTTGTTATATTCTGAGCCTTCTACCTCTATTTGGGTCAACGGCAATCAATACAGTTATTTTTCTCGTCACAGAGGAACTAGAACGGGTTGCCCATTATACTCGCTTTATTTATTTTATCCTCAGAAACCTTTTTGGAAAAAAATTCCTCGATCACCAAATTTTTCGGGCTGCCAATTCAAGAATATGGATATAAAATTCACAGCTTACACGGATGATATCTTGTTATATGTATCTAACGCCAACACTACACTAACCGAGTTTTTTCATTTTTAAATTAATACTCTGCAGTTTCTAGATATAAACTAAATATTGACAAATCAGAGATCTTGCCCTTGAATAAATATTGCCTTCTTGATATGTTCAAAGATACTGGCTACGTATGGAATTCTAAGTGCATTAAATGTCTAGGTATTCTCTATTCAAATAATATCAAAGAAACCATTAAAATTAATCTTAATAAAGTCAACTCAAAAATCACATTTTGGCGTAGGGTTGATCCCTTTTCTACTTGTCCTGGTGGGGTAGATTAGCCACGATTAAGATGATGATGTTACCAATAATTAATTTTTATTTGTCCTTGCTCCCAATTACACTTCGGCTTACATATTTTAAAACTATTACTCGTTCTTTGATCCGGTTCCTATGGAACAAGCGCAAGCCACAAATTTCACTAGCACGACTTCAGCAATCCTAGGATACTGGAGGGGTTAACTTTCCTAATCCTAGGTTATACCACTCTGCTTTCACACTCAAACATATTTTGACCTCCTTTTCGGCTAATTCTCCTGATGTGACGACAGATTGAGGTCAATTGGAGCAGGCTCAGTTCACACCATTTTTCCTTCAGGGAAGTAGTTCATATTTCTCAACTTCCAAAGGGTTTTTTCTCACCCATACTTACTCATTCTATATTTGTTGCTACACCTTTACTTACTAATTCTAATTCTCGTTTTGAAACTATTTCACAAACTCCTATTTGGTACAATAAGCACATTAAACTGTAAAACAGAGTTCTCTCATGGAAAGAATGGATTAACAAAGGAACTACAACCATGGGTCATATACTCTCTAATGGAGCCCTGTTAGATTTTTCTGAAATTCAGCAAAAAATACGGAATTTCTTCTTATTATGCCACCCATTATCAGCACCACAAGACTCCTCTTCTTCATTTTCTCTCTACTTCATCTACTCCTGTATCCCATACACACCTTTCCTCTTCCACATTAGATTTTTCCTCACAAATGAAAGCTTCGTGCATATATACATTTTTGAATGGTACTTCTGTTCTAAGAGCAAGATCTATCATAGAGCTGCAGTGGGAAGCGGATCTTCACCAATATTTTACTTTCAAAACCTGGAAACCTGTGTGGGCTAAGATCCACGCCACTTCTCGTTCAGCAATCACAAACTCAAACATTATATTATTTCTATAATAGAATGTACTTAACTCCATAAATTGAAGCTCTTTAGCAATTCCAAGTGTTGGTCTTGTTGATAAAAGCGACCATCTAGATATGTTTATTGAATGTCCTTTGGTTACTCATATGGGACAAATTGAACAAAATTATGTCTACGAATATACCTTTCAATATTTTGCATATTTTTTTTAGGAGGTTCCTCTCCTTTATGGCGATCCCAAGGTATGGTTGGGATATTTATTGATTTGATAATTGCAATTGCTTTACAAATAATTACAACAAATTGGAAAGGTAACACTAAAATTACTTATATTGGTTGGTGGAACCTGCTCTGTCATCATCACAGACTGGATCAAGCTCATGATACCTCTATACCTTTAATGGTTAAGAAAGATTTATTATGGTTGCCACTCACCTCCTTTTTATCCAGACAAGCTGCTCAATCCTCATCTAATGCTACTAATTTTGATCCCCCATGAAGATTGTAATGTTCATTAGGCTGTTATTGTTATTATTACATTGTTGTCAACGTATGCTCTAGCATCATATTTAGTACTATATCTTTTTTCTCTTTCTTCTTTTCCTCTTCCTTCTCTTTCTTTTTCTCATCTTTTCTTTCTATTCTCATAATTGTTAAAATGCATTTGGTCTATTAATAAGTTTATATTTTTTAATTCAAGCCCTTAGGTTCATGGCTCACTAGATTATGTTTTATTAACTTTGTTTTTTTTTCCATTTTCTTTTTCTGTTTATAGAATGCTGAAGTTGTTGTCATATTTCATTATATATTTACGTAAGCATAGATTACTTTTATTGTATATTATTATCATATGTAATGCTTTTTCGATTATCTTTAGTAAAGCATTTCTAAACTAAAAATACAGCAGTGTGCTTGTAGAACACTGTGAAAGCTAATTTGAAACTTTCTTGGTCACTTTTATAAAAGAAAACATGAATGTGTGTGATGCATGCAGAAAGATACAATGAAAGTTTTATATTCAAACACCATTTTATTTTGGTGGAATGGTTTTGATGCCGCATGATACACCTAAAAACAACTGTGTTGTCAATTTATCTTTATAATTTAGAAAAAACGTGCATTCGAACTTATGACGTGAAACTGCTCCAAGCTGTACATACAAAAACAATGAAACTGCCAAGTATAGGTTATTGCATAATCCTCTCCAAGAATCAATGTAGTTAAAATAAATATTTAAATTAAAAACATTCTTTTTTCAAACAAAAGCGGCTAGCTTAATGGGATCTAGCAAAGAGCAACCCTGAAAACAAATGTACTCCACTTCCATTAATCCACCAGTTTCACTACGCAGAAGTCATCGTTTATTGCTATGCAGGGCATCACACAAATCAGTGCGCCCAGCACCTGTGCCGGGCCACGAGCTGCGCTCCTGGGTGGTCATGGAGCGGGGCACTTTTTTGCTATCAATAAGGAAACATTGACCAGGAAAATTTGAAACATCTTTTTAGGAGAGAAAACGGTTTTCTTTAAGAGGGCATTCTATGGAAGTGATTCACATTATTGCTCCAGTGAGTGAACTTCAGATATATTCCTTTGTGTTATCAATCCCTTATGCAGAGATGTAGGGTGGTGGGGGGTCCTTGGTGACAGCAGTCATGGAATCATCATAGGCGGGCAGCAACACCTGAGCAGAAGTCAAAAAAAAAGTGTGGTTAGGAACTATGGCGGTGGTGGCGTGAAAGTCAACATCTTCATAAACAATGGTATAAAAGTTACAGTAGTTAATGATTTAATGAATCGTATTCTTTTAATTGTTGGTAAATTGCAAACAAGCACTCTCTCGGCCAACAGGGTGGGTTTTGCATAGTGCACGCATATGATGACACACAAGATACAGGCACCCATGCACACACAGAACACGCATGCAAAGACAACACAGACAAACAGACATACAGACAAATGTGTTGATGGATGAATCAATGAATGTATGGCTGTAGGGGGTAAGAATGGAGGAATGTGTGGGTGGTTGGATTAATGCATGCATGTGAGTGTATCAAATGCATGCATGGATGTGGGTGGGTGGGTGAGTGTGAGCAGGTGGGTGGAGAGAAGTGAGTTAAATGCATTAGTGGGTTCATGTAGGTGGATATATGGGTTCATGCATGGCTTAGACTATTGGTCCCCAACAGGTAGCTTGGCACCTACTAGTAGCTCAAAAGTACCCTGGAAGTAGCTCTCTGAATTGAAGCCCATCGCAGTATGTGATTCAGAAGATCTAGCCTTTTTTGAAGAAGGCAGCACTAGATATCACCTTAATCCTGGCGTGGCTGCCAGACAAATTAGGGCCACACACTTACACACAACTACACTGTGATAGCCTGTGGTACCCGCAACATGACCAGCTGTCTCCACTCTCAGTTTACCAAAGTCACATATAGATTGGTCACTTTGCAAGCCCACCTTCAATCCTGAGGGTCCCTGGGGGCCAACTAGCACACCAGGTACCTCCAGTAAGCACCACAGGGCTGCGTTGCAGAGAGGTGGTCCGAGGCCAGACCACGCCCCTTTTTATACCTCTCTGCAACGCAACGCAGCTCTGTGGCGCTTACTGGAGGTACCTGGTGGGCTAGTTGGACCCCAGGGACCTTCAGGTTTCAAGGGGACTTAATCCCCCAACTTAAAACGAGCCACGTGGCGCGTTTGCACAGTGGTGAAGGCAGGGGGTGGGGCCTGATGTGACCCTGAATGGGTTTTAGGCCACGCAGAAGACCAAAACAGGTACCTGCCACAGCCTTAGCCTGCAGCTCGAACGAAAGGGTGCTGACAATCAACACTCCCAGATTGTTAACCGCACTTTTCGGCTGGGGAGGGGTGCCCAGGGTTTTAGGCCACCATGATGAAAACCCGGTCGGGAGCCCCCACGGACCCCTGACCCCCGCACATCTACCAGAGGGCCGCCACCGCCATCGCCCCCGAACTAGGACGGACCATAAACGCCTCCCTCCAATCCGGCATCTTCCCTGACGACTGGAAGCGGGCGGAAGTCAAGCCCCTCCTCAAGAAGCCCACGGCCGACCCAACGGACCTGAAGAACTACAGGCCCATCTCTCTGCTCCCTTTCACTGCCAAAGTCACCAAAAGACTCGTCAATGCCCAGCTGACCGCATTCATCGAAGAGAACTCCATCCTAGACACCTCCCAGTCCGGATTCCGCTGCAACCACAGCAACGAGACCGCCCTCCTCGCCGCCACTGACGACATCTGCATGCTACTCGACCAGGGACACACCGAAGCCCTCATCCTACTAGACCTCTCCGCGGCCTTCGACACCGTCTCACACCACACCCTCGCAGCCAGACTGCACGACGCCGGGATACAAGGTACCGCCCTCAACTGGATCCGATCCTTTCTCTCCGGCAGAACCCAGAGGATCAGACTCCTCCCTTTCATCTCCGAACCCATAGAGATCAACTGCGGAGTGCCACAGGGATCATCGCTCAGCCCCACGCTCTTCAACATCTACATGGCCCCCCTCGCCGCCATCGTCTGACAGCATGGACTCAACATAGTATCCTACGCCGATGACACCCAGCTCATCCTCTCCCTCACGAAGGATCCCGAAAACACCAGGCTCAGCTTCCAGGAAGGAATGAAGGACGTCGCGGCCTGGATGAAAGACAGCTGCCTGAAGCTCAACACAGAGAAAACTGAGGTCCTCATCCTGGGACCCTCGACCTCCGCCAGGTACGACACATGGTGGCCCGCCGCCCTCGGGAGTCCTCCCACCCCGACAGACCACGCTCGGAACGTCGAATCCTCCCTCACCATGACCCGCCAGATCAACACCATCGCCTCCACCAGCTTCAACTGCCTCCGCATCCTCCGAAAGACCTTCAAATGGATCCCCCCCGAACACAGAAAAACCGTCACCCACGCACTCATAAGCAGCAGACTGGACTATGGAAACGCCCTCTACGCCGGTGTCAACAGGACCCTTCTACACAAGCTCCAAACCATCCAGAATGCCGCAGCCAGACTCGTCCTCGGGAGCCCTCGGCACGAACACATGTCTCAACACCTTCAAAACCTACACTGGCTCCCCATCGAGAAGAGAATAGCCTTCAAGCTTCTCACCCACACCTACAAATCCCTCCACAACATCGGACCCAAATACCTCAACGAGAGAGTCTGCTTCCACGCACCCAAAAGAAATCTCTGATCCGTCGACCTCGCCCTAGCAGAGACCCCCTGCATCCACAGAAGCAGAGCAGGAGGAAGGGCCTTCTTCTACATCACAGCCAAGACCTGGAATGAGCTCCCAGTCAGCATCAGATGCTCCCCTAACCTGCACGCCTTCAGGAAGGACCTCAAGATCTTGCTCTTCGACTGAGCTGGAGCTGCCCTCACCCTCCCCCCCCCTCCCAGCGCCTTGAGACCCTCACGGGTGAGTAGCGCGCTCTATAAAACCCCTTATTGATTGATTGATTGATTGCCCCATAGGTGGGTGTCTCGACCCACCAAAAGCACTTCTGATTTTGCGGAATTCAATTGCAAATAGTTATTGGTCATCCATTCAGAGATGGCCGTAAGGTCGCCTTTGAATTTCGCCTGGTCTTTAGTATTGCTGGAGAAAGTAAACACCAGTTGGGTATCATCGGCGTATGATACCATAGCCATGTTCCGGGCTTTGGCCAGAAGGGCTAGGGGGCGGACATAAATGTTAAATAGAGTGGGGCTCAGGGCAGATTCCTGAGGAACACCACAGCCGAGAGGATGGACATTGGAGGCGTAGGGGGGGGGCAGAGACCTGGAAGGACCGATCGGTCAGAAAGGATGCGAACCAGGCCAAGGCCTTGCCGTTGACCCCGATCTCCTCTAGCCGATATAGCAATATCCTATGGGAGACCGTATCGAAGGCCGCACTAAGATCCAGCAGGATCAGTGACGAGGTTCTGCCCTCATCCATAGCAGACCGTAGCTGCTCTGTGACTGCCAGTAGCGCCAATTCTGTACTGTGTTTAGGCTGGAAGCGGTTTTGTGACTGTTCAAGGATCCGTTAGCTTCTAAGTATTGTGTTAAGATGGAGTTGACATGAGACTCCATAATCTTAGCAAGGTACGGGAGCAGAGATATAGGGTGGTAATTTTCAGGCAAAGACGCATCCAGTGTCAGTTTTTTTAACAGGGGAATAACTTTTGGCATGCTTCCAGGACTTAGGGATCACTGCAGCTGATAGTGACCTGTTGATCAGCTCTCGGCCCTCCGAGAGGAGGCAATCATGAAATTTCCTAAAAAGGTCAGGTTTTAGTGGGTCCTCCAGGGAGCCTGATTTTACCTTGGCCGATAGGGTCTCCATATCTTTAGGGGACATGGGCAGAAGGTCCTGGAGGGAGTGGAGCATAGCTGCCGGGGGAGTATTCCTCTGATTAGCGGAAGAAGTCTACGCCGCACAGAATGTGCTATAGATGCGATCCACTTTGCTGATAAAAAATTTTGCAAGTGTCTCGCATTGCAAGTTGGAGGATATAGCGTTATCACCAGTATGCGGGGGTTTTACCAATTCCTTCATAAGGGAGAAAATGGATTTGGTTGGATTGCTGCTAGTGGAAATCATATTAGCATAAAACCTTGCTTTGGTATTCCGGACCAGTTTGTGGTACAATTTAACTGCCTTCCTGTAGATAGATTTTGCTGTGAGATCATAGGAACTTCTCCATGCCTTTTCTAGAATTTTAAATTTTTTCTTTTCTATAATTAGAGACTCGTTGTACCATGCATGAGTTTGAGTGCGCTTGGCCTGAGTCATTTTTTTCGGAATGCACAAATCTAGTGCATTATTGACCCATCCTCTGAAGGCAGCATCCGCTGTCTCTATATCTGTCGGCCAGACTGGGCGGTGCAAGTTTAAACGGGCTGTGAAAATCGTAGGGTTTAATTTGTGCCATGGGCGCTTCATAGAAGGCGGACGGAGGAGTTGCAGTGGGAAACCTTCTAAACAGAGACGCAAAGAGATGAGAGAGTGATCCGTCCAGAGCATTGGAAGGGGAGGATTAGCCTCCATAGACTCTAGGTTAGTAAATACGGGGTCAAGAAGGTGGCCAGCTATATGGGTTGGCCCCTCGATCAGCTGCCTCAACTGACATGCGGCCATATCTCCCAGGAAGCTGATGATCTCCTGGTACTCTTGGCAGTCAAGATGTAGGTTAAGGTCTCCAAAAATGCTAAAATTGGCAGCCTCTAATGTCAGCGTGGCCACAGTATTGGCTAGAGCTTCTTGATACCTCTATGTACATTAATTAAGGATACTGCCACTAAACTGTACAGACAGAGCCAAACAATAAAAGACTTTGACTACTGGAATGTGACTGTCACATAGGTATGAGCTTAGTTTTCAAGAGTACGCTGGTGAAACCCAACTTCATTTCTGCACTTAAAACTTCAAGAGGGTACTGGTGGTTGCCAAAGGTTTGCAGATTGGCTCCTGCATAATCCACATTGGATTAACTCCATTTGTCCCTGTTTGAATGCTTCCGAGACTGAGGTTCTGTGTATCCGTGCCAATTGTGCATGTTTTCGCAATCCATTGGCATGCCCCATCCCACATCATTCCAGACTCAGATCATTCATCATTGCTGACTTGTCCTTCATGCCACAAGAGAACACAGAAATAAGGAAACAAGATGGCCTATATCTGTCTGGGGATACTCCTCACCATATAATTCTCCCTGAAGCATCCCACCCGTAGACCTACATTTTTTTTACTTCAGAAGGGCACGCAAAAATCTTCTATTTACTCATGGGTTGGTGGATGTATGGTCTTATTTACACCCAAACTCACCAGGATATACATTCTTTTCGGCACCCCACAAATCTTTGGCACGCTTGGATTTTTTTATGGTTTCTTCCTCTTTAGTTCATTATAGCGAAATTGAATTGCTTCCCCGTATTCTTTCTGACCATAACCCCTTAAGCCTCAATATCCGGGGGCTGATAACACGAAAGGAAATCCCATCTTGGAGCTTTGAAAGAGCACTTTTACAGGATGAAGGCTACCAGACTCATATGAAATATTGGATTAAGAACTTCCTTGACATCAACTTAGGCACAGCCCCCATTATGGTAGTCTGGGACACTTTAAAAGCCTGCATCCGCGGGGAAACCTTACAATTTTCATTTAAGAAAAATAAACAAGAAAAAGCTCAGTTGATGGAATTACAAGCTAAATTAGCAAAAACTGAAGAAACCCTTATTTTAGTAATCCAGTCTAAGGGTGAGATTGACTCGGCTCAAATGGCTGTAGGCCGCCGCCAGGGCAGAGATTTGTTCGGTTCTGGCGGATAAAGCTGCTTCCAAATGGGCAGCAGCTCGGGAAAAACATATGAATGCAGCGAAAAAATTGGCCATCAATTGGCTATGAGAACCAGGCTACAAGTTTCGGCCAGCGAAATTCAAAAAATTAAATCATCTGTGGGACTTCTAACCAATGACCCTGATGAAATTCGTACAGCTTTCTGCGGATTCTTCCGGGATTTATATTGTGAGGGTGCAGGTGAGCAATCTGACTTCAGTAATCATATAGATACTTATCTAGATTCGATTACGCTGGCAACACTTAGCAGAGAAGAACGAGAGCTACTGGAAACTGCCCCATCATGGGAAGAAATCGCTAGAGCTCTGCACAGCCTACCAGATGGGAAAGCAGCCGGGCCCGACTGCATCCCAGTCGAATTTTATAAGGTTTTTCTCCCACAAATCAAAGATATTTTTAATGCCGTAGTGACTCAAATCTTCCAGGGTATTTCTCCTCCTCAATCATGGTCTACTGCTAAAATTATAGTTTTTCCTAAAAAAGATAAATCTCCAACAGAAATGGGCTCATATCGTCCAATCACCCTTATCAATGGGGATTCGAAAGCTTATTCTAAAATCTTTGCCTCACGGCTTTCGGCTAGAATCGAAGGTCTAGTATCCAGGTGGCAGCATGGATTTATCCCTGCTAGGGGTACTATGGAACATATCCGGAGGCTCATTACTCTGCTCGACGCCGCACAGATTTCGGGGGACCCGATTGCTGCAATATTCTTAGATGCCGAAAAAGCATTTGATCGGGTCTCCTGGAATTTTCTCTGGGGCGTCATGCAGAGAATGAACTTTGGGTCTAAAGCCATTCAGGCCATTAAAGCTTTATATATTACCCCCATGGCCAGGGTATTTATCAATGGGGGATTGACCGAACAAATCAAAATTACTCGGGGGACCCGTCAAGGCTGCCCCTGTTCCCCACTACTTTTTGCCATTTATATTGACCCGTTCATTAAAAAACTAGAAGGAAACCAGTCTATAATGGCAGTGAGTAGATTTGGTATAGAAACTAAAGTCATGGCCTATGCTGATGATCTGGCCTTAGTCACGCCGGATCCAATGAAAGCCATTCCCGAAATTGAGGCTGAGGCTCATCTATTCGGTCTCTTATCCGGTTATAAACTAAATGAAGGAAAAACCCAAATTATAATTAATAGCAAAGTAGCCTGGAATGATGGAAGAGTAGTGGCTAAAGCTAAATATCTGGGCATTGATATTTTAGCTGATATTGACCTTATAGTCAGTCAGAACACAGATCCTCTTATCCTAGAAACAAGGAAAGCCTTGAAACGATTCAACAATTTGCACCTTTCTATTGTTGGACGATGCAATTTGTTGAAAATGATTTTTTTTCCAAAAATACTATACCTATTCAGGGCTATACCCTTAGAGTTTAATAAATCGACACTTTTAAAGTTTGAGAAGTTATTCTCTCAATTTATATGGGCATTTTCTCAACCTAGAAGGGCATTTAAATTTTTATCGTTACCCCGGGATAGAGGGGGATGGGCCTTGCCCAACCTAAAATTATATTACTGGGCAACTGTTTTACAATCATGCCCTGTACTGTTACAAGATTCCCCCCTAATGCCCGCTGCTGGTCTGCCCTCATCCTTTGAACTTTTGCTCGGCCCCGATGCTTGGGGCTGTTTGTGGCGACAGTTGGAATTGGGATACTATAAAAAGTTAAATTCAAGACCCTTCTAGGCGTTTATAAAGTTTTTACAGCTCTACGCAAATTTCTTGGTATCGGCAGATTGAATTATTATACTCCAACAATAAGTAATTCGAATCTGCCAGATATCTTTAATACGTCCTATTTTCAAATTTGGATAGATAATGGAGTAAAGAAATTAGGAGATCTTTGTTCATCTGACGAGGTCTTGCCATTTAAAGATATTCAACTCCGCTATAATTTGGATAATAGGGAATCTTTTAAATATATAGCTATTAAATCTTTTTTTTTATGGAAGACAGGGGTCCTTCAGGCTTCTCTAAATGTGAACTGATTGAAAATCTTTGTGGGAAAATACCTCCACGCATTGGAATTATTTATAATTTTCTTAACAGTCTAATGGCTGATGATTTGTCTATAATTTCTTCCAAGTGGCAACAGAAATTGAACATCACTAATAATGCTTTTTCTTTTGCACTCAAGGCTGCCCAAAGTGATTTGTTATCTTCCAACCTTCAGGCACAGTTTTATAAACCTTGTTTTTTTATATTATACTCCCTGTAAGATTGCGAAGTGGGGTTCCGGCAAAGGAACATACTGTCCTCGTTGTGTTGAATATAAAGCGGACTCAATCCACATGTTTGCTACATGCTCTAAATTAGGACCATTAATAAATAAAATCCAACACTTTCTGGGACAGGTGCTTTCTCATAGCTTATTTTTAACACCCTCCACCATAATGCTGGGCACATTAGACTCAATAGAAAGAAAGAATGGAGGAGCCCTAATATTTATTGCTATGGCTGTCCTTAGGCTATGTATTGCGTCCGCCTGGCTGGATCCTAATCCTCCATTGTTTTCACATTGGCTAGCCCGATTTTATTCAATTCATTCGCTCGAGAAGGCAATATACTCTAAAAAGGGATATAGGTAAAAAAAAAAGGATTAATCATCTGGGGTCATCTTTCTCATTGGGTTAATTTATCAACCTTGGAAACAGGCGAGAATAGCGATTAAATTAATTTTTCTCGATAAATATGCACAAGTCACTTTATTCTCTTATGCACTAGTAACTTATGTATATTTCTTTATAACTATAATGTTTAAACCATAGGGAGGCATTACCACTTTGGTAGAGTTGTATTGTTGCACTGGTCACTTTATGTACTGTTTTTTTAGTAACGTTGATCAAACTAATCTTTTTAGTAATGTTTTGCTACATTGTGATCTAAATGTTTTTTTATATTAACAATGTTTTGATACTTGTATATAAGATAATATTTTAGATATCTTTTTCTAAGATTCAGCATTAGCTTTATACTTTCAAACCTCCGGGGGGAGTGGGGGGTCTGCTAAACTTTGTTTAAATGTTGCTATTGTACTGCTTCTTTTCTTTTTCACTGCAATAAAAAAAAAAAAAAAAAAAGGGCACGCAAGACGCATGTGTTCTGTTAGCATACGAATCATAGAATTCTAAACTTGTTTGCATTTGTTTCTCCCTTTCAGCTTTTCTGTTATCCTCCTGCCTTCCCTCTTCTTAGCATTCTCAGTTATGGTTCCTGCACATTTCAATAGAGCTAAAATAAAACGTCATGTTAGAGATTCCTGGTCTGATTCTGCACTCGCAATAGAAAGTGGCTACCTCGTTAACTTGAAACAAACATCAGAAAGGGTGTTAAAAAGGGGATAACTGTCCAGATATACCTAACTTTTTCTGAGGGTTAAACACTATTTTCTCAAAAACTGCTGAGTAGATTTACACCAAATCACTACATGCCCGCTTTCTGAGTAAAGTTCTAACATTTAGCCACATTTGGTGCACTTGCGCTCATTGTTTTCTGTATTGGAGAGCAAATTTTACTATGGGAAGTAACATGGAAATTTGCGCTTTTGGCCCCTGTTTGATGGATCGTCACAAAACTTTCCACGAGGGAGCAGAGTTGGATGACATTTCTTATTGAAAAGATTTGTGCAGATTCGTCAAAAAACACTGAATTTATTAAAGAAAGTAAAAATGCTCTTCCTGAAAAAAAAAACTCTGACCTAACTATAACTACACAGCGGTGACCGCCATTGTGTAATACATAAACCTAACATTATGATTTACCAGTGCCCCCTGCTCATTTTCCAGCCTTCTCGCAATTAGGGCCTAGGTATGACTATTATGTTTAGTTAGAGTCCAGTTAACGAGGGTTAACTTTGCTCATCAATCTTTATTTTATGTTCTGGTTTGTTTGAGATATAAACATATATTCATATACTTATGGTAAACCATAAGTGAAGACATGGCATACCAAGTTTCATATGATGGGATTATGACGAGGGCTCAGGTCGTCTTTGCCTCTGCAGATCTGAGAGGGTGAGACCATATTCTCTTCTCCAGTTACTTTATACAGACAATGTCAATGAGAGTAAAAACATGACCTCCAGACCTGCTTACTGACATTCCCATAAAAAGGTGTATTTCTCATTAGGAATGCAAATGGAGTGGTCGAGGTGGTGCATACACTGTACCATTGCTGTCACACTCACCAATTACATTAAAAAAATAACTAAATGCTTGACCTACAAAGGCATTCTAATCTTAAGGCATAAGGCTAGAGAGTCTCTTACACAGCAAGTGCTCATCTTACAAACAATAATCTGAAATATGCTTCCTCTAACCACCTGTCTTCCTCATAATGTTTCACTTTTCGGAAGTGTATCTATTTTCTGAAGTTCTGCAGCAATAACCTTTTCCTGTCAGGTTCTAGTCTTCTTTTCAAGGTTGCCAAAGACAAATAAATTAAAGAAGGGAGCTGGGTTTAGTGTATGAAATTCTAGGCGTTGTGATTGGTCCTTGTTGAAGTAACGTGGAAGGAATGATGGTTAGATGTTGTACCATTAGCATGACATTTCCTAAAGCGTTAAACTAAAAATGATCAAGTCTGATTAATAAACCCAGTTGGCAAATTCAAGGATTGATGTTGTGTCTCATTAGAGGAAATGATGGGAACTGTAGTTGACGCAATAATGTGACATTAGATACTTGTCACTTAATGTTTTTTGATTTTAGAATTGCGCCGCAGTATCATTCATCCTGCTTTTTTTTTATTAAGCACCATATTTAAGTTGTGATGAAGCCACACCGCTATTCTGCCAATATTGTTGATGTTGCTATTGGTTTTAATCAATTAGATGCAATTAAGCTTATGAGATTGTACAAAATTGGCTTTGTTGACGAACTGAATAATTCTATGTATACTGCAGGGTTAATTATGTATTAATGTTAAATAGAGCAATGTATTAATAAAAATGAGTTTAGAAACGAAAGCAAAATTCAAATTGTATTCAATAAGAAGCAAGAAATTCGCAGTATTTTATAGCAATGAATATGGGTTGAACTACAACCAAGATCAATAAGGAAGACCAGCACGTATTTTACTATATAAAACTTGAACAAAAAATAAGTCAATAAAAGTGAACAACTATGGAAAACTAAATCCCATATTGGGTTGATTCTGCATTTGCTTCTACTTTTCAGCTACAGTTCAGGAACTCTCAATCTAGTCAGTCATATCACTGTGGCAATCCGTAAAGGATGTAATGTGTTGAGTGGATGCCCCAGCTTGCACACAAGGTTATTCTGAAGTTGAAAAAACATGTACTGTTTATAATGGCACTGCTTCAGGGTTGCTATTTCTCACTAAAAATTCCTGCGGCAACAGGTCGATCTGTCTCTCAACATTTGGTCACAGACACCTGTGCTAAGCACTTGCATTGAATAAGAACGAAATTAATACAAATCTGGCGGCAATCCTGCTGCTGTGTGTGTATAATGATTGTAAGGGTAAACCAAGCCATACTGTTAAAAGAAATTGGTGTTCAAGGGAGTTTAATGGTATGGCGCTTTTGTGCTCTCCTTGTCGACACGGTAGACCCCCTACTCCCCCATCAATGTTTACATGTTTTGAAGAAATTGATCAAAAAAAGTTAACTGGTGTGTGATTGTGTGTTTGTGTGTGTGTGTGTGTGTGTGTGTGAGTGCCGATGGTGACTGCAACGATAAACATTTCCACACTGTTAAAACCAAGTGGGGTTTAGGGGAGTTCAGTGTTACAGCAGTTTTGTGCTCTCCTGGTTTACATCGCAGAACTCCCATCAATGTTCTCATGTTTGGAGAAATTGTTAGACACATTGGCAAATATATGTCGGGTGTGTTCTTTGACAGTTTCTAAACTGAATCAATAATAATTTTCTGAGAGAAATCCATAGTGTAATGAAAGAACTTAAACAATTAAGTTATAAGAACAATAGTCACTAATTCGATGTATCAACATTATTGTCCCAATAACTGATTTTAAAATTGATATAATTACTTGTAATTTCGAAATTTCTTTTGTGTATCCTAAAATATTGTTGATTACATTTGGACACTGTAGAGTGAAACAGTGAAGGGGAAGATTCTGTATTCCTGGTACTAAATGCCTGATATTTGGAGCACTGACTAAATGAGCTTTCGTTAACTTCCCACAGATGGAAAAAGCAGCATTAGAGGCACCCTCGCCTACAGTCCACCAGGACCACGCCCCAGCTTCTGCAATGCCATACCGGACCTCATCGCCTCGATCTCCTTCGACTCAGAGCACTAGATCTTCCTATAGGATCTTAAATTCCACCTCGACGATCCCAGGGACACCAACCCTTCCGACCTCCTGGAAAGCATGAGCAACATTGGCCTCATGCAACTTGGCACGAACCCTACCCACATCGCAGGACACACGCTCAACTCCATTTTCATGTTCAGCGACAGAGTTAAGTACACCCATGTCTCACAGTTCACCTGAACCGACCACTACAGGGTCCACTTCACCATCACAGGACCCACCAACACTGGCACCACACCACCCAGCTCCACACGCAGAGACTGGAAAAAGATATCAGAAGACCAGTAGAACAACACTCTCAACTCCCTCCTCCCAGATGGCACATCCAACTCAGAACTTGCTGCCAAGAACAATTCCCAGTGAATCACAAAATGCGCCAACACAATCGCCCCCACCAAGCCAGCCAAACCCAAAGGACCTGCCAGAAGAGTCCGCTGGTTCACCGAGGAGCTGAAATCCACCAAATGAAACTGCCGGCAACTAGAAAGGAAGTAGCACACTGGCAAAGATACAGGAGACCATACCACCTTCAAGGCAGCACTCAACCATTACCACCAACTCCTGAAAGAAACTAAGAAGAAGGTCCTAGCAGGCCGCATAGAAGCCAGCACAAAAAGCAGCAAGAAGCTCTTCGCCATCATGAAGGAGTTCTCCAAACCCTTAGCCACCGCCCCCGCTTCTGCAATGCCATACTGGATCTCATCACCTCGATCGCCTTTGACTCTGAGCACTACACCTTCCTACGGGATCTTAACTTCCACCTTGACGATCCCAGCGACACCAACACTTCCGACCTCCTGGAAAGCATGAGCAAAACGTTGGCCTCATGCAACTTGGCACCAACCCTACCCACATTGACTGACACACGCTCAACTCCATTTTCATGTTGAGCAACAGAGTTAAGTACACCCATGTCCCTCAGTTCACCAGAACCGACCACTACAGGGTCAACTTCACCATCACAGGACCCACCAACACTGGCACCACACCCCCCAGCTCCACACGCAGAGACTGGAAAAAGATATCAGAAGACCAGTAGAACAACACTCTCAACTCCCTCCTCCCAGATGGCACATCCAACCCAGAACTCGCTGCCAAGAACAATTCCCAGTGAATCACAGAATGCGCCAACACAATCGCCCCCACCAAGCCAGCCAAACCCAAAAGACCTGCCAGAAGAGCCAGCTGGTTCACTGAGGAACTGAAATCCATCAAATGAAACTACCGGCAACTAGAAAGGAAGTAACACACCAGCAAAGATACAGGAGACTATACCACCTTCAAGGCAGCACTCAACCATTACCACCAACTAAGAAGAACGTCCTAGCAGCCCGCATAGAAGCCAGCACAAACCGCAGCAAGAAGCTCTTCGCCATCATGAAGGAGTTCTCCAAACCCTTAGCCACCGAAAACAACATCACTCCCTCCCTAGAACTGTGTGACACCCTGGCGGACTTCTTCCACAACAAAATCGCCATCATCTACGAAAAACAACAACTCCAGGCTGCCGACACTATCAGCCTGCTCACATCCAAGAACACAAACCCCGAACACCTGCTCACCCCTTGGGACCCTCTCACAACTCCAGCCACAGTCTCCATTATGAACTCCGTGCACTCAGTAGCACCGACGGACCCCTGTCCCCACCACATCTTCAACCTCGGGAGCAAGACGATTGCCGATGAGCTCAAGAAAGTCCTGAACACCTCCATCACCTCGGCCTCCTTCCCTGAGGATTGGAAACATGCTGAAGTAAGGCTCCTCCTGAAGAAACCATCCGCTGACCCAGCAGAACAGAAGAACTACCGGCCATCTCCCTGCTCCCCTTTCCAGCGAAGATTCTCGATAAGACAATCAACCAGCAACTCACTGAACACCTGGAACACAACAACCTCCTGGATCCCTCTCAATCTGGATTCCGAGCCAACCACAGCACAGTGACAGCACTGATCACAGCCACTGACGACATCAGGGCCCACCTGGGTCTCGGCAAAATGGCAGCCCTCATCCTCCTGGACCAATCAGCGGCCTTCGACACCATCTCCCAACGGATCCTGACCAACAGACTCCACCACATCAGAATCCAGGGAGACGCTCTCAAATGGATCCCCTCGTGCCTTACCGGAAGAACCCGGAGAATCCGTCTCCCACCGTTCACCTCAGAACCCAAGAAGATCATCTGCGGCATCCCCCAAGGATCATCCCTCACCCCCACCCTCTTCAACATGTACATTACCCCCCCTGGCCACCATCGTCAGATCGCACGGACTCAACATCAACTCCTATGCCGATGACACCCAGCTCATCCTCTCGCTGACAGAAGACCCCTCCACCACCAGAGCCAACTTCCGCAGATGTATGATGAATGTCGCTGACTGGATAAAGGATAACTGTCTCAAACTCAACACAGACAAGACGGAAATCCTCATCTTTGGGAACACCTCGCCATGGAACAACGCATGGTGGCCTGCGGAACTCGGTCAATCCCCTGTTCCAACGGGCCACGGCTGCAACCTCGGTATCATCTTCGACAGCAAGCTATCTATGAAGAAATAGGTAAACACAGTCGCTTCCGCCTGCTTCCACACTCTAGGCATCCTCTGTAAGATCTTCAGGTGGCTCCCAGTCAACACCAGAAGGACCGTCACGCAGGCCCTCGTCTCCAGCGGGCTGGACAATGGGAACACACTATACGCAGGAATCACCGCACGCCTCCTGAAGAGACTACAGACAATACAAAACTCAGAGGCAAGACTAATGCTCGACTCCCCAGACCCACATCACCCCCCCATCTCAAGAAGCTACCAGATACAGAAGAAATGCCAGTTCAAGATGTAGACCCACGCATACAAAGCCCTACACAACGAAGGACCAGCATGCATCAACAGACGCATGACCTTCCACCAACCAATCAAACACCTACGATCTGCCTCCCTCTTCCTCGCAGACTGTCAATGCCACTGCGGAGCATGCTCCTTCTCACACCTGGCGGCCAAAGCCTGAAAGGACCTTCCCCTGCACCTCAGGACCGCCTCATCACTCTGGCAATTCAGGAAAGGACTCAAGACCTGGCTGTTCGAATGAACAACATCACCATGAAGCAGCTAGCAACTCCAGAGCCTCTAGACCCTCATGGGTGATTTGCTGCGCTTTATAAATCCTTGATTGATTGATTGATTTAATGACACATTGTAATATAAGCTGTTCAATAAAATAGTTCTAACGTGGCCAGTTTGTAAGAGGCTCTTGTTTATTTGTAACAGTGGGGGCTTTAGCATGAGTATGGGGAGTGCCATATACTTCTACAGTCCTGCGTCCTCTTCTTTTGTAGCAATGGTGATGGGGGTCCGACTCCGACCCCCTCTGTGTCTGTTTCAAATGAAGGAGAAAGGGTACATCAGCCACGGCAGGCAGTGCTTCAGGAGCACTCTCCACAAACGAGCAGGAAGGATCCAGAGTGTGCTCCACCAGGCCTCTCTCCTTCAGGGCCATCACCACGCTGGGGAAGCCATACTGAGGTTGGAAGAGCTAAAGAGACTTGTGTGGGGGCTCATGCCCATACCAGCCATAACTGCAGAGGACGCTAAACACTACCCAAGCCCGGGTTGGGAACCAAAAGCAGCCTTGGCAAAAATTTTCAAACCAGCCCTGCCCCCTTCCCGCTCACTCTCTCCTTCTCTCTTTCCTGCCCCCATAGCCCCAATCCTGCTCTACTTTCCTGAGTTGACTGGAGAAAGTTACAGAGGCACCAGCGGCGTCCTCCTGCCCTGAAAACCAGCCTTCAAAGGCTCCAGTCCGCAGGAGAAAAGCAGAGAAAACAGGCAGTCCAGTCCTGCACCCCCTGCCACATTATAAACAATCCGGAAACGTATCTCTGGGCTCCCGCCCCTCAGCTAGGACTGCGCTTCATTGCTCCAGATATACATACATCTGAGTAAGAATTCTTTTAACAAGAGCGTAGAGGATACCGCATGCACATACGGAGGTTAATGGTACAAATCAATAGTGCATAAAGGAGATCCAGACTTAGAAAGTTTGGAATGGAGCAGTCATTATTCAGTGCTTGTATTATTAATGAACACACCGACTCTGGCCCTTTGTGGGGAAAAGTGTCCTCAGCCTAGGGGGAGAGAAGAAAATGGAGTCAGAGTGAGGAAGAATGGACCTGAAAGTATAAATGAGTGATTTAAGAAGCCGCAAGCGGGGAGGATAAGGTGGGTTCCGGCTTCTTGCAGCATGGCTGAAATTGGTGAGTCGGTGCACATATGAAGGAGCGGCAGCTTTGGGATTTGTCTGCTTTTTTACTCAGCTCAGTGGTGTACATAAAAAACGAATACGTATCATAAAAAAGGCAAGCTTTTGAAACCTCAGTTTTGAGTGAGCTTGGAGACCACAAAAGACAGTCTCGTGAATCGCTGTGAGGTCACATTAGCCACCCAGACGAGAGTTTGAGGATCCAGATCAGAAAAGGCAGGCGAGGACGCCAAGGTGACCGGCCTCGGGTGATGCTCGCACATTCAGAGAATGAGGATTTAGTCTCTCTCTGCACTTGACTGACACAACCACAAACCCCCAATTCCTAAGCGGCATTCCAGTCCAGGGCTGTAACGGATCCAAGAGGACTGAAGGAGCCACAAAAACACAGCGATGTGCAACATCAGCATTTGGGAGGTTGAAATAGCTCCATTACGTTTAAATTGCACGGCAGATATTTCCAATTTGAAACATTAGTTACCCATAAAAGAAAATGCCACATGCAATTATTTTATGCAATGCTTGCCCTCTTCTTCAAGCATGTGTATCCGGTCTAGAGAGGGGCAACGAGGAAGAGTGGAAAATCAGACTTTGGTCCAAACCAGAGGAGCCTAAAAATAGGCAACTCAGACAATTCGACTTTAATAAGAATATTGGAACCGTGTGTTATCCAATTGGTATATTTAACTGGGGTATATTTCCGTTACTTCTCGAGCTAAACATCTGGAGTCATTACATTGCGTGTAAGTCTTAATACTTTAAGTTTGCAGATTTACTACTTGACAGGTAAGCTAACTTTTATATATACATATATTTATGAAATTTGGCAGAATGATACATTATGGTGTGCACATGTAAGTAGGGTAAGTAATTTTTAAGTTGTGGCATTTTAACTTCGTGATATCTGCTGTTGCAGTATTTTCGTGAAATGTTGTGGTATTTCACGGAAGTACTGCGGTACACAGGTATGTCAAGTCATTATGTGATTGGCTAATGACTGCCTTTACAAAAGTTGAAGGCAGCCATGTTTTCTTTAGGTACACTTTGCCTGTGTTCTGTGTTTCGCCATTAGATGTAGGTATTAGGTTTGATATTTCCCTACCTATTACCACTTTGTCAAAGTGGTAATAGGTAGGGAAAAATATTTATAAGTTTCTATATTTTTTTTTAAATCTACATAGTACCACAGTACCGCCTCAGAAGTACTGCAATATCAAAAATAAATTAAAAAATAGATAAATGTTTAAAAAAATTAAATAGACTGTAGTGCCCTATATTTTACAACTACAAGGTACTACAGTGTATTTTCTATTTTAACATATTTAAAGCTTCACAAAACAGTCTACAGAGCACCGCAGTAATAGCTACAAATTACTGCGCTACTTACATTTTTTTTTTAGTGTGCAGCTCTCCCTAAACTGCTGTAAAAATATATAGATAATTATAAATACATTTCTCTACCTATTAACACCTTAATAAAGTGGTAAGAGGTAGGGAACAACAATAAAACCTACTATTTACCTAAATCTAAGACCCTAATCCAGAACACAGCAAAACGCAGAGTGAAGTCAAAATGTGCTGAAAAGGACATAGTTGCCTTTTATGTTTGGTAAACACAGCCATTAGCCAATCACATATTGCCTTAACATGCACATGTACCATGGTATACAGTGAACTTACTGCGATATACTGCATCACGATATATAACTAAGTATTTTTTAAATTATGACTTTAACACTACTTACACTATTTACACATACTACCAAAAATTACCATTTACACCAAATAATCTATTTTCCTGCCACATTACAGCTACATGGTTTTTTTATTGATAACAACCTCTCCCTCAAACCTCAGGTGTCCAGTGACACAGCAACCTGCTTCTCTGTTCTCAAATGGCTTAAAAAGATCCTCTGGCTAATTCCTCCGGCCGCCCAGAGAATGGTGATGCAGGCTTTGCTGACATCCAGACTGGACTACGGCAATGCTTTATACCTGGGCGCAGACAAATCCTCGATCCATCGCCGGCAGATCATCCAGAATGCGGCCACTCGCCTTCTTTTTCGGCTGCCTAGATAAGCCTCAGTCTCACCGCTGCTCCACAAACTACATTGGCTCAGGGTGAACAAGTGTATCAAATTCAAGGCCTTATGTTATATGTTCCGGGCCAAACTTGGCTTGGCCCCTTCTTACATCCAAGGCCTGGTGAAACCCTATGTGCCCACCCGACAGCTGAGATCATCCAGCCTCTCACTGTTTACAGTGCCCAGGTCCCACCTTGCTCACATGAAAGGCTGCTCGTTTTCTTACCTGGGCCCCAAACTCTGGAACTCTCTTCTAGCTGAACTCAGGAACTGTCACTCTTTGCCCGTCTTCTACAAGAACCTGAAGCATTTCCTTTTTAGTTGCCAAGCCTGATTCTTTATCTTGGGGCTATTGTTTAGCAGTCTTATGGCTCTGCCTGCCACCCTGTCCCGCGCCTGGAGACACTGTTGGGTAGCTGCACGCTTTATAAATCAATAACGTAACATAACAGAACACATTTTCACGCTGCGTCTGTTTCAATTACTATACTCCACTGTATGTCACAACACCCTATGACACTCCACGCCATGTCACGCCACTATACGCCACTCCTCTCTACATAAATCCACTGTATGCCACTCCACCCTACACTCTATGCTATTACACTCTACGCCTCTTCATTTTATGACAATCCAGTGTACGCCACTACACTCTACACTCCTCCACTCTACCCTACTTCACTGTACGCTATTCCACTGTATGCAACTCCACTCTACGACACTACACTCTATGCTGTTACACTATGCCACGCCACTTCACACCACTTCAGTGTACACTTCTGCACTGTACGCTATTCCTCTGTACACCACTGCACTTTACGCCACTCCACTCCACTATATGCCACTCCACTCTACAAAAATGCACTGTACACTATTACACTGTACAACACTCCATTCCACAGCACTACACCCTATGCTACTGCACTTTATGCTAATCCACTCTACCCTACTACACTCTACACTATTCTACTGTAGGACATTCCACTCTACTCTACACTATTCCACTATATGCCACTCCTCTCTATGTCACTACACTGTATGCCAGTAACACTTAAAGTCAGTGGCGGCTCGCATAGGGCGTGCTGCGGGGCGGTGGGGGGGAAGGGTGGGGGGTTAGTAAACTCGGACATACGACGGAACGGAGGAAAGTAATTATTACGTTCCTCCGTTCCATCGTATGTCCGAGTTTACTACCCCCCCACCCTGCCCCTCCCCACCGCCCCGCAGCACGCCCTATGCGAGCCGCCACTGCTTAAAGTTATTCCACTCTACGCCACTTCACTGTACGCTACTTCACTGTATGCCACTCCACTCTACACCACTATACTGTACACTATTCCTCTCTACAGTACGCTATTACAGTGTACGTCACTACATTCTACCAGGAGCGGCTCGTGCAGGTAAGAGCGGGGGTGGGGGGGAGGAGTCAACAGACGACGACGATGTAAAGTCCAGCTCGGATCTTGGGTGATTCTACTAACCATTCTAATCACGCAGTTTGGGAAAACAATAAAAAATAGAAACTTAAGAAACACAACCCCAAATCCAGCCTGCAGGTTCGGGCTGGCCCATAGGGCAATCTGGCAGTGCCTGATGATCTGAAATGACAGGTCAGTGTATGGACCGTTTTCTTGTCTATTTCTGGGCCACTTTTATTGTCTGCTGGACCAGTTTTTACTGTTGATTTTCCTGATATTAAAGCAAATATTGCCTGCAGCAAGCTCAAATGCATGCAGTCTTCCATACCTTGCAAATTACTAATGTATGGCCCCAAACGACGTATGTCCCCATGGTATATTTGTGAAAAAAAGGGAATGTGCTGATTCCAGCAAGTTGTTCCATTCTTCACAAGTCAGCAAAGTTCACAAAGTAAGGAGAAATCATAGTAGTAAAACCGTAGAACAGAAACGTTTTTTTAGGTCGAGCCTAGCGCAGCGCACATGCGCTGCCCTATGGGAGGCTTCTTGTGAGCACTCCAAACTTCTCCGTGTGGGTGTGACTCCGCCCACACATTTGATTGGCCTTTGCGTGTGGCTTTCAATAATGAAAGCACGCAAATGGCCAAAGGCGGGTGCATGTCCCACTTCCTCTTCAAATGTTCACTCCCACGGTGTTTGGGTCTCGGGAGCGAGCAGCGGCGAGCAGGGTGCAGCTGCATTCCTCGTCGCGTCGTGGGTCAGGTTACTAAATAAACACAGCGCGATCGCTTTCACTTTCGCGGCCGCGCTTGTTTTTTTATTCTCTGCTCTGCCTCCCACCTTTCCGATCCGAAGCCTCCGAGATCATCTGCGGCGTACCCCAGGGATCTTCCCTCAGCCCAACACTGTTCAACATCTACATGGCCCCGCTCGCACGCATCGCCAGACAGCACGACCTCAACATTATCTCCTACGCCGACGACACTCAACTGATCCTCTCCCTCACCAAGGACCCCCTCGCCGCCAAAGCCAATCTCCATGAAGGAATGAAGGCCATCGCCGATTGGATGAAGATCAGCCGACTAAAGCTGAACACGGACAAGACGGAGGTCCTCATCCTCGGCTCCAACCCTCAGCCTGGGACGACTCCTGGTGGCCAACGACGCTGGGAGCAGCCCCGACACCCACCGACCACGCACGCAACCTGGGAGTCATCCTCGACTCAACGCTCTCCATGGCCAAGCAAGTCAACGCAGTCTCCTCCTCCTGCTTCAACACCCTCCGCATGCTTCGCAAGATCTACAGGTGGATCCCGACAGACACAAGAAGAACAGTCACCCAGGCCCTCGTCAGTAGCAGACTTGACTATGGGAACGCCCTCTACGCGGGAGCCCCGGCCAAGCTCATCAAGCGACTGCAACGCATACAAAACGCCTCCGCACGCCTGATCCTCGACGTACCACGCCACAGCCACATCACCCCCCACTTGAGGAACCTGCACTGGCTCCCCGTCGACAGGAGGATCACCTTCAAACTCCTCATCCACGCACACAAGGCACTCCACAAAACTGGCCCAGCCTACCTCAACAGACGACTCTTCTTCTACGTCCCCAACCGCCAGCTCCGCTCCGCCGACCTCTCCTCGCCACCGTCCCTCGCATTCGAAGAACAACCACCGGCGGCAGATCCTTCTCACACCTCGCCGCCAAGACCTGGAACACCCTTCCACTAAGCCTACGACAGACCCAAGACCTGCTGACCTTCAGGAGGCTACTCAAGACCTGGTTGTTCGACCAGTAGCAGCATCCCCCCCCCTTCCCTCTCCCCAGCGCCTTGAGACCCTCGCGGGTAAGTAGTGCGCTCTACAAATTCTGTGATTGATTGATTGATGTGTTGGAATGTGGTGTTTTTGTGCTTTTGGAGTGAAACCCGCTTGACGCTCAGCTGACAGAAGGTAGCGTGTTATGAGTCTGTAAATAAACTTTGTTGGATGCCGCCCGCCTTTTAACTACACGCCCGCTTTCATTTTCACCATTGCGGGTTTTATTATTTTAATTTGGAGGCCGTGCGCCTTTTAACTACAAGCCCGCTTTCATTTTAACATCGCGGGTTTCATTATTTTAATTTGGAGGCCGAGCGCCTTTTAACCAGTTGCAGCTCTTTCTTGCTCTCTTCCCTTCGCCCCTTACGAAGGCTCTATCAACGTCACCATCTCATCACCATTTTGGATTTAAAGCGTAGCTTAAACAACAGGAAGCCTTTTTTACTGAATGCTGCCTGTAGCCATGCAACGGGCACTTTATTTTTGTTTATAATTATATTCACGACGAAAATCGAAACTATAATTTCCATACAGCATGAGGGTTTACTTCATTATTAATGTCTCGAGCTTAACAGCACGTTATTGCAGTTTAATAACTGTAAAAAGTAATCTGATTTCTTTAGTACAAACAATGTGTATTATTTTTGTGAAAATAACATTTAATAAAATAATTTTTAGTGTTTGAGAATATGTAAAGTTTCGTCATAACGTAATATAACCCTTTAAAATGGCCGCTTTGTTTCCATCCAGCCCTTGTTGATTTGTGACTCCGCTGCCACACTCACTCCAGCAGGAGTAATTAGTGGGCGGGTAGCTAGGGGTTTTGGAAGTTCTGTTACTGGAGTGTCCCGAACATGCCTGGATAACAAAAAGGCAGAACCCGAAGTACAGGACTTTAACGCTTAAGGTGAGACTAGGTGACAAATAATTCTTGCTGCTTCTTGAGAAGCTTGTACCATAAGGAAACGGGGAGCACTTGCTATTGCAAACCAACACACTTCTTCATGTAACATAGCAAGCGGAGAGAGTGCAGCGCGAAACACTGCACTGCGTATCGAAAGACGCAAAGCATCTGCCGCACTTGTCAGGAGAATGCTAAATACGGGAACAGACTCTTGCATTGCATAAAGTTGCTATTTTTATTTTGCGCGAACTAGCTTAGTTACATTACGTGACTTGTACAGAATCACAGGGTTTTGAACCGAAGCCAGGACATGTTTTGAAACGTCCTGTTAACTCGCACTCACCCTCCCTTCCTTTTTTTCCACACCCAACCAATTAGCAAAGCCAATCACTTGTAAAATATATGTTCTGGATGTCCAGCTTTTCCACTTTTCTGTTTCCCGTTTGCCTTTGTTTGTCTGTGTATTTGTCTGCTATTTATCTTTTGGCAATCTTCTTTTTCCCCGTTTCTTTCTATGTATTTTCTCTCATGGCGTTCTTCCTCTACTAAGCTCTGCGTCTTATTTCTCTGTGCATTCGTCTGCTTCTTTTTTATATTTTGTTCTATGTACTGTGCCTCACGTCTTTACTTTTACTTTCTGGCCTCTCCTCTTCTATCGTTCTTGTTTTTCAGTAGCAGGCAGTCCACTCCTTTTGTCATAAACTCGCGCACTTTTGGGCCACAAGTCACTTGAGGCTATTTAATCCTCTCCCCTGCCCTGCATACAATACCAGAGTAAATATTCAGAATACTTGTCGAGCAGCTCAGCTGTGCTCAGTGACTCTGTGCTTCTCATAACTAAATCCCTGAGTCTTGTAACAAACAATGCTAATGTTGCTTATGCACACATTCTGGCTAACTTCTTCGTGGTCATGACGAAAGATACTTATCTCGGTTTATAGATTGTACTTGACCACAATTACCACTGATACCACGTAATTCTGCTCTTGCTTCCTTTATTTAACTTTATGACCCTGGCTTTAGTTTCTACATTTTCAGTAGCCAATGCTGCACTTGCCAGTGACTCTACCTTTCTGCATGTACATTACCTATATAGGGTTTTGCTAAATATGTGCTATTACCACTATTGGGTGATTACAACACTACAGTTGCGATGTAAGGTTTTAGTCGGAATTTCATTTTTATGTCTCATGCAGATATTTTATTTATGAACAGTGGGCTTAGAGGCTGCTTGTTTCTTACCATTGGTTGGTTTCATTGCCACTCTCATTTTCTTGTTTCTTATTGCTCAGTTGTCATAGGTTTCCCTCCTCTTCATGTGTTTGTCCCACCCTTGGAGCATGGACGCATTACTTATGTCCTTCCACTGCTCACTTTTCAAGCATTACTTTTTCATTTTTTTCTTTTAAATTCTCTACAAAAGTACATTTGTTTTCCAGATGTCTCTCTCGTGTACTGCTCTTCTCTTACCCGCACTCTGTGATGCTCTTTTGCTGGTGTGCTTGTCTCCAGGCTCCTCATTATTGTGCTCGCCAATATGTGCTAATGTACCGCAGCTACATTGCTCTACAACATACCTTAAAAACATTGCCAATATCTATGACTAAACACTTATAAGGTCCCAAAGGCCAGACCTATTGGCTATGCCAATGCTTGTTCTATTTAGATCCCAATCCTTCTACTTTTGTGCTTTGGTCTTCGGAGCATACTACAAACCCTGCCTGTTGGGCTATCACTGGCCTCATGAAGGACTGGACTGGCCACGTGGGAAAAACCCAGGTAGGCCGAGGCTTAAGGGTGGATGTAAAGCAAGATCATCAGCTGTCCAGCTTGGCAGACAGCCCTGAGGAACACACACTTTTTTTGTCTACACGTGTAAAATGTCCCCCTTTGAATCCTTTAGGAGTAAGTTAGGCTTACTGTGCACTAGGAGGCTGATATGGACACAATTTCCAAGGCTTCTTTTAACTCCCAAGCAACAGTGCCTTAACCCTTTCGGTGCTCATGACGGCCTGGAGCCGTCATGATGCACAGTGGGCGTGTGCTCATGACGGCTCCAGGCCGTCATGGCACCCACCCACGGGGGAAGCGCTGGCGCTCCCCCCACGGGTGTCCGATTTCGCCCTCACAAGGGGGATGGCAGCGGAAGAGTTTCCGCTGCCACCCCCGACCCCCCCATGGGAATCCCATGACGTCAGCGCGCGCTGACGTCATCAGGAAGTCCCAGACGCTCTGGAAGCCATTTGCTTCCAGGCGTCGGAGACAACAAGGTAGGTTTCCTTGTTCCTGGGGGGGTTTGCGCAATGCATCGAGGCATCGGGGGAGAGGAAAGAGATTTTCCTCTCCCCTGATGTCTCTTTACAGGGCATTTCAGCTTCACGATCGCGCACAGCGTCGCGATCGTGCAGCGGAAATGCCCCCACTAGCACCAGGGATTTATTTTATTTGAATGGAAGCGACCCCTTGGGCAAGGGTCGCTTCCAAAGGGGAGCATTTTTTTGGTGATGTTTCTCTGCCCCCCCCCCCCTGGGGGCAAATCAGCCCATTTTTTCAGCGGGGGGCAGAAAACCCCACTAGGCACTAGGGATGGCATTTATTTTTAAATGGAAGCGACCCCTTGGGCAAGGGTCGCTTCCAAAGTGAAGCAAATTGTTTGGATGTTTTTTCTGCCCCCCCCCGGGGGCAAATTGGCCCTTTTTTGGGTTTTCTGCAGAAAACCCCACTAGCCACCAGGGATTAATTAATTAATGGGAACAACCCCTTGGGCAAGCGTCGCTTCCAAAGGGGCTCAAAATTTGTGCTGTTTTTTCTGCCCCCCCCGGGACAGATTTGCCCATTGTTTTGGCCTTTCTGCCCCCCCGGCCCACTAGGCCCTAGGGATTGTGTTTTTTTGTGTGTGGAAGCGACCCCTTGGGCAAGGTTCGCTTCCAAAGGTGGTTATAATTTGTGGATGTTTTTTTCTGCCAGCCCCCCCCTGGTGGCAGTCGGTCCTTTTTTTGGCCTTACTGTCCCCGGGTATGGGGGGGGGGGCAGAAAACCCCAGTAGACAACAGGATTTTTTTTTATAGGTAATGGAAGCGACCCCTTGGCCAAGGGTCGCTTCCAAGGGGGTTAAAATATGTTTGTGTATTTTCTGCCCCCGACAGATCTGCCCCTTTTTTTGGTCTTTCTGCCCTAGGTGGGAGGGGAAGGCAGAAAACCCTACTAGGCACCAGGGATCTATTTATTTTTTCAAGGGGCGGCAAATATCTGTCTGTTTTTTGTCCCACCTGGGGGACAGAGTGGCTTGGTAGAAAACCCCACCTAATCCCCATTTTTCTCAGCCCTATTTGAAGGCCCATCTGGCAGATTGACCATTTGGGTAGTGACATTGTGTGTTATAATTTTAATTGTATTATTGTTTGTGAAATGTAATAGTAATTTTTTATTTCTCTGTTTTATTCTAGTTCAAGGCTTTTGCTCTTTAGACTGTTCCAGGTTTCGGTTTTGTTACTGCTGGTTCTGCAGCTTGTGTAGTTGCATGTGCTTGGTAAGAGAATTTTTTTGTACTATTTACTCTAAATTAGTTTAATTTCCCTACATGAATGTGTTTTTTGCAAATGGTGTAATAATAGCAGTATGTTTGGCTTCTGTGTTTTGAGTGTCAAAATTTTTTTGCATTAGTGCTCGATGTGTACTTTGTTGTCTTATGAGTAATTGGTTTTGTTTTTTCTTTCTAGTGGGATATCGTTGCTTTTTGCTGTGTCTCTGCAGAGTAGGTGCTGGTGAGTGTAGCTATCTTTGGTAAGAGAGTTATATTGTTTTTGAGTATATAGATCTTTGTGCTAAAGCCACACTTTGTTTATTACTTATTTTGCACAGTGTTGGTTGTTGTTGACTTTTTTTGTGCAGTCTCCTTTCTTAGTAAGGATAATGGCTAGCCACAGGATTACTGCTCAGCAGGTTGTTGGTATGCTTTTTGAGTCTTCCTCTGACCATGGTTCAGAGACTGACTCTGATTCTGAGGCGGGAGGGGAAGATTCAGGCAGTGAGTTCTCTCCACATGGAATCATCGGATGATGAAGCTACTCTCAGTGCGGATGAAGCTACTCTTAGTGCGGATGAAGTGCCTGTGTTAGAGGAGGACATTGATGTGCCGATAGTGCGGCAAGAGGCATCTGGGCTGCAAGGCTTCCCATTGGTATAGTGCGGCAAGAGGCATCTGGGTTGCAGCCTGGGGCTGCAAGGCTTCCAGTTGAAAGTGATTACATCTGGGTTGCCCCAGGCATGGTGCAGCCGGCATTGCCAGACTTTACTGGTGTTCCAGGGTGTAGAGTGAATACTGAAAACTTTTTGCCGATACATTTTTTTCAGTTGTTTATGGACGATGTATTTTTGGCAGAGATTGTTGAGCAGACTAATTTGTATGTCGAACAGTTTTTGAGGGACAACAGTGCCAGCCTTAAGCCCCACTCTAGAGCTAACCGGTGGACTCCCACAAATCTGGAAGAGATGAAGAAGTTCTTGGGTTTAACTTTTTTGATGGGCTTGCTAAGGAAGCCATCAATGTCTTCATATTGGTCTACTAGTCCCTTGATGGCAACGGCTATATTTCCGGCAGTCATGAGTCGTGATAGGTATTTGCTTCTGCTTCGGATGCTGCATTTGTCGATAATGGTTTAGCGTTGGCATGAGATCACCCTGATTGTGACCGTCTTTTTAAGATTCGGCCTGTCCTTGATCACTTTGTTGATCGATTTTCTGAGATCTATGCTCCAGGAAAAGAAATAGCAGTGGATGAGTCTTTGGTGTTGTTCAAGGGCCGCTTGGTTTTTAGGCAATACATTCCTAGTAAGAGGGCACGCTATGGAATTAAGCTGTATATGCTGTGTGACAGTAGGACTGGATATGTCTTTAATTTCAGGGTGGTAAGGAATCCAGGATTAACCCCCCTGGTTGTCCGTCCACTTTTGGAGTGACTGAGAAAATTGTGTGGGAACTTGGTAGAGGACTTTTTAACAAAGGCCACCATTTATATGTAGGTAACTTCTACACTGGTGTGCGGTTGTTCAGGGAATTGGCCAAAGTGGACACTGTTGCTTGTGGCACAATCCGCTCTAACCGTAAAGGTTTCCCAAAAGAACTTGTTTGTCAAAAGCTTGTGCGGGGACAGTGCAGTGCGTTGTGTTGCGAGGAACTTCTAGCTGTGAAATTTTCAGACAGGAGAGATGTCTACATGCTGACTACCATCCATGATGAAAGCACTTCACCTGTGACTGTTTGGGGTCAGGTTGCTGAAGCGTGCAAACCTGTGTGCATTTTAGACTATAATAGGCACATGGGTGGTGTTGACAGAGATGATCAGAGGTTGGAACCTTACGCTGCTCTTCGTAAGGCTTACATTTGGTATAAGAAGTTGGCTATCCATCTTTTCCACTTGGCAACCTTTAATGCTTTTGTTGTGTTCAAGGATTCTTGTCCTGAGTCAAAGATGACTTTTGCTAAGTTTCAGGTGTCTGTAATAGGCAGCCTTGTTCTAGTGGAATAGGCAAGTGTTCCTAGAGTTGGAGTGGTGGAGGATGTGGCTAGATTGAAAGATCGCCACTTTCCTGATCACATTCCTCCCACACCCTCAAAAGACTTTCCCACTAGGAGATGTAGAGTCTGTTGGCGAAGAGGTATGCGGAAGGAGACTCGTATGTACTGCCCCGAGTGTCCTTCTAACCCTGGGCTGTGTGTGCCTGCTTGTTGTAGAATGTACCACACGCAAAATAATTTTTGGGAGCATCCATGAGTGGTAAAGTGAACTGCCTGGCCTCTATTGTTTAATATTTTTTGTTCAGTTTCAAGGTTGGCATTTGTGTAGTGTATTTAGTTTCAGATTTTGTGTTAGTAGATTTGTATCTATTTGCAATTTGTTTGTGTTTTCTTATTTATATATAAAAAAATCCTAAATGTGATGGCGGTGTGCGAGGAGTGGCGCTTGTTTGGCAGTGTGCGTGGTCTGGCGCTTGGCTGGCGGTGTGTTTGGATTGGCGCTTGGCTGGCGGTGTGCGTGAACTGGCGCTTGGCTGGCGGTGTGTTTGTACTGGCGCTTGGCTGGCGGTGTGTTTGGACTGGCACTTGGCTGGCAGTGTGCGTGGACTGGCGCTTGGCTGGCGGTGTGCGTGGACTGGTGGTCGGCTGGCGGTGTGTGAGAACTGGTGCTCGGCTGGCGGTGTACGTGGACTGGCGCTTGGCTGGCGGTGTGTGAGTAGTGAGTAGCTGCTGGTCACTACACACACTGCTAGCCAAACACCACACAACGCAATCCGTGAGCTGGTGTGGTTGCTGTGTCAGGAATGTGGGCATGTGAAAGTGATGGGCCCTTACATGGCGCTGTCTGCTGGTGTGAGTGTTGTAATGTGCTGGGCCCGCGGCTGGCGTTGTGAATGGTTTTGTATGTGTCACACGTATGAAAGGTGTATGAATGTCCTGTAAAGAGGTTGGTGCCTTGTCGTGGCTTTACAGCTCACGAGCTGTGAGTCAATGGTTCAGTTTCTTGTCCTTTCAATTAACAGTGCATTTCATTTTTGTGAAATCTCTGGTTAATACAACTGTATATACTGAACCATCACTCACCCTCGTGCCAAATCCAACCAGTATGTATGTGTGCTTGAGGAATAGGTGGTTGTGCATAAAAATGTGTCTTTTCTGTTTTTGTTAAGCAGGGTGTACCTTGTCCTTTTTTGTGAATGTTGTAATGTGTTGGTTTTGTGCCTGGTGGTGTGAATGGTCTTGTGTGTATCATGTATGAAAGGTGTGTGAATGGCCTGTAAAGCGGTTGGTGCCTTGAAGTGGCTTTACAGCTCATGAGCTGCGAGTCACTGGTTCAGTTTTTTGTCCTTTCAATTATTGACAGTGCATTTCATTTTTGTGAAATCTCTTGTTAATACAATTTTATATACTGAACCATCACTCGCCCTCGTGCCAAATCCAACCAGTATGTGTGTGTGCTTGAGGAATAGATGGCTGTGCAGTAATCTTTGTCTGTTTTGTCTCTCTGCCAAGCTGTACATTTCATCTAAGAATAACCTAACAACTGTAGTTTTTGTCGTAAACTAAACACCCATGGGAGTGAATGGTGATGTCTCTTGTGGATCCCAACAAGTTATCTTACCCATAATGTCCTGCAAACCTCAAAATGTGACTGACATTTTCCTTGCATTATTGTGCCCAAATTTTCACACTGCAGAAAGTAACAACAAATTTCCAACCCCCCAGCATTTCTCCAAGTATCCCAATAGAAATGGTACCTCACTTGTATGGGTGGGCCAAGTACCCGCGGCAGGGAAGGGCCCAAAACCTATTGATGCGACATCAGAATTACCTATCACAAACCAACCTGGTTTTGCAAGGGGGGTTCCCATGAGTTTTTGTCCCGGGGCTCGGCGGCCATCTAGGGAAACCTACCAAACCCACACATTTCTGGAAACTAGACACCCGGGGGAGTTCAGCGAGGTATGGCTTGCGTGGGTCCCCCATCATTCTCCTACCCAGAATCCCCTGCAAACCTCAAATTTTGCTGAAAAATTCACTTTTTTCTCAAATTTCTGTGTGGGAAAGTTTTGGAATCTGCGTGGATCCACAAATTTCCTCCCACCCAGCGTTCCCCAGGTCTCCCGATAAAAATGGTACCTCACTTGCGTGGGTGGGTCAAGGACCCGCAACAGGTAAGGGCCCAAAACCTATTGAGGCGACATCAAAATTACCCATCACAAACCAACCTGGTTTTGCAAGGGGGGTCCCATGAGTTTTTGGCCCGGGGCTCGGCAGCCATCTAGGGAAACCTACCTAACCCACACATTTCTGGAAACTAGACACCCGGGGGAGTACAGCGAGGTATGGCTTGCGTGGGTCCCCCATCATTCTCCTACCCAGAATCCCCTGCAAACCTCAAATTTTTCTGAATAATTCACTTTTTTCTCAAATTTCTGTGTGGGAAAGTACTGGAATCTGCGTGGATCCACAAATTTCCTCCCACCCAGCGTTCCTCCAGGTCTCCCGATAAAAATGGTACCTCACTTGTGTGGGTTGGCATAGTGGCTGCAACAGGAAATGGCCCAAATCGTACTGTGGAGACTTCAAAATTACCTATAAGAAAACTACCTGGTTTGGGGGGGGGGGGCACCTGAGATTTTGGCCCCGGGATTGGCGGTCATCTTGGGAAAGTACCAAACCCAAACATTTCTGAAAACTAGACACCCGGGGGAGTCCAATGAGGTATGACTTGCGTGGATCCCCCAACGTTTTCCTACCCAGAATGCCATGCAAACCTCAAATTTAGCTGAAAAACACATTTTCCACATATTTTTGTGTGGAATCACCGTGCCGGCAAAAATGTCCTACCCCACAGTGTTCTCCTTAGTGTCCCGAGTAAAATGGTACCTCACTTGTGTGGCTGTCCAATGCAGAATTGGCTAAAAACGTATTTTTTTTTAAATGTAGCGCTTAGAATTCTCTGTGCTATACCCTTATTCCCTATGTTTTGGGCTCTTCCCAGTCGCAGGCCCTTGCCCCACCCACACAAGTGAGGTATCATTTTACTCGGGAGACTCAGGGGAACGCTGTGGGGTAGGACATTTGTGCCGGCACGGTGATTCCACACAAAAATATGTGGAAAATGTGTTTTTTTCAGCTAAATTTGAGGTTTGCATGGCATTCTGGGTAGGAAAACGTTGGGGGATCCACGCAAGCCACACCTCATTGGACTCCCCCGGGTGTCTAGTTTTCAGAAATGTTTGGGTTTGGTACTTTCCCAAGATGACCGCCAATCCCGGGGCCAAAATCTCAGGTGCCCCCCCCCAAAACCAGGTAGTTTTCTTATAGGTAATTTTTAAGACTCCACAGTACGATTTGGGCCATTTCCTGTTGCAGCCACTATGCCTACCCACACAAGTGAGGTACCATTTTTATCAGGACACCTGGGGGAACTCTGGGTGGGAGGAAATTTGTGGATCCACGCAGATTCCAGAACTTTCCCACACAGAAATTTGAGAAAAAAGTGATTTTTTTCAGCAAAATGAGGTTTGCAGGGGATTCTGGGTAGGAGAATGTTGGGGGACCCCCGCAAGCCATACCTCGCTGGACTCCCCCGGGTGTCTAGTTTCCAGAAGTGTGTGGGTTTGTAGGTTTCCCTAGATGGCCGCCGAGGCCAGGGCCAAAAACTCATGGGACCCCCCTTGCAAAACCAGGTTGGTATGTGATAGGTAATTTTGATGTCGCCTCAATAGGTTTTGGGCCCTTGCCTGTCGCGGGTCCTTGACCCACCCACCCAAGTGAGGTACCATTTTTATCGGGAGACGTGGGGGAACGCTGGGTGGGAGGAAATTTGTGGATCCACGCAGATTCCAGAACTTTCCCACACAGAAATGTGAGAAAAAAGTGATTTTTTTCAGCGAAATTTGAGGTTTGCAGGGGATTCTGGGTAGGAGAATGTTGGGGGACCCCCGCAAGCCATACCTCGCTGGACTCCCCCGGGTGTCTAGTTTCCAGAAGTGTGTGGGTTTGGTAGGTTTCCCTAGATGGCCGCCGAGCCCAGGGCCAAAAACTCATGGGACCCCCCTTGCAAAACCAGGTTGGTTTGTGATAGGTAATTTTGATGTCGCCTCAATAGGTTTTGGGCCCTTGCCTGTCGCGGGTCCTTGACCCACCCACGCAAGTGAGGTACCATTTTTATCTGGAGACCTGGGGGAACGCTGGGTGGGAGGAAATTTGTGGATCCACGCAGATTCCAGAACTTTCCACCACAGAAATGTGGGGAAAATGTGTTTTTAAAAAAATAAATGTAGGTTTGCAAGGGATTCTGGGTAACAGAACCTGGTGAGAGGCAGTCAAGTAACCCCATCCTGGATTCCCCTGGGTGTCTAGTTTTCAAAAATGTATAGGTTTGCCAGGTTTCCCTAGGTGCCGGCAGAGATAGGGTTCAAAAACTACAGCTAGGCACTTTGCCAAAAAAGGGTCATTTTTCACTGCGAAATTGAGGTGTGTCCATGTTGCGTTTTGCGCCGTTTCCTGTCGCGGGCACTAGGCCGACCCACACAAGTGAGGTACCATTTTTCTCGGAAGACTTTGGGGAAAGCAGGGTGGGTGGAAATTTGTGGATCCACGCAGATTCCAGAACATTCCATCACAGACATGTGTGGAAAATATGTTTTTTAAAAAAAAGTTTTAGGTTTGCAAGGGATTCTGGGTAACAGAACCTGGTGAGAGGCACACAAGTCACCCCATCCTGGATTCCCCTGGGTGTCTAGTTCTCAAAAATGTATAGGTTTGCTAGGTTTCCCTAGGTGCCGGCAGAGCTAGGGTTCAAAAACTACAGCTAGGCACTTTGCAAAAAAAGGGTAATTTTTCATTGTGAAAATGTGATGTGTTCACGTTGGGTTTTGAGCCGTTTCCTGTCGTGGGCACTATGCCTACCCACACAAGTGAGGTACCATTTTTATCGGGAGACTTAGGGTAATTCAGATTTGTAAAGCAACTGTTATTACCTATTGACTTTCGATGCATTTCTGCCTTCCAAATGAAAGACATTGTGTAAAAAAGAAGTTATTTTGAAAAGTGACCGATAATTCTCATGCTAGTATGAGTATTCCCAATTTTGGAAATGTGCAAATATCTACTGTTTCTAAACTCGATATTTTGTTCCCATTTCAGAAATACATAGGTGTCTTTCATACCGATTTTTCCATGTATACATTTTCCCACAATAATTGCTATATACCCGGTACATAATAAAAAGCCATTGCAAATTGCTGCTCAATTTTTGGCTCTGGGTTCGTCGGGTTCTTGGTGAACCTACAAGTCCTATATATCCCCACAACCAGTAAGGTCCAGCGGATGTAACGGTATATTGCTTTCAAACAGCTGTCATAATTAGAAGAAGTTACAGGTGAAAACGTTGACACAAAAGGCTGTTTTTTTCAACTAAGTTTCAATTTTTCCTATATTTAACTGTTAGTTTCTATAAAGAACCTTGATGGATCTACACAAATGACCCCTTACTGAATTCAGAATTTTGTCTACTTTTCTATAATGTATAGCTTTCCAGGATCCATTATTGCTTTCATACCCATTTCTACCATTAACTGGAAGGAGGTTGAAAGCACAAAAATAGCAAAAATAGGCCATGTCCCAGAAAAATGCCAAAACTGTGTAAAAAATGTTGGTATTCTGACAAAAGTCTGTCATTCCCTAAAAGCTGGGAAAATGGTGATTTCAGCCCCACAAACCCTTTTTGATACCATTTGCAGGGAAAAACCCAGACGCTTTCATTTGCAGCACTTTTTTCCCATTTTTCCCCAAAAAACAAAATTTAGCTGTATTTTGGCTAATTTCTGGGACCCTCCAGGGGAATCCACAAACCCTGGGTACCTTTAGAATCCCCATGATGTTGGAAGAAAAGGACGCAAATTTGGCGTGGATACCTTATGTGGTCAAAAAGTTACAGGGGCCTAAGCGCGCTCTACCCCAAATAGCCAAAAAAAGGCTTAGCACAAGGGGGGGAAAAGGCCTAGCAGCGAAGGGGTTAATTATGTTAATTTTAGCTTTCCTGACTCAGCTGACCCTGAGGAAGACAAATAAAAACCTTACATTTGCAGTAGCAGGTCCTCGCCCAGGAGCACTCATCTGTGGAGTCGTGGCCCTGGGCTTGTGTGCAGAGCAAGCAACAGTCAATTCCTAACCTTTTAGCAGAGGCTCACAAGCTGCTAGCAAGCGCCAGGACTTCTTCGCCTGGCTGTGATATTTAGCACTGAGGCGGGTCCTTTAAGACGTCTACATTGCACCTTTCTGAGAGTACAACGATCCAGTGCAAGCACGCGCGTGCAGGACACGCTGCCTGCCGCGGCCGAATCTTTCACGTGCACCAAGTGGCCTCTTTCGAGAAGTGTTTTCTACTCCAAATCCGCATCTTATGGCGCAGCCAGCGCTACAAGGCTATAGTAAGGGCCGTGTGGGAGCTACACAAATCTCAAACACACAGGGGCTTATTTACAAGCCTCTTGCGCTGCCGGTACGTCACTTTTTCCCATATTATAAGTGACGCACGGGCGGCGCAAAAGGCTTGTAAATAAGCCCCATAGCATTTAGTTGCGATGTTCGGTTGTCTGCCTCGGACTTTTGTGATGCTGTTTTATGTTTTGTTTTGCAGGCTGCTTGCAAAGTACCAACTCTATCCCTGAGGTGTGTCATACGGCCAGACTGGGGGGAGGACAGGTGGAATGACTGGAATCAGGGGAAAGGGAAATGGGGTGAGCCCTGCGACTAGAAGGATCTGCCCCAACCCCTTAAACAGTACACGTTGAAAGAGCAGCGTTTGCACAAGATACAGCCGGCCGATGGTAGGCTGGGGCGGAAGAGACGCACAGAAGGGCACTGTGCCAGCCGTGGTAAGGACGGGGCCACGACGTTGAGAGGGAGGCAAGGGTTGTCACAAATTATCACTTAGGAATGGCGCAGCCTTGGTTTGGTGGCGCGCTCACAAGGCAGTAGTTTTCACAGATCAGTAAATCCTGTGTACAGGACTAGTTTACTTCTCTATGTCTCATTACAGAGCTGGCAGGCTGAAGTCGCTGATAATCTGGAAGCCCAGACAACCTTTCATTCCACTCCGAGGGCACTGAAGTGGTGATCCTTGCAGAGTGAGCCCCTTAGCTCAGGCCTCGAGGCCTTCTGTCACGCAAGGATGCTCCCCTCGGGATCAGACACGAGCGGAGGCTGTGCGAGTGCAGAAGATCACCGAGGAACACACCCTTCGCCCTCCTCCTATGCCCTCGAACTTTTACCTGAAAGCGAAAGAGAAGGATTTCACAGGAAACGTGTGCGCCCCGACGCTTTCTGCGTGTGCTGTGACTAGAGTGAAAAGCCCCGACAAGGCTTCTGTTGGACAATCACAGTAAGCGTTTGTTTTCTAATCAACATTACAATCAAGGTTGTTCTCCCTCGTGTTTATCTTGGCACACCACTGACATGGTCGGGATCAAATAAAGAGCTACGAAAACATGAATGTAATGAAAGCACGCATGTATGCTTCCCGCCAAAAACGCCACACTCTGCATATCCACCACAGCATTCAAAACATTCATTTTATTTATTTAGCACATTAAAGAGTGCAAACCAAGAGTATACAAGCTGCAGTAAACTGAATAACAGACCTCAAAGGTCCAGTGACGCAAGTGAATAGATCGTATAAACCTATGAAGCCATGGAGCACGCTGAGTTCCCTTAGTAATGTATCAATGTCGATATAACATAACGTGTATATGTAAAGCCTACGTTCACCGTTAGATCGCTTGCAGCTGCAATAACACATGTTTATTGTTAGCTAACTCAATGGTACTCCTTTCATTGACTTGATGAAATGCTGAGCGGACCCACCGGATTCAAGCCACTAACTATGAGGTCAAACAGACTCTTGGAGTGGACGCACCAGTCCACTGAGACACGGTTCGGGTGGGAATGTCTCCTGCATGGTGTACAGTCATGTCCTCTGCCCAACTGCGATTATGTGGCATCCTGGTTTCTGCATTTTTGGCCCCAGCCTCACGCTAATCTAGAGTGTACATGGAGGCTTAGGCCTGCCCTTAATCTGCAACTGGCCCTGGAGCAGGGTGGGTGCACCAAGCAAGCCCTCCATAGTGAGAGAAGGACTACGGCCCCTGAGATGCTTTCACATGCGTAGCATAGTGGTGGCGACATTTGTAGGAATTCTAGTGTCACTAGGCCTTTTTACCTGCGTCACATGAATGGAGAGCCTACTGCGCCATTCATGCACAGTGAACCCAGAATCTGAGCACTGTGATCCTGTGCGCATGGATGTGTGCATGTATGCTTCTGAGGTGAGTTATACACTGCATGGCTGAACCAGAGTGACACAGGCTTGTGGTTCTATTTTGGAAGCCCCTGGCCTGTTCATGTGCCTGTTGAAGGTAGATGTGAGGTTGCTTTCCCAGGCAGTGGACTTGTGTTGCTGACCTTTCTGGGACTGGAAGGAGGGACCCAGACAAGGAAGTGGGAAAGAGGAGATGGATTTCACCTTAGAAATTCGATTCCATCATTTCTGATACATTTCGGATACAGAGGGTGCTGGTTAATCTTCCTGAGATTTCCATGTGGTGGATGGCAGCGGTGAGGAGTCTCTCTTCTTGATCACGGTCAGGTGCCCGGAGATGACCCTGATGTGAAGAGCATCATTCAAGACAAAGCTGGAAGACAGCCTGAGAAGGACATAAGAAGAACCATCCCAAACTGGCTCTGAAAAGGCAAACAGAGATTCCACATTCCTTGTCTGCCATTCCCGTATAAAAAAGGGAACTGATGACCAGCTTCTTGCTCCAGGTCCCAGTTCTCTTTTATCAAGGAGGGGGTGCTCCACAGAGTAACCAGAGGACTACTGCGCAGCCAGGGTTAGTGTCTTCCTAGCAGTTAGATTCCCAGAGGTGAGGGGACATCAACTGGGGTCCGGTCTGAAGGAAGAACTGCTTGACTTGTCCTGGGAACCCGAGGAGTCTTGCCTAGGCGAGAGGGAAGGAGTGAGCCAACCCTGCAGGTGGCCTGAATGTTGGTGTGGACAAGAAGGGGTTAACCTTGTGCTGTGGTCCTTCCACCAGTGACTCAAAACGTGTGTCACTGGCGTGCTCAAGATTGGAAGCCAGTTCCTGAACTCCTTGGAGATACTGCAGTACTCCTGAACCATACCAGAGCAGTCTGCTCTGTTCCTCCCATTGTTGCAGCCGTGGTACCTGCCAAAGTCTGCTGATTGGATTGCCCAACTAAAGTCGGGGTCAACATTGCTGCAAGACCACTACTGTGTACCTGTGACTGAAGTTGGTTTGACAGCTGAACTTCTGAACCGCTGCCTATGTGATTCCCGTTGACCAA
Organism: Calotriton arnoldi; assembly: GCA_963921515.1. Lineage (NCBI taxonomy): Eukaryota > Metazoa > Chordata > Amphibia > Caudata > Salamandridae > Calotriton > Calotriton arnoldi. The sequence goes on from CAWUFW010001231.1 coordinate 2,807,128, forward strand.
AAGAAGAAGCCTGCAAAGCTGTGATATTCCATCCAGGATACCCCAACCATCCTGCCTGAGTGGCTAGCCCAGCAGTGACCACCAAGGGTGCTGAACAGACTATGCTACTCTCAAGCACAAAGCTGCCACATCAAATCACTTTGTATCAAATTATCGCCTGGCAACTATGACGCTGAAGTTGAAAACAGTTTTTATAAAGCGCGTAGTTACCCGAGGGCATCCCAGCGCTATGGGCAAAACCGATATAAGGCTGAAGCGGGATCATTTGGGGAAGAGCTAAGTTTTAAGCATCTTACGGAAGGCCAGGTGGTTAGATTCCTTTCGTAACTGCAAAGGGAGTGAGTTCCACAATTTGGCGGCGTTGTAGGAGAAAAGTCGTCCGCCGCTTCTAGCCCTCTTAATTCTGGGGACATAGGCCAGATGGAGGTCATTTGAGCGAAGAGCCCTATTAGCTAGGTAGGGCGTGACCAAGGAAGAGATAATAGCAGGTCCTTTCCCTCCTATCAGCCTGTGAGTAATACACAAGGCTTTGAAATGGACTCTTGCCACGACAGGAAGCCAATGGAGAGCCTTTAAGGCTGGCCTTGCTGATTGGCTGCTCCGGATTCCCATAAGAATCCTAGCAGCGCAATTCTGCACAGTTTGAAGTTTAGCCAGCACCGAGCTGGGAGCACCAAGGTACAAAGCATTTCCATAGTCCAAGCGGGATAAAACAAGCGCTTGGACTACAAGCCTTCTGGCCTGAGGTGGTAGCAGAGGAAGCACTTTGCGCAGCATTCTTAGAATGCCAAAGCAGGAGGCGACAACCCTTCTGGCTTGAGTTTTAAAACAGAGCTCGGAGTCAAGCCAGACGCCAAGGCTCTTTATCTCCGATTTAGGGGAAGGCATAGAGCCCATACAAGTAGGCCAGGTGAAGACCATGTCGGAGAGGGATGGATTACCAAGGAGCAGAAGTTCCGTCTTGTCCCTATTCAATTTAAGATGGGAGTGTTTCATCCATCTCATCACCTCTTCGAGGCATGGGCCAAGGCCGGTAGATGCTTTGTCAGTGTGGTTCAAAGCGACGACCAGTTGAGTGTCGTCGGCATAGGTGACAATATGCACCCCGAAAGGGAGAACAATGTCAGCAAGAGGAGCCATATAAACATTAAAAAGAGTGGGGCTCAAGGACGACCCCTGAGGAACCCCACAATGGAGTTCAAAGTTCAAAGCGTTTGATTAGACTTTCAACACTGCGCCCCATGAAGCACCTTAAAGCTGTGACATTGACAATGGAGACCTGAGTCTGGAGAAGATGGCGGTGAGATGCCCACAACTCAGCGAGGTCCAAGCGAGACTATCAGTGTGACTCACCAGTGTGAAGGAATCGGGTCCGCAGAGACCATGAGACCTATATGCTGCAGAGAACCGTCGGAGCCCAGAAAAGCGTCACTGGTAAATGCCAGGCGCTGATTTAAAGACTCTATAATCAGCCTGCGCTCACCCAGCTTGAACGGTTCTGCTGTGTGAGGTGACAGTGCCCAGCACAACTCCAGTGAACATTCCTGCAAGCGGAATGCTTACTGTGGCCCTCCACCACCGGAAGAGATGGGTGAGACTATTTGAGGTAACCTAACCTGGAGAGGCTGTCTGCTAAGAGCAGGGGTAAAGGGGGACCACTGCATCTGAACTAGAGACTGTACCACTAAGCCCCAGACAATTTGAGTAGCGGTGGAGAGTAGATTTCCTAGGCGGGACCCACCTTTCCACCTTGAAGCAGATTGAACTTGCACCCATATATCTGGTCTCCAAACATTATTGTGTAGTATTTTGCCTTACTGTAGAATAAAGTTAGCCTTTTTCCAAAAGAGACTCACTGGGCTGGACAATCATGTTATTGCACTGCTGGAGGTAGTGTAGAGTGCCAAGCCTGCAAACCCCACACTAACCTCCCTGTGAAGTCTGTGACTGCTCATCATCACTACCACTAAGGGCTTGATTACAAGTACGTCGGTTCATAGGACCGCCCTACTCGTGGTGGAGTGGCGGCAACCGCCGCACTGGTGGTGGCCGCCACATTTTGGGTGCAGCTCTCCCACCTCCATAAGACCGCCGCCACCGCCAGGGATTAGCGATCCTGGTGGTGGCGCAGCGGTCAGAGGATCCAATATGCTGCTGTGGCATCGCCAAGCATATTCGGAGTTTCCTTAATGCCACAGTTTTCATGGCAGTGATACCTCCAAGAAAACTGTGGCAGTGAGGAAACAAAAGGGGCCCTACCAGGCCCCCTGTTGCCTCAGGGCCATGGGGTGCCTGCAGGGGGACACATGTTCCCCCTGTTCCAACACAGCATGGACTTTACAGTCCATGCCCTGCTGGAACAGGCTTTGGCGTTCCCATTGTGGTGCCTTTTTCATAGGCACCGCCGTGGGAACGCCAAAGGACCGCTCGCCAGACCAGGAGAAAACTCCTAATCTGGCGGGCAGTCTGACTACGGGTTTGGCAGTCCTGGAGGAGAGTGCTGGTGTGGCGGCCTGCTCCAGGACATCCAATCTCGTAATCAGGCCCTAAGAGTCAAGTCCTGAAGGGGTAGTGCTTGCCACACTTTGCAGAGCCATAGAAGGACAGACCCCGGGATAGTAGAGTACAACCTCAAACCCCACAGCTGTGGCTCAGTAGATGCAGCCTGCCCCATGGCTACCCGAACGGGGTCTGATAGCCACCATACCCGGCATATGTGTGATTAAAGTACTGCATTTTTACAGAATCTGAATGCATTGGTATGAAAGGCTGATGTTCAAATGGAGCTACATTTCCCTCTCCTGGAGAACGTCTAATTTCTCTGCTTCTCCTCTGATACTGGTAGCCAAGGCTTTGGTGAGGGTTCTGTCAGCCCAGCTAGAGGTAAACAAAGCACAATGCTTGAAGGGGCCTGCTGTATGCAATTGATGCCATGATGCGATAGCTCAGTTCAGGTAAATTCATTGTAGTTAGTGATAACTACAGACATTCCAAATCTGTGAAGCTGATTTTTTTGTGGACATCTTCTAATGTACAAAAGAGACTGCAGCTCAATTTTTGCATTGCGCTTTGGCTAGGCTCTCTCTTTACTGTGCAAGGGATGTACAAAGCCCTAGTACCACAAGGGGGCAGGTCAGAACAATTCACAAAATCACAAAACTTTTGCATCAATAGTCAGCTTCTGACCCATTGGGACCCTCAAAGCATGGATAAGTATCATTGCTATTCGTAAGGCGGGAGATGCCCCTTTCGGGCCCCCTCCTCCTTCCAAGTTGAAATGCGTCACAGAGTGCATAATACAAAAGGAAAACACATATAAGCCTTTGGTACTTTAAAACTTGCTGTCGCAAACCCTGTGATTTTGCAAATTGCATAGTTGCGACCTCAACACCATGTAATACATCAGCTTTTCTTCTCTGCAGATGTCTTAGTTCCCTGCATTTTTTAACATCAAACATTTTTTGAAATTTTTTTGAAATTTTGGAAACTAAGCACGTAACTTAGTTTCTATTGCTGTCTGAATGCCAAGACACAGGGAACGTGTTTAGAAACATAAAAGGAGAAGAAATAAAAGATGGAGAAATACGGAATTCGAACACATCAAGCACTGACTATTCGTTCTTTTTAGGTCGAGCCTAGAGTAGCGCGCATGCGCTGCTCGACTTTATGTAGGTGGTTTTAAAAGCTGACCACACGCTCGTGCACAATGGCCTTTTCCGTGCGGTTACCCGCACGGCCGCCATCTGTTTCCAATTATCGTGCCCAGACGAGGGCGCGATAATTGAAAACACATGGCGCCCTTGCGGTTAACCGAAAGCAATAGGCCATGGTGCACGAGCGTGTGGTCAGCTCAGCACGCTGCCGCGCTCGCTCGCCCCCGCTCCTCTGACGCTGCCGTCTCTGCTGTCCAGCGCTTCACTTGTGCTGACGCTGCCTCGTCCCGAGAAGAGAGGGCTGTTCGAGGCACACTCGGCTGTCTGCTCCGAGCTGACTTTTGTGTTTCCTACCATCGGAATATGTAAGTTTTAAAACAAAATCAGTTAAACACACGCTTCCATGTATACATGAAAAGAAGCCCCGCTTCACCCCTTCCCCGTGCATGCGCCCGTTTCAGTTGAACCCGTCGTCACTAGCTTGTTTAACACATTTGTAAAAGCCGTATTTTATAAGCATTACCCCGCAGGCACAAGCGGCTACGCTCCATTTGCCCACTAGATGCCGCTCTGGAGCTGAAGATGGACCTCATCCAGCTGCTATCGCTCTCTGCTCCTGTATTGCTCCTATAATCCAATGCTGTGAGACGGGGGCTGGCTCTGGCTCCGCTTGTGAAGGTTTGATGATCTATTGATAACGTAATGCCACTGCAACCGCCGCAGGCCAAGTGCATCCCCTGGCAGGAAGCAGGACCAGCTCCGCTGTGTTCGCCCGCTCCTAGGACATTCTGTTCTTCTGGTCTGCGTTAAAGAAAGGTCCATGGGAACCTCTTCCCAGTTGAGCTGGGTTCTGTTCGGGGGCGCTGCGTCCTTCTTATAGATTTATGCAGAGCAGCTGTAGAGAGACTTCTCGTGCGTTCAGAAATAATGCATTGTAATGCAGTATGGATTGAAGCGACTTCATTAGTGCTGGTTTGAAGTATAAAACAGCCGCTCCTGCATCTCTCGCAGTATTGATATATTTAGTTTCTATAGTATTGTCATCAATACAGGCATTATAAAATATTATGGTGTCCGCCTCTTACCGGTGACTTACAACCACACAGCAAAGTGTTTTTATGCATCACAGCATTTTTTGAAATAGTGACCAACATCTACCCGATATTTAACAAGCATTGGCATAGCCAATAGGTCTCGCCTTTGGGACCTTATAAGTGTTTAGTTATCCAGCAAAATATCCTTGGTGCAACAACATCAACTGTTGCATGGCTAAACACTTATAAGGTCCCAAAGGCGAGACCTATTGGCCTATGCCAATGCTTGTTAAACTTGCTCACCCGAGCTGCAGACCGGGCTGAGCAGTGGGTGCCTGCATACAGAGCTTTAAGTGGGATACAAAAAGTCGGGATCTCTGAAAGGGGCGTGGCCTATGTAATGAATGCCACGGTTTAAACATGTAAACTACATTTTTGTGATCCCTATGGTGTGCCACACGTCCAGTATTTGATGCAAGATTTAGTAAAACATTGGAAATAATAAACAAGAACTAAGTCACTCACATGGAGTACCTTAAAGTTTGTTCCATAAATTGTTCAATTGTTATTTGCCAGTAAAGATAAGGACATGACCATAGGGCCTGATAGAGACTGGTTTCAATGCCCGTTTTTAATTACTAACGGGGCTGAGACCCGGAGGGTCCTGGCCCATTTAAAGCCCTGCCTGCAAAGTAACTCTTTGTAGGGAAACTCCCAGCACACATGGCCCCATCTCCTAAAACTGTATCCGGTAACCATGTGAGCACTCTCCGGTGTATATAGATGCACGCGACGCGCTCGAGGGAAGGTATATTTGCATGGTAGCTTTACCCAGACATCGGGGCACAGAAGGCTACTGAAAGTTGTTTTGACATTGCACATTCACTGCAGTGAAACCTATCTCTTTCAATTAATGGAAGTCGCAGCCTACATTTAACAGGCCTTCTTAGAGAGGAGATAAGTGCTGGTGTCCTCAAGAGCAAAGGGATAAATCACTCTATGTGCAGGACATGAACACAATAACAAGTCACAACACTGTAATTAATAATGGTTACAAGGTTACAGCGATACATAAATAAACATTTCCCAATTGTGAAGTCTTACTGCTATTGCTCTCATTCCAAGTTTCCCTGTAATGAGAGCGGGAGATTCTGTGGCCATAGCGAATGATACCGGCCAGTATCTCCTCTATCAGTGGGAGAACATGAGGGCGAGTGCATCAAGGATGGGCGTGGGGGAGAACTACATGGGCAAGAAAGAGCACTGTGGAGAGGGAAAAAGAAGCGCACTAAACAGACAGCTGGAAAACACATGAAACCTTATGGAGTGCTTTAACAAAAAGAAACAAGCATTGTCATAGCCAATAGGTCTCGCCTTTGGGACCATATAAGTGTTTAGCCATGCAGCACACAAGCTGCTAGTTTACAAACATAAGAAAGTAGAGAAAGCAACTTGTCACATTTTGTGTAACATCGGTAGTTGTGCTGGACAATTTTTTAAGTGTGTGTGCTTGAAGCTTTGTGCTTATAAATTGATTTAAAAAATAAATATGAAATATTCAGCCTGTTCTAAGGCTAAGGTCATTTGTCTCCATGAAGACATTGGTAGCTTCCAAAGATGGCGCATGTAAGTCAGTGGTGCACTATATTTCTGTCCTTGATGCAAAAGTATATCTCTTGGAAGCGGGACGCCCCGTTAACTATTCTGCAAACATGTGAAGTAGAATAGCCAAATAGTTAATACAAGGCCATCTAAGTTCCTGCTTAGCCCACACATGCCTTGCTTTGAAAAGACTGAGAGCTCCACTAGACCACAGAGTTTTGACACAAATCAGTGGTCTGCAACGTAAACACAGGTTTTAACAGCAGGTATTATTCATGTATATTACGTCTCCTTATGTGGTTTTAAAAATACAAATGCATGATCAAAATAGTGAAACCTGTACCTTTTAAATTCAGGCTGATAAGCATGCTGACGCAGAGTTGTGAACATGCCGTAGATAGTGCAACTCTTGTGATGTACTATGAGAGGAGCCTGCCTCAATAACACTTATCCAGCACCAGTAGTCTGTGATGTTTCAAGTTGATAGGAGCGAAAAGAATATTCAGCTATCATGTCAGGTCTCACAGGCACGATGCCCCTGCATCTTGGAGGGCAGTATACTAGTACAGAATCCTCGACCTTAAGAGTGGTGCCCAGCTCCCTTGGCACATGCCCGTGGGCACGGAGTCCTGCAGTCTCCAGGCAGTGGGAGTCCTGGGCGGAATATGAGGGAGGAGATCCGCTGCCCACAGAGTCCTGTGATCTCAAAGGGGTGCGAGCCCTGTGGTGTCACAGCGGTGGGAGCCCTGGAGAGTCCCATGGTAGTATGGGCTTCTCTGGTGTCTCAAAGGGGTGGGAGCCCTGGGCACGTCATAGGTCCTCTTGCAGGGGGGGGGGAGGGAGGGGGAGAAGCGACGACACAGAACTTCAACTTGGTGCAAAATCATGCAACCATTACTCTTCTCTCGAGCACTCCCATCGCGGGCCGAAGAACACAACTCATGGCTGTGTGCCCATTTTTAGGTCTCGCCTACGCAGCGCGCATGCGAAGCATAGGCAAAAAGACCTTTAGGAATCGCTTCGGCTTTTCAGCCAAAAACGTGTACGCGTTCCATTGCCTTCAATGGCAACGCGTGCACGTTTGGCGATTCCCTTGCGGGAGCGAGCAGCTGGCGCCATATGGTAGCAATTATCGCGCCTTGCTGCTCGCTCCCGCAAGGGAATCGCGCAGGCCCCCTCCTCTCTCCCCTCCCCCCTGCTGCCGTGCGAGGCGCGCGCGCTTGTTTGAATTTGCTATCGAACTTAGTTCCATTTCCTCAATTTAGATCTGTTGGCATTTAGGCAAAATAACTTTTACTTGGTAGGACGCTTCCGAATTCGATCCCTAGAAACCAAATAATTTCTAAAAAAGAAAACAAAAAACTTTTCACTTGTGTGTTTTTCTTCTTCTGGCGTTTGGTGGTGCGCTTTTTTTTTTTATCTTGGATTCTGCATACCAGCAGCTGGTTCATAGAAAGATAGGGGCGATTCTCTAATCGTATTCTAGCAAGTGCCAAGATGCCAGGAACTTCGGGGCAAAAAGACCCTCGCAGCTATGTCATCATAAAACCACTGCCAATGCCAAACCAGAAGGGAGTGAAGGTTCAGGCAAGGAGTGAGACCGTCTACAGCAGCTGGGGGGTCACCAGGGAGCAGGTCTTCAGAGCCAACTACCAGAGGAGGCAGCGGCAGCTCACCGTAGGGTTCCGCTCACCAAGTTACAAACCCTATCAGGAGCTTGGACAGCCTCTCTACCTGGAGGCCAAAAAACTCATTCTTCATTCATTGGCGCAATCAGCCGAGGTAAGTGAACATTAGTTCAATATCTCTCAAGAAATTGTGTTCATCATAATTAATGCAGAATGCATAGCTCACGTATCTGGTAATTATTATTACCCATTTAGTTGTTTTCATCTTTACAGCTCTTAGTGAATTAAGAAAATACCACGGCTAATGCAAAGATGTGAAACATCCTAACCCTTTCACTCTGGGGTGTTTGTGCAGTCAGGGGTGTTGACGCACCTCTATTGGGTATTGGGAAGCTTTAAAAAAAAAACTCCTCGTTAGATTGCTTAAACACATGTACCACTTTGGTCTCTATGTACACCCATTCAAACTATGTTTTTCCACCACATTCAGGACTTTGCATTGCCGCAAACCTCACATCAATATCTCATTGTAGTGTGAAGATATATTAAAAATGTGGAGACATGTAATAAATATTTTTTCGCATTTTGAATTTGTACAAACATACCTCCTGATACGTTAATCAAGGAAATATTGCCCTGGGTGTCTGGAGTCCGCTGATTCTAAATTGTGTGTTTGTTTGCCTAGGGAGTGAAATCTGCACAATCAATTATGTAATATTTGCCCAGATCTCAATATCGTGGCAGAATCACTGTCCATGGTACGATGTTCATTTCATGACAGATATTAAACTCAGGGTTATATGTAACGTATTATATAACTATAAATAATCATAGCTGAACGACAGGATTCCAGGAAATGTCCATCTCATTCTTGACCTTTTATAGCACAAAGAGGGTGCATACAGATAGGCATCTGCACACAAGGGGTCTCAATGGCCCAGTGCTGCACACTTGCTTAAGCACAGTAAATCACGCTTCTCGCCCAGAGGATCCCAAAACGACAGCGAGGAAGTATTCTGTGTAGGGCTTCCTCTGGCAGTGGGTGGAACACTTATTGATTTAATTTAAGCCAAGACTCCTCGATTGACCCAAGTTAGATGTCCTCTTTTTTCTGCAAAAACTGTTCAGAACTTTTTATGTAATTTTGTATTGGTGTTTTTGTCAGTTTGTGTGTTTGCAAAGATTTTAATTAATTATACACAATACAATTATACAATACAATATAAAACTATATATTTTCTAATTCTGTATGACCTATAAAATATATTAATGCAAACAAGACCTCCGTTGCCCTGATTGGCTGGCCAATAGAATGCACTGAACATGACGTTGGGCTGTTTTTTAGCAATTCATTTTTCAAAACATCTACATATCCTAAGGTTTCGTTTGCTGGATGCCATACCTCCTTCACCCTGATTAGCTGGCAGAGAGATCACGTGAAAGTGACATTTGTCAAATGTATATCATTTGAGACAGAGGAATCCAGGGTGATGTGACAGGCATGAATTCCAACATGTTTTGTTACTCAGAATCCTCTACAAATATGAAAGTGTGGGTACACAAATCACAATTTCTTCACTCTTCTGTAACAGAACCCTCCAGAACGTCAGACATATTACAACAATAAAAAGGTACCCGTAAGTGTGGGTGGGCCTATTGCAGCAGGAAGCTGAAATTGTGACCGTGTGAAGACAACATTGATACTATATTGACTTCCCATGGCCTGTTCTTGTTTGGTCCGTAGACTCAGACACACATGTAAAGTAGTGTTTGAAATGTGGGCAATAGTGGGTGGGTTTGCTGGTCCCCACAAATTCAAAAATATTCCAGCACAGAAACGTAAGCAAATCTTTTTATTTTTTTCAACCAATATTTGATCTGTGGAAGGCATTCCGAGTAAGAAAAAGTGATGACACCCACACAGTATACACCACTCAGGCCTCCTCCAGGTATCTACTTTTCAAAAAGTCTGGGGTTGTTAGGTTTTCTTACATGGTGGCCAATTCCCAAGCCCATATCCTGCAGCAACCCACATCCGAAAAAATCAGCCTAATTCCATGCTTCCTTCTTGTGCTTTTGACAGTTGCGTTCTTGGGCATTTCCTGTCTCAGGAAATACAGTTGTGGGCTACACTATAAATCAGGAGAAGCATGAGAATGGAGAATGGTAGGATATTTGCAATTATCTATTGAGTTTCATTATATTTTTGGCTTAGTTTTGTATATCAGTGCCCAAAAAAGCACATTGTGCGAAATCCTCCTCAGAATCGCCTCTGTAATACAGAATGTGGGGTAGTACAAACTTCCACTATGCCCAAAATTCAGACTTTTCGGTACATTTCAAAAATATATAGCTTTTATTCACCCCAATTTCTGTTCATAAGGTTTTCTGTTAAGAAGTGATGCATGTTTGGTGCACAGTGAGTAAACTTTGTAAACTATAGCTCAGTTGCTGTATTTCGATATAGTGGGTTTTGAACGTACTACAAACACTATGCATGCCTCCTACAAGAAGAGCCATTCGGACATAATGGTATATTATATTTTAGGATCTGCCATTTGAGTAAAAAATTACAGACCACTTGCGCTTTAGGAAAAAGCTGAAGACCTGGCTTTTTACCCAAGCTTATAGTTAGACACGGACCTTTCGTTAATCGGCGACTTCAATGGAAAACCCAGCGCCAAGAGACCTGTTGGTGAACGTGCGCTCTACAAATTTTCAATAACATAACAGCTGAAAAGCTTGTGACTCATTGCTCTATTTTCCACTACAATCCTCTGTCCTAGCAAGGAAAAATATATTTTTTGTTTTTTTTCTTAGCCTATGAAAAAATTCTAGCAGTGTCTGGCTCCTTGTTGGCGCACAGGCACACAGGTGTGTGCCCCAGCATGGAGCAAAGCAATACCAAAGGGGATGATGAGGGTTTTGAACCCGAAACCGGTCCCAGGATGCTTGTTTCCGGTCCAGGGAAGACATGGCTTGGCAGTTCGGGCTGGACTGTTCCCATGAGGCACAGGGTCAGACTGATTTGCATATGGCCATGTCTGAACTGGGGTGGTGGAGTGAGCTAAAGAATGATGATGGATTAAACCCAGATCACTTGACTGGGGGTGTTTGATTTGCTCTAACGCTCCGTCCATCATCCCCTTTGGTATCGCCCAGCATGGAGCAAGGCACTGTAGGGGGAAGGAATGACAAACTGCTTGACCATCAAGACTAACTCATTATGAGTGACTGCAATTTGCTGTGCACATGATGCAGAGATGTCAAGATCTGGTGAGCTTCAGCAGTGTGGTGTGGTTGGTCATGGAAGACAGTTGTCCAGGAGCCTTATGAGGTATCTTGAATTGCACATTGAATGTGGTGACATAGGCAATGGCAATGACCATGACATTTCCCAAATAAAAGATGTATTCCTCTGTTTCCAGAACAGTCTCCACCTTTGTGTTGCTGACAGACTAAGGGTGGTTAGAACATATAATCTGCAGGGATTTGAGATCATAGTTGGCTGGTTATTTTAAAGTAATGTTTTTGAAGCTGCAGAATCCATTTTTCAGTTTACAGCAAAAGTACCTGCGATTTGTAGTCAGTTCATATTTGAAAGATGTGTCCCTATAGGGAAAGTTGGAAGTGTCTGTATCCCCAGTGGATGACAAATGCTTGTTTCTCGATTTGTAAGTGCCTCTATTTGGGGCGCATGAGTGCTTTTCAGACATAGTCTAATTAGACCGACTCTACATACTTTTGCTTTTGAAAGAGGAGAGCCCCTAGTCCTGTGCGACTTGCATCAATGCACAGTTAGGTTTATTTGGTAGAGTCGAAGTACTGTAGCGTGCTATCCAATGAGAGGGCATGAAAAACCCACTGATGGTCATGCAGCACCTACAAGCTGACATGGATTTGAGGTCAAGGAGTTGTTTTATGATAGTGGTGAGATTTCTGATGAACCACCCTCTGTACCTGACCATGTCTAGGAAATTGCAAACTTTGGATACTGATAATGGTTTGGATAATTTGATCTCCAATGCCTTGTTGGGATCAACACTTTGTCTAAGAAATTCAATTCCCATTTCTTCTAGTTCAAGGTAAGGCCACAGTCCTAGAGGTGCGACAGGATGACCCTCAAGCAAGAGTTATGTCCTTCAGTGGTCTTGGCATGAACAACATTGCCATTGCTGACATTAATGCCAATGCATAGCCTGAGAAAGCTGTCGGGAACAGTTTTGAAAAACTTTGACAGCTCTAAAAATGCCAAAATTCAGCCTCTTGTACCTTTGAAAGCCAGAGTGCATTGAGAAAGTAGTGGTATAGCTCGACTCGAGTCAAGAAGTAGTTGATGGTATGCTGAGGTTAGGTCAGTTTTTGAGAACCAGCAGACTCCGTTGACGTCGGTGACCAGATTATCTACTGTAATTATTATGTGGCATTCAAGCTTGATGGCAGTGTTAGGTAGGCGCATGTCCACACAGATGCACACTTTTGGTTTTGTGGCCACAACGATTATTAAGATACATGGTGCGGTCCTTCACCTTTTTCAATAATGTCAACATTTTTTAGTCAAATTAGCTCTGCTTCTACTTTTTAGGTCTCGGCTGGCGATAGCAGCGCGCATGCGCTGCTCTCGGCATTCGTGAGCTTCTTGAAATCAATACAGATTCCGAAGCTCTCGGAGGCGGAGTTGAAGCCCTGCCCATCTTTTTAATTGGGTAGCGTCATCTTCCATGCAAAACGCTGGCTTCTGATTGTAAAGGAGGCTTCTTAGTCCCTCCTTGTTGCCGCCTTGTCTCCTTTTGGCCACGCCCTCCGGGATTGGATCGTTTACTGGCGGCGTTATACGGGATGCTTTAATTAGTTTGTGAGCACTATTTTCTTTACTAAACAATGTGGGAGAATGGCGGTGCTTGCCCACACAGCACTCACTGGGCAATGGCGGGCGCTACTCGCTAATGACAGTGCACCGTGCTCGGTTTGTTTTTTTGTTTAACTTTGAAACTGAGCGCGGCGCCGCTTCACGGACATTGCGCTCGGATTATTTATATATTTCTTAACTTTAACACTGATCGCGGCGCCCGCTTCAAGGACACCGCGCTCAGTGTTAAAGCCATTACTGAAATTAATGCACAGTTCAAATAATTGATGGCTCTTCTTTTATGTGGCTCAGTCTACTCCTTTTTTTAGTTTCTGTAAAGCGCTTTGTCATCCCTTGAGCCATGAACACACTATAAAAAACTGCTAATGAATGTGTTGATAAATAAAAATAGTGGTCTCGCATTTGGGACATTATAAGTGTTTAGCTATGCAACAGTTGTGCTGCCTAACTAAATACTTATAAGGTCCCAAAGGCGAGACCTATTGGCTATGCCAATGCTTGTTTCAGTTGCCTCGGAGCTGAGTTAGTGTAGTTGCCTGTGGCCTTGTTTTTATGCTGTGAGCACAGGAAGCCCATAGGGAAGTTTGACAAGTAGAAGAATGTTGCTAACAGGGCTGCAGTCTGGTGTGTACTAGCAGCTGTGCAGGGGGCGGTAGCGTGCACTGATGAATCAAGCGCTTTCACTGTTCCCTGTGCCGGTCTGAGATCTCCGCATTGACAGGGCCGCTTTAGAAAGAAAGAGGAGCTGAGATGAGCGGAGAGTGTACGATATGGGAGCACCGGGCATCACTCGAGAGTGACAACCGCCGCCACATCTCCTTGGGGCTCTAATGTCCATCTTAGCACCTAGAATCCTGCGGCGTCCAAGAGGAGTGAAACCAGCGCATCCCTCTACAGAACCGGGCTCTCTTTCACTGCAGGGGTGTGATGGCAACTTTAACCGTGTAAAAAAGGTGCCCCAGTATCGTAGACAAATTATGAGAGCATAAGTGGCGTGTACACTCCAGAGGCCTTTGTGAAACAAAAGAACAGCTTCAAGACCCCTCCACTCCAAAAAGAGGTTACATCAGAAGGCTTGGCTGGTAAGGCTCTGGTAAATTGAACTTTGGAGCAGTAGCGGTTCGAGGCGCTACACAAACAAACCCCTTAGTCATCATTCTTAGCTGACACGCTGTTGTTTCTGACATTTCGACACAGAAGGCACCTGCCCGCCCTCCCCCTGTGCGTTTGTTACGCATTTGTTGACATGTGCTTAGTCCACATTGCAAAGCCTAATGTTCAAAACCGTAAGCAAAGCACATCAAAATGGGTTCATTGTGACTCTACAGGTATAAGAGTAGATTATTTGAAAGAGTTGCACATTTACCGTACCTTAAAAGCTGCCCCATCATGAGCCTCGGTTTAGTACGGGTGGATGAAAAATAAAGTGGTAAAAATTTAACTTTATTACCATTTCATTTTTTATCTCTGGGGCTTTTGGGGGCATTTTAGTTGGCAGGGCAACGCTCCTCCACTCTCAGTGCTGCTATTCACATATGCTACTCAAATGATCAAGGTGTCCATTTATGCGTGGATACTGAACATACATTGGACAAAACACCCCTTGAATACATCTCCTCAAAGACGTAGATTACAGGAGTTTCCTCTTCACATTTTCAGTACTTCTAAGTCTGTGCATCTATGGTCTGCAAGCACTTTGGTTTGACCCAGCAAGGTCTCCAGTGATGGGCACACAAGGCACCTGGGGAGGGCCTAGTGGTTTGCCTGAAGCGGTGAGATGGTCATGCAACCAGCTTTCTATTAACCAGCTCTCTGGAGGCATTTTCGTTTGAGCAGGCATCAGAGTATGAAATTATAGGGCTGTTCCTAAGAAACAAGTGAAGTTTACGGAAGCCTTCTGAATAAACCGCGCATTTGCGTGGCACTGCAATAGGTCCTGCTGTGGCCTTTTTTTAAGCTATCACTGTTCCATGTATTTTAGAAGTTCAATCTTTTAAGGAAAGTAGCGGGGTCTAATCTATGCACCTTATGAGATGCACTTATGAGAGTGTTCAACTGCTGCATGTGAAATGTTATATTATTTGGAAACAGAGTTAAATAACTGCGGATTAAATTGTTATGTCTAGGTGTACAGGAACAAAGCACATGGAAAAAAACGTGCTAAGTTTTACTGAGAATAACCTTTACATAATAGAAAGAAAGTGGGTTATTAGTTGCAAAGGATGTGCGTCTTTCACAAGTAATAAGCCATGTAACCATTGCTAGCACGTGTTGCATTTGGCAGGAGAGTGAGGGCCATAGATATGGTGCGATCCTTACCCACTGGCTAAAGAGTTGTACAGTAATACTATCGGTTTCTGAGACCCCATGCTTACCTCTTGATTCCTTAATAAAATCTAATATCACCTATAGTAAAGGGGCCAGCAGTGGTCGGCATGCACACCATATGATTTTTCAGGGCTCTTATGGAAATGGTTGCACAAAGGTCACAGGCATGCACACTGGATAGTTGTACACCAGGCAGTACCACAAATGCAATGTGGGTCAACTGTAGCAAACTGCTCGCACTACAATGTGCATGACTATGGCATAAACTGCAGCACTGGCAGCCTTGGTTGGAAACATGAATACAAAGAATTACAGCGACAAAACTGGAAAAAGAAATCTGGGCAGGGGCCATGTGGGCTAGAATCATGGATCCTTAGAAAAGCAGGTTCTAGTTCAGTCACATTGAGAGAAAATAGAGAATACAAAAGTGTCTGCATCCATGTGGGGAGAAAAGTGCCGACACACTTTAAGTGCAAGACTTTGTGATAACAGCTTGAGAAGCAGCTTCTGGTGCTGCCACTAGGTGGAAGGACACCCAAAGGTTGGTGATAGGAGCGAGCCTAGATGTCTAAATACTCTCGTGAAAATTCAGAAAAAAAACATTGAGCACTACAGGAAGGACAGAAGATTCGGCTAGTACATGCATGGAATAGTTACTTTCAGAAACCCTTGTTTTGAAAGAATGTGGGATTCAGAGCTATGGCAACAAAATATAATGATATTCCAGTCAGGCAGAATATGGGCATGCACAGGGACCAACTAAACTGACTTTTTAATTAAGTGATACAGAGATTTAAAATTGGCTTAATTCCACCAGTCTGGTTTCAATTATGCCAAATTTCAAGAAGAGACTATGGGGCTATTTTGTTAATGGCATAATGGCCATACAGATGGCAAATACCAAGACAATACCATTTTAGGCATGAAGAGTCTCAAAGGATAGAAATAATACATGGTGCAGTTGCTAAAGCAAGAACACCTGCCTCATGGAAATGAGTGATCCCCACCCAAGAATATAAATTGAATGGAACAACCATCCTTCAAACGCTAACGCTGGAAAGACAAAACTCCAAAAATGAAGTCCGCGAGGAGCCAGGTCTAGGCATAGTCTTCAACAGAAGAATGGCCTAAAAAGCATGTAAGGCTTAATATTGTGTTAGTAACTGGAATTTGTACTAGTGTGAGAACATGTAGCAGCAATGTGATGAATTAACACACCATATAAGAATAAAATGGAGTTCAAACAAAAGAAAGAATACAATTATTTTACAGTCAGGTGTACTGGCAAAAATCACAAGAGCTACTATACATTATGGTCCAATAATGCCATCTCTGGGATCTGCTTGCATTTCCAAACAACCTGACCTCGTGTTTTTTTCCATTACCTCGCCAGAACTCATCAAGACATAGCACCAACATACATTAATTCCAGTTAAAGTAATATTGAATATTTATATAAAGGTTGGAAAAGCATCTCTGGCAGATTCCGAACCCCAAATTCCTGATACACATTCCATGCTCACCAATCAGATGTAGTGCGCCCTGACCCCCCTCCTCCACGTCTCTGCTCCTCGGTGAACATCCAAACCAGCAGCACTTAAGTCAATCTGAGGAACAGTGACAGCTCTGTCCCAGATATTAGCTGACCCCATCATATTAAATCTCCCGCTCCAGTGCTCATCAGTCTTCATGTTAAACAAGCTAAAAACAAGCAGATAAAAGAAAGACGCTAGGCCGACAGCCCCTGCCCCCTGCCGCCGTCGCAGCCTCTAGGCTCTCAGGCACTCTCAGAGCAGATATGACATGATTTACTGCCTCGGAGTCATCTGCCATAAGCTAGGAATTCCAGGCGACCGTCGCCTCAGTCTTCTGGCCTTATGCACATCACATTTCAGTTAGCTCGAATTCTCCTCAAGAACTATCTTCGACACGGTACAGGGGATGAATAAAATGATCCATACCAGACATAACGACTCCTTATGCTCGAGTCTGCTGCTGTGCTCCGAGTACGGAGACAGCAGCAGCAAAGGCGAGGCAGGTATCTACATTTATTAAATTAATCTCTCAATTCTGTCGTAATTGGGGAAGCTCGGGTTGAAACTCTGCTGCCTTCTGCAAGATATTAACGGGTGCTGCAGGACTAGAATCAATCCCTCGGATGCCTGGAAGTCTATCAATTATTTTCCTCGCCAGCCACGCTCAGGTGCGAGGGCCGCCCCGGTGCAGGGCGCGAGGGAGCATCTCGAGCCGCAAATGCCCCCTCTCAGCTGGCTCCGCTCTCCAAGCAGCTGCGCCATATTCCAGACGAGTGAGGCGATAATGCGTTTTTCTGCTGATGCTGTAAAAACACGGGGCCTCCACAGATGTCTGAGTGTGCCGCGTCCACAGGCGAGGAAAACAGTGGCAGGCCACAGAGGGGGGAGATCATTAGCAACAGAATCTCGTGTCCTTCACGCACTCCCGTTTGGAGTGTAATTAATAAATCGCTGCGCATCCCTCGGTTTA
Source organism: Calotriton arnoldi (assembly GCA_963921515.1). Classification (NCBI taxonomy): domain Eukaryota; kingdom Metazoa; phylum Chordata; class Amphibia; order Caudata; family Salamandridae; genus Calotriton; species Calotriton arnoldi. Next base: position 2,824,748 of record CAWUFW010001231.1, read on the forward strand.
CTTTTGTACTGAAGGCATCGTTTTTAAGTGCGAGAAACGTTCGCCAGTCTTGGGATGTGGTGCCAGGTTTTCTTGACCTGGCTGTGCGATTACTTTAGTGAACATAAAATGCTCCAGTCTGTCAGCGGCCACCATACAAACCCTCTTCATTTCACGAGCTGGTGCTCTTCAATAGGGAAAAGAACAAAAACAAAACAAGCGCAGACAAGCGCGTTCGCGAAAGTGAAAGCGACCGCGCTGGGTTAATTAGTAACCTGATTCTGGAATGCAGCTGGCACACTGCGCGCCGCTGCTCGCTCCGCTCGCTCCCGAGACCCATAGGCCATGGGAGTGAACGTTTACAGAAAAGGCGGGACATACCCCCGCCTTTGGCCATTTGCGTGCTTTCATTTTTGAAAGCCACACGCAATGGCCAATAAAATGTGTGGGTGTGAACAAAATCACACGGAGAAGTCTGTAGGAAGTTGGGAGTGCTTACAAGAAGCCTCCCCATAGAGCAGCGCATGAGCGCTGCGCTAGGCTCGACCTAAAAAGTAGCGCCTGAAAAGAAAGAGGTGTAGGGACATGCTCCAGGGGATGGACAAACACAAGAAGAGAAAGGAAAGCCTACATAAGCTAATGAATAAGAATTAAGCAAATGACAGAGGAAATGAAGCCAACCAATAGTAAGCAACAGGCGGGATTGAAGTCCACTGTAAACTAACAACAGACAGTACATGTGCTGTCTAGTAGTCCAGACCTAAAAAGAATATGTTTATTGACAAAGAAGAATCGGGCAGTTAAAGAGAAGAGGAGCAGAAAAACGCTGAATTCACTACACATTGAATGGCTGGATATGAATCAACAAGTGTTCTAGTGCTTTAAGTGGTCTTTATTAATTCCAAATGGGTTCCGCATTCTCTAGATCAACTTGGATCCCATATAGAGTATGGTGCTTTTGAGGCATGGTGATAATCCTAATTTAAATATGGGTGGCACCAAAGCATCTCACCTTGTCTGCCATTTTACCTGCTTTTCCACATCAACAGAAAGAGTATGGCTAAGGTAGTTAAGCCGGTCTGTATGGTGCTGCTGAGTTAACGCAAAAGTTAATGCTTAATTGGACCTTTCACTATGAAAGAAATGACACAGGGTTGCTTCTGTTTGACACTTAGGTGCTGTATGAATGCTCACTCAAAGGTGCCCCTTCCAAGCTCGAAGCATCCAGACTCTTGTTAATGGAAGCAGAGTATTTAACAGTGATTCACGTGATACGCTTGGGTTTAACTGCTGAAAGTTTAATTTAGTGAGCTAATGAAAGCGAAGGGTTTGGATTGGCACCATGTAGCCAACACCTAAGGAGCAGAACCATATCAAGGTCCCCTATCTCTGTTCCTATCATTGATCCAGTAAAGATTTTCCAGTCCTGGGGTGGGGGGGGTACCCACAGGACTAGGACACCCACAGGTTTGTAGGGACTTCAGTCTAGTGCTACTGTGGCACTAAATCGTTAACCAATGTAAACCATAGAGGGATGATTCAAAGTGTTGTTGTGCACTTCAAAACTTGCATAAAAGAGGCTGAAGGGGGACGATTCATTTTTCCTCTCGATCTGATCACAGCACACCCTGAAGTCACAGGGATTACACAAGACACTAAGGGACTTAGCAGACGTATTAAGGGATTCAAATGTCCTTCTGTACAAACTTCTAGAATAACCCGAGTAAAGTATCCAGCACACACTATATCAGCTTCAGCTAAGGAAATGTATGGAAATAAGTCCGAGGGGTAATGCAGAGGATCAACCTTGCCAGGCTAAGTCATCGGTGCTGGGTTCATGTGCACATTGTTAGGTCTGTCATTGTTGGAGGTGGTCTCTTCCATTGATCTTTGAGCCAAGACAGCTGAGTTGCGGATCTTCGTGGCTTTTCGGGTTTGGTAATTCTCATACTGGCTCACCAGACATGTTAGTTGCACCTGAGCCCTAGTCTCTTGTCCTAAAAGCGCAGTGCCAGACCAAGTCCTTCAGGATAGTCCCCAACCTCGAGAAGCAAGTTGAGTGAGTACTACTCTTGGCAACCACAAGCACTCACCTCAGCTGTCCTGTAAAGCTCCCTCCAGTGTTCAGATTGTATAATTTATTCGTTTCTAAGGGTCTGAAACTTATTCAAAGTATTAGGTGCTGTCAGAAAGTCAGTATGAAACAGCAAGGATGCCAGCCCTGAATTTCGGGTGGCCAACTAACCAGAGTAGGGGCCCTTTCTACTGGCTTTTTTTTCTGACTTCTTGTCTCTGAGTGACAGGGAGCGGTAGGAAGGAACACCGTGTTCAATTTAAGGTGTATTTGACATGCCAAAGAGACATCTTCAATACAAAAGTGGGGCTTCCTACTTATGACTCCAAAACCTGCTACCTTTACAGGATCAAATCATCAGGGACTGAACATTATGCAGGTTGTGAAACATTGGGTTGTTGGTTGACTGGGGTGTAAGCCCTGGACAAGCAGCAACCACAATCCTTGTCAAGGTAAGGCACAAGCAAATCCCAAATTAACCTGTGCTCAAATCTCTGGTAGCTTGGCACAGAGCAGTCAGGGTTAGCTAAGAGGCAATGTGTAAGTTATTTATGCAGCACTTCAAAGAGTAATAAAGTGAAAACGCATCAAAAGAAAAATTCCAAACCAATTTAGAAAATAGATAACATTTTAATAAATAAATGAAGACCAAAATGACAAAAATCCAATCAGTAGAGCCGGAAATATGCAAAGTTAAATATTTAAGCAAGAATAGTGCCAAAAAGCCCTAAGCGACACTCACACCTATCTGGTCATATGAGGCTGGGAGAAAGGCATGAATTCAGGAAGACCACGATGGAGAGCCGGTCAGATACAGGGACTAGGTTAGTCTTGCTAAAAAGTTACCTTCTCAGTCCAGCGCAAAGAGTCCAGTTTGCAGTGGAAGGGACAGTGAGGAGCAGGTAAGCGTTGTAAACGGCCATCGATGTAGTACGAAGTGCAGGCCTGGTGTAACAGACGATCGGGCCGGAGCATCGCAGTGGCGCTCCCTGCAAGCGGTTAATGCTTGAATACGAAGAGTCACGTTGTTGGAACTGTGCAAAAGCAGCCTATGCGAGCGACAAGGTTTTGATGCCAACAGGTCCGTTCGTGATAAACCCAAAAACCTAAATTCAGCTCCACTGAGGCCACAGCAAGCGTCAAGGACCTGAGGGGCACCTCTTTGGGGTCAGGGGCTTACTCCAGCTGGATCTGGGTGCTGGTTCAGGTGGTTGGGAGCCTTTTATATCCCTGTGACTCGGAACAGGAGACTAGCCCTTGGAGTCACCATGGGAGTCCTGGGTTCACTTGCAGGTGTAATACCTCTGACTCAGACAGGAGGGCAGCAGGGCAGCAGTCCAGCAAGGTAGCAGTAAAGCAGAGTGGCAGACCTTTCAGCAGTACAGCAGTCCTTCTTCCTGGCAGAGTCTCCACAGGTCCTGAAGTGTACTGAAGAGTCGGTGTCTGGGGTCCAATGTTTATACCTGGTGCCTTCTTTTAAGTGAGAGAAGCTTCTAGAGGTTTCCCCTTAAAGTGCACAGGTTTCCTGCCTCCAGACTAACTACAGGGGTTATGCAGTCCTTTGTGTGGAGGCAGGACACAGCCTATTCAAGTGTAAGTAGGGCTGTGCCCATCTTTGCCCTCCTATCCTGCCAGTGATGGCCCACCCTGGTACACCTAAGCTCTCTATTGAGGGTGGCTGCCTAGGAGGAATACACAAAGCCCAACTGTCAGCGACACCCAGTCATGTGACCCAGTGACAGGCTGTAGGCACAAAATAGCTAAGGCAAGAAAATGTCAACTTTCTAAAAGTGGCATTTTCAAAGTTGCAATTTAAAATCCAACTTCACCATAAAATAGGATTTTTCATTACAATTCCTAAGACACCAAATATGAAGCGGTTACCTGTTCCCATTTGGAAGTGACATCTTATTAAATGTAATAAGGTAACTTCAATGTTATCCTACAGGAGAGGTAGGCCTTGCAGTAATGAAAAACAAATAGTTTTTCACAACCAGAAATGTAAAACTTAAAAATACATGTCCAACTTTTTAAATACACTGCACCCTGCCTGCCCTCTGGGATATTCAGGACCTACCTTTAAGGCGACATTTATATGTATTAATAAAGGAAGGCTTGGGCTTGGCAAGAGGTTTATCTTGCCAGGTCGAAATGGCAGTTTTAAACAGTGCACATAGGCTCCAGAGGTAGGCCTGAGCCATGTTTGAAAGGCTACTTAAGTGGGTGGTACAATCAGTGCTGCAGACCCACTAGTAGCAATTAATTTACAGGCCCTAAACACAGGTCGTGCCACTTTACTAGGGAGTAAGAAGTAAATTAAATATGCCAATTGGGTATATGCCAATTCTACCAGGCTTTAAGAAGAAAGCACAAGCACTTTAGCACTGGTTAGCAGAGGTAAAGTGCACAGAGTGCTAAAGCCAGCAAAAACGAAGTCAGCAAAACAGGAGGGTTGAAGGCAAAAAGTTAGGGGGAAAACCCCGCCAAAGATGCCAGGTCCAACACAGGTGAACTATCATATTTACCTGGCACCCAGCACACAAACACAGGCACAGCATTGCGACATACTAGTGCAAGAACATGCACAATCAACAGTACTTATACAAGAGGAGTGAATGACTCTTGTTATGGGGACTGAAGAGGTTTTACTGAGAGGGCCAGTAGAGTCCTCCCCTTGGGGTGGAGGTAAAAACATCCATATTACGGACTATCAAAAACACTGCTGTAAACTGTCACCCCACAAACTGAGGAGCAGTACCAGCCTCGACTATGGTGTGTAAGCACCCTAACCAGCAGAATCTAGTACTCTGCTGGGGGATCAACCAACATGTGGGTCCTGCACCACTCCTCTTGAGGACATTAAGTCATGCAGACGAAAAAGACACAGGACTACAGAAACGTGCAACATAGTGCAGGGCGGTACAGCACTACACAGGGACTCCTAACACATTTTGATCTACTTTTGCTTATTATCCCATGTATGCTTTTTATTAGCACAACCATAGATTTCTTTTGATGTTACTCCCTTGCGCACATCTGGGTAAACCACCAAGGCAGAGAGGCATACATAAAGAATGTTGTCTCTTTATCAGTCTTTCCATATGTTTTGTTGTAACTCAAACAAAGGGCAATATCTGTCCCATTTCAGTTCTTAAAGCTCCAGCACCAGTCATCAATGAAAGATATACTAAAGTCTGTAACCTTTCCCAAGCCTCAGGCAGAAGAGCATTTGAATGGAAGGCGGGAGTGGCGACTCTGTCCATAGGAAAGATAATATGAACAATACAATGGTTGACAACTATTGTCCCATCACCTTGGCACTGGCAATCAGGAAATTTCTAGAAAGACTGGTTACTATGCAGCTGTCTTCATATGTAGAGGAGGCAGGGATACAAATCCCTGGCTATGGGGCTTTCATCTCGGCACAAGCACCAGAACATGGCATCTTTACCAGCAGCTGTGGTTAAGAGTAATACAAGATAAGGGGGAAGCCGCCATTAGTTTTGTTAGATCAGTCTGTCGCATTCGATACTGTGGATCACACAATCTTATTTCGTAAACTAGTGGAGGCAGAATGTCTCGGGGACTGTGGAGACTTGTTGTATGTCTTTTCTGTGTAATCAAACCCAATATTTGTCCATGCCACCATAGAGTTGAGGAAGTTCTGATGTGCTACACGGACTCTCACAGGGATCCTTCCTCTCACAGTCAGTCTTCAAAATGTATGTGAGATTCCCGTTGCAAATGATCATAAGTCATGAAGGCTATGCATTAATGGAGGCTGCTGGGAGAGAATCAATTTTTAAAACGGAATGGAAGCAAAATCAAACTGTTATTGGCACGGCACAATAAGCATTGTTAGTAGAAATCCACCAGACCAACTTCCTCTGCATTTTTCCCAATCCAGCCCCACGCTAAAAATATTGGGGGGTGAGGGGGTCACGGCTGAAGAAAACAAGCATTTGCAATGCAAACGGTCTCACATTTGTTAAAGTTAGAGCTATCGGCTTTGTAAATGAGAACGTTTTTACTTCTTTTTTGTTTGTACTGTAGTGGATGTATGTTATTTGAATTGTAATTGTATTGGGTGGAATTGTGTGGTGTGTAGTGTTTGTTTTCGGAGTTTTATAAAGCACAAACTCGACCCGAAGGTTTCAGAGCGCTTTACATGAGCACCAGTTTCATTACAGACGGACACATTCATTTTGTCACAGGATGTTGAGCGTCCCTGCCGAGACCCGAACCCAGTTCTCCAGCTTCGAGCTCGACTACTCTAGCCGTTAGAATACATGTATTTGTGTTTAGTAAATTTGTGGTATGGTGAATAGATAGGGGGGAGAGCTGTTTAAAATAGATAGAAAGTAAGAATGGGAGGGTTTAGTTTGTGTCAGAAGTAGTGAATGTATTGTAGATAAAGTAGTATAAATAGTGTGTTAGAAAGAAAGGTCGAAGGGGAGCGAATATTATAGATGTATAAAGAGGTTGAGGTTGTGTAAGTAGAAGAGTGGGAAAGAAGAGGAGGAGAGTATGTGTTTGGTGTTATTATTTAATTAGTAATGGTATTAAAAGTTAGTAGAAAGATATGTAGTGAATTAATATGATAAATAGTGGATTATTGTGTGAGAGAGTGAAATTGTGGTGTGAGAGAGAGAGACAGAGAGATGGAGGGAGTTGTGGTAGGGTTCTTTGGGGGGCGGGAGTTGTGAGGTGTATTTAACCTAGTACGAGTATGTAAAGGTAGGTAGTATGTGTTAGTAGGTAGTTGAGATAGGTTGTGAGAGAGGGATGTGAGTGGTCAGTGTAATTGTGAGATGAGAGGGGTAGTGGTAGTATGAGGGAGAGATGAGAATATTAGTGTGTGTGCATATTTAAAGATATAAATTAAACATTTTGTAGACACGTGGTGGTGCATGTCAATTTTATATAGCGCGAACCTAGCCTAAAGATATTACAGCGTTTCATATGAAAACCAGTTGTATTACAAAAGGACTTGTTTTTGCACATTGAAAACATCGCACCGAAGGTTAAAAAGCGAAAGTATCAAAAGCCAGAGATAGCATATTGTGGTCTGAACGTTAGCCAAGTCGTCTTTATCCGTTTAAATAAAGAAACTTTCACTAAGCACAGAGATATTATCTGCTTTACATTTTGAACAAATGTGCATATGAGGTAAAAACGAGATGAATTTATTAACTGTGAACACCCCCGCCTGTGGACTGAAAACAAACGTGGAAAACATTGCGCCGGACAACTTAAGCCTAAGGAATTAGAGTGCTTCACATGAGCAGTAGTTGCATTATAAAAGACATTTTTTGTAGGCACGAAAAACGCCATAGACACGCACGAGGTATACAGGCAGGGCTTTAAGTGGGCAGGGTCCTGCCGGTGCTCAGCACCGGCAGTACTATAAAGCAGGTGCTGAGACGGGTCTCTATCAGGCTCTCCACTTTTGCCCTCACCCTCAGGGTGGGAAAAAAAGATCTGAACTCTGCAGCAGTGCTACCCTTTACTGCCTTTGATGTAACTTCAAAGAGACTTAGTTTTTTCAGTCTCATTTCAGAACTGAAGCATTTTCAATATTATATATAACGAAGCCATAGTTGTTGCCTATTTATCTTATGCAAATAACAATCATTGACAAAGACAATAGTCCTGGCTTGTTGTAGGTGTAATGTTACATGCTGTATTATATGTCTGGATGCATTGACAGAAGCAGCAAAATACCAATGGGGCAGCACACTACGCTAAACACAGATTTTTAGCTTAGGTGTTTTTAAGCCACGCCCTTATTTACATCGACCATGCCCCTTTGAGAGACCCTCCCCCCCAGCTTTTTCATCCCACTTAAACCCCTGTACACAGGCATACACAGATATACAAGTTACACACATATACACAATGTACACCAACTGAATGCACACATTACATATGTACCCACACAAGAAGCACATAATGCTCCCCCACACACGCAAATACACACAAAAATGACGCACCTAGGAGCAGCGGCCCCAGGGTACTGCATGTGCAAGCAGGGCCTGTGTGTGGGGAGCTGACTTAGAAGTTCTGCACGCGCCGTGGTGCTGCGTGTCAATTTTATAAAGCGTGAACTTAACCTAAAGATATTAGAGCGCTTCATATTAAAACCAGTTGTATCATATCAAAAACAGTTGTATTACAGAAGGACATATTTTTTTTGTAGGCACGTGGAGATTAAGTGAGTTTGCTAGAACCACAAAATGTTTCGCTTTACTGCAAGAATTAAAGCCCCATATTAGTGTAGCGCCTTCAAAGGATCAAAACCCATATCGTAGCAAAAAATCCACACACGTTCTAGCCAAGCATAAAGCCACAAATGTTTCACGAAAACAGACATAGCCTTTGATTCCTGAGCCTTATCTTATCAGGGCTGTCTCCTTTCTGGAGCACCCATTAAACACCTTGGCAGTAGTGTGAACACTTGCAATAAACTCTGCTTAAGAATACCAAAAGGCTGACTTTCACAGAGTAATAAAGTGAACCCTCCTGCTCCTCCTTTTTTGAAACAATCGAATTTTGTAAACATTTGTGTAGCCATAAAATATGCCGTAAAGACACATAACGATACCAAAGGGGATGATGGACGGAGCGTTTGAGCTAATCAAACACTCACCCCCAGTCAACTGATTTGGGTTTAATCCATCATCATTCTTTAGCTCACTCCACCACCCCAGTTCAGACATGGCCATATGCAAATCAGTCTGACCCTGTGCCTCATGGGAACAGTCCAGCCCGAACTGCCAAGCCATGTCTTCCCTGGACCGGAAACAAGCATCCTGGGACCGGTTTCTGGCCATTCAGCCGTCATCAGCCAGGCTAGCTTGAATCCAGTGGCAAAGTGAGCAAGGGACCCACGTCTGGGCATACCCTGCCAACTTAGGGCGAACAAAGCGATACCAAAGGGGATGATGGACGGAGCGTTTGAGCTAATCAAACACTCACCCCCAGTCAACTGATCTGGGTTTAATCCATCATCATTCTTTAGCTCACTCCACCACCCCAGTTCAGACATGGCCATATGCAAATCAGTCTGACCCTGTGCCTCATGGGAACAGTCCAGCCCGAACTGCCAAGCCATGTCTTCCCTGGACCGGAAACAAGCCTCCTGGGACCGGTTTCTGGCCATTCAGCCGTCATCAGCCAGGCTAGCTTGAATCCAGTGGCAAAGTGAGCAAGGGACCCACGTCTGGGCATACCCTGCCAACTTAGGGCAAACAAAGCGATACCAAAGGGGATGATGGACGGAGCGTTTGAGCTAATCAAACACTCACCCCCAGTCAACTGATCTGGGTTTAATCCATCATCATTCTTTAGCTCACTCCACCACCCCAGTTCAGACATGGCCATATGCAAATCAGTCTGACCCTGTGCCTCATGGGAACAGTCCAGCCCGAACTGCCAAGCCATGTCTTCCCTAGACCGGAAACAAGCATCCTGGGACCGGTTTCTGGCCATTCAGCCGTCATCAGCCAGGCTAGCTTGAATCCAGTGGCAAACCCTCCTGCTCCTCCTTTTTTGAAACAATCGAATTTTGTAAACATTTGTGTAGCCATAAAATATGCCGTAAAGACACATAAGGTACACATGCATATACAGAGTACACACACACGAACACACACACACACACAATGTACACACCAACTGAATGCACACATATTACATATGTACCCAGATAATATTCACACAGTGTTTTGCCCCACACACGAAAATACAAAACGCAACCAGCAGCTGCCCCAGGGTGCTGCAATTTATAACAGGGCCTGTGTGTAGGGAGATGGCTTTGAAGCTCTGTACGACCCGTGGTGCTGCCTGTCAATTTTATATAGCGTGAACTTAACCTAAAGATATTACAGCGCTACATATGAAAACCAGTTGTATCGAACTTTATATAAAAAACAGTTGTATTACAAAAGGCCATTTTTTTGCATGTGGAAAATAGTGCACAGAAGGAGTGGGGAGCTAACTTCAAAGCTCTCCATGCGCCGCGGTGCTGCGTGACAATTTTGTGTAGAGTGAACTTAACCTAAAGTCATTACAGCGCTTCATATGAAAACCAGTTGTATTTATTACAAAAGGACATGCTAGCATGAACTTAACCTAAAGATATTTCAGCGCTTCATATGAAAACCAGTTGTATAGCACTTTATATAAAAATCAGTTGTATTACAAAAGAAAAAAACACATGGAAAACCTTGCGGCAAAGGTGTGGGGAGCTAACTTCGAAGCTGTGCAGGCGCCGCCGTGCTGTGTGTCCATTTTATATATTACAAAAGGACTTTTTTTGCACGTCAAAAACATTGCACCGAAGATGTGGGGAGCTTACTTCAAAGCTCTGCACACGCCTTGGTGTTGCCTGCTATTTTTATATAGCATGAACTTAACCTAAATATATTTAAGTGCTTCAAATGAAAATCATTGAAAACATAAACGTGCAGTGCAGGGTGCATTTTAAAACAATCAGTAGCAAAACAGGGGCACAGAAACGGGAACATTCACAAAACAAATGCGTACAGGCTGGTAATAACGAAAGAGTGGCAACCACAAAACCATACAGTCTCTGGAGAAAGGATAGCGTAATAGGCCAATACTCCAGTGGAGGAGCACAACACAAGCAGGTGGGACAAAGAAAGCCAATAAACCAAACAAAAGCAAGGATTTATGAATGACATACAAGTGAACAAATCGGCAGCAAGGGGCGGAATGAAACCCCATATACTGAAGATAGCATGTCTCGAAAAGACAGAGCATGCGCCGCCTAGGCAAGACCTAAAAAGTCCAGGAAGGAGCAAATGAAAGCAATCATTTTACCTGCTGTTACGACCCGCTGCTTTTTGGCAGGGTCTCTAAGCGCTACCGTGCAAGAGTTCTATGACACCCAAACTCTTGCAATGGTCTCTCCCTAGGCCTCTCTGGCTCTCTAAGTGCCAAGTTACTATCGGAAGAAAATTCTGCGGTCAGACAGGCAAGAGGGCAGAGGAAATCTGAGCAGGTGCTGACTTCCCACAAGATGCTTCACCGGCTCACTGTCCAACAAAGGGTGCAATTTGAAGCACTCTGTTTAATGAACAGGATTTATTATGGGCTCAAGAGGTCCAACCTTAAAAGAGCTTAGCAAAGCAGGGCACCGCAAGCACCTTGCACTCCAGCTGTGAATTATTGATGAGGTTTCAAGGTTTAGGTTGGCCTGTTTGGGAGTCCATTCTGTGTACCACGTGGGTCTCAAACTGCAAACCAATCTACCCTTACTATCTCACAATCAGTAAAATCATTTGTCTTTTCTGAACGGGATCGTTCCAACCGGGCTGCGGTTTTTCCCGTGTTTTCGTGGCTGTCAGTAGAAGGAGCGTCAGCATGGCCTCGAGGGAAACGAACGCTTTACAATTATTACATAAATAAATTAAATACAATAAATAAGCTATGTTATATAGGTTTCCATAAAGGGTTCGTTCTCTGCAGCAGATCCCCACAAAATACCCTTTACAGCCCACGCTTGTCAGCGAGGGAATAGGAGCAGCCACGTCATGTCAGAGGGGTTGAACCGAAGTGTAGGAGACCCTCGTGTTAGGGCAAGGCTTCTAACAACCACAGGTTTCCACAGGGCCCGCACACATCAAAGGCGTTAAAAAAGGACTTAAATTGAATTTGTATTTAAAAAAAAGGCGCAGTGCATCACTTACTGCATTTGTTGATGTGGAAAAAACAAAGTCTATACATTCCAGTGTGACACACCCAGGGATCCATAGGTTGGTTGGAATCTCCTATCAACTTCTTCTCCTCTGGCGAGGACGGGCCACTGAGAGTGCAGCACCTGATTTCTGGTACACACATTCTCAATGGATGATATTAATGTTCTGCTCCTTGTTGAACCCATGCCCATAATTCTTTTTTTTTGTCCTCATTCGCCTCTGACCCCACTGAACAAACAAGCCGTCCGTACCAATGCCCGATATTCTGGGAAAAGTAGGCTTTAAATTGGAGCCACGGGGAACGCCCGCCTACAGGTACTATGACAGGCTCGAATGTCACTGACCCCGGAAAGGGGGAGAGGTCACTCTTCGACATGGCCCCAATGAGCCTGATGACTAATGTCGTTGGCCAATGGAATAACTGGGCTAGCCCAACGAAGTCCGAAGAGTACCATAGAGATATAATCATAGGTCCCACTGGTTGTTATATAGATGTTTGGTTGATTGCATATCTCCCTAACAATTAGGCCCCAGCCCATTTTAGCAACAATTTCCAGAAAGCTGTCTTTTTTCTGCCACAAGTTCTAGACAGGTCCATCTTAGATGTCTCAAAAAGCGAAGCCAGCCAGTCCGAGTGCGAGTGGATTCTATCCATCGCTTACAAATTTCCCTCCTAGCTAGCAATATAGCGTAAAATAGGAAGGATCTAGCTGGTCCTGTAACTTGGTTAGAAAGACCAAAAATTATCAAGTCCAAGTTTATTTGAATTGGAAGGCCCAAAATATCAACCAGAGACTTTCCAACTCCTTCCCAAAAAGCTGCTATCGCCGGACAGTCCTTAAACATGTGTACATCCGAAGCTCCAGCCAGGCCACACTTTCCACAACTAACTGGAGGCCCCTTCGAGATTTTAGTCAGCCTTAGTGGAGATAGGTAGGCCCTATGTGCAGTGAAAAGGTGGTTTCTCTTCAGCCAAGCTGGTTTTACAATATCAAAAAGGATCTTGAAAGAAGTTTGCCACAGATACTCCCACTGTTTATTTGGTAAAGCTTCACCCCACAGTTCTTCGGCCAATTTAAATTCACCATCCACAGCCTCTTCAATGGTCCAATACCAAAAAGAGACCTCCCTACTCCCAGCTGGCCTAGCCACTAACTGGTGTTCCAAGGTATTACCACTGCCTATAGTAATTTTCAAGATCTGCTGGGCGCAGCTGAATATACTTAAACCTTGAGAGGCCAACTCAGACTCTTTCACTGAGTTGTACCCATGAAATGAGTGTACCCTCATAGGCCAAGTCCCCCCAAACCATCAGACCAGCTCCTCTGAGGGGTAATGCCAGCCTATCCCTTAAGCACTCCGGTGTACCCGGTGAATCCCACAGAGGGGCTAAACTAGAAAAATAGTTCAAGCCGGCAAGGCGCTTGAGACTGGCCCACGTTCTAGCCATTGCCTAGAGAACTTTAAGCTTAACCTTTTGAAGAATTTTGGTTCCCCAAATTTAAACAAAAACCCTCCTCAGGTAAGCTGGCACCCTTTAGCATAGCCAAGAACATGGCTCCCGCCCCAGTGCTTACTGGAATTTTTAACAGCATCCTGGAATGCGAGAGCTGAAAAGCCCATGCATAATATTGCATGTCGGGGAGGGCCAAACCACCTTTCTCTCTCCTACGCCTCAGCTTCTTCCAGGCAATTCTAGTAGATCTATATACCCAAATGAACGAGTTGATGGCCTGCTGGAGCTTGTCAATAGCCGGTTTGTCAAAGTGCAGGGGTATGGAGTTAAAAAGGAAGGTTATTTTAGGGAGAATCACCATCTTAACCAAATTAACCCTCCCAAGAATTGTTAATGGAAGATGGGCCCAAGCTTTCATCTGTTTCTGGCACTCTCTTGACACTACCTCTAGGTTGACCTCTGCAATCTTGGCAATATCCTGGACTATTTTAACCCCCAGATATCGCTTGCTATGATTGGCCCGGTGTTGGCACCCCTCAAGATTCCACGTCATGACCTCAGTCTTTCCGGCAGTCACCTCATACCCCGAAACTTGCCCGAAATCCTTAGCCATTCGAATTACCACGGGGAAAGTCGTGGCTAGATCTGCCGAAAAAATCAAGATGTCGTCTGCATACAGGGCTACCTTCCTCTCCCACTCACCGTGTTTAAATGGCGCAATGCTAAGTTCCTCCCTGAGCCGCTGAGCAAAGGGCTCGATGTACAGATCAAAAAGGAGAGGGGAGAGGGGGCAGCCCTGCCTAGTCTCCCTGGTAATCTTGAAAGCTCTGGTCAGGTTACCATTAACCAGAAGTCTGGCTGACGGCTCTTGGTAGATCAACTGGATGGTTCGACAGAACTTCCTGCCCAGATTAAATTTCCCCATGGCTTCCGACAGATATACCCAATTGACCCTGTCGAAAGCCTTTGTGGCATCGAGTGTCATGGCAGCAAGAGGGAGTGAATAAGTAGAGGCAAGATCTATTGCCCCAATAAAGTCGTAGGTAAGGTCCGAAAGGTACCTTCCCTTAACGAACCCCTTCTGATCAGGATGAAGGATATCGCCGGCCACGAGGCCCAGCCTGGCCGCCAGGATCCCGGCACAGATTTTATAATCCGCGTTCAACAGCGAGATGGGCCTATAAGACCCACAACTCGCTGGATTTTTACCAGGTTTCAAAATCAGGATAATAGTGGCATCACTCCAGGACCCTGGGAGCTTAAGGCCGTCTGATAGGATCTCATTAAATAATTGTGTCAAGACCGGAATTATCACTTCACCCAAAGACCTATAGAGCTCAGCTGGGAGCCCATCGGGCCCTGCGGCCATCCCTCTTTTACAGGCAGCAATGGCCTTCCTCACTTCTTCCTGTGTGATGTCCTGCTCTATTTCTTCCTGCTGTTTAGGACTCAGGGGCGTAAGTGTAGTCCTATCCAACCAGTCCTTGGCCTTGTCTATGGCTCGATCTTCTTGGTAGAGGTCTTGAAAGAAATCGAAAAAGGCGCCACCTATCTCTTCATCCGAAGAAAATGTGGTTGCCCCGTCATCTACAACGATTTCTTTTATCTGATTACGAAGCCTGTCAGACTTGGCTTTCCATGCCAAAAGCTTGCCTGCCCCTTCCCCATACTCAAAATGGACGATCTTGCTTGCCTCCCATCTATGCATAAGCCTTGTTTGAAGAATGGTGGCCAGCTGCTCCCTTAGTTTACTAAGTTTATCCAGGTCCTCTTGCTGCCTTTCCAAAACTACCCCACTATTGAGAACTAACTCCACTGCCTTCATTTCCGCCTCCTTAAGTGCGATCTCCCCTCTGTATTTTTTGTTTCTAAAGCTCACCCTACTCGTAATTAAACCCCTTAAAAAAGCCTTTAGGGAGTCCCAGACCGTGGTGATTGTAGCTGAACCTAAATTTACCTTAAAAAAATAGTCGGTCTCCTGGGACAAGAAAGACATCTCTGCCTCCTCAAGAAGTAAAGTTCGATCGAAAGACTAAACTCTGGGATGCTGGGCCAGCGCCCAATCGAGATCCAATAATATTCCTGAGTGGTCCGAAAGATGGGAAGTCAAGTATCCGATGTCCTTAACCTTACCCCTTAGAGATTGGCTAACCAAAATGTAGTCAATTCTTGACTTATGTCGATACTTGCAATTGCAGTATGATACCCCTAGCTGCTGTCCCGATCTTTCTCTCCAGATGTCGCAAAGACCAATTTGCGCCATCATGGTCTGCAGATACACCCGTGACTTAGAGGGAACAATGGCTCTACTGCTTGCGGATTTATCAAGTTTGGGGTTAAGAACGATATTAAAATCCCCGGCCATAATAACCGGGTCTGGGTAGTCTAGGAGATGCGAAAAGATGGTTTTAAGAAAAGAGGGGTCGTCTTGATTTGGACCATAGTAGCTAACCAAGGTAGACAAAAAACCCATAATGATCACCTTCAGAATTACCCATCTGCCACATGGGTCGACCAAATGATGTAAGATCTGGGCATTAGCTTGTTTTTTAAAAAGAATAAGAACCCCCCTGATGTTAGCGGTCTGATTCGAGCACACAAAAGAGTCCACCCATTTTTGTTTTTTAAAGATTTCGTTAATCTCTTCCTTAAAAAGATGGGTTTCCTGGAGGACAATGACCTGCGCGGGGGAATCTTTTAGATATTGCTAAATTTTAGCCCTTCTGGACTTCACGCGCAGGCCATTGACATTCCAGGACAATATCTGGATAGATTTCATGCCAATTTAAGTCCAAGATCTCCAGCCCGCTCAAAACCAGGAAGAAGCCAACACCAGACCAATCGAAATCTTACAGCGGCTATCTGAGCTAACTCTGAGGAGAATGAGGAAATTTGATATTTTATACCCCTGTGCTCCTCACCCCACACCCCGTGACACCTCCTACCCCATCCACCTCCCCTGGAGAACCCCTCCCCCATTTGTCTGGACAGATGGAGTCCAGGTGTTGCCTCCCGGAACAGCCACTCCCGTCCCTTTATGTGTAAGTTGAAATAGTTCAAAAAAGAAATTGAGCCCTACTAAGAAAAGAAGTCCTAAAAAGAAAAAAAAATAAGTGAATAAGTAATATTTTAAGTCTTCATTATATCATGTCTGATCAAAACAGAGAAATGGCAAATCTAGAAAAGGAAAACTAAGCCCAATCCTAATCTTGGGAATAGAAATACAGCCATTAAGGGACCCCCTTCCCCATGATTTCAAGCAACTCGTCTGCCTCCTGAACTGATCTTATATTATGCATTTTATTATTATACATAACTTTCAGAGATGCTGGAAATTTCAGCTGGGCAACGGCACAGAGTTTTTTAAAATCATCCATCTTCCTTCCTAATTCCCATTGCCTATCGAGGGTAACTCTGGCAAGGTCTGAACGGATTTCAAAGGAGAAGTCCCTGGTCTTCATTGATTTCACCTTTAGGGCCATATTAAGGATCTTTTCCTTTAAAGAATAAGTAAGGAAGTTGATGAGGATTTTCCTTGGCTTTGTTCTGTTGGGATTCCTGCGAAACGGATCCCTATGGATTCTCTGTATGTCATTACTCAGGGCCTCCTCTGATTCTGCAAGCTGCAAAGATTCTTTAAGGAGTGAGATGATATAAGGCTTGAGGTGGAGAACATGGCGGCCGCCAGCTGAGCTGCCGCTTGCACCCGGAGCACTTGCGTCCCGCTTTGAGCTTTTTTGAGCTCCTCTAAAAGTTCCGCCTTACCGCCCGGTATGCCGCTGGATCACCTCTTCTAAGAATCTCTTTTGGGGATCCCCTCTCTTCCCTGTTAAGCCGCGTCTGCTGGGGATGTGTGTCGGAGAGCCGGTAGCTCTCTGTTTCTCCCGCCCGTTTCGCTGGTCGGAGGCCGCCCTGGAGCTCAGGAGGGGCCGCAGAGCAGTGGCTCGCGGGCTCCTCCGGGTCAGTGGAGGCAGCGCCAGCACTTGCAACCACCACCTCGATACACCAAAGGGGGACGGAGTCGAGCTGAGGTTACAGCAGGAGCTGGCTTCAGCAACCACCACTACCTTGGAGCCTGTGGAGCAGTCAGCGGAGTTGTCAGTCCAGCTACAGAGGGAGGTTCAGGTACAGGGAGCCCAGGAGGCACAGGTCAGCCCCTCACTTCAGTTGAGATCGGCCACTGACATTTCCGCTAAGGGGTGGGAAAAAAAGGGTAAGAAACGCGGGGGGCCACCCTGGGGGAAGTTAAACCAAAACTGAGCGCAAAAAGTTGCAAACAGCCCCCAGAGGAGCGGGGAAGAGAGGGCTTTGGCAAGAGTCAGGGGTCGGGCGGTCCCCCTAACGCAGAGGTAACCACCACTAGTTCTGCTTTCCAATCTTATGAGGTTAAAGGCAGAAGCATCAAGTCTGGAAGGGCCAAAAGCAATCCCCTTGATACCAAAGTTAGGATCACCCCCTCTTTGCGGTCATACTTTAGAGTACAACCAGTGGTATTGGACATTGCGAAGCAGGGTGAGGTCCTCAGAAGGGGGTCAGCTGGGCAACCTTTGGTAAAATCAGTCCCCGATAGTATGGAGCCCGCTGGAAGTCCGCTCCCCCCGGCAGCAATATCAACTACTGTCAGTGTGAAATCGTCGACGGCGGGTTCTGATAAAGTGAAAAATCCTGCAGGCCAGGGTCAGGTTTCAGCATCCGGTCAAGACGGGGGGGGGGGGGGGGGGAGATAAAGGCTCCAAGGGTCAGGAAGCTAGTGGCTCCTCAGTAGCTTCTTTGGAGGTTCTTTTCTCCACACTATCAGAGGACATAACGAAGGGCTTTTCGGTATCCGCCGCTAATCAGGGAGAAATTAGGAATTTTTGTGAGTCGTTGGAGAGGAAAGTGGACCTCCTAAATACAAGGACTGAGACCTTGGAGAACTCTGTTGGAGAGCTTAAAGACCATCTCGGGGCTGCCAAGGCTGATATTCAGGCACTTAAATGGGAGGAAGAGGCCCTCCGTGACAGGATGGAGACGCTGGAGAATAACTCCCGTAGGAACAATCTGCGCCTCCTGAACATTCCGGAGGGGAGTAAAGGGACTGACCTCATGCCCATAATTCTTGATCCTGTAACTGTAATTGTAAGAAATATGTATCTATGTGCATGTATGCTCTGACCTCTCTCTGTGCATCACTGAGGCATCCTACAGATGTCACTTAACAGCACATTTCGAATAGACCCTCTCTTGTGCTTAGGAAAACAGCTGACAGACCATGACAAAATAGGGAATTTACATGCCCTTCCTTAGTCTGCATTCATATAAGGAATTTGATGGCTGCTCAAGGGACAGACGATAACAGAACCCTTGATTTTTGGCTCACATATTTAAAAAGAAAAATATCTATTCTGCCTCCATCATACAGGGACATGACGGAACAGGTGGACCAACAATTTTAGTCCAAAGCAGCAATACCAGGATGAGTAGGAATACCTATGCGTTACGCTCTCCATATGTGGTTAATCTTCGAAACTTGGTTACCTCTTATCACGGCATACAGGGAGGTCCCTTGTGTTTTTTAAAGCTGGCCAGAGACTGGAAAAACATGTTTATTCTGATTCTGAACAACGCAGTGAATCAATGTAGTCTTTCGCTTGTCATGAGGCCTCTGTTTAAAGGGAGTCCCTAATTTCTGGTGCGAAATCTCCGCTTCAGGCTTTTACTCTGCCTTTGTCCCACCGGGGTTGGAGACGGAAGGAGCAGTTATCGTTTGGATGAAAGGGCCAGTCAACACGGGTTGTATATCGACACCTGAGTGTGGAAACCTAAGCATAGAAGAGGCGAGTCCACTGCCAGCACTAAAAGTCTCTTTTTATAAAAACCAGGAATTATTGAATTATCGCATCTCTGGCCAACTACGCTATTGGGAGTGATTTCCTATTGACGATAAGGGATATGCATCTTGGCCTGCTAAGGACCTAAAACTTATGCATACCTAATGAGATAAAGGAAGTTGTTTCTCAGAACAGAGGACAGGAACCCCTTACTTTGGCGGCAAAACGACTGACGCAGCATTTGATGCATTTAATCTTTGATGTTATATGGAAGCACATCACTAAGAGTGATCTGACTCACTTGTTGTTCCTCTAAGAGGGAGGTTTTAATCCCCAATATAGCTTTTGTCCTGAGGAAGGTGGGGTTTTATTATTACGGGACCACCGAAACGCGTCGATCTGAAAGCTTACTGAATCCTACCACAAGAATTATTACTGTAACAAATCATGATGGACAGTAATGAGGATATAAAATCTACGTGAAAAGTGGGATCAGGTTCTGTAACAGTATTTCCTCGACTGTACAATAGGGTTTCCCTGTTAGATGTTTATGGTTTTCTTTTATCACAGATTTTAATGTAAAATGTTTTTTTATTAAAAATTGATATACTGTTTTTATTGTTCATGCGATTGTCACGATTAGTATAATTTGTTGGTTTTAATGTACATTGGATATATTGCGTTTTCCATGAATTGTAAGGTAACCAATATTTTTAAATGTGAAGTGTAATGTTTACAATATGCACCTATTTTTACATGCATAAAGCCTCCGACGCTACATTTTTGGGTTTGGTGGTATTTTAGTTAGTGATCCTAGTGCATGTGCATTCCCCGCTTGAGGGATTTATGAGCTTGAGTGAATTTGTTTGTGTGAATTGAAGTTCTTTCTCCTTTCAAAGGGACATAATTCTTCTTTACTGTCCACCAGGGCTTGGGACACAATAGACGGAGCCAGATAATTGTTCAACTTAAATTAATTAGAGAAGACAAGGCGTGTTCGGTCTCCATGGATCTAAAGCTGTGTCAGCTTATAGTACGTTCCATACTTACCTTGTTCTGTAACATGACCTAGACAAATGCATGTTTTTATCTTGACATGGGTACATGCACTCACTATACATATAATTATGAACAACTACATTTCCCCAAAATATAACATGAGACTAGATGGCGTATCAGAGTTTATGTATGTATACATATATATATGTGGTATTTATATAACACAAACCTTATCAAAAGGCAACAGAGCGCTGTACAGGATCAAAGACATGCATAAAGTCAACAAGTGACAGGAGAGGTAGCTGGGTTGTGGACGGCTAATGAATTGTCATGTAGTGTTGTTTAAAGAGGTGAGTCTTCAACTCTTTCCTAAATTGGAGCAGTGATGGCGCAGTCCTGCAGGGAATTTGTTTCAGATCCTGGGTGCATAGAAAATGGAAAAGGAAACGGGCACAGGGAAATGACTGCTGACTTGGTTTCTTCTTTTGTAGACTTCTTAGTCTGTAGTCTGATGGTGTCCTGCCTGTTGGTGTGCAGAGAACCACCAGAGATGGTGAGCCTGTCTGCAAGATAAGCACCGGTGCTGCTCTTGATGGCTTTGTAAATGATTCAACTGGCTTTGACAATGGTATGGGCCAGTAAGGGGAGCCAATGGAGTTCCATCAGGCCCTGGATGAGTCGCTACAGAATTCAAGAGTGCGAGTGTGGAGGCTTGAACAGCAGTTCTGAAGTTGCTTTCTGGAAGAAACAGTTTCACTTTCTTTAGAAGAGAGAGCTGGTACTAGGCAGTCTGTTTTCTTGGCAATGTGTTGCTTGAGGGTGAGGTTGAAGTTCAAGGTGAATCCAAGTGACTTGGAATTCAGTGAAAGTTGGGATTCGAAGCTTTCAAGGTTCATGTAGTTGATATTCCCTTTTGTCATGAAAGGGGAAGGACAGCACAGAGTGACAGCAAGTCAGGGTTCACAAGAGATAGCTGCTGCTGAGATGGTAGAAAGAGGCATTGTGAGAGCACCACAAAGCTTATGTGGCCTAGGGCGCTGCCTACCAGTACAAGGCACACACAAGGAGAAGGGAGCTAGAAGCCACAGAATACTGCCTTTGCTGGCCTATAAGTGTAGCTATAGCCTGGAAAGGGAGAATTCTGATTGGCTGGTCAACTATCTACATTCTACTTTGGGTGCTTGTTAGAAATGGGGTTTCTGGTTGGCTAGAGTATGCACCTAAGCCAGGCAGAACCCACCACTCTAGTTAGGGTAAGGGAGTTACACGCCCAAGATAACCCCTGCCCACACCTTTGGTAGCTTGGCAGAACAATCAGGCTCATCCCAGAGGCAATGTGTAAAGCGTGTGCGCAACACACACACACACACAGACCAGTGACACACTAGGCACACCACAAAAAGAGACTCTACACAAGGTTATATAAAAATATCCTTTGTATTGTACATAAAACACCTTAGACCGCAATCACATAAATCACTTTGCCAACTAGGCAATTGTCATGACGTCACATAGATCACAAATCACTTTGCCAGCTAGGTAATTGTCATAACATTACAGGTTAGTGCAATCAAGTAAATAGTTATAGTTTGCACATGTTATAAAACCGAATCCTGAAATAATGCCTGTTATCCTAACACTGTAGGGATCAAATTAACATATTTTAGAACATATCAGGGCCTAAAATGCAGGAGTTAGGTTATACATCCATCATGGCTACTGGGCATACTATGCCAGTCCTGGAAATGCAAGGAAACACACCATGCATCACATCAGAGCATGAACAGGAAGCAGTTAGGTAAAGCACCCAAAACACCCAAGCACTTAGGTAAAGCACCCAAAACATTGGGCGGTCGATCCTTTGCCTACTTAGGCCCCACTTTGTGGAACTCTCTCCCTGCATCGCTTCGCAATGAAACTGTATATGAGAATTTCCGTAAAAGCTTAAAAACTTGGCTGTTTAACCAATAATCGTCCCTTCCTTCTGGTCCTTTCTAGTTGGCGCCGGGAAACCCTTTTTGGGTAGCTGTTGCGCCTTACAAATTAAAATTAACATAACATAACATAGGAATCACCGATCACTGTAACACATGACAGGCAGCCTGTCGTAAATAAAACACCTCATCACCAAGTATGGTCATAAACACAAGAAGCATGTGATGAGTAAAACACAATCACCAAGACCCATCACTGCACATCAATCACAAAATATTAGGAGGTAGCAGCCAGTATCACCCTGAATTCAGAGAGAACAGCGCTTCTGGGCTTCTAATACCCATAATACGGTAATCTTCCACGACACGTAGGTAGAAGGCTTCCCTGCCCACCTACAACAGTGAATGCAGTAGTTCCAGTGATTTTCCCTGAAGGGAGCTGGGGCCTCCATTGAGGTATCTCCCTGGACAGCTCCTAATGAAGGCAAGTGCCTCCAAAGTGTGTGATCCCCTCAGGCAGCTGCCCGCGATCGTGCGGAGCAGCTGCTGAAACAAGTGCAGCGGTCAATCTTGGGCCCACGAAGCCGGTCGCCCACGGGGGGAGCGTAGGACAAACATCAAGCTACCCCGGGGAATGTAAGGAGGCCGGCGGCCTCAGAGCAGCGGCAGTAATAGGCCAGCAGGACTCGACGCTGGCCGTCATGAACGACAATGGAGCGCCTTAGCCCAGCAGGTGATCGGGCCACGCTAGCTGACTTCCCTCGTGTGGTGTTCTCGGAATCTCGCTGGCGGGGGTCAGAGAGTGGGTGCCTCGGCAGGGCATTCCTGCTTGAAGGGCTGTATTAAGCAATGACGACCGCTCAGCACACGCTTCCCCCATTGTCCTTAATACAGCACTGGTTGCAAAGAAAGAGTAAAGCGCTCTTAATGCGCTCCTCTTGACACAATAAGTGATCCAATGCAGCGCTCACCATGCGATGATGTAGCAAAAGCCACCAGGCCCTTGGAGAGCACTGGGGGGGCACAAGCAGTGGCCGGCAGTAGGCCAGCATACAGGGCAACAGTTGCAAAGTGGCAGTTCTCTCTGCAGCCCAACGATCAGCAGACTAGTCCAATCAAGCAAATGCCCCAAATGGTGGTTCCTCACGATTCACAGCAATCCTCTGGTGGAGCATGTAGAGCCAGCAGCTTCTGGCTTCAAGTCCCATGCAGTGTCCTCCATCATGGGGTCTCAGCCCCTGTACTTATTCCCCTAAAGCCTTTGTTCTGGAGGACACTCCAAACAACCTTTAGAGGTGCAGAACACCCCCATTCAATCCCTAGCCCTGGCTACAGACACACTACAGGGGGGCGAAGACAGAATTGTGAAAGTCAGGTACAGCCCTATTCAGGTGCAGGTGCAACTTCTCCCACCACTCTAAATGCAGCCAAGGTATATTCAGCCCAGTGCTGAGTCACCCAGGAAAGGCACAAAATACCTCAACCCCCGCTGTGACTGTCTAGAGTGAATGCACACCTCCTTCTCCTGTCAGTCAAAACCAGACATTGAATACATAACCAGGCAGGGCACAAAGAGTCATAAGCACACAGGAATGCCCACTTTTAAAAGTGACATTTCTAAAATAGTAATAACAAATCCGCTTACACCAATAAGCAGGATTTATTACCGCTATTCCAAACATGTCCACGCTACCCCTTTCATATCAGAAATTACCACTGAAGTACATATCAGGGAATTCCCAATGCAAACCTATGAGAGGGCAGCCTCACAGCAGTGAGAAACCAAACAGGCTGTTTGTCACTACCAGGACATGCCACACAGTAAAAGCACATGTCCTACCTGTTACCTACATAGCACCCTGCCCATAGGGCTACCTAGGGCCTACTTTAGGGGTGACCTATATGTAGTAAAAGGGGAGTTTCAGATGTGGCAAACACTTTAAGTGCCACATCACTGCGGCAGTAAACTGCGCGTGCAGGCCCTGCACTGGCAGAGGCCTAAGACAGGTTTGAAAGGCTATTTCGGTATGTGGCGTAAGCAGCGCTGCAGGCCACTAGTAGTATTTAATTTACAGGAGGACTATTCCAATTTGAGAAGGAAGTGCCAAATACACGGGCTGCCTCACATCTAATATGGACAAGGGATTCCATTAATGTTTTTTAAGACCCTAGTCTCGTATATCATAACGAGCATTGCAGTCCCGGGCTTACACAAGTTTCAGTCTCATACTGGAGAGATTTGGATTTTTATACGTTTCACCAAAGATTATTTTTGGAGTTTGGGTTGTCTTAAGTACCCTACATACCAAGGGGATTTCGGACATTTCTTGGAGTTCTGCAATCACAGACGTACAAAATTACAATTCGAGCCTTGAAAAAGTCGTTTACACAACGAAACACGTGTCGGCTGTCTGTACCAACGCTACAACTACGTGTCAACAAGTCAGGCATTTATACTTTGGACTACATTACTTTGTTTCTTTTTTGTTTCTTCTTGGTGTATCATTAAATCCAACTGACAACAGAGTCAGTTTGAAATTATTTTGGTGCTGTGCTCCGTTTTATAAATTTTAATTTACAGGCCCTGGGTATATGGGAAACCACTGTACAAGAGACTTACAGGTAAATTAAATATGCCAAACAGGTGTAGAACAATCTTACCAAGTTTACAAGGGAGAGCACATGAACTTTAGCACTGATCAGCAGTGGTAAAGTGCCCAGAGTCATAAAACCAACAGAAACAGGTCAGTAAAAATACAGGAGGAATGCAAAAAGTTCTGGCATGACCCTGCAAAAAGGGCCAGGTCCAACAGTGCAGATAACAGTTATTACTAGTGAAAAGTATTACAAATATAGCCAGGACAAGTAGTGACCCAGACTAGGCCCTAATCAAAATGACCCATTGCAATGGACTCATTCCCTGCCTCCCCAATAATGGAGTGAACATAGCAGAGAATAACGGACGTGCAGCGCTTACATATGGTAGGAAAGGGTGCATATGAGATATGTATGTATAAACCCATCAAAAGAATGTTATATTACTTAATATAATGCTATTGTATCACATCACACTTAGACTTGTAGTATAGGTGTTGATTTATTATTCAAGTTATGTATATGCAAGAATCTCGAAGAGGCACTATCATCGTGCATTCTTGTGTAACGCTGATAGCGGTTACCTTAAATATGTGCTTATGTTATTCTCATGTACAAATACAGCAAATCAGACGTGTGACAATGATAAGATGTATTTTGTGCTTTCATTAGAATTCATATTTAGTAGTGTTTATGGTTTGTATTATTGTCAGAGTTGAAACCTGTTGTTTCACAACATGTCTTTCATGAAAGCCAATGGTGGGGCCTAGGCAGATAATGGGGACCAGTTTTGCTATATTGTGTACTCCGGCCCTATCGTTTTGGGATAGAGAATGGAATCGTGAGGAGAATCCGGTTTGAACCAGCTTGCTCCTGACAAGCATTGTTCAGAAACTTCTTACAAAAATAGCCGCAAGCTGATAGAATAGGCAACCCCTGTGTTTGTCACAGGAGGCCTTACAAAGAGTCATTACATTGTGTTGGTTCATGCTGTTACCTACTGCAAGCACTGCTGGTGCTGATGACACAGGTGTATGCAATCTGTACACAAGGCAGACTGATTATTTCCAAATAATTAACTCTACGTGACACGTTATGATTATACACTCAAGCCAGAGAGTGATTCCGCAGGCTCTCAGGACTAAAGAAATTAAAGATATTGTGTGAAGTGAGTGTGAATGTATCTCTCAAAAACAAGGTATAGGACTAGGCACGTTCTGCAGACGGTTAGGTCAGCTGAGAAGTAAAATGTGTGAGCGGGAAAAATACAAATGCACCTCCTGGATGCCCTATCACATTCCAAAGCGACTACATGAAAAACTCTAGTTGGAGAACCGGGTGTTTCTTTTTATATCTTTTGATTGATTTTTAAAAACCAGTACACTAACAATCTGTCACCAATTACACATTTAGTATTTCGTGCCCCGGAATGTTTCCCTGTATGCCAGCCAGTGGAACAGGTCCAGGTTAGAGCCCGAGGTAGGACTACCATGCCGACTAAATATTCTCCCATTTCTTGGGGCAGCCCCTTCCCTCACAGACCACCCTCTCCACTTGCGTGCACCAGAGAACTGACTGGTTTAATAACATTTCTGCTAACATACAACAGAAACTGTTTAACCAAACAAACATCTTTTGCTTACTCAGCGTGCTGCCACTGAATTAAACATTGAAACTGTCAGTATAAAGAGGATAAATAGTTTCTGTAGAGCCAACTCCCCAGCGTTATAACAGTGCTTAATTTGTATAAAAAAAATGAATAAAAAAATAAGTGCCAGGGCCCTTGTCAGGAGGCCACTGCAGCTTTCACACACCCGTCCCTGCCAGCGCCACCAATCATAACTACTAACCATCACACTCCTACAAGTGTGGCAATTCAGACTATTCCAGGCCCCCAAAGCTATAAGAACGGCTTGGGCGGAAGGCATTAGTCATTTTTAACGGAGATTGAATTAATAAACTACTGTTGTTGTGCTCATGTCTACATTAAACATCTACTGCCACCATGTGGCAGACTGTCACAGGTGTCGGTGTTGACAATTAAGTACCGAGCACCGGAGACCACTGGCTCAAATTAAGCACTGACAGAAAAATACCCTGCAGCGGAGACAAAGTACCAAAAGACAGGCGTGAACCTCAATGCTACCATACAGGGTACAATACTTACAACTTGCTTCTTTGAGGATGAATATTATGAGAACACATGGCACTAATTTAGTTTCATGTGTTTCTCATTCTAAATGATTCCATCCACTGACTCTCCCAAAGAAACTGTCCGAAACCCAGTCCAAGGTGTTGTGTTGTAAATTAATTTCAGGCTCACTCGGACACTGAACAAAACTGAATTTCTGTTTTTGAAGGTATAGTTGTGTTTGTATCATAATAGGGGACAATTACTGCTATAGACATACCTATACCTGAGATACACATCTCCCTCTCCATCTGTGATCAATTCTCTAAGTCGGTATGTTGGCACAGACTATAGTTTTAAAATTTATATTACGCTGCAGGTTTCCCTAGCAACCGAGGTATTCCAACCCTTCATGGTGACAGAAACCACCCCCTACTGCGAAGATGAGATCATTTTACCTTTTAGCGACTATAACGGCAGAGCGTACCTACAACCACAGATAAAAGATGCAATAGAAAAGCAGAACAGGGTAGTGCATATGTTTTTGTGTGCATTACTTTACAAAAAACTGTGAAATCATTATTGTTGACTGGCATGTTAGCAAGGGGTGTGTTGCATCGGATCACAGAATGCATAACTACCCAATTACACAAACTATTAGTAACACATTTTACAAAAATCTACTAGAATGAAAAAGTAGATCAGGTTTCCACTTCAATGTTGTAATTAATATGTCAGAATTTATTTTTGACAGGCAGACAAAGTAAACACTAATAAAATGGCTTATTCACGTTACTGTGTCTTGTAGAAATTGAGATTTGAGAGTGTGTTTTGAGAATCTCCTGCAATGTTTTTAAGCTAACACCTCTTCAATACATCCACTCCATCAAAAATATATTGCTGATTAAAAATGCACTAAACAAATACACCCAGCTCTCTCACCAAGAGGGAAACAAAATCTGATCAAAACCTTCTCCTTTAAAATCAACAGGAATTTGGTTTTCAGTGGCTCACTCACAGTGGGCGTTACGTGGTGTCTGTGGCAGAACAATGTGACGCTTCCACTGGACAAGGTAGTAAGATCCCAAAGTATTGTTTTTGACTCCACTACTAGAATGTGTGGGGGAAAGTAAGAAGCAAACATGCCTTTTGTATCACATTAACGAGAATTCACAGTTTGTGTCATAATATAAAACTAAGGTCACAAATGTGTACCTGTGCCAATAGACCTTTTAGGTTGAAGTCTATCTGGTTTGGAAAGACAACTCTGAGACATTCTGAAAGCTTCCCTGGGAATGTATTCCGCCCATTGCTTACCATTGGCTTTGTGGTTTGTAACACACATTGTCTTACTTTCTATTTGCTGGCTTTACTTGTTTTAGGCTGACGAGCTTGAGTTAGTCCCTCCTGTGCACAGCCTGTTCACCATGGCTCCTTGTATTCTTCCACAAGTGCTCACTTTCTGTAAACAGACCTTTAAATTATGTTCTTATCTTGTCACATTTGCTATGCATTCAAAGACCGAGGTCAAATGTCAGGCTCTGTCTTCCAGGGAGCTTGGTATTTACTTTTCTTTCTCTGACTTCAAAGAGAAAGGATTTATGTGACAATCCTGCTGGTCACCCATGTGAGAGCAAAGGCTGTAGATGTCATTTTTTCTAGCGCACAATAACATTAAAATGTCTGTAAATTAACTGTGCAATATTTCAGAAAATATTTAAAATTAGGAAAGCACAAATGAAGCACATTTTCTGTAATTCTGAAGTGTGGAAAACAAATCAATACCCTTTATGAAGCCATCTACACACATTATCAGTTGTGCACTGTATAGTTTTATCAGTAAAATTGTGTGTGCAAATGTAGTGGTTTCAGTTGAAAGTGTGTTGTCTGTATTGGCAGTGCGCTATCACACCATGCATGCTCCACTCTACGCCAGTCCACTCTACAACACTCAATTCAATGACACTCTACTACCCTCTATGCTACGCCACTCCACTCCACTCTACGACACTTCACGTCACTCTACACCATTCTACTCTTCTCCACTCTACGCCAATCTACTCAATGCAACTCCACTCTATGCCACTCTACGTCACTCCACTCCACAATACTTACTCCACTCAATGACCCAATACTCCATTCCACTCTACTCTATGACACTCCACTCTACAACACTCTACGCTACTTCATTCTAGGTCGCTCCACTGTATGACACTCCATGACAATCTACACCACTCCACTACACTCCAATCTACGACACTCTGCTCTATGACACTCCACCACACTCCACTTCACTCTAGGAAACTTTAATCCATTCTACGCTACGCCACTCCACTCCACTCTACTCTACGGCACCCCACTCCATGACATTTTACTCCACTCTGTGCTATGCCACTCTATGCCTCTCCACTGTACATCATTCCACTTCATGACACTACTCCACACTATGCCACTCTATTCCATACCAATCTACTCCACCCCACTCTATGCCACTCCACTACACTCTACTCCTCTCCACTCCACTCTACTCTATGCCACTTCACTCAATGACACTCTACGCCACTTCACTCTAGGGCACTCTACTCCACTCTATGCCACTTCGCTCTAGGCCACTCTACTCCACTCTAAGGCCTTCCACTCTATGACCCTTCATGACACTCCACAACACTCTACTCCACGACTGTATACTCCACAACACTCTACTCCACGACCATCTACTCTACAACACTCCACTTTACAACTCTCCACAACACTCTACTCCACTCTATGACACTCTATGCCACTCTTTGCCACTCAAATCGATGACTCTCCACTCTACGACACTCAAATCTATGTCACACTACGACACTCAAATCTATGTCACACTACACCACTCCAATCTACGCTACTCCACCATCTGACACTGTACTCCACTTTATGCTTCTCCACTCCACTCTGCAGCACTCCACTCTACTCCATTATACTCCATTCTGCTCTACTCCACTCTGTGCCACTCCACTCTATGCCCCTCCACTCTACTCAACTCTACACCACTCTACTCTCTTCTCCTCTATGCTACTCCACTCTATGCCACTCTACTCCATTCTACTCCATGACCCTCCACTCTACGACCATCCACAACACTCTGCACATCTCTACGCCACTCCAATCTACACCACTCTTTGACACGCCAGTCCACACCACTCCACCACACTCCACTCTATGCCACTCCACTCTATGGCATTCTACTCCACTACACTTCACTCTGCAACACTTCGCCACTCTAAACTCTTCCACTCTACTCCACTCTATGCCCCTCTACTCAATGCCACTCTACACAACTCCATGTACACCACTCTACTCCAATCCACAACACTCCACTCTATGACACTCTATAGCACTCTGCGACACTCCACTTTATGCCACTCCACAAATTCTATGCCTCACCACTCTACTCCATTCTATGCTACTCCATTCAACGCCACTCTCCTCTATGCCACAACCGTTTAGCTATGCTGAGCAGTAGCCATGCTGGTGCACAACATGGCAAAAACACATTGGCAAAGCCAATAGCTCTTGCATAGGCGAGACTTGCCAATACTTGTTTTTTTTTTAATCTGTTCTTTCAGTTTGTACCTACACATGTTGCATTATGTCCAGGAGTAGGAGTAAGACACCGTACCCATCGCATCAACAGGACAGTAGATTTATTTCACTGAAAAAGGACAAGATTGGGAGGAAACCTCATGCTCAAAAGATCTACACAAATAGCGGTCATGAAATCCCTGCCTTTGACATGGAGTGGTCAATCAGAAATGAACTTCAGATTATAGCAATACGCTAATCAGGGAGTTTATGATCCAACTGCTTTCCCCCACAGCCTCCCCCAATCATATAATCCAAAATATGTTAACTTTGTCATGCCCTCATCATTAGCGCTTTATTTGCAAATAGTGACCATCCTGAATTGATAAAATAGTCATATGCTTACCGTGGTGTCATTGGTGGTGACGTAGACCAACACATCGGAAGAGTTCCTGCTGTTGATGTACCTGTAGCAGTTCCACACACAGCTAATCAGATAGGCCTGAAAAAAACACAAACAAGTTCTTGCTCCATTGCTTGTAAACATCAACAAAATTTCCGCCCATAAAAATTTACAAAAGGAGTGAAACGGCTACACCTTTGAAACATCCAGGCTTTGGCAGTAATAATCACAAATCAACCATCCAGCTGGCCATGGTAAAGTCATTACCTGTTTGTGTCTTGTGTGCCTCGGTGAATATGGCTGCGGAAAGGTGTGCATGTGATTTCTGAACTAAATAGGGGAGAATTTTTTTGTTGTTGTTCTAAATATTGTATTGACAATTTAGGTAAATCAAAAAAAACATAGCAACAAAAAAAGTTGATACATGGAGATGTAGGGAGCTTAAGGAGCACAGCAACAACACCACAGCAACAGTGACGATTGAGGTGATGTGAAAGTACATCTTTCGGGCATCGCCAATCCAGAAGACTAGAGAATATTTTGGTACAAGTTTGGTCACTGTGAATAACGGGTGAGATTAACATAGGGTGACCAGACGTCCCGGTTTCCCCCGGACGGTCCCGGTTTTTGGAGCAGTGTCCCGGTGTCCGACACTTTGCTCCAAATTAAAGAAATGTACCAGTTTTTGTGCAGTGCCCGGTGTTGTATTCCTCTTAGGGTGTCCATAAACGGGCTTTCCAGTATCATGTCCTTATATAGGCATAAAATCCCAGTCCTTATTTAGGCATTAAACCGTGCACTCCAAATACAGGCATGGTCTCCGACATCCGTCCACCCTAACGTCACAACGAGTTCATGAAGAACAGACCCTTAGGCTGTGGGAGTTTCCCTAGCCCAGGACTATTGATTTCTTCAAGGACTCATATTATGCATGAACCATTATTCCTTAGGGGTTCATTCATGACGTCTTCCGCTGTCCGACTCACGTCAATGCTAACATTCTTAGGTACTTCTCAGGTATAAATATACCTTCCCTAGCCCCTGTAAATCAGAGGAGACCTCGACTTCAGAGGAGCCCGTTTCCCGGCCTGACGCACTGAGAAGACGCTGTCATCCCTGCACGCAGAGAGTCCAGCTTCCAGTGATCTGACTTCCCTTGCGGGGTGTTGGAGTTCGAGTCTGGCAAGAGATTCCTACCTCTCTCATTCTTCAGGTATGGAGCTGACTAGAACCTAGAGGGACTCTTGGCATACTAGGCTTAACATACTCTTAGTATACCATAGTAAGGAATACTTCACCTACTTCATACCTCTCCCTACACCTAGGTTAGGTTAGGTACATTGGGGTAGAACTAGATTAGAAACGCATCGTATGAGTACTCGTATTTTTAGTCTGTGTCATTTATGTAAATGCATATATACTAAAAGATAATGCTATTGCAGTATTATTTATTTCTACTGCTCACACTGTACATTATTTATCTCGCATACTGTCTTGTGATCGTAACAGCACATTTTACTTACACCAGAAACAAGACTGTTCAATAAATCTTTTATTGAAACGCCCGTCTGTTCTTTCTGTGTAACTTTGAGGAAAACTAAGCATGCACGATTGAGCTGAGTGAAATAGTTATCTATTGTTTCCACGACTCTGGGACACGTTCTGATTCTACAGGGAAACAAAGTGGTCATGTTTTGCGGCTGCCAGAAACTACTCCCTTCTTGTCGTCAAGGAGTTTCTAGTGGCCTCTGAGCTAGCTAGCACAAGTAATTAAGTTTAATATACTCGATAGGGACATACTGACCTTAGTCCTATGTCAAACCTATAGGATATATTATTCCAATGCGCAGAGCCTATTAGGGAAATAGGAGCTACACTACATGGCGCCCAACGTTTGGTAAGGCGGTAATTCAACGTTAGATACTGAGTAACTCAGCCATGCTTTTTCTCTCAGAGACCCCTACCCGTATACTCCAAAAGACGTCTGGAGTGGGCAGGGTTAAGTATCCACCAAGGCTACATAGGGCAGTACCCTATATATTAGCTGTTTGGTTTGCTCAATGTTGAAAGATACAGTGTTCCAAAATATTGTGCACCTTATCTTTGTTTCCTTGAAACTTGTTCTACATTTTTCAAAAACAAAATGTCCATACACGGGGACGATGCCACCGGAAACGGTGGAGCTGCGGCTGATCCAGCCCAAGCAGCAGTTTTTAACATTACAGGTTTAAATGAAACCGAGGAGGGTGTTATAGACATCCCTCCAAACTTAAGAAGAGCCATCACTCTAAAACTTATAAAACATGGCCTACCACCAAGAGGCGGTAGAGCAGTTTTCGTGATTGAGCCACACGAATCCTTTCAGACAGAGGTATTCTATTCATGGGTAATATTTCCTGAATCCAATCCAGTAACACACATGTTTCACTTCTACAAAGAAGATGATCCACCAGAGGAATACATTCCTTTCGAGGATATTGAAATTCCATTAACATATCAGGAGCATCAGCTCTGGTTTAAAGGTGCCCTAAAACATCACAGAAACATTACCAGGCTCAGTCCACTAGGTAGACCAGGAGCAACATGGCCGATTCTAGCCGGCTACACACCTCATCCTGACCTGGATATAATGTCAGATGAGGACCTACTTGTTCAACTACAAGAACTAATAAAAATCTACAGACAATTGGTCCAATATGTCATGTGGACTTTCACAGTCCAACAACCATTAACCATTCCAAATCAAACCCCTCAACCGGGGAATACACTAAAAATTACACCACAGACTCTATACGCAGTCATGGGTAAAATGCCCACTAAACGTGAGCAAATTCCATTTTGGATAGCTCAAAAAATTACTCAAATCGAAGCAGTATTTCCAAATACTAGCCCGTATGAGAAACACAGAATACTGACAATCAGTTTACCGATGGGGATCACACCACAACTGGAAGACTGCACCACTTGGGGCTCAGTCTTTGCTGCCATCTACACTAAAACACATGGCATTCCGTCAATTGCGGTAATACCTGATGTCCTGAAACAAATTCAAAATGAATACGGGGCAGAGCCTGCTCTAAATTTAGGTATGAAATTACTGAAAAATTTCGACCAGGTCTCAACAATAATATTATCTAATATTAAAGGGGAGGCAGCAGCAGTGGCGATCAGCCAAAAATTAAGGGAATTTGATGTTACAGACCATCAAATTGAGCTACCCAGAATAATAGAACAATCTTATGCAGAATTAGGCAGAGATAGTTTGGGTGGAAGACAAGTGAAGCCGAAGCTATCTGAAAGTCCTGAGAAGGACTCAATGAACCAAACTCCTACATCTTCTAAAAAGAAATGGGAGACTAATAAACAAAATTCAAACGAGAAACGTTCTCAATCCCGAGGTAGGTCTCCTCAAAAGGAGCCCTCTGAAAGGAGGTATAACCTCAGGAATGGGGATAATTTGAGAAAGCCTGACAGGTATCAAGATACTGATACACGTTCCTCTCGTCCCTTTCAGATCTCATCACAGACTTCGGAAAGAAGAGGACGATCGGAACATAGAGAAAAACACGCTCCAAAAACTAAAGCAAAACCTCAATTCTCCAAAAAGAAAGTAGCAGGTCTAAAGATCAGACATGCCGAGAATACTGAGAACACAACTCAAGAATGGAGAATGGGCTCAGACAATGCTGGACAGTGCAGCAGAAGTCACAATAGCTCGCCAGAACCTGAAGGAACTTCTGGAGATAGTGGACTTGAATGAGTACATTACAGTAGAGACTGTAGACACCAGGGTTAGTACTCCACAAAAGTTATATGAAATAACACTCCGGATGGAGGGAGACATACCTAGACAGGTGAAAGCACTTTTTTGGGAAAGACTATCAAGGGGCTATGACATACTTCTAGCAGAAAAAGACTGGCCACTAAAATTTGTCAGGGAGTGCCCACACGGCGAGGACATTATTATGCCTGCCTTCTCCAACCATATTCCAATTCACCTAAAATATACATATGCCAGGAAATGGGCAGTGGCCCAGGCCCCAGCATTATATAAAAATCATGTAGGATGGGATGAGGACTCACCTCACCATAAAATACATCTGAAACATGAACCAACTGCACAAAGGCAGTATCCTATAAAGCAAGAAGCTAAAAAACAGGTCAGGGAGATCTTAGATCAACTTGAATACCAAGGGGTGATTGAAACATGCATCTCCTCAATGAACAATGCTTTGTTTCCTGTCTCCAAACCAGACAACACATATCGTCTAGTTTTGGATTACAGACACTTAAACACTTGTTCTAAAACATTTGCAGTGCAAAATGCACATAGCACAGCATTAATGAACAACATTGTGCGTAAAAAATAAAAAACAACATTAGACATCTCAAATGGTTTCTTTTGTCAAAACATAGCACCTGAAAGCCGGTACTTAACAGCATTCTCCATAATGGGGACCCAGCGTCACTTTTGTCGACTCCCACAAGGGTTCAGGAACAGCCCAGGGTTATTCTCAGCGAGGGTAACGGAGTTACTACAAATGTATGACAATGAGGCATTGTCCTATGTCGATGACATCTATCTGACAGACGATGACCTGGACAAACACTTGAACAGGGTGAGCACCATTATACTGGGTTTCGCCTCGGAGGGCTACAAGTTCAACTTTAAAAAGTCCCGAATTGCCCATCTCAATGTCCTATTTTTAGGATATGAGCTTTCAAGTGAAGGCAAGAGCTGGGCAGCTAACTTTCTAGAGAAATGTAGAGCGCTGTATGGGACTTCAGCTCGCTGCCTTGTTTGGGAGCACTGGGAGGAAACAGGGTGCATGAGTGGTTAAAGGGAGTGTGGGGGGAAGCGTCGGGTATCGTGCACGAGTGGTGATATAGTCAAGTTACTGCAGCCTCAAAGCCTGCTCGGGTACTGCTCTGTAGTATTTCTACTCCATCTAAATGCCCTGTGTGAAGTAGAAGCGGTGAAATGTCTGTGGGTGCAGTTGTCTCATGGGACATGGTTGGGTGGGATACACAGGGTCAGAGGCGAGCTCTGCTTGCTGTCACCTACAACACGTCCGTGCTATAGTACCCTTCTCCGCACTACTCAGACCGTCTACCTGGGAGGAAGCTGGGCGCTGGACGGTTCTACCAGCCGACCAGAAATGCTTTCTTGTAATTGGACAGTAACTGCACCCTGAAGAAAGGCACTCCCCAAAATGCACTTGGGGAAATGTTTTTAAGCACTATGATGTCATGGGTTTTATCACAGCAAAGAATGGATACATACACAGTGCCTAGAGGTGTTTTTAAAGCTGCTCAACAGGAGGCACTTATGTACGACACCGTCGCAGCCGTCATTACTCGCGGGTGGCGGGCGGGGGTCGCGCGTGGGGGAAGAGTCGCGCGCGGGGGAGGGGTCGCGCTCGGGAGGGGTCGCAGCAGCAGGGGGGGTTGGTTTAATTTTAAATAATAAAAAAAGTTAACTTACCTTGTCCGGTCCGGTCCCGCGTCGTCTCTGCTCAACACAGGAAGAAGGCAGCCTCCCTCCTCTCTCCTAAGCCAATCACAACGCTGCAATGGCAGCGTTGTGATTGGCTGGGACGCCGACCACACAGGCGTCTATGGGGAGACCCTTTTCTCCATGTAGGCTGCATGCAGCCTACATGGAGAAAATGCAGAGTGCGTATGACTGGTTTGGTCGGCCCTGGGGCCGACCAAACAGTCAGCACCCTCAGAGTGGGCAAGCCACTCCTCCCCTGCCTTCGACCAGGACCGCCCGCCCCCAACCAAACCCTTTTGCTTTCTCAAAGTACGAGAAAGCAGTGGGGCGACGCTCCTCCGCCCGCATGGAGGAGCCGCCCCTGGTACAACAGCAGCGTACATAGAGCGGACATCACCAGTAACATACTGCATCTATTTTAGAGTTAGCCTTGTACCTGAGAAATGCCACAGTCCCCAACCCCCATCTCAGAGGCACAGACAGGCCTATAGTCACAGCCCATCCCACACCTCAGAGGCACAGACAGGCCTTCTCTCAAACCTCCCCATATGTCTGAGGCACAGAAGGCCTGATCTCATCCCTCCCCTCATCTCAGAGACAGACAGCCCTTCCCGCATCACAGTGCCTTTTGTCTCCCTTTCTCTTCCTTCTTCCTCTTCCCCTTCTCTGCTTCTGGCATGCGGCAAGCTTTTTAGCCATTTTTGCTAGTAGTTTTGAGGCCGTTCTTGGCATGGTTAAAGTGAAAACTCTATTGCTTGCTGTGTCACACATCTGATTTGTAGTCTGTAATTCTCCATCTGTGTCTGTGGAGGCGGCTGTCATTGTAGTCCTTTTTCTAGGTCTATGACAGCTGTCAAATAGTCCTACTTTTATGTCCACGGTTACTGCAAACTGTAGTCCTACTTCTACATCTATGACATGTCCCGGTTTTTTGTTTTGAGAATCTGGTCACCCTAGATAACATCAGGGGAGAACATGAACATCATTGTGTACTGTGTATGCTAGACAACAAACACCGAGTATGGGAAGGCCCCTTCCTCAGTTACATTTTCAGTGCACATGACCTGAGACTGCGGCCACATTTAAAACTAGCTCCATTCTCAGTTTTTAAGGCCAGCTGATAGTAAAGCCAACAGACTTGCGAGGTTTGGCTTTCTGACAAAACAGCCCTGCTCTCCAAAGCCAGCGAGGCCGCGAAGATTTCCGGCAGGAATGAAATCGGACGTGCGGCACCTTTGGTCCAAGCGTGCATTTCTCTTTATTTGTAGAGTGCACATCTGGAAAGTGCATTTACATTTTAATACCTGGAACTCCTCGCGTGTGCTACGTTTTATGAGTCTACAGGGCCAGCTGAAGCTTTCTTCACTTCAATCCGGATCCACAGGACTCATTCCTTCTGTTACCTTGTTAAGCAGACACATTACTGCACTGCAGCAGCAGGAGAAGGACTGACCCTTCCGTACCACAGTCCATCACTCAGACACCCTAGCACAGACTCTAACCTGCCTGGATACTTCCCTGTTGCCTAGAAATGGGAACTGACCATTGCAAGTGTTAGACCTGGCATCATTGGCGCGGGTCTCCCTTCCTCTTTTCGCTTCTGACCTTTTATGTTGGCTGGATTTAGATGCTCTGGGCGCTGTGCCACTGCCAATCAGTGACACAGCGCGAATGCTCCCTGTGTAAAGATAACTGTATATATTGGGATAATCATAATTGGCTCGTTTGGTTTACCTGTCAGTCCCTAGTATCAGTGCACTGTGTGTGCCCAGGGCTGGTAAACCAAATACTGCTGGTGGGCCGGCAGCGCTGATTTGCGCTACCCACCGAAGCAGCTGTGAAAGTATGTCTGTGTAGCATGTTCTATAGCGAGTTACCCTCCATGTCACTGGTTACTATTGCGAGGCCACCCGTTCTCGTAGGCCAGAATGGGCAGGCTGAGTATTACATGCCTTAATCCTACCTGCCCCCAGGAACCTGATAGGAACATCGAATTTGATATGTTTACGCTCAGAACATTAAGATGCATCTGTTAGTAAGGATTATTAGCGTAGCCCGTGTTCGAAAATGCCTCTACTAGGAACGAGGTATTTTCTGGCCTGAAGCTTTCCTGTAGGCGTTTGCTAGCGTGTGTATTGGCCGTCTGGTTTTGGAGCAGCAGGGCCAGCTGGGTCAGACCTGGCTGGAGAGAGAGAGATCGGCATGTAGAGTATGGGGAGGGGTGACTCTTTGATCCGAGCAGGGCCGTGCCTGGCAAGGTGAATGATGGCTCCATCTCCCACTGGGCGTCTGATAGCAGACCCCCAGATTCTTAAAGGGCAGGATGTCGCCTCGTAAACCAAGTGCTCCCCCGACCCCACCGAACTGGTTCTGGCTGGAGGCAGTGATTTGTGACTGCAGAGAACAAAGACTTTTTAGGTATAAAACGCTGCGCTGAATCCTGTTTCGGTGTGTTCCTTCTGGATGTCAAGACGGAAACTCTGTCCGAGCGGACAGAGGAAAGGACTTTGAAACTTTCACCAAGCTTGCTGAAGAAACTACCCAAGGGCCTGAATTGAGAGCGCCTCCTGCTGAAGTCTCAGGGACATTAGACTTCACCCCGCCAGTCGCCCGAATTCCTTTGCTATGACTTCTACTTGCAGGTGAGGCCTCCGTCGAGTAATCCGGAACCTCTAGTCCTACTGTGAGGAACGCAAACTGGTAACCCTTGTGAATTCTGTGTGTGGGCCGCCGCAGCTAGAGAGAGCTGCCGCCGCTGAGTGCCCGCCTTAATTTGAATCTTCAGAACCTTCGCTGAAACTGTGTCGGCCGCCGCAGCTAAGAGAGAGCTGCCGCCGCTGAGTGCCCACCTTAATTTGAATCTTCAGAACCTTCGCTTAAACTGTGTGGGCCGCCGCAGCTAAGAGAGAGCTGCCGCCGCTGAGTGCCCGCCTTAATTTGAATCTTCAGAACCTTCGCTGAAACTGTGTGGGCCGCCGCAGCTAAGAGAGCTGCCGCCGCTGAGTGTCCGCCTTAATTTGAATCGTCAGAACCTTCGCTGAAACTGTGTGGGCCGCCGCAGCTAAGAGAGAGCTGCCGCCACTGAGTGCCCGCCTTAATTTGAATCTTCAGAACCTTCGCTGAAACTGTGTGGGCCGCCGCAGCTAAGAGAGAGCTGCCGCCGCTGAGTGCCCGCCTTAATTTGAATCTTCAGAACCTTCGCTGAAACTGTGTGGGCCGCCGCAGCTAAGAGAGAGCTGCCGCCGCTGAGTGCCCGCCGTAATTTAAATCTTCAGAACCTTTGCTGAAACCCTGTGGGCCGCCGCAGCTAAGAGAGCTGCCGCCGCTGGATGCCCGCACTTGTGTTAGTTGTGCAACCTCGTGAATTGTCCTGTGAGCCGCCGCAGCTAAGAGAGAGCTGCCGCCGCTGAGTGCTCGCACCATCGTGTTTTGTCTTGTGAGCCGCCGCAGCTAAGAGAGCTGCCGCCGCTGAGTGCTCGCACCCTTGCTAACTTTGCATCATTGCGATTTGTCCTGTGAGCCGCCGCAGCTAAGAGAGAGTTGCTGCCGCGGAGTGCTCGCACCCTTGCTAACTTTGCATCATCGTAATTTGTCCTGTGAGCCGCCGCAGCTAAGAGAGAGTTGCTGCTGCGGAGTGCTCACACCCTTGCTAACTTTGCATCATCGTGATTTGTCCTGTGATCCGCCGCAGCTAAGAGAGAGCTGCTGCCGCGGAGTGCTCGCACCCTTGCTACTTTTGCATCATTGGGATTTGTCCTGTGGGCCGCCGCAGCTAAGAGAGAGCTGCTGCCGCTGAGTGCCCACGTCTTTGTTAACCTTGCTACATCGTGAATCGCCCCGTGGGCCGCCGCAGCTAGGAGAGCGCTGCTGCTGCCGCGAGCCCACCACGGAGCTGCACGACGAGAGTCATCGCCACCACCAGTTCGGGCCGCCGCAGCCGCATGCTGCTGCCGCTGAGGGCCCGCCTGTCCCGGAGGGCCCGAATCGTTGCGAGTGCACTTTGCGGACCACTGCCATCGAGAACTGTGGTCGCTGGGAGTCTGCCTGTCACCGTCTCCGCTTCTTCGAGAAGCTACGTGCTGGGTCCCCGTCCAACGGCAGGTATCTGGTGCGCAACAGGTCGCGTAGACCCAGGCCTTGAACTCAGTCAGTGCCACGTTCTGGTGAATACGTATTGCCCCTTTTTAAGTCCCTACTGATTTACGTGCATTGCAACTGGTTAAAACGCTTTTGAGAGTCCTCTACTAAACCTTAGATAAAGATACTATTTTTTCTATACCTACTCGAGTTGTGTCCTTTTGTGGTGTCGTTACTGCCTTATTGTGCATGGTCATAAATGCTTCACACACTGCCTCTGAGATAGGCCTAACTGCTCGTGCTACGTTACCACAGGGTTGAGCAGGGGTTATCAAAGTGGGTAGCCCACTTGCCCTGACTTAGGAAGAAGGGTCCCTATTTGGACAGTGGCGCCAGCCATTGCCAACTAGAGACCCCCATTTCTAACATTGGTGGCAGCGGTGGGATCAGGACTTGCATTTATGATCCACGTACAATAACTGGTAGACACCACTAGTGAGTACAGACCAAAGCGCAGACACGCGCAGATTTTTTTTTTTCTCTCTCTCCGAATTTTTTTTAGTTGGTTGTTTAGTATTGAATTGTTGATCGCAGCCATGAGTACTGCTAATATGGGAAGGCCAACCTCCAATGCTTCGGAGGATCTCGCCTTTGAGGAGGGAAGATTAGATACCTATACTGCCAAACAGCTGAAGTCATTTTGTAGGCAATTCGCAGTCCCCGTGATAGGTCTCTCTAGGAAGGAGGAGTACCACAAGGCGCTGAAGGCCTGGTGGGAAGCGAGAGAGTCCGCTGGGGATGAGGAAGAGAATGCTGGAGGGCAGCAGGATGATGCAGTAGAGGGGGGGGAGATAGAACACCCTCCAATCCAGGTACTAGTGTATCCCAAAGGAGCCTGACCCCAGAAGAGCTGGAGGACAGGGAGAGAGATAGGAGGCATAGTTTGGAGATGGCTAAATTGGAAGGTCAAAAGGACCTTGAGAGTAAGAAGTTAGACATTGAGAAGAATCGATTGTCATTTGAACTTGAGAAAATGAGAATTGAACATGAGAGAATGTTGAGGGAGATAGAGATCAGGGCGAGGAGTGTCCCGGTCTCCCCCTCTGGTGGCAGCATACCTTTAGTAACTCCTGAGAGTAGAGTTTATATTCCTAAGGATGTCATTAAGGATTTTCACAAGAGTGAGGATATTGGGCAATGGTTTGCCGCATATGAGATAGCATTGGTGTCCCACCGGGTCCCTCAGCAGGATTGGGGAGCGGGATTGTGGGGGCGCTTTGTGAGTGATGGTAGGGATACCCTGTTGGACCTGCCTGAGGAGAGCAGGATGGTGTATGCCCATATGAAAGAAGCTTTGATGACCCGTTATAGTTTGACCCCGGAAATGTACAGGCAGAAGTTTAGGACCTGTAAGAAGTTAGAGGGTACCACGTGGGTTGAATATGTGTCTTTTTTCTGCAGAGCAATGGATCGCTGGGTAAAAGGTAGCAAAGTGGAAACTTTCGAGCAATTGTATAATTTGTTTGCGTGGGAGCATTTGTCCAGTAACTGTTTTCCAGAGCTACACCAGCACCTGATTGATAGCAAGCTCACTAACCCTAGGAAGCTTGCTGAGGAGGCGGACCGCTGGGTGAGCACCCGGGTCCGCAAAGGTTTTGTGGGAGACTTCGCCCGAGGTGGGCAGGGTCCCCAGCAGAAAAGTGGGGGGACAAGGGTAAACAGAGGGAGTTCCAGAGAGGGCCCCAAAGTAATTCCCAAGGGAACCAAGCCGTGGTGTCCCAGCCTCCCCCTGAGAAGAAGCCAGTGTCCCCAACAGGTAGGCCTGTTCATAGGGGGTCCCTTACTTGTTTCAAGTGTGGTCAAGTGGGCCACCGGTACTATGATCCCCAGTGTCCCCAGAGGGACCCCAATGCATTCCCTCGTGCACCATCCCGCCAGATTGCCAGTGTAGCCCTGGGGGGTGGGGGAGGAAATGGAGGTCCAAGGTGGGTGGGATCCCGTAGAGTTAACCCTTGTCTCGCTAGGGGACTTTGAGAAGGTCCCTAACCCCACACTGCCGACCAACACTCAGAAGTACCGGCAGTGGGTGACCATCAATGGCCATAGGGTGGAGGCTCTCAGGGACACCGGAGCTAGTGTGACTGCTGTCAGCTCCCGGTTGGTGTCCAAAGAGCAAGTTGTCCCCCATGCATTCTGCCCCGTAGTGTCAGCAGACAACTCAGAGCCAATGTGAAGTGGCTCAGGTTCCCTTCGAGTGGGGGGGGGTCACAGGAACTCTTCAAGTGGCTGTGAGGGCCGCCATGCCGGTAGACTGTCTGTTGGGCAACGATCTGGAGAACTCCCCATGGGCTACGGTGGAGAGAAAGTCTCATTTGGAAATGTTGGGGTTGCCTGAGTGGGCGTGTGTGACCACTCGGTCCATGACAGCTCAGAAGGATGTTCAGGAGGGTCTGGAGCCTGAAAGTATGGCCCAGGCCCTTGCCTCAAAGAGAAGGGGTAGGGGCGCGGGAAACCGGTCCCCACGGTCCCGGAGGGAGCAGACCTTGAGGGGGATGCCCTGGAACCTACAGGGGAACAAGTGGCCGAACTGGGGGACCTACCGGAGCTGACCCATTGGCAGCAGGAAGGGGGGCCCTCCAGGGAGGAATTTTACGAGCAGCAGAGAACCTGCCCTTCTCTTGAGGGGGTGCAGCGACAGGCAGTAGGTGACCAGACAGGGTCACATTGGATCTATTGGGAGAACGACCTCCTTTACAGCAAGCCTAAGGTTGCTGAGCTTGGGTCAGCCCGTGTGCTGGTGGTACCCCAGAGCTTCAGGACCTTCCTACTGGGGTTGGCTCATGATGTGCCACTAGCCAGACATCTGGGGCAGACCAAGACCTTTGAGAGGCTGGTCACCCACTTCTATTGGCCCCAGATGCGCAGGAGCTCCGATGCTCACTGCAGGACGTGTGAGACTTGCCAGGCAAGTGGGAAGAGTGGAGGGAAGATTAAGGCCCCACTACAGCCCTTTCCCATGGTGAGCACCCCATTCAAGAGAGTGGGCATTGATATTGTGGGGCCTCTGGATCCCAAGACAGCCATGGGCAACAGGTTCATCCTGGTGTTGGTGGACCATGCCACCCGGTACCCTGAGGCCATCCCGCTCAGGACAGTGACGGCCCCCGTGGAGGGACGGGCACTGATGGGGATTTTCTCCCGTGTGGGATTCCCCAGAGAGGTGGTGTCCGATAGGGGAACTAACTTCATCTCCAAGTACATGAAGTCTCTGTGGGAGGAGTGTGGGGTAACCTATAAGTTCACCACTCCTTACCACCCCCAGGGTAATGGACTGGTTGAGAGATTCAACCGGACCCTTAAGGGCATGATTATGGGCCTAGGCGAGCCCATGAGGCGTAAGTGGGATGTCCTCTTACCATGCCTGTTTGCTTACCCTGAGGTGCCACAGAAGTCCTTAGGGTTCAGTCCCTTTGAGCTGCTCTATGGTCACCCGGTAAGAGGGCCTCTGAGTCTGGTCAAGGAAGGCTGGGAGCAATCTCCCAGGAAACCTCCCCAGGATGTGTTTAGTTACATGCTGGCCTTCAGGAACCAGACTCGGCGTTTCAGGAAACTTGCTGAGGCAAACCTGGAAACCAGCCAGGAAGAGATGAAACGCTGGTACGATCAGAATGCCACTCTGATCCAGTTCCAGCCTGGACAGAAGGTTTGGGTCATGGCCCCGGTGGAGCCCTGTGCGCTCCAGGATAGGTGGACCGGCCCCTTTGAGGTGGTGGAGCGCAAGAGTCCTGTTACCTACGTGGTGGACTTGCAGTCTCCCAGGAACACCTTGCGGGTCCTGCATGTTAACCGGCTGAAGCCCCACTTTGAGAGGTCTGAAGTGGGCATGCTTCTGGCCACAGATGCTGGGATGGAGGAGGAGAGCGAGCTCCTTCCTGACCTCCTGTGTGCAGGGGAGCGAGATGGGTCAGTGGAGGGTGTGGTCCTCTCCACCACACTGACCCCTGAGCAGCAGGGCAATTGTCGCCAACTGTTGGGGCAATTCAGTGATCTGTTCTCCCTGGTACCTAGTGTCACTGATTGGTGTGTCCATGACGTGGACACCGGGGACAGTCCTCCCAGTAAGCACAAGGTTTACTGAGTGACTGACCGGGTAAGGGCCTACATTAAGGATGAGGTTACCAAAATGTTTGCCCTTGGGGTGATTGAGTCCTCTAGCAGCCCTTGGTCCAGCCCAGTGGTCCTGGTACCAAAAGCTGCAGCGCCTGGTACCACCCCCGAACTTCGGTTCTGCGTGGACTATCGGGGCCTCAATTCAGTCACGAAGACGGACGCGTACCCCATCCCCAGAGCTGATGAGCTCATAGATCGGTTGGGGGCTGCCAAATACCTCAGCACATTTGATTTGACGTCTGGGTATTGGCAGATCGCCTTGACCGAGGGAGCAAAGGAGAGGTCAGCCTTCTCCACACCCGATGGGCACTACCAGTTCCGGGTGATGCCCTTTGGAATGAAGAATGTCCCTGCCACCTTTCAGAGGCTGGTCAACAGGGTGTTGGTTGGGCTGGAAGACTTCAGTGCCGCCTACCTGGATGACATTGCGGTGTTTAGCTCCTCTTGGGAGGACCACCTGCGCCACCTCTGGGAGGTATTGACGGCACTGCGGAAGGCAGGCCTCAGAATCAAAGCCAGTAAGTGCCAGATTGGGCAGGGTTCTGTAGTGTATTTGGGG
The DNA here is from genome assembly GCA_963921515.1 of Calotriton arnoldi. NCBI lineage: Eukaryota > Metazoa > Chordata > Amphibia > Caudata > Salamandridae > Calotriton > Calotriton arnoldi. The sequence goes on from CAWUFW010001231.1 coordinate 2,869,718, forward strand.
CACCAGGTGGGGAGCGGCCAGGTGGCGCCCCTTCAGCCCAAAATTGAAACTATCCTGGTGTGGGAACCCCCCCCAAGACTCAGACGCAGGTGAGAGCCTTCTTAGCACTCACGGGGTACTACAGGAGGTTTGTCAAAGGATATGGTAACATTGTTGCACCCTTGACTGAGCTGACTTCTAAGAAGCAGCCAAAGAAGGTAAACTGGACTGACACCTGTCAGAACGCTTTTGACGCCCTGAAGACTGCCATGTGCACTGCACCCGTGCTTCAGGCGCCCGACTTTTCAAAGGAATTCGTTGTCCAGACAGACGCCTTAGAGCATGGTATAGGGGTTGTTCTGTCACAGATCAATGAGGAGGGACTAGACCAACCGGTAGCCTTCCTAAGCAGGAGGTTACTTCCCCGGGAACAGAGGTGGAGTGCAATTGAGCGTGAGGCATTTGCTGTGGTCTGGGCGCTGAAGAAGCTGAGGCCATATTTGTTTGGGACTCACTTCCGGGTTCAGACAGACCAGAGGCCCCTTAGATGGTTGATGCATATGAGGGGTGAGAATCCCAAGTTGTTGAGGTGGTCCATTTCCCTACAGGGTATGGATTTCACGGTGGAACACCGCCCTGGTACAGAGCACGCCAATGCTGACGGTCTGTCCAGGTTTTTCCGTCTTAGTGATGAGAACTCCCAAGGGAATGGTTAGTTCTCCCCACATTTCAGCTGGAGGGGACGTGTGTTAGACCTGGCATCATTGGCGCGGGTCTCCCTTCCTCTTTTCGCTTCTGACCTTTTATGTTGGCTGGATTTAGATGCTCTGGGCGCTGTGCCAATGCCAATGAGTGACACAGCGCTAATGCTCCCTGTGTAAAGATAACTGTATAAATTGGGATAATCATAATTGGCTCGTTTGGTTTACCTGTCAGTCCCTAGTATCAGTGCACTGTGTGTGCCCAGGGCTGGTAAGCCAAATACTGCTGGTGGGCCGGCAGCGCTGATTTGCGCTACCCACCGAAGCAGCTGTGAAAGTATGTCTGTGTAGCTTGTTCTATAGCGAGTTACCCTCCATGTCACTGGTTACTATTGCGAGGCCACCCGTTCTCATAGGCCATAATGGGCAGGCTGAGTATTACATGCCTTAATCCATGGGTACTCACAAACCTTCTCTCGGGGGCCAAATTTACAGTGTGGTTTGTGGCCGAGGGCCGCACCGGTGGGGGCGGGGTCAGTGGGGGAGGGGGCGGGGCTAGAGCAACAAAAAAAACTATGACCATGAGGTTGAACACAGGCCCCTGCAGCGGACGCCTTCGTCCACTGAGCCGCCAGACGCGGCATACACACATCTCTCTCTCTCTCTATCTCTCTCTCTCTCTCGCTCTGTCTCCCTCCCTCTCTCTCCCTCCCTCTCTCTCCGTCTTCCCCCCTCTCTCCCCCCCTCTCTCCCTCCGTCTCCCTCTGTCGGTTTCCCTCCGTCTGTCTCCCTCCCTCTGTCTGTCACCCTCCTCCCTCTGTCTGTCTCCCTCTGTCTGTCGCCCTCCTCCCTCCCTATGTCTCCCTCTCCCTCCCTCTGTCTCCCTCCCTCTGTCTCCCTCCCTCTGTCTCCCTCCCTCTCTGTCCGTCTCCCTCTGTCTGTCTCCCTCCCTCTATCTCCCTCCCTCTGTCTCCCTCTGTCTCCCTCTGTCTGTCTCCCTCTGTCTCCCTCCCTCTGTCTCCCTCTAGCTGTCTCCCTCCCTCTGTCTCCCTCTAGCTGTCTCCCTCTAGCTGTCTCCCTCCCTCTGTCTCCCTCTATCTGTCTCCCTCCCTCTGTCTGTCGCCCTCCTCCCTCTGTCTGTCTCCCTCTGTCTGTCGCCCTCCTCCCTCCCTATGTCTCCCTCTCTCTCTGTCTCCCTCTCTCTGTCTCCCTCTCTCTCTCCCTCCCTCTGTCTCCCTCCCTCTGTCTCCCTCTCTGTCTCCCTCCCTCTCTCTGTCTCCCTCCCTCTCTCTGTCTCCCTCTGCCTCCCTCCCTCTGTCGCCCTCCCTGTCTGTCTCCCTCCCTGTCTGTCTCCCTCTGTCTGTTGCCCTCTGTCTCCCTCTCTCCCTCTGTTTCCCTCTGTCTCCCTCCCTCTGTCTCTCTCTCTCTCTCCCTCTGCCTGTCTCCCACTGTCTGTCTCCCTCCCTCTGCCTCCCTCTCTCTGTCTCCCTCTCTCTGTCTCCCTCCCTCTCTCTGTCTCCCTCTGCCTCCCTCTGTCGCCCTCCCTCTGTCGCCCTCCCTGTCTGTCTCCCTCCCTGTCTGTCTGTCTGTTGCCCTCTGTCTCCCTCTCTCTCCCTCTGTTTCCCTCTGTCTCCCTCCCTCTGTCTCCCTCCCTCTGTCTCCCTCTCTGTCTGTCTCCCTCTCGGTCTGTCTCCCTCTGTGTGTTGCCCTCTGCCTCCCTCTCTCTCTCCCTCTGTTTCCCTCTCTGTCTCCCTCCCTCTGTCTCTCTCTCTCCCTCTGCCTGTCTCCCTCTGTCTGTCTCCCTCCCTCTGTCTGTCTCCCTCCCTTTGTCTGTCTGTCTCCCTCCCTCTGTCTGTCTGTCTCCCTCCCTCTGTCTGTCTGTCTCCCTCCCTCTGTCTGTCTGTCTCCGTCTGTCTGTCTCCCTCTGTCTGTCTGTCTCCCTCTGTCTGTCTGTCTCCCTCTGTCTGTCTGTCTCCCTCTCTCTCTGTCTCCCTCTCTCTCTGTCTCCCTCCCTCTCTCTCTGTCTCCCTCCCTCTCTCTCTGTCTCCCTCTCTCTCTGTCTCCCTCTCTCTGCTCCGTCTGTCTCCCTCTCTCTGTCTCCCTCTCTCTGTCTCCCTCTCTCTGTCTCCCTCTCTCTGTCTCCCCTCTCTCTGTCTCCCTCTCTCTGTCTCCCTCCGTCTGTCTGTCTCCCTCCCTCTGTCTGTCTGTCTCCCTCCCTCTGTCTGTCTGTCTCCCTCTGTCTGTCTGTCTCCCTCTGTCTGTCTGTCTCCCTCTGTCTGTCTGTCTCCCTCTGTCTGTCTGTCTCCCTCTGTCTGTCTGTCTCCCTCTCTCTCTCTCTGTCTCCCTCTCTCTCTGTCTCCCTCCCTCTCTGTCTCCCTCCCTCTCTGTCTCCCTCCCTCTCTCTCCCTCCCTCTCTCTCTGTCTCCCTCTCCTGTCTCCCTCTCTCTGTCTCCCTCTCTCTGTCTCCCTCTCTCTGTCTCCCTCTCTCTGTCTCCCTCTCTCTGTCTCCCTCTCTCTGTCTCCCTCTCTCTGTCTCCCTCTCTCTGTCTCCCTCTCTCTGTCTCCCTCTCTCTGTCTCCCTCTCTCTGTCTCCCCCTGACTCCCTCCCTCTGCCTCCCTCTATCTCCCTCCCTCTGTTTCCATCTCTCTCTGTCTCCCTCTCTCTGTCACCCTCTGTCACCTCACCCCGCGTGTGTGTCAGCCGGGGCTGAGACAGCTTCCCGGGCACACACACAGCCACACCCGAGTATTTCACAGGTTTTTAAAAGACCATTCACTTGTTAATGAGGCTTTGTTGTATTTCACCTCTTCTTAGCACCCCTGCATCTCCACTCAGAGATGCAGGGGCCCTAAGAAGAGGTGAAATACAACAAAGACTCATTAACAAGTGAATGGTCTTTTAAAGAATCGCCCGGCCCCCATAGAGCGCTGCTGCAACCGGCGCTGTTTGCTGACACTTAAAGAAAAAACACAGGTAGGATATCTGCAAGGTCCGCGGGCCGCCAAGGAAGGCTTGCCGGGCCGCTGGCGGCCCGCGGGCCGTACTACGAGTACCCGTGCCTTAATCCTACCTGCCCCCAGAAACCTGATAGGAACGTCGAATTTGATATGTTTACGCTCAGAACATTAAGATGCATCTGTTAGTAAGGATTATTAGCGTAGCCCGTGTTCGAAAATGACTACTAGAAACGAGGTATTTTCTGGCCTGAAACTTTCCTGTAGGCGTTTGCTAGCGTGTGTATTGGCCGTCTGGTTTTGGAGCAGCAGGGCCAGCTGGGTCAGACCTGGCTGGAGAGAGAGAGATCGGCATGTAGAGTATGGGGAGGGGTGACTCTTTGATCCGAGCAGGGCCGTGCCTGGCAAGGTGAATGATGGCTCCATCTCCCACTGGGCGTCTGATAGCAGACCCCAGATTCTTAAAGGGCAGGATGTCGCCGCGTAAACCAAGTGCTCCCCGACCCCACCGAACTGGTTCTGGCTGGAGGCAGTGATTTGTGACTGCAGAGAACAAAGACTTTTAGGTATAAACGCTGCGCTGAATCCTGTTTCGGTGTGTTCCTTCTGGATGTCAAGACGGAAACTCTGTCCGAGCGGACAGAGGAAAGGACTTTGAAACTTTCACCAAGCTTGCTGAAGAAACTACCCAAGGGCCTGAATTCAGAGCGCCTCCTGCTGAAGTCTCAGGGACATTAGACTTCACCCCGCCAGTCGCACGAATTCCTTTGCTAGGAATTCTACTTGCAGGTGAGGCCTCCGTCGAGTAATCCGGAACCTCTAGTCCTACTGTGAGGAACGCGAACTGGTAACCCTTGTGAATTCTGTGTGTGGGCCGCCGCAGGTAAGAGAGAGCTGCCGCCGCTGAGTGCCCGCCTTAATTTGAATCTTCAGAACCTTCGCTGAAACTGTGTGGGCCACCGCAGCTAAGAGAGAGCTGCCGCCGCTGAGTGCCCGCCTTAATTTGAATCTTCAGAACCTTCGCTGAAACTGTGTGGGCCGCCGCACTAAGAGAGAGCTGCCGCCGCTGAGTGCCCGCCTTAATTTGAATCTTCAGAACCTTCGCTGAAACTGTGTGGGCCGCCGCAGCTAAGAGAGCTGCCGCCGCTGAGTGCCTACCTTAATTTGAATCTTCAGAACCTTCGCTGAAACTGTGTGGGCCGCCGCAGCTCAGAGAGAGCTGCTGCCGCTGATTGCCCGCCTTAATTTGAATCTTCAGAACCTTCGCTGAAACTGTGTGGGCCGCCGCAGCTAAGAGAGAGCTGCCGCGGCTGAGTGCCCGCCTTCATTTGAATCTTCAGAACCTTCGCTGAAACCCTGTGGGCCACCGCAGCTAAGAGAGCTGCCGCCGCTGGATGCCCGCACTTGTGTTAGTTGTGCAACCTCGTGAATTGTCCTGTGAGCCGCCGCAGCTAAGAGAGAGCTGCCGCCGCTGAGTGCTCGCACCCTTGCTAACTTTGCACCATCGTGTTTTGTCCTGTGAGCCGCCGCAGCTAAGAGAGAGCTGCCGCCGCTGAGTGCTCGCACCCTTGCTAACTTTGCATCATCGTAATTTGTCCTGTGAGCCGCCGCAGCTAAGAGAGAGTTGCTGCCGCGGAGTGCTCGCACCCTTGCTAACTTTGCATCATCGTGATTTGTCCTGTGAGCCGCCGCAGCTAAGAGAGAGCTGCTGCACCGGAGTGCCCACGTCTTTGTTAACCTTGCTCCATCGTGAATCGTCCCGTGGGCCGCCGCAGCTAGGAGAGCGCTGCTGTCGCCGCGAGCCCACCACGGAGCTGCACGACGAGAGTCATCGCCACCACCAGCCCAGGCCGCCGCGTGCTGCTGCCGCTGAGGGCCCGCCTGTCCCAGAGTGCCCGAATCGTTGCGAGTGCACTTTGCGGACCACTGCTGCGGACCACTGCCATCGAGAACTGTGGTCGCTGGGAGTCCGCCTGTCACCGTCTCCGCTTCTTCGAGAAGCTACGTGCTGGGTCTCCGTCCAATGGCAGGTATCTGGTGCGCAACAGGTCGCGTGAGACCCAGGCCTTGAACTCAGTCAGTGCCACGTTCTGGTGAATACGTATTGCCCTTTTTAAGTCCCTACTGATTTACGTGCATTGCAACTGGTTAAAACGCTTTTGAGAGTCTCCTACTAAACCTTAGATAAAGATACTATTTTTTCTATACCTACTCGAGTTGTGTCCTTTTGTGGTGTCGTTACTGCCTTATTGTGCATGGTCATAAATGCTTCAAACACTGCCTCTGAGATAGGCCTAACTGCTCGTGCTACGTTCCCACAGGGTTGAGCACGGGTTATCAAAGGGGGTAGCCCACTTGCCCTGACTTAGGAAGAAGGGTCCCTATTTGGACAGTGGCGCCAGCCATTGCCAACTAGAGACCCCCATTTCTAACAGCAAGGATATGTGCAGCACATTGCCACAGTCGTAAACTTGTCTGCCAACCACAGCAGGATGGATTTCTTTGACCCACACCTTTGAAAAGTGCAACAAGGCATCATAAATGTTTTTCAAATGTGTCACTGGTTATCCTTACAGAACCACAGTTAATTCTGTCTTCCAACCAGTTTTGCATAAAGTAACTGGTGGAATCCCATCATGCTCTGTCTCAGTTAACCCATTACTGTACAGAATGGGGCGCCCTTCACTTGCATGCACCTTAATGTAAGCCTGTTGTACATGCTAGCCTTATCTCTACAGACCCAAGTACAAATCCAAGGTAATAAAAAAAAAGTCCAGGGCAAACCCCAAGTTTCTCAGAGAGGTCACCCCCAGACCGATTAAGGCATTGGCCATAAGGCCCACTTGTGGCAAGAAGACATTCTTTCCAGCCCACGCCTAATGTGAAGCAATCCAGGAGAGCTCTCCTCATAGAATTCTTTTGAAAGTTCAAATTTAGTTTATATACCTATCAAACTTACGGTCATACTTTTAAACTATATTCGTACACAAGTAAGTTACGTAGCGCACGGAATGTAACCCCTGAAAACGTCAATTTTTTCACTTTTAGATCTCTTGTTCTTGGATCTCTGCTGTGGGATAGGACCTCCAATGTGATAAAATGGCTTTGAAATGTAACCTCCAGTGCCCACCTTTTAAAATAAGGTCAGCTGGTGCGCAGCTAGTGCAAGATGTTGTGCACAGGTTGCATGTGTACACGTGTGTACACGTGTGAGCCTGTGTAAGCTGAATGAGGAAGACTGTTCTGTGAACCAGCCAGGCATCTGCATACAGGTAGTACTGTGTCACATGGGTTATTTCTTATTCCTGGCAGCTCAAGCTTGGAACACTTAACCAACAAACAAATCTTCAAGCCAACCACTTTCCTTCACAAAAATCATTTAGTCTACCTTATAATATGGCTCGCTGCTACAAACCCTCAACTTTCTGGATTTAGTCAACCCTGGGTTAATAAAATCTTATTAACAGCAATGACCTATTCCTACAATTTATCTAAAAATCCTACATTTGACATGGCCGTCAATTAAGATTAGCCAAGAGTCGCAGCGGCTACCCATGGCTTGCCTCTTGGTATCCACTGCCCTTTCCCGCCCCTTTTAAAGAGTTTATGAGGTCCATGGCAAGAGCTAGATACAATAAGGGCTCAAAGAGTTATTGTTATGTCCTGTAGTTTCCACTCTCAGTCTTAACCAGCCCTCTCAGTGGAAAATAGGAAGGGGGAGCAGGTCCTGTGCCAGCTCCCCGCGCTCAGTTCAAGCAGGTCTCTTGACTCTGCCCGTATGCCGCTGTATGTGCTCGCTTTCACTCCCCTGATCGCCGCCACCCGCCACTATTCTGCACTGTTAGTCTGTGTCCTCCGTTTTGCAGGCATAGCCTCTGTTCCTGTTTAGATAGCGCCTGTGCTCAGTTCAGCCTCTGCTCCTATATTAGACATTACTCTGTTCTCTGTTACATTGTACACTGCTTCTTTTTACACTTTGTGCCTGATTTTGTCTTCTTCCTTATTTGGTTACTGTATCCTGCCTAGGTACTGGAAGCCAGCCCGCCTCGCAGCTCTCTTCCAACCGTTTTGTTCCCGTCTCCTGCCACCCAGTACCCGGCCCCCCACCAAGGACCGACTTAATGGAGAACACTCCGGCTGAGAGATCTACAATACCTGGAACCCAGAAGCCACAACGACTGCTACAGTGCAACTCCTCAATCAACTCTGGAAGGTTCACCTGCCGCCGCTGTCTCTTCACCTGCAGCGCAGGATCTCTCACCATCACAGAATCCCACATCACTCCCACCTCATCGATCTCCGACCAGCCTGGAACCACTCCAATGCCTACTGCTCTACACCCGATCTCGCTACAAACATGCTAACAAAATCTTAGACACCATCAACAGCCCCATACCTGACATTATCTTCATTACAGAGACCTGGCTCAACCCCTCCTCCACCCCTGACATCACCACCGCAACACCCAACAGCTACAAGATGACGCACCATTACCGCACCAACAAACATGGAGGAGGCATCCCCATCATCCACAAAGATGCAATCTGCTGCACCACCACCGAAGATAACACCACACCGATCATGGAACACCTCAACTTCCAACTCCACAATGATGGCAGAACTGCCATCAGAGGCACCCTCGCCTTCAGACCACCAGGACCATGGACTGGCTTCTGCGATGCCATCGCCAACTTCATCGCCCCTCTGGCCATTGACTCCAAACACTGCATCTTCTTCAGCGACGTCAACTTCCACCTCGACAACACCACAGACACCAACTCCACCAACCTCCTGGGACGTATGAGCAACATTGGCCTCACCCAGGTGGTCACCGACCCCACACAAGGTGCAGGACAAACCCTTGACCCGATCTTCACGGCCAGTGACAGAGTCAGATACAGCCATGTCACAGAACCCACCTGGACCAACTACACCGCCATCCACTTCACCATTTCTGGATCCCCACGCAACGCAACCAGACCTCCCAGCTCCTTCTTAAGCAGCTGGAGCAAAGTGACCCAGACCCAATGGATGGACACCCTCAACACCATCCAGCCTGAACCTGCAACCAACCTAGAACAGGCCGTCCAGAACTTCACCACCTGGATCACCAAATGTGCCAAAAGAGTCGCCCCCATCAAGCTAGCCAAGACCTGCAGATGCACCAAACAAGTCAGCTGGTTCACACCAGAACTCAGGACAGTGAAACGCAGCTGCAAACGACTGGAGAGAAGATGGCTCACCAACAGAGACCGCATGGACCGAACCACCTTCAAGTCAGCCCTCAAAAAATCCCAACACCTCAAAGACACAAAAAAATACGCCCTGGCAAACAGCATCCAAACAAGCCCCAAACCAAGCCAAGGAACTCTTCAGCATCATCAGAGAGTTCTCCTGCCCCGGCAGCCACCGAGAACAAGATCTCCCCATCACAGGAGCTCTGTGCCCACTATCGAACTGTTTCCATAACAAGGTATTCACCATCTACAGGAACTTCGAGCCCCAACTCACCGACCTCAACAGCCTCCTCACACCAACGGATGCCACACCTGACCATTCCCTCACTGCGTGGGAACAGCTCACCACACAGAACACCACCACCATCATGAGCTCCATCCACTCGGGAGAACCCGTGGACCCATACCCCTACCGCCTCTTCAACCTCGGAACCAAGGAAATCAGCTGCCAACTCACCATCATTCTCAATGCATCCATCATCACAGCCATCTTCCCCGATGTTTGGAACACGCAGAGGTGAGACCCCTTCTCGAAAAACCCTCCGCCGACCCCAACCAAGTCAAGAACTACCGACCCATCTCGCTGCTTCCACTACCCGCCAAAGTTCTCGAGAAAGCCATCAACCGCCAGCTCACCAAACACCTGGAGAGAAACTACCTGCTCGACACCTCACAATCCAGTTGCTGTGCCAACCACAGCACTGAGACCGCCCAGATCAACACCACTGATGACATCTCCACCACAAGTATCAACTTACAGAACTGTATGATTAACACCGCCGACTGGATGAAGACCAACTGTCTGAAACTCAACGCTGACAAGACTGAAGTGCTGATCTTTGGGAACAACGCCTCCCCGTGGAACCTGGACCCACTCCCACTCCAAAAGACCATGCCCACAACCTTGGCATCATCCTAGACAGCAAACTCACCATGAAACAACAGATCAACGCAGTCTCCTCTGCCTTTTTCCACACCCTCCATATGCTCCGAAAGATCTTCAAATGGCTCCTATCGGCAAGAGAAAAACCATCACTCAAGCCCTAGTCACCAGCCGGCTGGATTATGGCAACGAACTGTATGCAGGAACCACCATCCAACTCATGAAGATACTCAAGGCGATACAGAACTCAGCAGCCAGACTCATCCTCCACCTGCCCAAAAGGACCCACATCACCCCCCACCTCAGGAACCTCCACTGTCTACCCATCCAGAAAAGATGCCAATTCATGATGCTGACACACGCCTACAAAGTCCTCCAGGACCAAGGACCAGCATAAATCAACCACCGTCTAAATTTCCACCAACCCCCCAGAGACCTCCGCTTCGCCTCCCTCCCCTTGCCCTTGGAGAGGCAACTTGCATCCGTCACAGCTGCAGTAGAGGTCCGTCTTTCTCCTACTCCGCCGCCAAGTCCTGGAACAGCCTTCCCCTCCACCTCTGATCATCATCCTCGCTCGCGGCATTCAGGAAAAAACTGAAGACCTGACTTTTTGACTGAGCCTAGCAACCTAGCGGCTGGATACCCTCGCAAGCAATTAGCTGCACTCTACAAATACCAAATGATTGATTGACTAAGAGTGAGACAAGGGCTCAAACCTGTGATGCCATCAGACGGTCAGTACGGTGTGTGACATCACTTTCACTATCCATGACCTTTTGTAGAAATCCATGTCAGTGAAGTGCAGGGATGTCGTGAATCCCCCGCTATAGCAACTACAGCGGGGATGGGGTTCTTGATGGGCCTCTTCTGTCTGCAACTCGGCAAAGGCTCATAAATAATGTGAAAGTGTGGGTGTGTGAGTGAATGAAAGGATGGGTGGATTGGTATGTGAATGAAAGGATGGATGGGTGAGTGAAAGGGTGGATGGGCAAATGGATGGAAGAATGAGTAAAAGGATGGATATAAGGATGGATGAGTGAAAGAATGGATGGATGAGTGAAAGGGATGGATGAAAGGGTGGATGGATGAATGAAAGGGTGGATGGATGATGAAAGGATAGATGGATGAGTGAGCGAAAGTAAGGATGGCTGAGTGAAAGGGTGGATAGATGTTTAGATGGGTGGAGTGAAAGGGTGGATTGATGGACGGAGTCAAAGGGTGAATAGACTGAGTGAAAGGATGAATGGAAGGATGAGTGAAAGGATGGATGCTGGGGCATTGTGACCCCCCAACCTTAACAGCTGCAGTGGGGTGGAGTTCTTGATGATCCTCTTCTGTCTGCAACTTGGCCGACAAGAGTGAGTGAGTGAAAGGTGGGATGGATGGATATGGGAGTGAAAGGGTGGATGGATGAGTGAAGGGATGGATGGATGGTTGGAGTAAAAGGATTGATAGATGGATGGATGGATGGATGAGTGAAAGGGTGGATGGAGCGATGGATGAGTGAAAGGATAGATAGATAGAAGATTTGGTGATGGAAGGATAGGTTTGAATATGGATGGGAGTACGGACGGAATGGTGAAAAATTGAATGATGGATGAAAGAATGAGTGGATGACAAAATTTAAAGGTGAAATGTTTGATATTAGCAGGTGTAAAGAAGGATGAATGGATAGATGTTTGAATGGAAAACACAATAGAGCTCTTCTGGGGAGGGTCATGATGACCAACTTTGGATCGAGGTGGGGGTACTTTAATTTTCTGGCTACTCCTCTTGGTGAAGTGCGACATTCCCCACTCAGTGGAAGTGCTGTTTCTAACATGGCGGCGGCGCAAGGCAGTCGGCTGTTTACTAATGAGCTGGACTCTCTGCGGCTTAGGAATGAATGGGGTCAGCAGCAAGAACACATTAGGCAATTGGCAGCTACATCACCAACCCACTCACAACAGAGCTGCAGCCAAGTACTTGACGGAGCTTGGATCCAATCACAGACAATGAATCTCCTAACAGCCCAGCTGCTGCAGACTCTGGACACATTAACTCTGTGCCTGCGAGGCCTAGCGAAGGCTGCCTTTCTCCTTCTGCTGCTCCTCTGGTCTTCTGTGACACCCAGATGGGAGCCAAGGAGTTCACAGTATGTCACTAGGAATCTTACCACAATTGAACAATTCTTTCACTATGGAAAAGATTGTTTTCGCAATACACATAAAAAGCCAACAGACATTTTTTTTTACATCTTCCAAAATATTTCTCTGATGCAGCTGGATCACACTTGCAGATAGTTTCTATGTGACCCTGTAAAATGTGATTTCCGAAGTTCTATGTGTGGTTTATTACATGAGCTTTCTCTACATTTTCGTCACAGTAAACATTGTGGCTGCAGATTCACGTAACAGGACACACCGTGGAGATGCTTCTGCTAGCATGCTGGCACTCACTTACAGTGGCATTTTCTTTCACATTGAACACATTCTTCCCTTGCAGTATCTTGCTGATAGTCCGGATGTCTGCACTGCACTAGTGTGCAGGCCTGTGTCACATTCCTGATGCCAGCAATGCCTCAGGTCTAATCCCTTTGCGTAAAAACTATTAAACAAAGAAGCGTCTTTCATCAAAAGAAAGTGGCTATGACAGACTACTACGCGTCCAATAAACTGGAGAAGGAGTGACAAACGTTCTAAATTTGGAACTTTTTAATTATTCTTTTATATTAGTAATAAGCAAACCACCTCAGCAGAACGCCAAGTAAAACCTGATGGTAAGGGGCCATGCATACTGCAAAATGACTCCCACACCATGGAAGACAATAGCCATGGTGGGGGAAACTCCCAATGTGTGAGGTTTATTAGTTTTTGTATTTTGTAAAACAAAATCTCGCTTTGGAATTTTGTTTTTGACAATGCAAAAATATGTTAAAAGTTTGACAAGATCGTACTGTCATTTTGACAGTAGCGTCCGTCAAACTTTTAATACATTGACCAGAACCGCGTCACAGCAGCTCCTGTCAATGATAAGAAATTTCCACTGGGCTGGCAGACAACTCTAAATTTGACTTTCGGAGGACCCTCGGTATGGCGGAAGTAAATTACTCTGTCATACTGACGAATTTACCTCCATCCGCCAAAGTTTACACCAGGTCCAAGGTCTACTAAAATTAAGACACAAGAAAGGGTCACTGACTGATCTAAGAAATTATTGTTTTGTTGGGAATGGCTACCACATGAAACCTTTATCATGAATACCAGGAAATTCAGTTATTCACTGCAGTGACACTGCAACAGTGGTTAAGCAAACTGGGTAGCCATTGTGGTGATGTCAACCAGGGTATGTACTCGCTTCCCATTTGTTCCGCCGCCTCACGGGGTCTAAAGAGACATGAGTGTGACATTGGAATGGAGGTTCACGGTCTCACCCACTTTCTGCTGTCTCTCCATAGGTTACTAGCTATAAAGTTCAATCTCACATTGAGAAATAATCAATCCACATGTATGTCTTGCATTCACTCCTCACTCAACCCTTGGAAAATTCGCTACAACTATAACTCCAGTACCACAGCAGTATTTAGAAGACACAAGGCTCTAATAGCATAGCATATTAACAATTCTACTTTTAAAACCTTACAGTGTATACATCCATAGTGCCATAGTGATATTCATAATAAACGTGACATTCATATAGTTAAAAACAATTTTAAAATTCGAGGAATCATGCAGTTTAAGCTCTTAACAATATGGGGTAAAACAATTTTATACAATTAATATGAAACAAAATTAAAACAAAAACAGGGAGAGACACAGACAACAACAATTGTCTATACAGATATACTGATCCGTTCAATCTGTGGTAAATGATACCTAATGAAGTGTCCGAATCACCATCTATCGTACCACCAGTTTACAGATTCAGTATTATGAATTTTCGTTGATGCATTTCAGTGGATTACCAACAATTTTATAGCCACCTTCTTCAAGACCAACAAATTGATTCTCCCACAAACAAAGACATAGTAACTCAAAAGAAAAGGTTGTGGAGATTCTTGGAGGGGCCTAACTCCCTGCACTGAGAGGAAAATGAAACTGCGTTGACAGAAAACTCTCAAAGAGCTGTTGTCAGCATAGTGCCGAGTCTCCACCCCCAATGTGAGAGAGGAGAGCACAGCTGTTGAATGTGTAGTGGTGGGATGGCACAGAAGGACCTGGGCGTGGGTGGCAGGAAGCCAGGTAACAGTGGTGGCTGGCACAGATCGGGGAGGGAGGGCGGGTGAGGAAGAGGGGGTAGGAGAAAAAAAAGTACCTTCTCGCCGCTCTCTCCACCGTCGTCTCTGGAACAGGAACAGAGCACCCAGGAAGTACCCAGGCTCACCTGAGCCAATCACAACGCTGCAATGCAGCATTGTGATTGGTCTGAGCGCTGTGGTTCGGCACTCAGATGGGAACTGGGGGCCTGGACATGTTCTCCACCCAAGCTGTAATGCAGCCTGTGTGCAGAATATGCAAAGTGCACATGGCAGTTTGGCTGGCCCCAGACGGCCGGCCAAACATTCATGAGCACATAGCCACTCTTTCCCTCCCCTGCTCTGTCAGCAGAGCAGCCCCGCCTCGCTCGCAAAGCTGCCGAAACAAGTAAAAAAATAAAATGATAATAACTTGGAGTTATTGTCATTTTATTTTTCCTTTATTTATACTGCTTAAAAGCAGTGGGGCGATGCTCCTCTGCCTTAGCGGAGGAGCCGCCACTGGCAGGTAATTATTTTTTAGTTTGACCCAGAGGGTCTGGGTGGGTTTGCAGATGGTGCTGGGAGTGAGTTGCAGGAGGCCATGTATCTTTTCTTTCTCCTGTTTGTAAGGCAGCGGGGGAGTTTACACAGAGTATGGTGAGGGTGGGTAGCAGGAGGGCAGGTATTTTTAATATATTTGTATTTGGGAAGGGGAGGAGTTTTTTCAGAGGGTCGTGTCGGTGTGTGGCAGGAGGCAGGCAATTTATGTTTTAATTTGGAAGGGGGGGGTTTTAAAAGGGTGGTGGGCTGGGTGGCAGAACGTCCAGTATTTTAACAATTTTCTTATTACATATTGTATATGGCTCCCCATCACTCCTCTGCCTTTGCATATATGCTGGAAGCAGGGGGGGGGGGGACGGTCACAGGCCCTATGCCCTACCCGCAGTGAACAGTCACCCCATTAAGCACAGCCTTCAGGGGTGCACAGCAGAGGTTGGCGACAGGGCCCTGGCATGCGGCCAGGTACTGCACCAAACCTACTAGGTGTTGCACCACAGAGGCTGGCCTTTGATCAGGCAATTATTTTTTTTAACATTGGCACCACAAATCTAGGCAAGCTCCATGCCCGGTTTAGGTAGTGGGCGGAGGGCTGTGCCTTCTTGATTGGTGTTTTGTAGGAGGAATAATTTCCAAAGTTCATTGGTAGGTTTCAAACAGGATGTGTTTATTCTTATATTCATGCATAGAACTAAAGACATCCAACACGTGTTTTGCCCGTTTGGCCCATCGGCCGAGGGCTTTTTCAAGGCAGAA
Source organism: Calotriton arnoldi (assembly GCA_963921515.1). Taxonomy (NCBI): domain Eukaryota; kingdom Metazoa; phylum Chordata; class Amphibia; order Caudata; family Salamandridae; genus Calotriton; species Calotriton arnoldi. Next base: position 2,885,003 of record CAWUFW010001231.1, read on the forward strand.
AGTCATGACTGGTAATCGTGTTCCTTACTAGTGAAGTGAAGCAGTCTCTGGGGTCCCAGGAACAAGAACCCATGCCCTGGTATCACAAACCTAAGACAATCTTCTCTGACTCATTAGGCTCCATTCAGGGGTTGCATTAACTAATCCACCTGCACAAAACATCAGTCAGTTATTGGTGGGCTGGTGAAGCTTGCCATCAGTTCACAGCAATCAAGCATGGAGCTTGCCCTGGATTTGTGAATCCTTTTTAGGATTTGCAAACTACTGACACAGCGGTGGCCAGGGTCTGCAGTACCTGTTTCTGTACCACAGCCTCCCGCTGCTGTCTTAGGGGTTTGGATTCCATGAATCCTGCAAACATCAGTGGACCCCCCCAACTCTTTTTACATTTTTTCCTAATGTAAACCAGGGGGTGTTCTTTGAGGTTCCCTCCTATGGCCTGGGTGTTAGCGTCCACTCACCCTGCCCATGCATATAGCCTTTTACTTCAAGGACCCAGGGACCATGACCCATGTCCTAAAATGGAGCCTAGCAGATCACATTACCCAGATCATCGGTTCCAACTCTAAGTGTGGATCCAAAAAAGAAGACAGGAGAAAAATCCCCTTCATCCAATCTGACTCCCTTATTCTTTTACATTTTTGTTCTCTGCTGTGGATTTTCGCATTCCTAAGGGTCAAGATATACAAAAGTGTTAACTTTCTATGGCCACTTTTTTAAAGGCTTACATCTCAAAAATTTAACGGATTTACACCAAACCAACAGAAGCACACTTTCTGAGTTTTATTTCCATATCAAATTTGGTGTAAATCCATTCAGCAGTGTGGGCTGAGCTAAATATTCTATGGGAGGGAAATGGAAATGGGAAACACATCTTTTTTGAACACCCTTTAACTTTTTTGCCCCTGCAAGGATCTTCATGAAAACGGGCATACCGCACCTTAGCTGACTAGATCAAGCAGTTGCCAAATTTGGTGCAAGTCCGTCCATAGGTTTATAGGCGAATCAAAAAATGCATTTTCAATAGAAAGTGTGGCTGAACCATAGGCACACACAAGGTGTTTCTATTAACTTTGCAAATCCATGAGGTACTCGTACTCGTGCATGGCCTCACACCATCTACAAGCGTTCATGATAACATTGCCTTGGACTACGCATAACATCTTGTAGTGACTTTCCCTATCCCACTGGTCCTGGGAGGTGCAGAGGGGGCAGAATTGCTGCATAACTTTATAAAATATAAATGAATGTATACAAAACAAATAAATAGGAAGCAGACATCTATGCCAAATATATACCATTTAGGAGGCACTCATTCTTTTGATTAGCAGTTCCTTCTCATCCGACAAATCTGCCTTTTTATCGAACTGGAACAAGCAGCTTACTCAATCAATCAGGCATTTGTTAAGCGCTACTACTCACCCGTGAGGGTCTCAAGGTGCTACGGGTGGGGGGGATGCAGGTTCCAGTCCATCAAGGAGGGGGTCTGTCGAAGAGCCAGGTTTTGAGGTTTCTTGTGAAGATGGGAAGCGATGTTGTCTGTCTGAGGTGGAGCGGAAGGTCGTTCCAGGCCTTGGCCGCGAGGAAGAAGGAGCGGCTTCCCGATCTGGATTTTCTGGTGCGGGGGACCACGGCGTAGGAGAGCTGGGCTGATCGTAGGGTCTTTTGGGGTGCGTGGAATTTGAGTCTGCTGTTCAGGTATGCTGGTCCGGTGTCGTGGAGGTCCTTGTGTGCGTGGGTGAGTATCTTGAAGGTGACTCTAGCCTCGATGGGGAGCCAGTGGAGTGTGCGCAGGTGCTGGGAGATGTGGCAGTGTCTCGGCAGGTTGAGGACCAGTCTTGTGGCGGCGTTCTGGATGTTCTGTAGCTTGCAGGTGAGGTTTGTGTTTATTCCGGCGTAGAGTGCGTTGCCGTAGTCGAGTCGGCCGGTGACCAGGGCGTGAGTGACGGTCTTTCTGTGTTCGAGGGGGATCCATTTGAAGGTCTTGCGTAGGAGGCGGAGGGTGTGGAAGCAGGAGGACGAGACGGAGTTGATCTGGTGGTCCATTTTGAGCTCGGAGTCCAGGATGATTCCTAGGTTGCGTGCGTGGTCCATGGGGGTGGGCGGGTTTTTGAGGGCGGGGGGCCACCAGGTGTAGTTCCAGGCGTCGGGGTTTGGGCCCATGATGAGTACTTCTGTCTTGTTGGTGTTTAGTTGTAGGCAGCTGTTTCTCATCCATTTGGCGACGGCTTCCATGCCTTCTCGAAAGTTGTGTCCGGCGGTGTTGGGTTCGTTGGATAGGGAGACGATGAGTTGCCAGGGGCAATGCCTCATAGGTTGCAACCTTCAGCCATTTAGTAACTGGTGCTTCCCACGTATGTTAGAACTACAAGCATACCTTTGTTATATGAACATGATTAGTGTTAGATAGTCTTTTGTTATTTTTATTGTTAATTATTTACGGTGTTTTTTGCTAACTCAAGCAACTATTTCCAGACCAATCCAGGCATTATCAAATAAGCAAGCATTGGCATAACCAACAGATCTCAGCTGTAAAAAGTTAAGCTCTCTGCTTTGCCAATGCTTTTTTTTTCATTGCATGCAAATACAGGTCATATTTTGTGCCAGACGTTACCAATTTTTAATTTACCCTTCTAACATGACGCCGGTCATTTTAGAACAATAAATTAAAAGAAAAGAAAAAGGTATTCAACATTGGGAAAAATGAAACGAGTGAAAGGGTAGCACTTTGTAGCAGCTGGGCCCTTGTAAATTTTTTTAAAAAAAAAATAATATTAACCCGTGTCTGGGTATGGAGTGGGGAGCATCAGGAAGAATCGAGCAGAGAAGTAAAAAGAGAGTGTGTGGGGATACAGCAGAACTAGCGGCGCAGAGAGCCAGGAAACACATGGACTCCCATGGATGACTGTATATAAAAGAAAAAGAAAAAAAAGAATCTCCTCAAGTCAGTAATAGAATGATACAACTTAGCCAATCAGGACATTGAGTCCGAAATGCTCCTGAGTGGAAGAATAGGAAGGAAAGCTATTTGACCAAGAGCAGACATAAGAGAAAAGCAAAAAAGCTACCTATTCATGATTGGGGGCAGACCCAAAGCACACTCTGAGTATCTGTTCTCTGGTGGAAACAACAAGTCTTTCAACAAATAACTTAAGCTGTTTGTAGCCAAGATCTATAATGAGGCACATAACTGCTGCCACAAAAAAGGTTATTGCTGGGGGGGGAGGGGTGTTAGTTATTTGCGAACGGCTTACAGACACAGAACTTTGAAGTTCACTGCTGTCTCAATAGGGGCTTTATTGCTCGCAATAGTAAGTTACTTACATTCCACACTAAATATGTTTACTTATTTTTTCCTAAATTGCTGATTCTCATTTTGGCAATGCTGTCCGGTCTGGTATACTCATGCTGCAGAAGAATGCAGTACAATTCATAAGTTGAGCTCTAGTGTGTGCAGCTCATTGGACTGGTTCCAAACCTCTGCACAGTAGCTCTCGCCACTGGGAATTCGGAGTGTAATGACAGATGCAGCTGTGCATCCAAGCAACTAGGAACTGGGATCACTTGCCTTTGACTGGGGACATGTGACTGAAACTGAGGAACACCCTTCTCACATCACATTCAGATTCATTTTGATCCCTTCACCCCTTATTGCCTTTAGCTTTATTTATACTGTTGTTAAGCCACATTAAGAAAAACTGAATAATTTGTCACAAACTACATTTTGTAGTACATAAAAGCAGTACTACAGTAGTACCACTTACTACAAAATGGAATTCACAAACGTATAAGTGTACACCTCCAACTTGCCTATTTTTTCTATGGGTCGATCCTCACACATTTAAGTTTACCACTTAGTAGAAAATGTGGGATGGGCCAGGGGAGTGACTGGGAAAAGGGGCATACTAACTACTAAATAGGAGGGGTTTAGGGAGGAGTAAGAAGGGGTTTAGGGATGCCTAAGGAGGGGCTTTGGGAGTGACAGAGATCCACCCACAAACTATTCACTATTCACAAACTTCACTTCTAAAGTTACGACAGATGAAAAGGATACAAAGCAGTAGTAAATGTACACCAGCTCATAAGTCCAGCACCACACATGGCCAACAACTGGTACTGCAAAACCCTCCCATAGAAAATAATGGAGGTAGGAACTTAAAAATATAACTTCATAGGAAATAATGTTAAATTAGAATGAATTATTTCAACTACTTCAAATATAATTACATTTTAATTTAATGTAAAAAAACTAAAAATAAAACGCTTAAATTTTAAATTTAAAAATGTATGTAACATTAATTTTATTAAACTATAATCAAATTACCTTTAAATAATTATATACATTACTAAATCATTTTTCATACATCATAACAAAAATACTTTTTAATTTAAACTTCAGCAAAATAATTTTAATTTATTTAAATATATCCAAAATAATTACATTTTAAATTAAAATGAAGTATTTTTTATTTTGTTCTACATTTAAAATATCTAAAATTAATTTTAATATTTTACAGAAAATATTTTTACAATTTTTTTTTTTTAAGCTTAACAACTTTTTTACTCTTTCCTATAGTTTACCCTAGGGAGATCTCCCACCACATTATTAAAATATTTTATTATACACTATATATTTTTTCATTGTGTTTACATTTTTAATATTAAATTATTCCAAATATATATAAACAGGCAAAATAAACGCATTTAACTTAACATTATTTCCTATGGGGTTCTATTTCATGTCCCTCCCTCCATTATTTTCTAAAGAAGGGTGTTGCAGTATCAGGTGGTGGCCATTTGTGGTGTTGAACTTACTACTGCTCCTTTTTGCAAGTAATAACTTACACTCATAAATTTAACTCAAGCACCCTGACCACAGGGTGCAGACATGTAAGCCTACACTTTACACTTGAAAATGGTGAATAAGCAAAAGCAGTAAAGTTACTCAAAAGTATAAGAGTAAACTTACACATTTAACGTACTCACAAGTGTAAGTTCACTTTTTATTGATATTTTAATTGCATTTAACAACAAAGACATACAAGCTTCATGCACATCTTTGCCTGGTACGAACAGTAGTATATCTAGGTTGGTGTTTAGTTGCATACATCGGTGCATAGGTTGAGTCTCAGGTGTTGAGAGAAACAGTGGCGGCTCCCCCATTGGGGTGTGGGGGTGTCGCCCCACTGCTTTCTCGCAGTGCGAGAAGGCAGAAACATAAAATGGTAAAACTACCATTTTATGTTTCTGCTTCTCGCACTGCGAGAAAGCAGAAGTGCCTGGAGTGCCTGGTTGGGGGCGGGCGGGTGGGCGGTCCTGCTCGAGGGCAGGGGGGGAGTGGCTTTGCCCACTGTTGTGGGTACTGACTGACTGGTCGGCCCCAGGGCCGAACAAAGCAGTCATGCGCACTCCCCCTTTTTCTCTATGTAGGCTGCTGCATGCAGCCTACATAGAGAAAATGGCCCGGCTGGGGCGCTCTCCGCTGCGCCTCACCAATCACAACGCTGCCATTGCAGCGCTGTGATTGGCTTAGGGGAGCAGGAGGAGGGAGGCTGCCTAAAATGCGGCAGGACTCCAGAGCAAGCAGGAGCTGAGGCGGCGGCACGTGATGCGGTCTCGGAGGAAGCAGGTAAGGTAAGTTTTTTATTTTATAGATAAGTCCCACTTCCCCCCTCCCCCCGCGCGCGAACCCACCCGCCCGTTTTGCCGGCCGCGACTGAACTACAGCATGTGTGACGCCTGCACTGCACCAAAAATGCAGGGCCAGCTTAGCAAAAGACAGAATCCATGTTGCCGGACAAATGCACGTCGTGCACCCTTCTCCCTTAGAGGGGTTCAGGCACGAGGTGTGTCAATAGAACAGTGCTGCCAATAGGCAGAACGGTGGCTGTGAGTCTGCACGTGCTTCTACCGAGACAGGCACCTGAGTGTCAGGAAGCAAGAGACAATTTTCACATAATTGTTTATGCGTATGCCAGCGTATTCTCTTTGAGTCATCGACACCTGCACTCTGACCAGACTGGCATAATTTGCCCGCAGAAATGTCTGTGCACCCCACATGTTCTTAATGATTTCCATTGGTACAGGGTGTCCGCTTCAGACTTCACCTGTCCTCGTCAAGAAATCGAACAGATTCAAAGCAATTATTCCGGCATTGCGTCCAGTCACAGGACATGGCAGTGAGACAACTGATCACTCCTCTCAACTGCTTCTGACTTTAGCTCTCCTGGTAGGGGCGGTGAGTATCAGCTCTCCCTGCCTTTGCACCCCTCAAAGAGAGAAAAGGTGGAAACTAGAGCCCATGAAACTGTTAAATTAGGCCATAACTTTCCTAGGATTTTACCAGTTTCACACTCGTTAGTCACAGAGGAGAGGAGGAGAACGAGAGAGCACGGATGAAAGTTATGTTTTGCTTAACACATGCAAAGTCAGAGCAAGCCAAGCCTGAATGTGAAAGCCATTTCCAGGAGAAAAGCCGGTGGCAAAGCTTCACCTCTGGTGGTTTTAAGCAGGAGGTGCTGCCATGGCGACCTTCACTTTCTAGCAGGCCGTGTAAACACACCCTCTAAGTGAATTACAGTTCAACTTTTTCCCCCTCAATTTAAATGTGTTTAATAAGCGAAATGAATTGTCGATCATTACATGCATAATTCCACAGTGCCCTGTCACGCTGCATGTCACGCTCCGCCACGCTTCAGCGGCTGCCCTTTAGTTAAAATACTTTTTATCATTTAACTTTATAGCAGAAGACACAGCCCAGACACTCACAGTGACAAGGCCTATTTACCTAATTACTTTACTGTACTCAGATAATAGCATTTGCTCTGGCAGTTACAGGGCTATTCAATCAGGAATGATTCAATACAAAAAAAGCTGATTTTTCTAAAAAAGGGGATTAGCATAAGTGCCCGGAAGTCACATTGCATTTTCATCTGAATGAAATGCGAGCTGCATTAAATCATTTTTGGGGGCACTTTTTTTTCAGTGGCAGACTGATGTGTCAGACTTTGCAGTAATAACAACAGTTATTTGGACCTCTGCAGCACCCTTATATTCCAATTAGGGGAGGAAATCACTTTACAAATAGCTTCTGCATTTTACTGCCCTTACTGCGAATGTTTGAGAAAGGCTTAAAAAACGGAGTCGACCTTGGAATTTAAACCTCAGGTTACTCGATCGACACATGCCTGATGCAAGGTGTTCCCTAATCAAGGAAAATATTGTGTCAATCCTAAAAAGGGAACTTTAACAAGATGAAGCAGGAGCACGCGAGATTCTGATGAGAAATATTCATTTTCAGAGACTGCTAGGCCTCGACAGATCTTTTGCAGGCAGGTGGACATGGGTTTTCAAAACTGTACTCGAAATCCAGATAATTCTTTCCTCCTTCCTGAAAAAATTAGGAAATATAGCAGAAACTTCCTGAGCGTGAAAGCAGGCGCAGTATGCTATGCAATGGTTTGTTAGAATGCACTATGTTATGTAAATGACATTGCTTTATGTTACAAATCTTTTTATTATACTGTGTGGCTTTTCCTTACGTGATGATATGCTACGGTGTGCTTCATTTTGTCAAAATAGATGCACGGGTTGTGTAGCGCCGTAACGGCTTGAAGGGTTTGCATGGCAAACTTGAAACAGGGCCTTGCTGACAAGCCAGGTGATGGCCGGCACTTCTCAGGAGCATAGCAATACCTTAAACGGGGCCTTGAGGCAGCAGGGGCGTTACGCAGGGGCCTGATGGGGGTTCAATACAAGGTCAATGATATATGTGATACATATATATTTTGAGCACAGCCTGCAGCACTTCCTGGATAGTGTCACACTCTCAAATTTGCTTGAAAATGCACCATTTGCCTACTCTTTTTTCAAAATTTTCTCAGGGGGAGCGGTTCAGGCTCGCTCGCTACGCTCGCTCGCCGCAGTGAAGTACGACAATTGTTTTACGCCTCACCACTTTCAAATGTCACCAGCAGCCACTGGAGAGAAAGGCAAGTTCCCAGATCTGTCAGAACCAAGGAGACTTCATTGGTTGATATGCGTTCGGCAGGAATAGCTTTAGCACAACACCATGCCAGTATAGTATGGCAAGACAGACCTTTTCATGTTGATAACGCCCAGGTGACCAATCCACCCGCTCAAGGGTCAAGCCTAGTTGCTGCATAGATATCAAATGATGCCCAAATATTCCTCGGTCTGCTGGATGCTGGCTTGAGGGACCAGTATTCTGTCAGCTGTACCTGGCAGAAGGCAACATCCACCAGCCAGCTGTGAACAGTGGGCACCACAGCGTGCCCCAAATGCACAGTGACCACTCTCTTCACCAGGAGCAGCAGCATTACAGTGAGCTTACATACTCCAGTGGGGATGTTCTGCGTATATCCAAGGGTGGCTACTACAGGAAGTCATGGGATTGCAATGGCCGTGATGTCATTTAACACCCCTAGTATCCGGGCACAGCCAAGCCAAGTGCAGGATCCAGCCCTCTCCTCACTACAACGTGTGCATCTGATATTTTCTGCAAGGCTCATTCGTAGGAGCTGAAGAGGTGTGTGATATAGTCTGTAAAGGAATTTTAGGTGTATGAGATGAAGCCTATAGTTACTTTAAAGCATACTAGTGGTGGCACAACAGCAACACCACTGCCGCTCTGAGTTATCAATGCCTAGCTCCCGCTGCCACTCTGCATGTGCCCAAGGCGTACCAAGCGGAGCCGTGATTTGCATAGTAGTATGCAATCTTGTAATTAGACTCTTAGAAGAGATGGATGTCAGGATCAAATCTAGAGCTTGGAGGCCAGCGGGCTCCCGGTGGAAAGAGGGATGCGCTTTTCTTCATGTGCTGCACAGCCTGTAATACATAAATACATCCAGGGGCGTACAGTTAGTAGCTGTTCGGATATCTTGAAACTGGATAAAGGAGCCCTCCGGGTAGAGATCACCCATTACCCTCAATCCCATGCGACAAAGTTGTAGCCAAGCACGACCGTCCAAAGTAGGGGGAATAGCTGGGCTCCATAGCAGCGATAGTTCTTTTTTTTTGTCCTCATTCGCCTCAAACCCCATTTAATAAACAAGCTGTCCGTACCAATACTCCGCGAACTGAGAAGAGTAGGCATTAAGTTGGGATCTCACAGTGCCTTCAGCTTGTAGGTACATTGGCAGACATGGATGTTGCTACCCCCAAAAAGGGGAAGAGGTTACTCTTCAACTAGGCCCGCAAGAACCTGATGGACACCTTCGTTGGCAGACATGCGGGGGTGCCCAACGTGGTCCGAAGAGTACCAAGGAGGCATAATCATAGGACCTGCTGTTTAATACATAGTTAGGACAAAAGTATACCTCCCTGTCGTTCATGCCCTAACCCACTTTAACAACAAGTCCCAAAATGCTATATTTTTAGTACTGCAAGCTCTGGACAGGTCCATCTTAGATGTCTCATACATCGACGCCAACCAGTCGGAGTGCATAGGAGGGGAGGGTTCAATCCAACGCTTGCATATTTGCCTCGTAGCTAGCAAAATAGCGTAGAATAAAAGGGATCTAGCTGGTCCAATGACTTGATTGGTAAGGCCAAAAATTATCAGGGCCAAGTCTATTTGAATTGGGGATCCCAAAATGCCCTCCACTGACTTCCGAACTTCGTCCCAAAAAAGTGCAATGGCAGGACAGTCTTTAAACATATGTATATCTGAGGTTTCAACCAGACCACACTTCCTACAGCTAACTTGGGTCCCATTTGAAAATTTAGACAGCTTTAAAGGGGAAAGATAGGCCCTATGTACAGTGAATAAGTGGTTTCTCTTCAGCCAGGCAGGTCTTACTATGCTAAAGAGAGTCTTAAATGAATTCTGCCACAATTGCTCGCACTGTTCATTTGGAAGATGTTCGCCCCATACTTCATCTGCGAGTTTAAATTCACCATCCACGGCCTCCTCCATTGCCCAATACCAGTAAGAGACCTCCCTCCTCCCTACTGGCCTGGCTATTAACTGTTGTTCAAGAATGTTGCCCCAGCCTATAGGTTTTTTCTGGCTTTGCTGTGTTTGGACCCAGCTCTGCAGCTGGATGTACTTGAACTTTGAAAGGCCCACTCCCACTCTTTCTCTTAATTGTTCCCATGAAATGAGTGTACCCTCATAGGCCAGATCTCCCCATACTTTCAAACCCGCTTCTCTAAGTGGTAAAGCAAGCCTATCCTGAAGACATTCCGGCGCGCCCGGTGAATCCCAGAGTGGCGCTAGACTTGAAAAGTAATTAAGGCCGACAAGCCGCTTTAGTCTAGCCCATGCTCTAACCATTGCCTGGAGGACTTTGAGTTTAACCTTTTTGAAGAATTTTGGTTCCCCAAATTTAAACAAAAAGCCCTTCTCAGGTAGATTGGCCCCCCTTAACATAGCCAAGAACATGCCTCCTGCCCCGGTGTTTACAGGCATTTTTAACAGCATCCGGGAATGTGAAAACTGAAAGGCCCAGGCATAATACTGTAAGTCAGGTAGCGCAAGACCACCTTTCTCTCTCCTACGCCTTAACTTCTTCCAGGCTATTCTAGTAGTTCTATATGCCCAGATAAAAGAGTTTACGACCTGCTGAAGTTTATCGACAGCTGGTTTGTCAAAGTGTAGGGGAATTGAATTAAAGAGAAAGGTTATTTTAGGTAGCACCACCATCTTAACTAAATTCACCCTCCCAAGAAAGGTTAAAGGGAGATGGGCCCAAGATTTCATCTGTTTTTGACACTCCCTTGACACTCGCGCTAAATTAACTTCTACAATCTTGGCTATGTCCTGGACAATTCTAACCCCCAGGTATCGCATGCTGGGGCTAACCTGATGTTGGCTCCTCTCAAGGTTCCACGTCATGATCTCAGTCTTCCCAGCGTTCACCTCATACCCCGAGACCTGCCCGAATTCCTGTGCCAGTCTGATCACTGCCGGGAAGGTTGTTTCCAAGTCTACCGAAAGGACCAAGATGTCATCTGCATTCAGGGCCACCTTCCTCTCCCACTCTCCATATCTGAAAGGCACAATGCTAAGATCTTCTCTGAGCCTCTGCGCAAAAGGCTCAATATACATATCAAAAAGATATGGGGAAAGGGGACAGCCCTGCCTGGTACCCCTAGTGATCCTAAATGGTTTAGTCAGCTTACCGTTGACCAGCAACCCAGCTGACGGGGCCTGATATATCAGCTGGATGGTATGGCAGAACTTTTTACCCAAGTTAAATTTCCCCATGACTTCCGACAGGTAGACCCAATTGACCCTGTCGAAAGCCTTGGTGGCATCGAGAGTCAAGGCTGCAAGAGGGAGTGAATAAGTAGAGGCAATATCTATTGCTCCAATAAGGTCGTATGTGAGGTCTGATAGATGTCTTCCTTTGACAAACCCCTTCTGATCTGAGTGAAAGATATCGCCGGCCACAGACCCCAACCTGGCCGCCAAAATCGAGGCAAAGATTTTATAGTCCGCATTTAAGAGTGAAATGGGCCTATATGACCGACAGCTCGCTGGATTTTTGCCAGGTTTCAAAATCAGGATGACTGTGGCGTCATTTAAAGACTCGGGGGGCTTAAGGCCCTCTGCTAATATATTGTTAAATAATTGTGTCAGTACCGGGATTATCACCTCACCCAAAGACTTATATAGCTCAGCTGGTAGCCCGTCGGGCCCCACAGCTTTGCCTCCCTTGCAGGCAGCTATAGCCTTCCTCACTTCCTCTTGGGTGATGTCCTGTTCTAAATCTTCCTGCTGTTTAGGACTCATAGGTGTCAATGTGGTCCTATCCAGCCAGTCCTTGACTTTAGGCCTATCCTCTACCGAATCTTCTTGATATATATCCTGAAAATACTTAAAAAAGGCCTCACCAATTTCTTCATCCGAGGATAGAGCAGCTGCCCCGTCACCAGCAGTGATTTCCTTAATCTGATTACGAAGCCTATCTGCTTTTGCCTTCCATGACAGAAGTTTTCCTGCCCCTTCCCCATACTCAAAATGGGCGATCTTACTTGCCTCCCATCTGCACATAAGCCTTATTTGAAGGATACCCTCCAACTGCTCCCTTAGTTTGCTAAGTTTACCCAGGACTTCTTGCTGCCTACCCAAAACAGCCTGACTATTCAATTCTGCCTCCACATCCTTCATTTCTGCCTCCAAAGATGTGATCTCTCCCCTGTACTTTTTGTTCCTAAAACTCGACCTGCTAGTAATAATACCCCTTAAAGCTTTGAGGGAGTCCCAGACCACGGTGGTAGTTGCTGTACCTAAGTTAATCTTCAAGAAGAGTTCAATTTCCCGGGATAGGAAGGACATCTCTTCCTCCTCCAGGAGCAACGTTCGGTCGAAAGACCAAACTCTGGACTGCTGGGCCTGTACCCAATCAAGATCTAGTAATATTCCCGAATGATCTGACAGATGGGACGACAAGTAAATTATATCTTTAACCTTGCCCTTTAGGCTATAACTGACCAGGATGTAATCAATTCTTGATTTGTGTCGGTACTTGGAATTTCGATATGATACCCCCAACTGCTGACCTGATCTTTCCCTCCATATGTCGCATAAACCCGTTTGCGCCATCATGGTCTGAAGATACACCCTAGATCTTGAGGGGGCGGCCGCTCTACCACTAGCAGATTTATCGAGTTTAGGATTGAGAACAATATTATAATCTCCGGCCATAATAACCGGTTCTGGGAAGTCTAGAAGGTGCGAAAAGATTGTTTTAAGAAATGAAGGGTTATCTTGGTTTGGGCCATAATAGCCAATCAAAGTAAGAAGGATGCCCATTAAGGTCACCTTCAATATCACCCATCTGCCACATGAGTCTTCCATATGCTGTAAAATCTGAACATTGGCTTGCTTTTTGAAGAGAATCAGAACCCCTCTGATATTAGCCGTCTGGTTAGTACAGATAATTTTTGGTTTTTAAAGATTTCATTGGTCTCTTCCTTAAGAAGATGTGTCTCCTGGATGACAATGATCTGCGCTGGAGAGTCCTTTAGATATTGCAAAATTCTAGCTCTTCTAGACCTCACGCACAGTCCATTGACATTCCAGGACAATATCTGGAGTGTTTTCATGGTAGCTTAAGTCTGAGGCCCCGGGCCTGCACTAAACCAAGAAAAGACCAACGCCCAGTCCCTCGGAATCTAACCACAGCTATCTGGACTAAGTCTAAGACACATGAAGCGAATGAGGTATTTATATATTTTATGCCCCTGTGCTCCCCATCCCCCCACCCACTCCACTCACCCCCCCTGGAGAACCCTTCCCCCATTTATCTGGACAGATGTTGTCCAGGTGTTGCACCCCGGAGCCGCCCGTCCCATCCCGTCCTAAACATGTGTGAAAATTCAAACAAAACGGAATTAAACCCGTGCCGGAAAAAAAAAAATAGGTGAATACTAAAAGAAGCTAGTGAAAAAGTGAACCAAACCAATTTTACGTCATCCACCAATCATACTTCTCAGTTTGATTTATACAAAATCGGAGGAAAAAAAAGAATCCAACGTTAAGAGCGGACCTATACCTCAATCTAGTCTGAACCCAGAGAATAAAGAGCTACTCCTAGGGGACCTCCTTGCTGATGGTGTCAAGCAGCTCGTCCGCCTCCTGAACTGATCTTATGTTGTGCATTTTATTATTATGTATAACTTTCAGGAAGGCTGGAAATTTTAGCTGTACAACTGCACCGATCTTCTTGAAGTCGTCCATCTTCCTACCTAGTTCCCACTGCCTTTCGAGGGTAACTCTGGCAAGATCTGAACGGATTTCAAAGGAGAAATCCCTGACCCTTAATGTTTTTACTTTTAAAGCCAAGTTAAGAATTTTCTCCTTTAGAGAGTAGGTGAGAAATTGATGAGAATTTTTCTTGGCTTAGTTCTGTTTGGGTTCCTTTTGAACGGGTCTCTATGAATTCTCTGTATATCGTTTCCTAGGGTTACCTCTGACTCATCAAGCTGCAAAGCTTCTTTGAGCAGTGTAATGATATATGATTTAAGGTCGGACCCTTCGTTCCCTTCCGGAATATTCATAAGACGAAGGTTGTTCCTACGGGAGTTATTCTCTAATGTCTCCATTCTGTCGCGAAGAGCAGCTTCCTCCCTTTTAAGTGTCTGGATCTCAGCCTCTGCAACCCCGAGATTGTCTTTCAGTTCTCCGACAGTTTTCTCTAGGGTCTCAGTCCTGGTGTTTAAGAGATCCACCTTCCTCTCTAGGGACTCACAGGAATTCCTTATCTCGCCCTGATTAGCAGCCGAAACAGAAAAGCCTTTCTTTATATCATCTGATAACGTAGCAAAAAGAGCTTCCAGTGAGGCTACTGAGGGCCCGCCCGATTCTTGAAACTTGAGGCCTTTATCTGCCCCTCCGCTCTCTTGAATGACAGCTCCAACGTAGCTCTGCTCAACCAGATCTATCGCTTTATCAAACGCGGTCTCAGGCGTATTTTCAGCAGCTGTGGTTAATGATTCTGCCTGGGGGGGTGAACAGCTGACAGACTCCATATTGTCGGTGAGTGATTTAATCGTAAAATGCCCAGTAGAGCCTCCTCTAAGAGCCTTCCCCTTCTTCGTGATGTCAAGGACCTCGGGTTGTACGCTAAAATACGACCGTAAAGAAGGGGTGACCCTGACTTTACTATCGAGGGGGTTACTTTTAGACCTCCCAGGCTTTATGCTTCTGCCTTTGACCTGATAAGTTTGAAACGCAGAGCAGTTGATGGAAGTTACTGCGTTTGGGGAGCCTTCCAAAGCTTGATTTTTGGTCTGCTCCTCAGCAAGCTGTTTATTAAGATTTCCGTTAGCCCTCACAAGTCCCAGGGCGGCCCCCCGCGTTTCTTGCTTTTCTTATTCTCCCCTCTTATGGCCGCCACTGAGGCCCCAGAAGCATCTGAAGCCACTCTCACCTGCAGTGGGGAGCAAACCTGTAACTCCTGGATTCCCGCAAACTGTTGTGCCTCCTGCGGTAACTCCAATACTGTCTCTGGGAGTGGCCCCCCCAACACAGAAGAAACAGAAGAGGCAGAAGTGGCAGCAATGGCAGAAAAAACAATGTCCTCAGAAGCCGGCTCCAATTCTCCCCCGACCCGCTTCGTCGAGTCAAGGAACCGGCTGATGCTGATGCTGACGCTGCCTCCGCTGACCCGGAGGAGCCCGCGAGCCGCCGCTCTGCGGCCCCTCCTAAGCTCCAGGGCGGCCTCGTTCCAGCGCGGCAAGCGGGAGGAATAGCGAGCACCGGGGGCCCCCACGCACATACCCGGCTGGCGCACCCCAGCAAAAAGACAGGGGAAAGCCTCGGAGAACACTCCGGCAGTTCAGCAAACCAAAAAGACCAGGTAAGGTGGCATTACGCTACGGGACGGGAGCGGTAGTTCTGTTGAGTAGAGATGGGGCAACCGGGTTCTAAGGCGCAGTTCTTTCCACACATTTACAGTGCAGCCCACAGTGTCCAAGGCACCTTGGTGTGGCACATACAGCAGTAGTTAGGGGGAAGCACTGTTTCATCCCACAACCACACGCTCTGAATGAAGCCACTGATGTGCAAACTGAGCCTGCATGCATTAATAATATAATTCAAGGCTAGGAGCACCCATGCCACCCTGATCACACAGCAGTGTCAACAGCTCCCACTCAAGTCTCAGCTGTCTCCCTACCCAGGCACAAGCGTTGTCAGAGGGATCTAAGCCAGTTAAAAGAACTTCTTGTCAAAGGCATGGGGATATCTATGAAAAGATAAGAGGAATTTAGGCAATATCACCATCTTGGCTATAGCCACTTTTTTCAGCCATCGAGACTGGGAGTTTAGACCATCGCGGGATCCATTCCTCTAGCCATGCGACAGACCTCCCATAGTTCCTGCATCAAAGTTCATCAGTATCCCTACTAACCCACATCCCAAGATATTTGACCAAGGAATTAGTCCACGCGATTGGAAAATACATATCAAAAGGGAGTGTAATCAGGTTTATGGGGAAGATGGCAGATTTAGCCCAGTTGATACTGATCCCAGTCTGACCCTAAAATCTGAGGAACTCCTGCAGAACAGTCACTAGATTATGTTCAAGCTCCTGCACATAAACCATGATGTTCTCAGCAATCATGGAGACAATAAGATGTCTGGATGTGAAAGTCAGGACACAGTTGGCATGGTGCTGTCATAGCCAAGCTGCCAGGGGCTCCATGGCAATCGTAAACAGCACCAGGGACAGCAGGCATCTCTGTTTCACATACCCCTGTTGATCGGGAAAGCGGATCATCCCAATAATGCAGATATGGGCAGTGGGGTGCACATACAGCAGAGCTATTCACTTTAAAAAGCTTGGTTTGAGACCTACATATGGTAAGAAAGAGAATAGGTACGGCCATTCCAAAGAATCAAAAGCTTTTGTAGCATCAAAGAAGACGGCCGCGGCTCAGAGGTCAGGAGACAAGGAGTAGAGGAATGCAAAAAGGGTGCATAGTTAAGGCGTGGTAGACCAGCCGGGTATGAAGCTGGATTGATCAGGGCGAGCAATGTGTGGGGGAAGCGACAGTAAGCAGTCAGCAGTGAGTTTAGTTAGTATCTTATTGTTAATCTTTATCATCAACAAACGCTGACAGGAATCCCACTTACTAAAGGGCTTGTCGAGCTTAAGCACAATAACCAAAAGCGTTTTCCGCACCATCGGGGAAGTAATCCAGTAGTCATGGCTTCTTCAAACATAGATTTCAGATGTGGGGCTAGTAGTTCAGCATATTCTTTGTACAATTGGACAGTAAGTCCATCCAGTCCCAGGGCCTTGCCACTAGGCATTCTCAGGATCACACGGATAACATCCTCTGCACCAAACGGAACCTCAAAGTACTGTCTCTGCACGTCAACAAACCACAGCAGTTGTATCGTGTTGAAGTATTCCTGTAACCCACTAGGAACCACAGTCAGATTAGGCTTGTAGAGCGGCGCATAAAACCGCGCCATCACCTGCATAACCTCCCCGGTGAAGTGACGTCGTCCTGACGCAGCTATTAGTTGAGTAAGGATGCCAGTATTTTCTCGGCTCTGTCACCCTCTCCATATTGCCGGGCAGTGGTCTCCCTGAACATGTAGTGGGTCTTCCTCTCAGCATCCTCTTGATATGCATAAAGCTTATTACGGAGCTGAGCAAGTATCTGCACATCGTTCCTGGCTTAGTATTGGGTCTCAAATTCGCACAAATCCCATCCAAGAGGGGCAAGGCTGGCTCTAAGATCGCGGAGGACTCCCATCTGTTTGGACATACATTTCTGCAAATATAAGCCCTGAAGGCCTTGCATTCAACACACATAGACTGGACGGAGTGTACATTATGACAAAATAGCCGCCCTGATTTCAGAGTTGAAGAGCTGATCTCTTAGCGCGTTTGGAGGCAGTCACCATCAGAAGGCATGATCTCCTGCCTATGACAAATTTAATACAAGTACTATCGGGCATGGTCTGAAAGCGTCCAAGGAGAGTGTTCAACTGTTTTGGTCCTAGCAGCAACATCCTTAGAGACCAGCCAATAACAATACACGACCACACATTATGAGTGGTCGTGATGCAAGTGCCTTCAAGGCCCCCAGCTGCCTCTCCCGCCATATAGCAACCAGGTCATAATCCAGCACAATGGTGTGCATCTGCGCAGCCGCACATGGATAGGGTCCCCGGTCCGAGCTGGACTTATCCATTTCAGGATGTAAAACCGTATTAAAGTCCCCTCCCCATATAATTGTAATGCATCTCAATCCCATCACCTGCTGCCAAAGGGAAGGGGAAAAATCTGGGCAATCAATGCTGGGGCTAGAAACACACACCAAAGTGACTGACTTATCCTCTAGAATGCCAGGCAGGATTTTCAGCCCTCCCAGTCACCTATTGCACTCACAAGTGTAAGTTACCCTTGTGAATAGCCGAATTCATCTCCAAGCCCTTTATAAAATGACGTGTAACAGCTGTTATTTAAAGCGAAAGGGCAGAAGCGTGATATGATGAGCAACATAAAAGCAGGTATTTTCAACGAGGCAAAGGAGTGTTTCCAAGTGCCAGATGGTCATTTCCCACAGTACGCGAAAATATTGTGCACAGCTAGCGAAATATGTACTACGTTTCCGGATGAGCCTGGGGTAGGGTGACCAACTGGCATGGGTGCAAATTCAGGACGGTAAGTGTAAAAATTCAGGACAAAGGGTCAAAATTCAGGACAAAAATTTAGGACATAAGGTCAAAATTCAGGACAAAACTTCGGGACAAAAGGTAAGTTTTACAGACACATCAGAGGAAGTTGCGCAATAGTATAAAAGTAAGTAAATAGACAACCACTTAAGTACAAGTCAAAATAAGTTTATATTAGGTTGAGACAATCCTGCACTTCATGGTTTTTCGGTATGCGCGCAGCTTTGAGCAACTGTGCAGGTTTTTTGTTGTATTTCATATGATAATAATCTATTTATATGGTTACTCCACTGGGTTGTCCAGTCCGATATTTCGTTTACAACTCATGCTCCTGAGCAGGCATGTTTGGTGAAAGAAGTGGTCAGGAAGATCTGCTCGGATAGTCTTTGTTACTAGCATCTCATATCTGAGTGCCATTGTGAGATGTAAAGCGGCACGCATAGGCCAATTAAAGGGAGGATTGCTGTGATGAACCCACTACAGGGAACGCATTATGGGTTTTTCAGCAAGTGGAAATTAAAATATGGAATTTGACTTTGCTTATGGGGGTTTCGCAGAGAGTTGCACTAGCTGACGAAGTCACAAAGGTGCTTCTCCCTGCAGCTTTCTTAAAGAAGGCACTGTCGATACACTATTACATCGTTTATTTTTGACGCCTTGCCTTTTGCTACAAACACAATATACATCTCAAGCACGGCTCATGGCACTATGAGGCTCTCCCTAAAACCTTACACCTAAAACAAAACATGCAAACATTTACCATTATTAGTGTAACATTCAAGGAGCAGTTGGGTGTCACTCAAAATGTCATATGCATGATGTATAGATCCCACACATAAGCACACAGCAAATACAGAATAGTAACATATAGGCAAGGGAGTAGCCTGAAAATTAAAATACCTCCCACTTTGAACTAAAGCTCCTATGGCACCAAGAAAGCAAATAAGTCATCACAACCCTCCCCAGAAGAGCTCTCTTGTCCAAGGATCTAGCCATCCATCCTTCCATCAAACTCCTGATATCCACAATTTCAAATTTACATTCGGTCATCTATTAATTCTTTCATCCATCATTCAGTCTTTCACCATTCATTCTGTCCTTCCATCTGTGTGTCCATCCATATCCAAACCTTTTCAACCATTTGCAAACCTATCCATCATCTATCCTTCCATCCATCATTTCACTCATCCATCCCCCATCCACCCTTTCACTCATCCATCCATCATCCATTCACCCTTTCACCCAATCCATCCTTTCACTCATCCATCCACTTTTCCACCCATCCATCCATCCATTCACTCATCCATCCAGCCATTTACCCTTTCATCCAAAGCCATCCTTTCACTCATCCACTCTTCCATCCATCCACTCACTCATCCATCCAGCCATTTACCCTTTCTCCCATCCAGCCATCCTTTCACTTACTCATCCATCACCCAGTCACTCATCCGTCCATCCATTCAACTTTTCACTCATCCATCCATCCTTTCTTCCAGCTCTCCACCCTCCCTTTCACTCATGTATGCATTCTTTCACTCATACATCTTTACATTCTTCTATTCACTCATCCATGCACCCATTCGCCAATCCATTCTGCCAATCATTCATCCATGCTTTAACTCATCCATGCATCTATCCTGCCTTTCTCTCTCCATACCCCTTTTACTTAGCCAGTCATCCTTCCATCCTCCCTTCACCTATCCACCCACTCATCCACTCATAAATCAATCCATTGACCCTATCACTCATCCATCCTTTCACTCATCCATCCTTTCTCTCATCCATCCACCCTTTCACTCATCTATCCGTCCTTTTTTCCATCTACCCTCCCTTTCACTCGCTCATGCATCCACTCGTCCACCCATCCATACATTCACTTATCGATCCAACCATTTACCCTTTACCCATCCAGACATCCTTCCACTTACTCATCCGTCCACCCATTCAACTTTTCACTCATCCATCCATCCATCCTTTCTTCCAGCTCTCCAACCTCCCTTTCACTCATGTATGCTCCACATTTCAATGTTCTGTTATTTATTTCTTCTGCAATCATAAGCAATGTGGAAAAAATAGCATTCATATTAAAAATTAAAATAAAGGTGTTGCCCAGCAGCCCAGGCACAAAGCCCAGGCACTGAAGGGCACCCCTGTTTGGGCTGTTGTGCACATGGGATTTGACACCTGCCGTGAAGAGAGCCAATGTGGGTTCACTCACTATGTATAAATGCATGTTTATTATAAACTTTTGAGAAAGCATGAGTTGAGCCAGACCTAAAACTAACGCATCATTTAACGCGCAAGAGACAGCCAAGTCCAACAAAGATGTTTACCAACCACAGCGTCCCGCAGAAGCACCAACTTCTCCCCAAATCTTCTGATTGCCTTTATGCCAATACACTTCAAGAAAGTTAGGGAGCATCCTTCATCAGCGTTTATTAACTACGAGCTATTGATAGAATCATTCTAAAGCATCTGTGAATTAAAACAGATGAGCACGGGGTCAACTGCTTACAGACTGAAAGTGCGGAACAGTTTGGAAGGGCAGGGAAGTATGAATCTCTTAGAAAATAACCGTCAGGCCACAGATCACGTCAGGGTTAAGGTGGTTTGAGTTGATTATAAAGTTATTAAAGCTAAAAACATGAGCGCATAATCTTGAAAGGAAAGGACTGCCGATTTGGGATCGAGGAGGCGTGTTGGAGGCAAATCTGGAGGTGGGTGACAGGGTGAATCTGCAGCAGGCACCAATTGTGCGGGAGAAGAGTTTGTCAAATTATTTGATTAGCGCTGCCCCAGCCGCCCTGGCAAGCCAGAGTCTCCTTGTGTGAAACACTAAGCATTAAACGGATTGCTCCAGGGCAATCTTCACAGCATGGCGTAATCATGACACTCACAGGAAGGCTTCAAAAAACAACAAGGGCTCCTGTGGAATGTAAAAAACCTTATAAGTAGTAATCAATGCACAATGGCAATTATAATCGGAAGTGATGTCAGAAAGAGAACTCGAACTCCACACAAGGGATGCAGTTTATCCAATATAAATTTATGTAGAAAATATATACATATTCAAAATCTTACTATTTTTAGAAAAACAATACAACAATTAGTGTCAGGTGTCCCAGTGAAAAACAGAACCTTTTTTTTAACAAATACAAAAAGTGCAACAAGGATATTCACAAGGTTTCACTATGAAATTCATGCGACCAAAACATTTGAAATCAATATTACAACACTAATCATTATTGTGTGTGTTGTGCAATGGTTCGCATTGATCTATTGTCGACAGCGTTTCGACCCTCAATTGAATAAAGGGTCTCCTCAGGACCTAGAATGTAAGGACACCTATAAGAAAAAAGGGGGTTTTGTTTTAAAATGTGTTCAGTCTATAGCCAAGCGTATGTGCAACAGCAGGAGGATTAGAAGATGGACACTTACCTAAGGGTGATCCTGCACTGCCCAGTGTAAAGACGGTGGCACCGTGTGAAGAGTGAAAAAAGAGAACTTACAGGGAACCCAGCGGGGTGCTGTAAGGACAAAAATGCACATAGAGTAAGGGTAAGCAAAACCAAACT
The DNA here is from genome assembly GCA_963921515.1 of Calotriton arnoldi. NCBI lineage: Eukaryota > Metazoa > Chordata > Amphibia > Caudata > Salamandridae > Calotriton > Calotriton arnoldi. The sequence goes on from CAWUFW010001231.1 coordinate 2,906,744, forward strand.
TGTCTCACTCGTCTATTGGTAAAAAGGGAGGGCTTACCCCATGTAAGAGAGAGAGAGGCAGGCAGCTGTATACATTGGCCGGAGAAACTCGGCGATACAGGGCGCTTTGTAATGAAGACGCTATGTTAAAACAAAAAAAGAGTCAACAATATTACAGAAAATGAGATTTAAGCAATATCATAAAAACTAAGAAATGAGAGCAAGAGGCCTACCTGTGCGCAATGATAAAGGCACTCCGAGCGGAGCAATAAGTATACAATCGGGGATGCAATAATTCTCGATGTGAAAGACAGTCTGGAAAGCGTAAACAAACAGACAGTCAGAGAGACCAAGACCAGCGTCTGCACAAACTAGGAAAATATAGTGCTGAATAAGGGCCATACCGTAATCACAGTGATTGAATCTGCATAAATACGAGGGAGCAGCGGCACACGGCACGTCTAGCTCGGTGCAATGACAAGAGCCAACTAAACAACTATCGCTTTTATCCAACCACTAGGCGGCGTGGCAGACCCAATTAATGGAGCCGGTTCATCAAACCAATCTGTTGTGCAAAGGATAATGTGTGGAATTAGACAACAGACTGTGTGGGGCAATCGTGTAGCACATGAATACAAAAATATCATGAATGACGATATTTACAAGAGGAGACTAGTCTAATTATCGTCAAGAGAATAAACCTGTCTGCGAGAAAACTCAAAATAGAATACACAGACGGGCTGCGATTATGCAAAAAATGGAGAAAAGTAGAAAAACAGAAGAAAAATACTGCGAATGTAAAAAACTGGTCCTATGACCTTGATCAAGCCATGCGATATCGAGACCCTATTATGTGAATTCAAAAGGCAAGATAAAGGGTAAAACTGAGTTTATCCAAGAGGCAAGGAAAAGGGTAAAGCTGTGTTTATCCAACATTATACATGTTGAAAAACGAACGGTCTGGATACAATTCAATTGTTAACATAGGTATTCAAGGACAAGGAACATGTGTGAGCAAATTATGCACATAGAGCAAGTTCTAGCCGTATCAGCCTATGTAAAAGAGCGTATAATGTGATTAGGTATTAAGAGTAGTGACGAAACCCCGCCATTCCTCAGCGGAGTTCAGTCCTTGTGCGATGGAATTAGTACGCTCAATCCATTGGCATTCAGATCGTTGTAGATAATGTGCTAAATCACCACCTCTAGTGGGAATTGTTATTTTATCAATCACTTGCCACTTAATATCATCCGCTGTAGGATTCATTTCTGCAAAGTGATTGACCAAGGGAGCATTAGGTACAGAATTTCTGATTCTACTGCAATGCTGTCCTATTCTTGCCTTTACAGGTTGTTGGGTCTGGCCAATATAGGGTAGATCGCAGGGACAAGTAATGCAATACACCACATTTTTGGTATTACAATTCGCAAAGAATTCTAATGTGTGTTTCACATTCTCATGTTCAAAAGATTTGGTATTATGTGTGAATGCACAGGTCACACAGTTGCCACATTTGTAATGACCCTTAACTTCAGGTAGACCCCAAGCTGCATGTAACGATCTATTGACTTGGACCGAAGTCTCAAGTGATGATCGGACAAGGTGGTCTTTGATATTTTTACCACGTTTGTACGCGAACATCGGGATTTCCATCTTGGAATCAATACTTTTAATGATATGCCAATTTTTAGTGATCAGTTTCCGAATTTTATTAGTGTGTATACCAAAGGTGGTGACACAAATAAGTCTGTTTATCGCGGGTTTTATTTTGGGGGCCAATAAAGTCTCCCTTGGACAAAACCAAGCTCTTTTCAGCGAATTTTTGACCAATTTATTGGGATATCCTCTGTTTAGTAATTTCAATTTGAGAGTATGAGCTTCCTTCATGTAATCCTCTTTTTAGAACAATTGCGACGTATTCGCAAAAATTGTCCGTACGGCAATCCGTCTCTAAGGGCACGGGGATGATGACTATTGTAAGTAAGTAACGTATTACGTTCCGTGGGCTTCCTGTGTAAAGATGTATAAAGTTTGCCTCCTTCATGTTGGATGTTTAAGTCAAGAAAGGCAATACATGATTTGTGTATTGTAGAGGTGAAAGTGAGATGCGGATTAGAGTTCAAAGACAAAACAAAGTTCCCAAAGTCAATTAATGTACCTGACCAGATCAGAAAGATATCATCAATGTATCTTTTCCAGCAAATTATTCTCTCACGAAATATATTCGTGTCTGTGAGAACAAAAGAATGCTCTATATAATTCATGTATATATTCGCTAGACTGGGAGCAAAAATTGCTCCCATGCTAGTCCCAGAGCATTGTTGGTAATAGTCTCCCTCCGAAATAAAGTAATTCCGGGTTAAAGCAATTCGTAGAAGTGATATAATGAAGCTTGTTGGTATTTGCATGGGTCGTGGTCTGGTATCAAGGAGAGATTCTATAACTTTTATGCTTTCATCCTGAGGTATGTTGGTATACAAAGATGTGATGTCCAGAATAGCAAGCCAATCCGTGTCCGTATTGTATGGTCTATTCTCAACTAGATTGATCATGTGCATAGAATCTTTCACATATGTATCTTGCATAGGGACATAGTCTTTAAGAAAAAAATCAATGTATTTCCCTAATGGTTCCAAAATAGAACCACAGCCCGATAAAATGGGCCTACCCGGAGGATCTGTAGTGCTCTTGTGTATTTTGGGAGCGTATACAGAACTGGAGTTCTTGGATGGTCTGCATTCAGGAACTCAAGTTCCCTTTACTTAAAAACCCTTTTTCCCACCCATCAGTAGTGATGAGCAGAATCTCTTTCTTTATGCTCTCTAAAGGATTTTGGGATAATTTTGTGTAGTGTCTTTCTTCCTTTATTTGTTTGTTTATCTCTAGATCATAGTCTCTTCTGTTTTGTACAACAATCCCACCACCTTTGTCCGCTGGTTTCACAATTATGTTAGTGTCAATTTTAAGACTCGACAAGGCTTTACGTTCATTAAGACTAATGTTGTATGGTACAAAATGGAAATTATTTTTTATTCCATCAATCCCAGCCAGGACTATCTTCTCAAAGGTGAGGAGTTCAGGAGGCATCATACCATTGGGAGGGTAAAAAGTAGATGGTGGTCTTAAACCGGTCACAGAGTCTTTGGTCATTTCTTCTCTACCCATGAAAAATATTTTCAATCGTATTTTTCTGAAAAATTGATACAACTCTGTTTTAAGATTAAAGAAATTAGTACGCTCAGTGATCACGTATGACAGACCTTTACTCAGCAATGAGATCTCTGCAGATGACAAACTGTGCTCAGATAGATTAAAAATTGGGATTGTGGATAGCAAACCATTATTAGGTTCTAATATGGCTGAGGACCCCATTGATAATGTTTGTTCCGAGTTTGGCGTTCACCCGCATATTGGTGCCATGTTTTGGCCTTTCTCTTTCCCCCCCGGTCTAAAAAAGACTGACCAGGGTGGGTATCAATGCGACTTGGTCCTGGTTGTGCGTCCGAATCACTTGAACCTCCAGATGACTCAGAGAAAGTGATCGGTTGATTTCTCCTAAATCTACCCCACGTATTTTGCCTGTTTTGTGTGCCAATCGTGGTATAGTAATCTTCACGTAGATATGGATACGCTCTTTCTTTTGAAAAATTCTTTATATCTTTTGTCACTTTATCCGCTTTCTTTTTAATTCAAAAGAATTAAAATCCTCAATCGTTTTGTTAAGTTTGTCTAGGAGTAATTTGGCCTCAGCTACTCCGTCACCATTAAGTAATTCCTTTTCCAGTTCTTCAATCTCTTTTAACTCTGCTTTCGCATGCTCTATCGCTGTTTCAACGCCCAACACCATCCAGTGGCGTGAACAAGTTGTAGAAATATGGCTGAATCCTCCTTTAAATTTTGGGTCATCTCGAAAGATCCCTGGAACATTTCTAACTTGTAGGCCCTGTGGTATAATCCCTGCTTTTAAATATTCAGTTAACATACGTGCATGCAAATCTGTCCTTACATGTTTTTTCTTTGCTTTCTCAATTTTTTCAAGAAGTTGTTGTCTTGGACTTATAGTACTGACAGATTGATTAGAAAACAGTGATGGACCACTGGCTATTTTTGCAATGTATTCATCCGTGTAGAGAGGAGCCTCTCTTTCTGACATCATATCCTGTAACCTGAAGTATAACCCTAAAAGTCATAGGGTAATAGGAAATCCAAACAGTGGATAACCTCTTGCGGTGCCACCACCGCTCTACGAACGAAAAAAAGAACAAGAGGACCCAACTCACAGGGAGCCTGGGTAAGTAACGTTTCAAAAAACAACAAGGGCTCCTGTGGAATGTAAAAAACCTTATAAGTAGTAATCAATGCACAATGGCAATTATAATCGGAAGTGATGTCAGAAAGAGAACTCGAACTCCACACAAGGGATGCAGTTTATCCAATATAAATTTATGTAGAAAATATATACATATTCAAAATCTTACTATTTTTAGAAAAACAATACAACAATTAGTGTCAGGTGTCCCAGTGAAAAACAGAACCTTTTTTTTAACAAATACAAAAAGTGCAACAAGGATATTCACAAGGTTTCACTATGAAATTCATGCGACCAAAACATTTGAAATCAATATTACAACACTAATCATCATTGTGTGTGTTGTGCAATGGTTCGCATTGATCTATTGTCGACGGCGTTTCGACCCTCAATTGAATAAAGGGTCTCCTCAGGACCTAGAATGTAAGGACACCTATAAGAAAAAAGGGGGGTTTTGTTTTAAAATGTGTTCAGTCTGTAGCCAAGCGTATGTGCAACAGCAGGAGGATTAGAAGATGGACAGTTACCTAAGGGTGATCCTGCACTGCCCAGTGTAAAGACTGTGGCACCGTGTGAAGAGTGAAAAAGAGAACTTACAGGAACCCAGCGGGGTGCTGTAAGGACAAAAATGCACATAGAGTAAGGCTAAGCAAAACCAAACTTGTCTCACTCGTCTATTGGTAAAAAGGGAGGGCTTACCCCATGTAAGAGAGAGAGAGGCAGGCAGCTGTATACATTGGCCGGAGAAACTCGGCGATACAGGGCGCTTTGTAATGAAGACGCTATGTTAAAACAAAAAAAGAGTCAACAATATCACAGAAAATGAGATTTAAGCAATATCATAAAAACTAAGAAATGAGAGCAAGAGGCCTACCTGTGCGCAATGATAAAGGCACTCCCAGCGGAGCAATAAGTATACAATCGGGGATGCAATAATTCTCGATGTGAAAGACAGTCTGGAAAGCGTAAACAAACAGACAGTCAGAGAGACCAAGACCAGCGTCTGCACAAACTAGGAAAATATAGTGCTGAATAAGGGCCATACCGTAATCACAGTGATTGAATCCGCATAAATACGAGGGAGCAGCGGCACACGGCACGTCTAGCTCGGTGCAATGACAAGAGCCAACTAAACAACTATCGCTTTTATCCAACCACTAGGCGGCGTGGCAGACCCAATTAATGGAGCCGGTTCATCAAACCAATCTGTTGTGCAAAGGATAATGTGTGGAATTAGACAACAGACTGTGTGGGGCAATCGTGTAGCACATGAATACAAAAATATCATGAATGACGATATTTACAAGAGGAGACTAGTCTAATTATCGTCAAGAGAATAAACCTGTCTGCGAGAAAACTCAAAATAGAATACACAGACGGGCTGCGATTATGCAAAAAATGGAGAAAAGTAGAAAAACAGAAGAAAAATACTGCGAATGTAAAAAACTGGTCCTATGACCTTGATCAAGCCATGCGATATCGAGACCCTATTATGTGAATTCAAAAGGCAAGATAAAGGGTAAAACTGAGTTTATCCAAGAGGCAAGGAAAAGGGTAAAGCTGTGTTTATCCAACATTATACATGTTGAAAAACGAACGGTCTGGATACAATTCAATTGTTAACAGGCGGCCAGGGCAGACCAACCGGGGCAAAAGGACAGCTAAACAGAGAGCAGGGTGTAACAGCCCAGGCTGGCCCATTGTCATTCTGTATGTGACAATCAGCCGCAGACAGAATGACAATGGGCGGGTGGGGTTGCTCATGTGCTCGAGGAGGAGTGCGAGGCGGCCCCATCAGGGGACTGAGGCTTCTTGCAGGGAGCAGTGCTGCTCCTGGCAATGGCCATAATTACGGACAAAAGGCGTCCGTAAAAAGGACCCTCACGGACAACGGACGTGAGGTCCAAATTACGGACGGTCCGTGAAATTTACGGACGGTTGGTCACCCTAGCCTGGGGAGACACAGACCTTAGCGCTGTTGCTTGATCCGGGCTCCACTAGGGGACTGATTTCCCGCATATAGAAGGCCATGAAGGCGGACCGTAGGGTTGAGGTGTCGAAACTTCGGGACAGATGGACGGCCGATTTGCCTTCGCCGCTCACTGAGGGCGAATGGAGGCGGGCGTTCACACAGGTCCGGTAGGTGGCGAGTGATGCATGATTTAAGCTCACCCAGTTGGCATCGCACATATCTAACGCCCCACAGATTGGCTCGTTTCAATGCAGGGCGCTCTTCGGCGTGCCCCCGGTGCGGAGGGGACCCTGTGACATTTCTGCATATGACTTGGGCCTGCGCCCGACTTCAACCGTATTGGCAAGAGGTGCTGCATGTACTACGAGCAGCCACAGGTGTGCGTAGGGAAGCATTGGTTAGGCAATGTCTCCTGAGTGTACTCCCGATTCCCAAGACGGGAACTAGTATAAGATATACATTTGCTCTCCTGGGCCTTGTGCTAGCTAAATGCCAAATTGCCATACAATGGACCCACTCTATGCCCCCCGGCTAGACAAGTGGATGGCAGACCTGCGTGAATGGGGCATGGCAGAGGAGTGCCGACTGCAAGCCGTACGCACCGATGAGAACGTGGAACGTGACTTGGAAATGTGGGGAGGGGTGCTGGATAGCCTACAGGCGGCTGAGGGTCGGGGTGAAAGGGCTGAGGCTTCTATGCAGACACTGAACCCTGCTGACTTTGGAGGATGACCACTTGCTGGGCTGACTGGGCTGTTGTATAGTCTGTGGCTGTGTGAGATGAGTTGGTAGGAGCGCTGGAGAATGGGCAGATGGCAGAGTGGGCCGATGAGACTGCGTATGAGTTCAGGGGGACGAATGAGAGTTGGTCCTTTACACACGCCCATAATTGGTATCTCGACACAGGTGACACTATATGCCCAAATTTCAAAAGACTTTGCTGTTTGGGGTTGCTACCCTGGGTACATCTTTCACTAACCCTCGCTCAGATGCACTTTTGCAGTACCCCCAGGGAACTGAGGGGCTTTACACCCGTCAATGCCTGTTACTCTGTCTGCTGCTTGAGGATTCTTTTTAGGTCTCCCCGTCTCTCTTATTAGAGACTATCGCCCGCCACCTGTTGCTGCCAAGTTTTTTCATTATAGTTTATGTTGGCTTCTGCTGCACATAATCCCCCTCTATGGGAGTTGTTCTGTATGTCGTACAAGACAACGGGTTCCCAGCAATGACGCTTAGGAGCGGAGCACATGGGCAAACATTTAGGCCGCTGAGACACCCTGCACTGCTTATCTGGAGTGTACGCCGATTCGTGGCTCTTTATCCCTCTTTGCTGTATTACGGCCTGATCGGTCGATATGTAATGTTATACCTGTGCAGTATTGAATAAAAACACGTTTTTAATTTTTTATTTTCACTATTTTTTTTTTTTTAAACATACTTTATTGCTTGCCAATACATCATTGCAGTGTAAAACATGGAGTATTAACGGCTTTTTCCCTTTTTGATGTTCTCCCCATCATTCACATTATAGAGTGGTATGCTGCACATGTAATTCTCTTGCAGTTGTTCCCGGTTATATATCCACCACTGCATCTTTAAGGTGGCTTAGAGTATTCTGGAAATGCAATATTTCTCCTAGAGTAATTTTACATAGTATGCTTCAACATTCTTAACATAACATTTCAAACTTATATAACGTCCCCCTCCCCTCCACCCTCCCTCCTGGTCTGCCGTTACTTATATATTTAGTAGCCTATTATAGTTATCTATATATCATTGGTTGCTCCTTACTGCTTAGGTAAGATGGTGTCGTGACTGGGGCCTATAACGATCTCTGGTGTATGGTCCTAGAATAGTTAGGTCTGCTCTTGTGTGGGGTTGTTATGTGTGGGTATAAAGTCCAGCTGTTTAAAATCTTCCATCATGCTCTCCCAATCCATTGATTATTTTCACTATTATTATAATTTTTATTATTAATCAAAGTATTGTTATTATTATCCGTTAATGAATCAAGGAAATAATTTTGCATTTGATTGAATGGTATTTAACATTCCACAAAGTTTGATTTAGCACACAAGGGGTCCACAGTTACCAGAATGACCTGCACGGTAGGCAGCAACCAAGGCAGGATGACTGGTTTGTCAGAAAGATAGAATGTTTAGCCATGCCAAAGCAAGGATTTTGAGACTCTCAGGAAGGAAATGCGCTTTGCCGTTTTGGCGCTCCTTCACCCCTAACAAAGCAATTTTTGAGCCCATAAGATGCAATTCAGCTCCCTGCTCTGGCCATTTATGGTGGCACAGTAAGGAAGTAGCTATTGTGGTCTCAATATAGCACTGGTAGCTATATTTCAAGTAGACTGATGGAGCAGATGAAACTGTTCTGGAAAACTATATGAAACGATCTCTTCAAGGAGCAGAGGAGATGAGAGCATTAGAATACACCTAGGAACAGTTCTCCTTATTTTCCACACTGAGATCCCCAGTGTTGAGGTCTCATTAAATGTGTAGGGGTTCCCAGTCACCTTTCCTTTTGGATAATCTATTACTGCCACTACCTTCATCCTCATTCCACCAGTTACAGTGAAGCAGATACTTCTTGTTACATCTGGCGCACGCACCCCATTGGGATGGCCTGATGGGCAATTTCACCCACAATCCTCTTGTTTTTTCCTCTGGTGAGGCAGCCAGCTGTTGTGCAGGGGCCCTACAAGGTTCAGCCAGAGCAGCATGCTCTGATGCCACCCTGCCCCCGAGGGCAAGAGTGTAATTTGATGCACTGTCAATATATAGGACACGGCTAGCGTAAGAAATGTAACCAGCGGCTGCTCCTCTGTGATGGCGGAGGAGCGTCGCCCTCCCTGCTGAGAGCCAGCTGAGGGAAACGGGAAAAATATAATGATAATAAAACCATTTTATTATCAGTCTATTTTTCTTTCCACGCTCACTAGAGCCAATCAAGTCTGGGCGGAGCGGGGTGGGGCCATGATGATAGGTGAGAAGTAGTGCACACTAAGTGCGCATGACGGTTTGGCCAGCTGTCTAAGGCCGGTCAAACAATCATGTGCACTTAGATCTCTCGCCACCCGAGCTGTGCTGCACAGCTGGGTGGAGAAGAGGCACAGGCTCATAGCATCTGAGCGAGCGTAAAACCAGCCCGCTCAGGCCAATCACAGCACTGCTCTCATGCTGTATTACCAGTATGAGGCCAACATCTTGATTGGCCTCTAGGAGTCTGCGCTGTTTGCACCAGCCTGTGAGGAATTGGAGTCGGACCAGAGCAGAAGAACACCGAGACGATGTCCGGCGGTGGCAGGTCAGTGCTTTTTTATTTTCTTTTTTTGTGTTATTTACCCCCACTCCACCACACTCCCCCACCTCCGCCCTACCACTTGGAATGAAGAGCTACCGCTACTGAATTTAACCTTCATGGGCTCTAGCTTGCAGCATATCAGATGAGAGTATGTCCAGGAAAGCAGCGAACATATCTACTTTGTTAAGTGTATGTGCAGCAGCCCGTGTCAGGAGGGTCAGGCTCACCCTTGGTAAGGTCCAAGTAGAGAGCACCGCTTGCACGTGCGCAAAAGAAGCCGGCACCCTCCCTAGCACTGTAACAGGCCTGGACCGCATGTGCATTGCACACTTTGATGCTTATGATTTTGCTAGCAATCTGGGACAGATCCTGCTTCCTGTGAAGACCACAACTGGCTGGGGTGGACAAGATGTCAACTGGCCACGTGCCCGGAAAGTGACTTTCATCCAGCCCAGATTTCCAGCCAACAGCATCAAGCGTCGTGGGATTATAGAGCCATAGCAATGACAGGAAAAGGGAGCCTCCATGTCCAAGGATGCTATGTGCTTTTTCCTGACCGAGTAGGCCTGTTGTAAGGTCAGTCTATTTTCATGGGGCCAGCAGACATCTGTGCACGTGCATGAGACAGTGCTTAATTGGAAAAAGAAAGAGTGCCAGTGCGGCACTGTCAGCGCATAATAATAAACTACCAGACACTTCCTGGGCCCTTTATCTCACGCCTTCACGTTCCTGCTTTCTCTCTGTGCGACGTGTTTGCAGTGATTCTCTTCTCCGTCTTTCCAATCTTTGTGCTTTTCCCTCTCTTGTGCACGGTAAATGTAATTGAGGAAAAATAACTACCGGTCACTTTCACTTTGATCCGAATTCCGTCTCATTCAGTTCAGAATATCAAGCTGCCAGGCCTCTACCGTTTCAGTCCATTCACTGAGACATGTCCATGTTGTGCACATCGGAAATACACCCAGCGCTTAATTTGAGCCGGTGGTTTCCAGAGCCCAGCACCGGTACCGGGACTTATGACAGCTGCCACATGGTGGCGCTGTTTGTGTAATATAGAGAAGACCACAACAACAGTTGTTTATTAAGCAAATAGACATTAAAACTAATACCTGCCTCCCAAGCCATTCTTACAGCTTTGGTGGGGCATCTAACACTCTGAATTGTCACACTTGTAGCAGTGTGATGGCTAGTAGTTTTGTAAGTAGTGTCATTGGCAGCGACGGCAGTGGCAATGGGTGTTGCAAGCTGGGGTGGCCATCTGACGAAGGCCCTGGCACTTATTTTTATTTTTTATTTTTACAAATTAAGCACTGAATACACCTCTTCAAACAGGCTGAAGAGAACACAGTGAAACAAACATTTTTCCCTTTAACGGTCGCCAGCGGAAAGCACCCAGCGCACGCCTGCATCTCTATGTTACACACAGGGAAGGATTCTGTTAGTCTGGTGTTAAAGCTGTAAACATTAGCACTGCGGGATGAGGGTTGAAACAAGCCGCCGCCCCCTCTTCCCCTCATATTAACCGGAAGCCTTTCATTGGTGTGCTCCGCCAAAGCCTTCCACAAGGCAAGATAACCAAGTTCAGAAACTGTGCTGTGTTTCAAACAGGGAAATGTACAAAACAGCGCGTAAATCATTTCTTTGAACGAGAACTCGGTCAGGGGAGTCGTGAACCCCCGCTTCAGCATCTTCAGCGGGGATGGAGTTCTTGATGGGCCTCGTCTGTCTGCAACCCGGCAGACAAAGGCTCATAAATAAAATGGAAGGGTGAGTGAGTCAGTGGATGGATGGGTGTGTGGCTGAAACGGTGGATGGGTGAGTGAAAAGGTGGATGGGAAGATGGATGAATGAGTGAAAGGTTAAAGAATGAATGGATGCATGAAAGAGGGTGGATGGATAAAAGGATGGATGGATTTATAAGTGAAAGAATGGATGGATGAATGAAAGGGAGGGTGGAGGGATGAGAGAAAGGGTGGATGTATGAATGAAAGGGTGGATGGATGAGTGAAAGGGTGGATGGATGGATAAAGTGAAAGGGTGGATGGATGGATAAAGTGAAAGGGTGGATAGATGGATGAGCGAAAAGATGGATGGATGAGTAAAAGCATGGATGCTGGGGAGTCATGAACCCCCAACTTTAGCAGCTACAGCAGGGGTGAAGTTCTTGATGTGCCTCTTCTATCTGCAACTAGGCAGACAAAGGTGAGTGAGTGATAGGATGGGTGGATGCATGACAGAGAGGGTGGATGGATGGATAAAAATATGGATGGATTTATAAGTGAAAGAATGGATGGATGAATGAAAGGGAGGGTGGAGGGATGAATGGAAGGGTGGATGGATGAGTGAAAGGGTGGATGGATGGATGGGTGAAGTAACAGGGTGGATGGATAAAGTGACAGGGTGGATAGATGGATGGATGAGTAAAAGCATGGATGCTGGGGAGTCATGAACCCCAACTTTAGCAGCTACAGCAGGGGTGAAGTTCTTGATGTGCCTCTTCTATCTGCAACTAGGCAGACAAAGGTGAGTGAGTGATAGGATGGGTGGATGCATGACAGAGAGGGTGGATGGATGGATAAAAATATGGATGGATTTATAAGTGAAAGAATGGATGGATGAATGAAAGGGAGGGTGGAGGGATGAATGGAAGGGTGGATGGATGAGTGAAAGGGTGGATGGATGGATGGGTGAAGTAACAGGGTGGATGGATAAAGTGACAGGGTGGATAGATGGATGGATGAATAAAAGCATGGATGCTGGGGAGTCATGAACCCCCAACTTTAGCAGCTACAGCAGGGGTGAAGTTCTTGATGTGCCTCTTCTATCTGCAACTAGGCAGACAAAGGTGAGTGAGTGATAGGATGGGTGGATGCATGACAGAGAGGGTGGATGGATGGATAAAAATATGGATGGATTTATAAGTGAAAGAATGGATGGATGAATGAAAGGGAGGGTGGAGGGATGAATGAAAGGGTGGATGGATGAGTGAAAGGGTGGATGGATGGATGGGTGAAGTAACAGGGTGGATGGATAAAGTGACAGGGTGGATAGATGGATGGATGAGTAAAAGCATGGATGCTGGGGAGTCATGAACCCCCAACTTTAGCAGCTACAGCAGGGGTGAAGTTCTTGATGTGCCTCTTCTATCTGCAACTAGGCAGACAAAGGTGAGTGAGTGATAGGATGGGTGGATGTGAGTGAAAAGGTGGATGGATGGGTAGATGAATGAATAAATGAAAGGATGGCTGTAAGGATGGATGAGTGAAAGAATGGATGGGTGACAGGGAGGGTGGATGATGGATGGATGATAAAAAGGGTGGATGGATGGATGAAAGGATGGATGGATAGGATGAGTGAAAGGGAGGATGGATGGAGTGAAAAGGTGGATGGAGTGAAAAGGTGGATGGATGGATGAGAGAAAGGATTGATGGATGAGTGAAAGCATTGATGGAGGAGTGGATGGATGGATGAGAGAATTGATGGATGAGTGAAAGAATGGTTGGACGAGTGAAAGGGTGGATGGAAGGCAGGATAGATAAAAGGGTGGATGGATGAGTGAAAGAATGGATGGATGAGTGAAAGGGAGTGTGGATGGATAAAAGGGTGGATGGAAGGATGAGTGAAAGAATGTGTGGATGAGTGAAAGGCAGGGTGAATGCATGCAGATAAGTGAAAGTGTGGATGGATGAGTGAGTTAAAGGACGGATGGATGAGTGAAAGGGTAAAAGGATGAATGGATGGATGAGTGGATGGATGGGTGGATGGGTTAGTGAAAGGATGGATGGCTGCATCAGAGGATGGCTGGATGAGTGAAGAACAGGATGGATGGGGCAAAAGAATGGATGGATGAATGACTGAAAGGATGAATGGATGAGTGAAAAGGTGAATGGAGAGGTGGATAGGTGAGAGGATAGATGGAAGGATGGTTGGGTATAATGGGTAGGTTTGGATATGGATGGACGGAATGGTGAAAGATTGAATGATGGACGAAAGAATTAATTGATGACAGAATGTAAAGGTGAAACAGTATATACCAGCAGGTGGATTAAAGGATAAATGAATAGATGTTTGCATGAAAGTGAGAGGTATTCACATTTTTCTGGCTACTCCCTTGACTCGAGTAGTACATTCTAACATGTTTTTTTTTTTCATTTGACGGTGTGTGTTTTTCGTCAGTGACTTTGCATTTCGAGACGAATAAAAATAGTGCTTTCTGATTTTCATAGAGGTCTATGCCCCGAAAATCAGGGGTGTAGCTTGGTCAATAAAATTCGGGGGGTGTGAGCTTCAGATTTCCCAACAATCAAGCTGGGATATCTTGTTAAAACACAATATATGAGAAGCAGGACGTGGGGGCTTAAGGGGAAGCAGAAACAGAGGAGGGTGTCTTGTTAGGGTGCCTTAAAACACATTTTTCAAATTAATCAACGTTTTGTACGGCCTTCAAAACCGAGATGAGAGAGTGTGCATGAGTTTTTGTCAGTTCAGGCATGTAAAAATCCCAGGTGAAATAGGACAGACACTTCACCATACCCGATTAAAACCACTTATACCTAACTGTCTACAACAGAATACATTTTAGGGGGGTGTAACACCCCTAAACACCCCCCCCAAAGCTACATCCCTACTGAGAATATGTACCCTCACGCCGAGTTATGGAGTGTTCCTGCACCTCACCAGACCATGGAACGCTAGACGGCAGTGACAGCTATTTCTTCTTTGGGGCTACAGACCATTTCACCAGTACTCTTCTAACAGCTTTCTCTCAAAATGTATAACGTACCTGAAGTCCTTCATTCCACAAGAGCATATTGAGGGCTGTGGGTTGCGTGCTACATGAATTTGGGGGATCGGGGAGGGGGGGGGCACCACATTGCTGTTCCCGGGGTCTGAGAGAAATAGAGATTCCTTTGTCTTGTGCTTCTGTTGGAAGGTTGGGGGGTGGAGGGGTGAGCTGGAACCTACATCCAGCTAAACCCATAGCTGCCAAGTTTTAATAACCCTTATGTTTGACATTTCCATGGCTTTAGCCTGCTGTGTGACATTTGTTTGAATTATGTTTGACACTTTGAGTGACACTTTATCACTAGCAAATCCACGCAGTGTAATCCTTGAAGTGAGAAATATTATATAGCACCATCTTTTGTTCAAAGAGAAGGTCTGGAAGTTGCATTGAAACAGCTGCACCACCCCTGGATGCTCATGGATGCCATTAGCACACCTCCTCTATTAAAACATAATTGTATTGTGGGCCAGGCAATAATTCATCAACACAGCAGGCATTTTACAAAGCTGTGCGGCGGAGACACAGAGTGGGCGAGGTGTAGTCTCAAGTGTGTGGCACTGACAAGGTGGGTCAAACTCTAAGGTGTGCGGTCTGCTTCACACTCTCTGCAGACTGTAATGCACTACAGGGCTGCCTTGATGCACCCAAAAGGTCAAGTGATGCAAGAGTGCGCTGCAGCATTGGCAGAATCGGGAACATGGCGGCGGGCTAGGTTCATGCCGCGAGCTCCTCTCCACCCCCCGGCACTTCTAGATTCCTGAGCACTGGAAAGGGGTGAAATCTTAGTTAAACTTACCCCACTGTTGGCGGCGTTGTTGGCGTTGTCGGCGGTGGTTGCGATCCTGTAGTTTTATCGGTGTTTGATCGTTTTTGGCGTTTTCGCCGCTCCGGGAGTGCGGCGTTCGCGGAGGCTGTGACTCCTTGCTTCCTGCTTGCTTTGCGTCTCGCTGTCTGACGCGGCTCCGCGCTGCTGCCTTCTGTGGATTGGAGCGGAGGGGAGGCTGGTTGCCTGCATTGTGGTGGCGTCGGGGGCGAACCTGGCGAAGTGGAGCGGTGGACCTAAGGGTGCCTACGGGAGTGTATACGGCGGGGGGGGCTACTCTGGGCAGCGTCTGGGATTTCCTCTGACAGACGTGTAACAGCAAGGATTTCCCTGCAAGGAACTCCAGGTAGAATTTTCTACCCGTTTTTGGATTTTCCTTGCAGCAGACTTTGCGTACAAACATCCCCTAACCCCATTAAACTTCAGAGCAATTTTGCTGGATTACAGAGACCACAGGAGTGTTTCAACCTGAGTCAACTGATGCCCCCTAGACGGATTAAAATATCAGATAAAGGGGACAGTAAAGGGAGCTCCCTTTTAGACCTTCCAGTTGAGAAAGGTAGGAAACTAGAATCTACATTACTAGCCCCAACACTTCCATCAGCCCCGAGCGTAGAGGGTATAAATAAAGGGGTTTGGTCTGTAGACTTAAACCTCCCCACTTTCTGTGACCCCCATCAATTATCAGAAAGCCAGTGTGCGCAAGTGGTAATAGAAAGGCGTCCAGTAGTTTCAGGGCATCTCAGTAGATATACCTTACGTAACAGAATATACAATAAGGAGGAACATTTGGAAGATGCGCCTATAGCAGGGAAGTTTGGCAAAAAAAAATCAGGAAAAAAATAGCCAAAAATTCTAAAGGGAAACAGCAAATTATCACGTCTCAGTCTTCGCGACAGTTAAAGGAAACTTCCACACTTAAAGTCACCCCCTCTTTAAGATCCTATTTTAGAGTACAGGAGAAAACGCAAGTACTTCTGGCCCCGCCACTGAAGGAGCCTTGGCCTGCCTTAAACAAGGGAAGTGTAGAGCCCGTACCAACTAGGGGGCCAATAGCACCTGAGGCCATAATGGATACAGGGGGTATAGTTAGGGGGTCTGAAGTGGCCAATATTGCAACAGCGAATATGTTCGAGGTACTGGGCGAGAACGGGCCAGGGTCTATTACCAGCTGTGATTCCTCGAACGCTAGATCGACTCCCCTGGCAATAGTTGCAATGTCATCTGACCCCGCTCAACCAAATTTGGTACAAATGTTAGATGCCTTCGCTTTAGAAATTCGGAGCAAGTTTGCCATTTCCGAGATAAATCAGGCCAAGATTCAAGACTCTTGTGAGTCCCTAGAAGCTAAAATGTCTGCGATCACTGAAAGAACCTGCGCAATGGAGGCCTCAATAGAAGTATTAAATAAACAAGTTGAGGCAAACTGTACCGAGATCCAGGCCTTAAAAAAGGGAGAAAAGGACATGCTTGACAAATTGGAGACGTTAGAAAATAATGCCAGACGGAATAATATTAAAATCCTGAACATTCAGGAGGGCGCAGAGGGGAGGACATTAAGACTTTCATTATAAATTTGTTAAAAGACTTTATCCCCGCGGCTGATGTTAAGGAATTGGAAATAGACATTCAGAGAATCCACAGAGACCCTTTTTCCAAGAACCCAAATAGGAAAAATCCTAGGCGAATCCTGGTTAATTTCAGAACATATGCTTTAAAGGAGCGGATATTATCAGAAGCCTTAAAAGCTGGAACCTTTACGAAGGGGGATTGGACTTTCAGGATAAGGTCAGACCTCTCAAGGATTACACAGGATAGACAATGGGAGTTGGGTAAATTCATTCCAATTCTAAGATCTCTGGGTGCTACGGTACAATTGAGGTTTCCTGCCGTACTCCGGGTGATGTGGAAAAACAAAATGTTTAATTTTCGGGACCCTAAGGAGGCAGGGCTCTTTGTTGATCAAATTAAAACTCAGGAATAATTTGGTGCAGGAAGAAATATTTTATGAATAGTATAGGTGCCGGGTAGGTGGGAGATGGGCTCATAGGGGTTAAGGTACATCAAACCCCATGTGGTACAGGAGGGTTCCCGTGGGAGGGGGGAGTGGGGTAACACAAGAAGAATGTTATTTTAAGTTTTCACTGGGTGGGGAGCAACGTAGGGAAAAGAAAAAAAAAAAGTCCTCATGTGTACAATTCTTTCAAGGAAGTTGTTAATCGGTTAGGAACACCCGGTATCCAGAGTGCGCTCTTGTGGCCCAGAGGTAGGGCAGGTTGGTTTTATATAAATGACTGAAACCAGATTTTGTACTTGGAATGTCAATGGCTTAAGGGTCCCAAATAGGCGTAGGCGGATATTCCAATACCTAAGACAGGCGGACTTTGATATCATGATTTTACAAGAGACTCACTTAACATCTGAGGAATGGGAGCTGGCTGTTGCAAAGCAAAGATGGATCGATAGCACTTTACACACTAGACAACCTTGTTGTACTAAAGGTGTTGCTATAATTATTAAAAAATCTGCAAAAGCTATCTTAGGTACTCCCAAGCTAGACAGTAAGGGGAGGTGGATTATAACTGATATAAAGATACGAAAAGAGTGGGTGACTTTGGTGGGATACTACGGCCCAAATATAGATGACGAGTCATCTCTTAGAACGATCTATAATCATTTATTAGACTCAAGCTTTCCCATTATTATGGGTGGTGATTTTAATGTCCTCCTGAATCCCGCTCTTGATAAGTCCAGGGGAGGAAGAGTAATACCTACGAAAATGGGATCACTGATAAAAGTTATCATGGGGGATTTAAATCTGGTAGATATCTGGAGAATTAAAAATAAGGCTAGAACTGGTTCTCAAAATTTTACATTTCATAATAAAAAATACAAACACTATTCGAGAATAGATTATTTTTTGATAGATTCTAGGTTGATAGAACTGGTCAAGTTGGTTTCTCACATTCCAGAACATCTGTCAGATCATTCAGCGGTCCAGATAAATCTAAAATTTCCTAGGTATATAGAAACCAAAAGGTGGACATTTGATAAAGTCATCCTTAAAGATGAGTCAGTGATCGAACAATTAAAAGCGGACACCTTGTTTTTTTTTTAAGTAAATGATCAGTCGGCCCCTGTAGAGGTAATATGGGATGCCTATAAGGCTTATATTAGAGGCAGAATTATTGGTTTTTCGGCAAAAATTAATAAGGATAAAAAGGAAAAAATTAAGTCACTGGAAGCAGAAATTTGCAGAGCTTCGTTTAATCAAACTTCCAGTCGAAGAAGTGTAGATCAGAAGGAGGAAAGTCTAGAGCTACTTGCTAAACAACAAGATTTGGTTGATTATCTCAATAATATTACTAGGGTGCGATGGGAAGTTAGCAGATTGGCTAATTATGAATTTGGAGAAGCCAGTGGGAAGTTATTGGCCTGGAAGTCTCGAGTCGATCTAACCAGAAATTTGATCAAAGAGATATGCAATCTCGAAATGGGAGAGATATGCTCAGAAAGGGCCAAGATAGAAAAGGAGTTCGAATTATTTTTTAAAGATCTGTATACTGAAGATCTAGAAGTTACTGACTCCCAAATTAAAAATTACTTAGCTAAAGTCTCCTTACACTCATTATCGGAAGATCAGACACAACATCTTAATAAGAAGCTTTCACTATCTGAAATTAGAACTGTAATGAAAAACTTAAAGAGAGGTAGTGCAGCTGGCCTAGATGCTATTCCCAATGAGTTTTATTCCGCCCTTAATGAGACGCTCGCCCGTTCTTAGAGAAATTATTCAATAGCATTTTTTTAACTAACTCTCCAATCCCCAGCTCATGGAACGAGGCTGCGGTTTCCCTGATCTTAAAACCTAACAAAGACAAAAAAAAGATGTGAGTCGTATAGACCCATTTCCCTGCTTAATTGCGACTATAAAATCTTTGCGCAAATTATAGCTGGAAGACTGAATAATATAATGGGGAAGTTAATTCACTCGGATCAAAAGGATTTATTAGAGGGCGTCATCTGCTTGATTTAACGCATGAGTTGATAGGAGCTATTGATATTGCTTCAGCCAATAGCTTACCACTTACCATCTTTGCATTTGACGCGGCCAAAGCTTTTGACCGAGTGAATTGGCTATGTTTACATCATCTAGTTGAAGCATTTGGCTTAGGAGAGAATATTTTACGAACTATTAAGAACATATATAGAACTCCTACAGCAAGGATTATAGTCAATGGGAATTTAACTAAATCAGTTACTTTAGAGCGGGGCACTAGGCAGGGTTGTCCCCTCTCCCCTCTTCGATCTGTATATAGAACCGCTGGCCCAATTCATAAGGTCTAGTGATGTCTTTGTCCCATTTGAATATAGGGGTTGGTCAAAAAAACTAGCCTTGTATGCTGATGATCTGATGATTTTTACAAAAGAATCACCAGAGATCTTGCAAAAATTGGAACAACTCCTAACAGAATTTGGGAAGATATCAGGGTATCAAATCAATTCTCAAAAAACTGAGATTATGACATGGAACTGGCAATCTAGTTCGCCTTTAGTACGCCATCAAATAAGATACCTGGGTATTCAAGTCACTCAGAATATCAATGATTTGGCCCATGCTAACTTAGAGGTTAAAAGGAAAGAGATTAGAGATTTATTGAAATCTTGGTGTAATCTCCCATTGTCAATCCTTGGTCGTTCCAATCTTGTTAAAATGTCGATCCTTCCCAAAATGACATTTATTTTTGATGCAATCCCCTTATTATTTAGTTCGGTTTCCTTAAAAAGATGCAATCTGATATTAATAGCTTTCTCTGGGCGGACAAAGGGGTGATGATTGCATGGAAGAAATTAAAATGTGAGAAAGCAGCCGGGGGAATAGCTAGACCGGATTTTGGGTTCTATAGTTGGGCTTTCCTTTTTAAGAACATAAGAGCTCTCCTTCTTGATTCCACTTTTTTTATGCCTTACCTTTTAGCTATGTCCAACAGTATACCGCAGGGGGGCGATGGGCTGCTTTTTAAATTCGGCCATCCCAAATTCTTTAAAAAAATCAGATTGAAGGTGATACGGTCGGCCTGTGAGTTATGGTTCCAGATGAGGAATCTGTTTAAAATCCCATATTACTGTGCTAGTGCCCCCATATGGAACTCCCCAGGCACGCCACTATGTTTGAGTGACAGATTATCCGCCCCCCTATGGGAAAATGGATTTCAGAAGTGGGGCCAATTACTGCCTGATAACAACCTTTTGTCATGGGATGAGCTTAACTTTCAAACAAATCAAAGGCTATCAAGATTTAAATTTTATCAGCTCTCCCGCTGGGTCACAAATCAGAAAGGTAATGAAGTTAGTGATGAAGAATTGGAGAGTAGGTTTCTAGCACTGATTGGCCAGAGTAAAGAAGTGGCGAACTGGTACTGGACTTTGATTAAAGGAGATCCGCCATCTCTGCCTATGGAGGAGCCCTGGAAAAGAGAACTGCCTCTCAGCGATATTGCATCCTTCTGGCAAGTATCTATATCTATTTTATGGAGCGTTGTTAAAGCTGCATCATTAAGGAGAAATAATCTGTTCACACTCCACAGAGCTTATTGGACCCCGAAGAGGCTCTCTAAGATGGGAGGTGGAGAAAAGACCTGTCTGAAATGTAACCTGAGAAGCGCAGACAATTTTTTTTTTTAAACAGAATTTTATTAGTTTTCTGAGAAAGCAAACAAAAAGCTTCAGTGACAGCATACATTAAGGATTCGGGGAGCAATATATTACAAGTGCTATTAGTGCCATAACTGCAGCCTCCCTTGGGGTGCCGCTCAACAATTCCCCTTGGCCCTCATGCCCCACTACTGAGTCCTCCCTCAGCCCCCGCTGTATGCAATTATACAGTCCCTAGCAACCCCATGTATAGTACCGTTCAGAGTGCAGGGTCATCATAGGCATAAGGAAAAACAAAAGGAATAAAGCACCCAGCCCCAACAACCCCCCACCCCAACTACCCCTCTAAACCCCTTTAGCCCCCCCCACTCCACCCACCCTCCCAAGCATGCCGCTAGCCACTAATTAAAAAGTTCCAGGTATTCCCAGGTCGTCCCCATGGACCGCCCGGTATCCCATCACACAAATCCACAACCGTGATAGGGCAGAAACACCGGAGGCGATCCCCCGCAGCCCCGCCAGCTGACGCAACATCCCTCCCTGTCAGTTAGAGCTCACAATATCAGGTGTCTTGAGTGCCCCCCGTCTCAGTCAACACACTTTCCTCAGCACCAGGCGGATGCTTAGTCAATTCCACAAGCGCCACCCATGCCCTGGCCAGTTCCATTGAGTGCTCGTTCCCCGTGCGTCTAGCCATACCCATCCTGCAATTACCCTCACTCTCCGCCCACTTTACAAGCTCCCGTCTCCACCGCTCAAGGGAAGGTCCAAGCCTCGCCTTCCACCGGCTAGTAAGCTCCCTTTTCGCGAGCACTAATCCCAGGTCAATGAACTTACTGGTGACCTTGGTTTTCGCAGTGTGGGGATACTCATGTAGTAAACAAACCCCTGGTGTCAGTGCCAGCTCTCTCTCCGTCACAGTCGTTAAGGCAGCCATTGTTTCCCGCCAGTAGTCCTCCAACTGCGGGCAGCTCCAGAACATATGCAGGAACCCCGCCCCCACTAGAGCACAACGAGGGCAGGCAGACGACCCCCCAAAATAGTCGTTCAGTTTGTTGGGCGTTAAGTAAGCCCTATGTAAGACATAAAATTGAATGAGCTGGAAGCGCGCATTTTGGGAACTCTTCCATGGCCTCTCAACTACCGCCCCCCATGCTCCATCCGAGAAGGGCTCCCCCAGGTCCGTCTCCCATTTGAGCCGCAGCGCTGTCAGGGGCTGACGCAGGTCCTGAGTAATCCGGCGATAAAGACAGGTCACCGCTTTAAAAGTACCCGCAGCCATCACCACGTATTGACACGCAAGGGACGTAGCCGGTTCCAATAGCCCCCCCCGCCAATGCTTCCTCACTGCCGCAGCCATGGCCGCATGGAAAAGGAAATCCCCACGCGGGAGATCATGACGCTCCAGGAGGTCATTAAACGGTAAGAGGTTGCCCTCCTCATATAGATCCCCCAAAGTGAGTATGCCCAGCTCCGCCCAGGACTGCAGTTTGCTCCAGTCACCCCCATGAGGCAACACCGCACACATTGTCAGCGGAATTTCAGGCGCATACAGGGTCCTGACCCGTAGCTTCCTGGCCATACGCATCCAGCACCGCCGCACCACGGCCAAGTCCGACGGCAGCGCCTCACCTCCCGGATGCACCCGCAGCAGAACACAGGACAGCAGGCGCCAGCTAGGATCCAATCCCCCCATAGCCTCCGGATGTCTAATGTGGCCCGCCATCCACTGCGTAAACCATTGGAATTGCGCAGCGTGATAATAGACCTCCAGATCTGGCAGCGCAAGGCCCCCCTCCATCCTGGGTCGTTTCATAGTGAGCAGCACGACCCTCCGTCTCCCCGTGCCCCACAGGAACCCCGTGATTAAAGAATTGAGCTGTGTAAAGAACCTGGTTGGTATCCAAATGGGGAGCGTCCCAAAATAATAAAGGAACCGTGGTAAGGTGACCATCTTCACCAAGGCAACCCTACCCGCGACAGAGAGCGGGAGGGATCCCCAAAACTCAAAATTAGTTTTGGCACTACGCAACGCTTGCCCCACATTACCCTCCATCAGGTCAGCACTGTCATGATAAATCCGGGTTCCCAGGTAGGAGAGGCAACAAGCCTCCCACGGTATCGGCCCCACAGTCTGCCTATCGCGCCCGCCTGCTTTGGTAGGAAACAAGCACGACTTGGCCCAATTCACGCGAAGTCCCGACACTCTCCCCAAAGTCTCCAAGAGCATTTTCGCCCCTTGGAGCGCATCCCGAAGGTCATACAGGAACATGAGCAAGTCGTCCGCATATAGCGCAATATGGTGTTCCTGTTCCGCCACCAAAAGCCCCATATAATAACTGCCCGACCTGGCATGTGCAGCCATTGGTTCCATTGCCAGAGCAAACAGCAACGGGGACAGCGGACATCCCTGCCTCGTGCCTCGGGCCACCGCACAGGCAGCAGAAATTAAGCCCCCCGTCCTGACCCTGGCTGTAGATTTACTGTACAGCAGCGCTGTCCATCGGACGAACCGCTCCCCGAGCCCAAACTCCCGCAGTGCCCCAGTAAGATAGGGCCATTCGAGGCTATCAAAGGCCTTCTCCATATCGATCGCGAAAATGCAGGCCTCCTCCTTATCATACGTGTCAGCCCCCAGGATGCGCACAAGCCGACGAACATTCATGGCGGTGTTCCGGGTCGGAACAAAGCCCGCCTGATCTCCGTGCACCAGCGTCGTCATGTGGGGCATTAGCCTGCTTGCCAGCACCCGACTCAATACCTTATAGTCCATATTGAGCATCGCGAGAGGCCTATACGAGGAGCGGTCCCACGCAGGCCTGCCCGGTTTGAGAAGAGGAACTATGATGGCCTCACGGGTGGACACAGGGAGAACACCCTCATGATACGCTCTATTATACAGCTCCACCAAGCAGGGCACCAGAGTGTCTGCGTAGGTCGCATAAAATTCCACCGGCAGCCCATCCGTTCCCGGGGTTCTGAGAAGCGCAGATGATGTACATATGTTTATGCAGTGTCCTCGGATCCAGGGCTTCTGGGGGCAAGTTGGTAAGATTATCTGAGAAGTGATGGGCCAAGAAATTCAGGTAAGCCTGGTGTTAATTATTTTTGGAATCTTAACGGATGACAGTAGTACCATTATACTGCCAAAACTCCAAGCTTCATTACTATTTGTTTTAATCTTGCTGGCAAGAAGAGAGATCTGTCTAAATTGGATAGTATCTAATGCTCCAAGTATGCTAAATTGGGTGTCTTCTGTTAAAAGAATTCGCAAGTTGGATATGGGCTGTGAAGGGAAGAGGAGAACTAGATTTTGGGGGGTTGGGATAAGTGGGCTAATACTCTGGGTTCCACAACTTCCTAGTACGTAGAATAAGTCCAATGATTATGAAGCAAGTGAGTTTCTGGGATAATGGTTTAGGTATAAACCATGGGCCGGATACTATCTTTGACATCCCTAAGTGTCGTGCGGTTGGTGTCTCTAGAATCCTTGGAGGTGGAAAGAATATTGGAGGGCCACACATCCCCTCCACTGGGTCCAGGAGAGTGCCTCGGTTCCGCGGTATGACCACTCACTTTATTTCTTTAATGAGGACAACAAAAAAAAAAAAAAAAAAAAGAGTGCGCTGCAGGCAGAAGAACTAACCAATGAGGACAATTTAGAAAATAAGGATAGGGTTATGAATTGGGCAGTGCCTATCTGTAGCACGTGAAGTTCAGGGGAAACAAAGATATATGTAAATAGATATGTAGAGAGATAGAGAGGGAGGCAAGAAAAAATACTTTTGGGCCCCGGGGGATAGGATCCCCGGGGCTGAATAGGGCTCGGTGAGAGGAGGTCTCACAGCCCCCCTTCCTTTATTAAAAGCATTGAGCCCTGGGAAATGGGGTCCCCAAGGTCAAATACGTCTTGGGGACCCCACCCCCCACCCTAGCCCATCCCCTCTTATTTTAGAGAGAAAGAGAGAAGAGAGACAGGGAGAGACAGGCACGATGGTCTGGTGGATAGGTTCATGCCCATGTGTTGCTGTTCCTATGCGATCGACATTCAGAAAAATAATCAATATAAAAGCCTCCATCGATTCCCACTTGGAGCACACCACACACTGTTGACATCCCAGTGGGGGCCCCACGAGGTGACCACGATTCATGCTACTCAAACAGCTAAATACTAGGTCATACCATCCCTCCTGTATGCAGCCAGGATGCCCCGGTGTGTCCGTCTTGTGCCTATGGACTGACTCATCATCGAGGAGCAGGCGATGATCTGGACCTCTGGTGCCACCTACTGGCCAGAACTAATTTGTTGCCTCCATGATATCTGTGTTATGTGTAGGAAGGTACGTGAAAGAAAGTTTAAAATCCAAGGTATCCATGGCTTTTAGAAATTGAATATGGCAATTTAGTCTGTTTTTACCTGTAAGGCTGGGTTACACGACATATGGCTTCATTTTGAAATATCATTGCTTTGGGCTTCTGTAATAGTTTATTAATAAAGTAAGAGGGCTAGGAAGAGCTCTCAGAATTGTGTGACAATGTGGTGCCAGTGCGGGAATGACTAACAATTTGCGTTAGTCTAACCCGGGATGCGTGGCACTTGCCAAGGCTGTGAACCTCTGCCCAGTAACACCCCTGAGAGCTAACCCAGGGAGCTACTTCCCAGTTTTAAACTTCTGGAGTGGAAATGCTCACTGAACATACCACTGGACACCTATTACTCTTCTCTTCCCTCCTTCCTGGTTTGTCCCAGAAGAAAGAGTTCAAAGATGCCTGTAACGGAAGATGGCTTGACAGTTTGTTTTCAGAGGCAACATACTTTAGGATTCGTGCAGCTTCCCTCCAGTTCCTTTAATGCAAGTACATGCTGGTTGTCCAGAAGCAGCCAGTGGGGTCTCTAAAACTGATTTTTAGGGGGCGGGTCACATAAGGGGAAACTGATAAAAGCGGGGTGGGCCAATTACAACTGGCAAAAAATAAATATATATATACATATATATATATCCAAGTAGCGGTTGACACTATGTAGTTATAGTTGGGTCAGCGTTTCCATGGGAAATGCATTTTTTGTGTTGCTAATAACTTTGACACTGTTTGTCGAATCTCCACAAAACTTTTCCAGTAAGTGCTCTTTTTTGCCTATTTTGTGCATCATGCATTTTCAATAGACTTGTTTAAGAAGCGCTACAGCAAAAATTGCTGAACAGAATTGCACCAAATTTGGCACAATGCTAGATATTGGTCCGCAGATTGTGTTTTTTGTGATTTGGTGTAATTTTGTTCAGTAGTTTTTGAAAAATGTAAGGTTTAAAAATGTTTGTATAGCTGGACCGTTGGGTCTGCAAGAGGTTCACAGGAGCGCCATTTTCAAAATAGAGCATTCTGATTGGCCCATGGAGCTTTTTTTCCCTTGGGCCAATTCGCTCCAGCAGGAGTCAGACTCCCCCCATGAACCGAGTGCTCTGATTGGCTGTCAGCAACGTGAGAAAAATGTTGCTGGCAGCCATTACAGGTCTCAGGAACTTAGGTCCAGAACTTTAAAAGCAAAAATGATGTAAGGGTGCAGGGTAGGGATACCTTGCTCCCCTTACGCCCCACAGCAGGTACCCAGAGGGCCAAAATGGTCATTTTTGCCTCTATCCCGCGGATCTTCCCCAGTATCGTAAAACAAAAAAATAGCGGCATGGGGCCGCATTCTTTAAATTAAAGGGAGGGGGCGGAAGGGCTCCCCCAGCTGTTTTCAGCCCTGGTAACCCCATTCTCTGTGTGGCAGAATTTGGTTTTTAGGGAAGGGGGCGTGGAGTTCACCTCCCTGAGCCGTATTTGGTCCCGGGGACCCCATTCCCGGGGGCTCAATGCTTTCAATAAGTGGTGTTTTGTGCCCCCCTCTACCCGAGCCATATTCGGCCCCAGGGACACAATCCTCTGGGGCCCAAATTCATTATTTAGAGAACGGGCTGCGCGGGCCTCCCTCCCTAAGCCGTATTCAGCCCCAGGGACCCTATACCCTGGGGGCCCAAAAGTATTTTCTAAGAGGAGGGGGGCCGCGTGGCCCCCTCCCTGAGACTTTAAATGCCCCGGGGAACCCCATCCCTCAAGATGTAACTAAACTTTAAAGGGAGAGGGGCCGCGCAGACCCCCTCTCTGAGCCTTTAATGGCCCGAGGATCCCATTCCCTGGGACAAGCTCAGATACTGTGTCCCGAGGAGCCCATCCCCAGGACAAAATGGTTTCCCTGTCCACACCGGGGCATGCAGGTAATTTTATGTTTGTTCTGCCTGGCAGGAGCATTTTTTAATCTCCCGCCAAACGTGAGCACACAGACTGCTCCCAGTGAGCGGGAGCTTTAAAAATGCTCCCACCAGCTGAGAGTAGACTTGTATTGTGTTACCATGCCCACACTGATGCGGAGAGAGAAACAGAACAAGATATTGCTCCAGCCCAGAGGAAGCAGCATAAATAGCTGCTGCCTGTGGGCGGGAGCAATGCCGGCTCCCGCACCATGCAGGTAGCCGGACGGGACTGCGGGGGGCCTGGGGCTCCCCCACAGCCTCCAACGTGTGCATGGTCGGTGACCTCGGTTGGAACCAGGGCACCCATCTATAATAAAGGCAGCCCCCTCCCCGTAAAAAAAAAATACAATACTCGGGGATAGGGTCCCCAGGGCCTAATGAGGCTTAGGGAGGGGGCCGCGTGACCCCGCTCCCCTCTTAATTTACATACGACCCTGGGGGATGGAGTCCCCAGGGCCTAATGAGGCTCGGAGAGGGGGGCTGCAAGGCTCCCCTCCACTTAAAAATACAGCCCTGGAGGATGGGGTCCCCAGGGCCTAATGAGGCTCATTAGGGGGCCACGCAGCCCCCCTCCCCTTTAAAATAAATATGGCACCGACGTACAGGGTCCCCAGGGCCTAACAAGGCTCAGGGAGGGGGGGCACACAGCTCCCCTCCCCTTTTAAATATGGCACAGCCCTGAAGTATGGGACCTGAGGCCTATAATGGCTTGGAAGGGGGTGCCACATGCCCCCCCTGCTTTTAATTTTATTTGGCCCCTGGGGGATGGGTCCACAGGGCCTCATAAGGCTTGGGGAAGGGTGCTGCACGGCCCCTCCCCTTATTTTTGACCCGGGGATGGGGTCCCCAGGGACCAACAAGGCTTGGGGAGGGGGACTGCATTGGAGTTTGGCAGCCTCTGGGGGGTTTGCTGCAGGGCCTGGCCGCAAACCAGGCCCTGCGAACAACTCCCATAATGGCTCGGGGTGGGGGGCTGTGTGCCCCTTCCCCTTAAAGAAAATAAAGGCCCAAGAGATGGGGTCCCCACGGCCTGAAGTGGCTAGGGGGGAGGAAGGTCGCAAGCCCCCCTCCCATTAAAAAAAATGGCCATCGGGGTGGGGTCCCCTGAGCCTAAAGTGGCTTGGGGGGCTGTGCTAATATGCTAACGTAAAGTCATATTTTATTACCATATGTAAAGCCAACCCCCCCCCCGCAGCAACCTTCTGCAGAAAGGCAACCCAATGCCATGAACTGTCATGCACCGTGCGCGCCATGGGGTTGGCTGCAGGCCCTGCTTCCAGCCCATTAGCATAGCCTCCCTGCCACTTTGGGCCCCAGGGACCCCATACCCCAGAGCCATTATTTAAGGGGATGGGAGCATAGGGCCCCCCTCCCCGAGCCACTTTAGGCCAAGGAGACCCCATCCCCTGGGACCTTTGTTTTTTTTAAGGGGAAGGGGCACACAGCCCTCTCCCCAAGCCACTTTGGGTCAAGGGGACTCCATCCTCCAGGGCTTTTGTTTTTCATTAAAGGTAGTGGGAAGCGTGGCTACCCTCTCCTAGCCACTATGGTCTCCAAGGACCCCACCTCGTATGGCCTCCTTTTGTTTAAAAAAAAAACAACAAGGGGGGGGAGGTCATGCAGCCCCCTTCCCGAGCCTATAATCGCCCCAGTGACCGCATACCCCAAGGCCTCAGGTGCTTGTGGGTAGGTGTCTCGGTGCCCACACGGGGCACCCACCAAACAATAAGTGAAGGGCTGGGGTGGGGGCGGGAGCTGTGGGAGCCAGCATTGCAGGGATACTACTGTGTCCTGGGGGTGAACTCCCCGGGGCACTGTAAGTGAGTCGGCCCCCAAGGCCTCCTTCTGTGCTTGCATAATAAACAGATCCATCTAATGACATCTGACATAACGTTTCCCAATGAACCTATCAGGCTCAATATGGGCTGATGCAGGTGGAGTAGAATTTCAAGAGAGCTAGGAAATGGAGCTGACTGCTATAAATGCTCCTTTCTAGCCCTCATAGCCAAAAGCTAAATTAATGTGTGGCCAGAATCTGTGTCGAAATACCAGCTTCTCTTCTGCTACAACCACTGCTGGCATACTCTTGGAGATGGTTCTCCTGCTCTTTACTACTAAAAATTATTTGGATTGGCGTGACAGCTCACCTGTCGCCACACCTTATGTGGTAAACATAGAAAGGGCTTTAGGAAGCACTACTGAGAGAGGGGATTGTCTCCGCCCACATGTTGATTTCCTTGAGTGCAGCACTCGATTGACCCAAACTTGTGTGCTTCCACTGAAAAGCAGTGCTGATTGTGCACTTTTTACTGTGCAGGAAAACTTGTGATCAGTACAGCAGGACTGAGTTGGTTATGGCGGTAAGTCAATGATCAAGGTTACAGGTCTTATCTGTTTATTATGAGAAGGTATGACAAAAGCAGGATGTCAGATTTATTTATTGTGAAAATCATGTTAAAAGCAATAGGCATTTAAGGGTGGATTGCTACTAAACTGTGCTGTAGCCTGTAGACAAGTATTTTGTTACATGAAATCTCACAGATTACTATAGTAGGCAAACTTTTGTTGTTGCTTCCACTCCCTCTAACAAATTTGAGGGTAGAAGATTTGTATTATTTTAAACATTGTTAGGTCCTCTTAAGAGGTACTGTGCAATGTTTTGTCAACTGTAGTTATTTATATATATTTTTGTTCTTACTTTACGCCTGAAGTCATGTTGTCCTAACTAGTTTCTCCATCTATTTCTCAAACCCCAAACTGTGTTACACTTTTAACTTTCTTACTTCTGCTTAGCTTTCCTGCTGTGGTTGCTGCCCACGCAAACCTTTGATGAGACATTCCAATACCTCAGCAAGGCACTCTACTGTATGTCCCTAACTATTGTTAGCTGGGAGTGGTGGGCATTTATTTGTCTACTGAGATCCCCTCCTTGAGGAGGGGACACAAGAGTGGAATGGGGGTCTCTTAGGATTCAACCGGCTTTGGCACCCCTGTCACTGCCAAGAACAGCCAACTACTTTTGAAGTACATTGTGCTGTTCATCGCTTGCATTCACTGGCTCAGAGCTCCTCCAAACCCCGCTTTTCTTCCGTACACATACTCAGCCTCGGCTGGTGGTGCCACAATTTCTCTTCTACCTCTTTAGGTCGAGCATTCGAGATCTCTTGTATATACTTTAGTATATACTTATATGTGTATGTACTTTGTGGGCTCTGGAGATCTGCTTCCGCTTAGGGACTTTTTTTTCTGTTCAACTGCCTCTATTTAACTGTCTTAATAGAAAACGACCAGTAGAGGTCAGTAAAATACCAGAATTGCTTTCTGCTTGTTCAATATCCTCTATTTAACTGTCTTGATAGAAAACGACCAGTAGAGGTCAGTGAAATACCAGAATTGCTTTCTGCTGAGGGACTTTCTTTTTTATATTTTTCTGACAACTGCCCCTATTTAACTTTCTTGATAGAAAACGACCAACAGAGGTCAGTAAAATACCAGAACCACTTTAGCATTCTCTAGATTCCAGTCCATAGAAATGGTCTTCCACGAGCAGCCGTAGACAATAATATTTTTTTCAAATCTTGTATTTTCGGTTGTTTGACATTACAACGCATGCCATTACAACGCATGCCGTTACATCGCATACCTTTACCCCGACTTGCTGTCTGGGGTGCGCTGGAAATTGGAATAGTATAATTTACTATTCCAACTTCAGTGTGTGCAACAGTAGGGAAGGTGTTGGAGTTAACTGCAACACCTTCTACCCCCTGCAACAAGCCTTTCGCGTTGTAACGAGATGCGTTGTAATGGCATGCATTGTAACGCTTCCGTTGTTAAGGCTGTTTCCCGTATTTTCAGTGATATGACCACCGACGGCCCTTATTTTATATTAAAAACAGAGCTTTGGACTATACCATTTCCCGCTGAAAGGCAATATTTCTCTCCATGTGTTCCCATACCTGGCGTGTCACGCAGTTTGGTGCTTACTTTCCCTCATGTTAAAGAACAGTAGATGTTTCAGCACCCAGGCTAATGTGCTGCATAGCTAAATACACATAAGGTCCCAAAGGCGAGACCAATTGCATTGCAAATGCTTATTTAACTGTCTGCCGCAGCCGCACTTTTCTCCTGTCACCCCCTTGCTGGCCTCTAACACCTTTCTTCTAATGGCTGCTCCTTTTCCTCTGTCACCTTCAGGAGTCCACCTGAAAGCCTCTTAACTCCCTCACTACATGTGATGATTAAATCAAGTTCTAAAATAAGAGTTGCATCTGACAGAAATTCCTTATTCTACCACTGTTAAGATCATTCTTGGTGTACACTATAACCACACTGCAGTGCACTAGGTATAGATTAGTTAGTGTCATATTTCATTTCAGAACCACTGCTAAGGTTCAGAAGAGGCTCATGAATGCCATGCAGTCCACTGTAGTCAACTGTCATAAATGCATCACTGAGAGGCCACTGAATCCCTTCATTGTATTCTGTGTTGATAGAGATCCTCCAGGAAGCTTGTATTCTTTTACTGTACAGCTGCATTCCAGACAAAGGACTGGAATATCCATTGTGAAATGTGTTGGAAGGATAATGCCTTATTCTCTTGTATATTGGGAGGATATCAAATGATAAACAGTTTACGGCTACACCATAATGTTGAGTAACACCTAAATAAATGTTTCCATGTCAGTTCAATAAAAACGTACACTTGGCAAGGCACAGTAGGAAACAGTTTACTTTGAATGGAGGAAACATTTCAGAGTGAGATTTTTGTCAGCTTTATAGCAGCAAATGTTATCTATTGACTGGAAGACAACAGTAGCATTTGGGGGCCTGGTGATCAAAATCCCATCACTGCCACTGGCGCGTTCCTGTTAGTCTCAGTGTTGTAAACAAACTAACCATTTATGCCAATCATGCTGTGCCTTCCTCAGTCCACAGCCTAAGGAAGAATCTAAACTTGTGTTTTTACTTGTAATAACTTTCTCATTTTTGACATGGCTGCAGACAGCTTCAGTGTCTGGAAAAGCTCATGTCTTCAGTTCTTTAAAAAACGTCCACAAGAAGAAGTACAGTGAGAGGGATTGGGCTTCTGGTCAGCCTCTTCCTTCAGGCTCGCTGGCTTTGATGTGTTTTGTGATTTGCCTTTGCTTGGCTAGGATGTTCATCACGCTAATGGTACTCTGAGGATGGTGACATTGTCCCATTTGAGTTTCCATTAAGGCATGCTAATTGGGCCATCAAGTAGCCATTTTGTAAGACTGCAGAAGCAATGTGTAGCTTGAGACTCAGAGTGTGTTTTTGGTGAATTTACTTTGCCAAAATGAAAGCATTTTAATTGCTGATTTATGGCTTTTTCAGGAGGTACTTGATCTTAGCCCTTTACATAAACATGGTGCTATTTATTAAGGACCCCCTGCATGTTCATTTGTTTTACTTTGCTATCAAAATAACATATTGTTGGATTTACAACGTCTCTTGATCACAAAGTAATAACGTGTGAGCAAATAGGCTTTCTTAACGATGCAATGGAAATCTGGCCCTTTTTCAAAAGTGTCTAATATGCAATATGTATGCCTTTAAGATTCAGCACTTACAACACTACATTTATCTTCAGACTTCATTTCATAATACTCTTCTAAACTCTTTTGAACTTAGCTTAACTCTGCTAATGAAGTCTGTTCTGCAACATATTTCCCATATTGTTGTAGCCCAAGATGTTGGTTCATTATGGAATTTTCATCCTTGTACATCTAGAGACAGCATACACAATGTTGCCCACCTCATACAAAACACTTCTCCTAACAAAAAAAAATCAGATCTGTAGGCTTTGCTACTGCTTGTTAAAGCTTGGTATTTGCCATGCTTTGAATTCTTAAATGATTTCAATGTCAAAGTTTCTTGTGGCTGTACGACCCTATATCAAGGTAATAGTATCCACCTACAATAACATCAGTGCATCGCATACCACTACAGAGGCAGCTGCTGGGATGAATGACTATCTGTCACGAATCCTCTTAGCCCACAGGTTGCGACCTGACTCTCTGGTCGCTGGCTGGTTGCTAAGGTAGTCTCTCCTATCTGATGCATGGCACCTTACCGGCTGATGCATATCTATCTGCTCTCTTGGTGAATACATGATTCCTGGATGCTTGCCTAGGTGGTGTTGGGCAACTTCATGGCTGGATATCAGATACAGCAGAATATTCCATTGTTGCTGGCTGTTGAACAATCACTGACTCTGTATGTGTGAAATGTATTTAGGAGTTCATCTTTCTACCTTTATGATTGTGTGCTATTTGAAAACCTCAAGTTGGTCCACTTCAGCTGCTCCACCAAAGCCTAGACTCATAACACTGAAGCAGTGTCGATCTCAGACTCGAACTTCTCCCCCCATGAATGGAGTCAGATTCGGAGTCAGATCGTTGCGTCACGGACTTCAGTGATGCGGTGCTTGGGATTCACGCAGTTCTTCGGAGGTGCTGCGATGAAAAGCTGGGGCCTGCTTTGTAAGCTGCTGTTGTTGCATCCAGGGAGGGTGCAGGCAGCAGCGATGCATCAAGTTTTGGCGATGATGCGCCAGTTCCGAACAACGCTTGGAGTCGATGCATGGATTTTCTTCTTTGGATCACCAAAACTCACTTCCAAGGGCCCAGGAACTGGATTTGGCACCACTTGGCAAGACCAGACTCTCAGCAGAAGAGCCCAGGTACTGGTAGATGAAGTCTTTGATGGCCCTGAGACTTCTTAACAGGAGTCAAGCTCAACTCAAGTCCTTGGAGAACCTTGGAAGCAGGATGTAGAAAGCAAAGTCCAGTCCTTTCACTCCCAGGACAGAAGCAGCAAGCAGCAGGCCAACACAGCAAAGCAAACAGCAAAGTGGCAGTCCCTCCTGACAGCATATCCAGCTCTTATTCCTGGCAGAATGTCCTCAACCCAGAAGTGTTCTGAGTATATGGAGTCAGAGGTCCAGTACTTATACCCATTTCAGACTGTGAAGTAGGCAAACTTCAAAGGTAAGTCTTTGTAGTGCACAAGACCCTGCCTTTCCCTGCCCTGGCTCCAGACACACTACAGGGGGTGGAGACTTCTTTGTGTGAGGACAAGGACAGCCCTACTCAGGTGTCAGTGCCAACTCCTCCCACCACTCTAGATCAGGAAGGCCAGTCAGCCTGGTGATGGGCTGTTAGAAATGGGGGTCTCTAGTCGGCAATGTTGTCCAAGTAGGGACCCTTGCTTCTAGTCAGGGTAAGGAAGTTACGCCCTTAGCCAACCCCTGCTCACCCCCTTGGTAGCTGGCATGAGCAGACAGACTTATCTCAGAGGCAGTGTGTAAAGAATTTGTGCACACATACAGTAATACAGTGAAAACACTACAAATGGACACCACACCAGTTTAGAAAAATAAGTAATCTTTATCCAAACAAGACCAAAACAACAAAAATCCACAATACATATATTCAGATATCACTAAAAATAGGCAATTCACACAAATAAAGCTTGTAGCAACAAATAACTCCACCTGGAGCTATTACGACATCGTGACAGGTGAAAATCCCAAAGTACGTCACCGACAGCAAGGTGTGTGGCATCGGGCCCAGAGTCACACGGACCCCAAAGAACAGTACCTTGGTAAACGATGAAAACAAAGATGGTGCACGGCGTCGGGGAGGTGATGCTTCGTTGGCGCCGGGCGGTGTCGGTTCCTTTCGACCACATGGGAGGTGAGGAGTTGGTTCCTTACTGCGATGCAGGGGAGGTGAGGCGTCGGTTCCTTACTTTTGCCGGGGAGGTGACGTCGCAGTGGCATCGAGGCGTTGGTTCCATACGACAATGTGGGGGTCGATGGATTCGGGAGGTCACCCACGTCGATGATATTACCTCAGAATACATCTTTGGTAGGTTGTCTTCATAGACTGAATATATATACTTTTTCCTAGCTAGTGACTAATTTTGAACTACATTATAAATACCTGTACCGTTGTAGTTATTTGCGATCCAGGTTTTGAGACACAGATGTTCTCTTATAACAATCCATCATAGCATAGCTTGATAGATATTATGCTGTGCCCCGTATCATATCCCTCTCTAGCCTCCTCCCCTATGCAACATGTAATTATGTCTAAGAATAAACATGCCACAGCCCCATCATTTGTAGATTGTACCACAAATGTACAGGATGCATTAATCATATACCAACCCAGCCACATATTAACTGTAACCAGCAGATTTACATTAATCATTTTGGGATGATGTGAGATATGCACTAGTGTTATGAAACGGAGTCCGCATTGTGGTTTTCTTTCCCCTTTTTTATGTGATCTGTTCTTTTAACATGTATTTTGATTTGTTTGTATTATGGTTTATAAGTACTAATGTGTCGCTATTGGTCAACTTGTCTGTCCTTTTGTTATTATAACATGTGTGTTTTTTAGTCATTTTTTTTTATGTTTGAAAAGCTTTATTAGTAATTTATTAATACATAAAGACATCAGCAATATATAGAAAGAAGTCAAGTATAACAATATAACAAAGGAATTGGCTGATATCTGGAAGAAAAGAGTAAAAGTAATTTGTGGAATTTATATAGGGTGGAGGTAAGGAAAAGAGGGAAGGAAGGAAGAAGAAGGGTAAGAAGGGGAGGTGAGGGAATACTGATAGTGTGGTATAAAGGAATAAAAACAGAGAAAAACATACTAGATTAAATACTGTAAATGAATAAATATAAAATTGTCTAATGAGTAAATATATGTATTAGCTTAACAGGGTAGATAATGAAGAACAGAGATAAAAATCTTTCAAGGGGTTTGAAATTTTCAGAGGTTATATGCGAAGTATTTTTTAAAACAATTCGATCTAAATAGGTGGTAAGTGGCAACCAAAAGAGATCCCTATTAATGATTGGTTTGCAAGAAGAGGCGAAAGCAACATCCAGTCTATGGAAATGAGATTTTTCCAGTTAAAGGAAATGTGTTGAAAGGCTAGAGCAAGCATAAGGTCAAAAAGACCATGACCGTGTGGAGGAAGATCTAAAGAGTCAGAAACGCTTCCAGCAAAGAGGAGAGGTATAGAATAAGGAATGGAAATTGTAAACAGACGAGAGATGTAAGACCAAACCTTCTCCCAAAATTCGGAGACTATAGGACAAAAAAAGAAAAGATGAAGGAGGTCAGCATTAGGAGAACCGCAAGTCCAACAGTTAGAGTCAGCAGAGGAAGAAAAGCGTGCTAAAGAAGCAGGGGAGAGATAAAGTCTGTGATAAAAGAAGAACAGAGATTGGGTAAGAGAAGCAGAGCGAGAAATTTTTAAAGATCTGGACCAAAGTTTATCCCAAAAGATGATAGACCATTCGCATCCTAAATCCGATTCCCAAGAAAGTTCCAATTTAGATTTAGCACGATCTGGATTGGGGGCTAAAAAGAATTTGTATATAAGAGAAGCTTTGGGGAGAATAAGAAGTATTTTGAGAAGAGGATTTTGGATATCAGATAAAGATGAAGAGGGAAGGGAATAGTATACGTCAAGAATAATCGCCATAAGAGTGGTAAACTTCTGCAAAAAAGAGCGAGGACAATGAAACAAAGACTGAAATTGGGGAAAGGAGCAAGGTGAAACTCCATCAAAAAGCTGTTTAGCCCATAAAATACCTTTTAGTCTCCACGCAGTCCAAAAAATGGGTCTGTTGTTGAGGAGAATAAGCGAGTTGTGCCAAATAGGAGAGTCTAAGAAAGAATCACGGGAAATGTTAGTGGAGTGGACCAAAGGTTTCAAGAGGGAACAAGTATGTTTAAATAAGGGGAGGGAAGTATGAGAAGTTTTGGCAGAAAAACGTATAACTTCTTTGAAGGAAAAGGGTAGTCATTTTTAATGTGTCTTGAAACAAGCTATCACATAGTTCATGTTGTGTCTTGTGGAATATATTTTACAGACATATGTACTTCGGTTTGTTTATATATATATTGCCTTTACAGCCCTGAAGAAGTCCATTGCCATAGATGAAACGTTCTGCTGTAAAAGTGCCGACATATATATATATATATATAAGACTACAAGAATAAAAAAGAAGAATTGCATATACCTTGGAACTCTATTTGGAAATGTGTTCACATTGTTACTACTTGTGGTGCCACCTTTAATGTGTTTCAATTTGAAATGTCCTTGCTCTAGGGCTGCATCTTGGCAGCAGGTGCTGATATTGTGTGTACACAGACTAATATTTTCCTACTAAGTGTTCAGGGACACAGGATAGATGCAGCGAGCTGGGGTCCTCTGCCTTTCTAGTGTTTTTGGTAAAGGGAAGGTTTGGCCTGGCAAGCAGGTGCACTTGTCAGGTCGACATGGCAGTTAAAAACTGTGCACAAACACACTGCAGTGGCAGGCCTGAGACATGTTTGCAGGGCTACTCCGGTGGGTGGCTGAGGGCCACTAGTAGCATTTGATTTATAGGCCCTGGGCGCACACAGTGCACTGTACTGGAGACTTACTAATAAATCAAATAGGCCAATCATGGAGAACCCGAATACTATTATATTTTAGAGAGAGAGCATATGCACGTTAGCACTGGTTAGCAGTGGTAAAGTGCCCAGAGTCCTAAAGCCAACAAAAAGAAGGTCAGAAAAATAGGAGGAAGAAGGCAAAAGGTTTGGGGATAACCCTGCAAAAAGGTCCAGGTCCCACAGTCCATCATTTATGTGTGTGATTTCTGCATGCATGAGCTGTAACCCTGCACATGTAGCCATTACCGGAGGCACTGTCTACCAGTTGTAAAATCCTAATGATACAGTATCGCCAAAGGGAGATTTAACAGTAGTGTTATTAATGGACCACAAAGTTCTCTGCAGTAATTATGCAGAATTCTTAATTAGGAGTTTTCCAAAAAGTTAGTGCAAGGAGGAAAAGGTGCTGTGGTGGCGGAAGGAACTTGTGCCAGCTGAGACTCATCCAACCTGTGGATAGCACTGCGCCCACTGATCTGTTGGCCTTACAAATTCGGACAGGTAAACACAACAGAAAGAGTGGGGCAGGCAGTACCATTTCCGCCTCACTTATAAGTCGGCCTGTTATCCAGAGAATAATATGCAGAAACGTGGTTTCCTCAGGCCATTATTGCACGTCTTTTCTGACAACAAATGGATGGAGAAACGTTCACCTCTCAGTATTACAGCTTCACTTCCCATTAATTACCGGATATGTTTATAGTTCTCTGGTAACCTGATTACTGCCCATGTTTCAGTTCCACTTACTTACCGCTGGATGCGCTTCTCTTGTAGGTTTGCTTCTAACTGTGGTAGCACCATGGACGGCATCTGGTAGCACCTGCGGACAAGCTCAAAATGTATAGAGGCGCCAGGAGCTCATGGGTATTTTAAGTAATATTAAAACATTGGAATATTGGGAGCGCCATTGAATGGAGTGCTCTGGGCTTCTAATGGCTGGTAGAAGCCCGGAGCATCAACATTCCAATGTTTGTTCACAGCTGTTGCTGTGAACAAAGGCATCTCGGAGCCCGAGGGGATTTAAACCACCCCAGGCTCCGAGACGCATTTGTTTTTACTAATTAGAACATTCTGCCCTCTAGGGGCGGAATGTTCTAATAGCCTTAGAGCCCTCCATAGCAGGCTCTACCGGCCATTAAAGGCCGGAACCCTTGTAAATGGCCCTTGCCTTCGGCTAGGGCCTTTAACACTGGAGCAGGCCTTTAATGGTCGGTAGAGCAGCTATGCCGGACTCTAAAGCTATAGTAATGCACTGATTCCTTACCACTAACATTCATTTCGCAGAGCTATCACTTCTTCACTGCAGTCCGTTTAGCAAGGTGAGCCAACTCAACAAAAAGAACACAGCCAGCTAAGTACCCCGGGGGCAGGCGGGATAAGCATCCCCAAACCTCTCCCAATGCCACTCCGTACCTCCACTGAGGGAGTAAAATCCATTCTAGCATAAGGTGGCCGATGAAAGGAGGGGGAGAGGGGGTGAAGGACTGGGATGAGAGAACTTCCTGTAATGATTATGTATGAATAGGTAATCTGGGCAACACCCCATTATCCCACTAGTGTCACCGACATGTAGATCCAGCATTGACTCACACTGAGGCAGCGTGATTGCCACAAATCTACACACATTCAGGAAGCAATAAATAAGACCGAACAAGACATGCTAGCACCGCACAGTAACACAACTGAGCACTGCTCTGTTGACATTTTCACCCTCTCACTTCCCAGTCCTCAGTTTGTTACACATCATGGATGTGGGAAGGGAGGCCCAGGAAGCAGCCGTACAGAAGTCTGCTATTGGCACCCCTATGAAAACCACCCATGTGGCTGCCATCCACCTGGTGATGTGAGGTGAAGGTAGGTTTCCATGTTCGTTAACCAGGACTATTGTTCGTTTCAACCAACGGCTTGTCATTACTGGCAATGACTCTGTGCCGCGATGGCCCAAACTGAAAGACAAACACGCGCTTTGAATTTTGTTGCAAAGCTGCTGCTCTGTCTCACTTTGGTAGCCTAAAACTCACCACATTCTAAATCAGCTTATGAGGTTAACGTAACTCATGCAAAGATGCATGCGTTTAGGTGGGGCGTGTCCAAATAAAATCAGACTTTGAAATGGGGCCTTATAATCATACCCTTGATTTTACAGACAGAAACTCGGCTCGGTTTTTCAGCACTGGATATAAAAACCCTTAAGGTAATCCTTGTCAGCGAAGCAGTCGCTGTTTACATTGCACGTTTTGCTTCATCTCGCATATCCTAAGAGTATTTACTTTTCCCAGATGTTGTGTTTCAGTATGACTTTTGTTTAGCGCATACTGTGAACTGAATCACCTCTAGGTGTCTAGTTGAGTGTTGTGGGTGGGTGTTCATGACAGGAGACGATTGAGAGCTCTGAAGCGGAGGATGAAGTCAGTGTGAATTTCTCACAGTGCCTGTCAGCGGCTCACTAAAGTGTTCAGACTACATGCACATCCCATCCTTGGCCACTATGCAGAGCACAGAGGGATGGTTGCAAATGTGCCAATTGTAATTCTCATTCTATGTAATAGTGTGTGAAGGAGGTATGCAGCTTCTGAAATACCGACAGTGTCAAACGAAAAGAAAATGCATTGTTTACAGGTGAGTGGGAATGTTGTATGTGTCACGAGGGCGGTTAAGAGGAGAAGATGAAAGGAGGAACACGTAGAAGACAGCGAAAAGACAGTGCTGAAGAAGAAAGAGATGAGGTCTGAGCTATACAGAGTGAGGATTTCACAATGATGTCGGAAGAAAAATTGTGTTTTTTAACCGAGACTGCAGAGGAAAGTGGTGTGAAGAGAAGAAAAGGAATGTTTAATTTGCAGTCTCACAACTGCAGAATTGCAACATTTTCAAACTTAATTATTCACAAGAAAATCAATGTTTTTATTCATTTATTTGAAACTGCTAACAAGCATTGGCAAAGCCATCAGGTCTGGTTTGTTTTAACATGGGTCTGTTGTTGCGTTATATGCCTGGATACAATAAGAAAAAAACTCACGAAGAGGCACTCAAATACTGTTCAGATGGCATGCTGTGTTACGCACAGGTTTGTAGTTTACATTTTTTAAGCCACACCCTTATTTACATAGGCCATGCATCTTGGAGAAAATTCCTGACCACAAACCACCTTTTTCTTCTCATTTAAAGTGCCGTGAATTCAGTGATATTAGGGGTTTCACTGGTAAAATATTATTTATAGATATATATCTTAGGTCGTTAATACACCTAATACAGAGATCTGTGATCTGCTAGTCACAGGTTTCACACATTGTAAAATGATTGGAGGGTTAATGTTCTTGCTGCAGAGCACTGCAAGTATTTTACAGATCAAAACCAAAAATTCCAGGGTGTTTCTCAACGGGCGTTGCAGAAATACTTGCATTATCAGGTCACTCGTCAGAATCCTTGAAATATTGTTTGCATTGAAGAAGAATATCTACATGTGACCTGCAGGGCATAAGTCTGAATTCACATAGGTTTTCACCCCAGTCTTTCATTCAATTCAGTTTGTCCTCTCTCCTGTGGCAATGGTTATTATTAACACGATTATGTTAGTCACCCTACATAAGTACAAGTGTTGTAGTTTACCTGACTTGGTTTATTCCACTTTCCCCTCCAGTCCTGTCCCAGTTGGAATGTTCGCATATGAACTGTGATCTGAGGATTCCACAGCTGACTCCAGCTGACTGGAACCTGTGGTGGTGTATGACGCCTAATAAAGATCTTATCTTCTGCTCGCTGCGTCACCTCTTTATAACACTTGCGACGATTTTGGCTGTGTGGGACAGCTACACCATCACCCCAACCAGTACTCCAGTGGCAGCTGTACTTGCTCTAACGGTATCATCAGAAAAATGTTCTCATTTCTTTGGAAAGTCTATTTTTCAGCTTTATAATGAGAAAAGCTCTCATTTCTCAGTGTATCTTTTGGTCTTGTGACTTTAGACATTGCTCCAGGAAGGAAAACAATGCACAAGAAGAGCATTTGGAGCCAGACATTCTTGGAGGGAGTGGGGCGGTGGAGAGGCCAAACCTGCAATCACCGATCCCATCTACACATTACAGGTCGGCTAGCAACAGATTAAAATGTCTGAGTGTGACAGAGACCCCTTCAAGTAAATACCCTCAGTTTAACGGCACCACGAGGTGAAAAGGTAGAACAGTGGCAGCACAGGCTGCCACTGTAGCCATGGGAGAGGCGGCATTGGTTTCTATAGACGTCAAGTCACCAAAATGCCACTTAGCTGCTCAGGCACATTCTGCGCATTACTGGTTCCACTACGACACACAGGCACCACATCGGCATTTAGAAGCCAGACTGACTGGCCCCATTCAGCTTTCTACCGTATTGTGCATAAAACCCTAGAAGCCCTGTACGGAAATACGTACAGTGCACTGCACGGCAAGTTGGTCGGGATCAAGACACTTTATTCTCCCCTAGTCCCACTGATTAATAATCAAAGTTTTGGAATGACAGATGAGCGAAATACTATAAAACAGTTACAGATTAAACACCTGCATGCACTCTACGACCCTCTATAGAATATTTGAACGGCGGAACTGCCGCCTCAATGGATGTTTTAACATATCAGAGGTTGTGTCGATCCTTAAATCAGCTCTTTGATACAATTCCATTTGGGAGTGAGCAGAATAGTGCACTTTAGCTAGATGCCACACATCTCAGGAAGTCGACACCAAGCAGGGAGGGTCCTGGTAGCCCATTGTCTAGTAACCGCTACCTCCCTTGAGGGCACTTGCTGGGCTTACATATGGCACCCCTGGCACCCCATAGCTCAGATCACATCTGGTGCTGAAGAGAGTACCAAAGAAGGACTGCCCTGTTATTTTCCGGACCTGGCAAGAGAAGCTGCATCAACCTCTAGACTGCACCTGCTTATCCTGTGCTAGCAAAGAGAGGACTGTGCCCAGTGGCGGCTCGCATAGGGTGTGCTGCGGGGCGGTGAGCCGGGGCGGGGGAGGGGCAGGGTGGGGGGTAGTAGACTCGGA
Organism: Calotriton arnoldi; assembly: GCA_963921515.1. Lineage (NCBI taxonomy): Eukaryota > Metazoa > Chordata > Amphibia > Caudata > Salamandridae > Calotriton > Calotriton arnoldi. The sequence goes on from CAWUFW010001231.1 coordinate 2,949,389, forward strand.
CATATGACGGAACGGAGGAAAGTAATTATTCCGTTCCTCTGTTCCGTCGTATGTCCGAGTTTAAAAATTATTCCGTTCCTCCGTTCCGTCGTATGTCCGAGTTTACTACCCACTCCCCGCCCCGCCCCACCACCCCGCAGCACGCCCTATGCGAGCCACCACTGACTGTGCCTGTGGTGCCTGGTTTGTGGAAAAGTCGCTCCCGAGCCCCAGACAGAAGAGGGCAATGCCAAGAGTCAGTTGGCTGACTTCTTGTTACAGCACCAGGGCCACAAAAGCTGAAGAAGCCCATTCTGGCCAATCAGTAGCCACAATCGTCTGAACGCCACTGACAGCCAATGTGCAGCCCGGAAGACCGAGTCCTGATGCTCAAAATTTGCATCCAAGTCTTCCGGACCTTGGAAAGTCATTGGAGTGCAGTTTGGTTGCCCAAGACGGACACTAGCCTTCACCAAAGGTATCCGCTGGTTTTGTGGAGCGGAGATCAGTAGCCCAGTGGCAATTGGACTTTTGCTGGACCAAAGAGGACTTCAAGCGACATCAACCCTATGGCAAAAAGGCCCCACCTGGACAGTGGACTGATGAGTAGCCCCAGGAAGACCCCCGTCGACTGCACAGCATTTTCAGTAACTTCAGCATTCTGTATCCCTTGCATCAGGACCACTCCATTGAAGTCCATAGCGGTTCGCCTATAGGGCATGGAACAGGTCTTGAGACTGCTTTGGTGCCAAGGTAACCGTCTTACTACCTCTCACTGGTGTCCTCCTGAACCACCCTCTGTCGGATTTGTCCCCCAACATGGACCAGAGTAGCCAAACACAACTCTTTACAAAGTTCCAAAACTTTGCAGTTACCAATGCTTGTTCAAGATTTTGAATGGAAAGCTAGATTTGCGTTTTACTTAAAAATCTGTATCTCTGGAAACCTCTGGAGTATTTTGCTAGTTAAGGTGTCTAAACATTCATAAAAATTCAATCTATTTTTATAAATTGGTGTTGGATTTCTTTCGTGTTGCATGACTTTCTTATTCCGTTGTTTTTGGTACTTGTAAATGCAGTAACCTTGTTCCTTTATTTAATCCTGACTGCTTGAAGCCACAGCTAACCAGGGTTGAGCTAAGGTTTAACAAACTAGCCTGCCTGGACCCAAGTCAGTAATGTGAGTGTATTCCAAAGTTAGGTCGCATAACCACACCGTATATAACACACCACATTTTCTCACATATTCATTTTGCCAGGAAATTTCAACAGTGTTAAGAGATATGGTCAAGTTTTACCTAGATGTCAATCCCTTAAAAGCACTACTGGTATATGGAAAAGATCTTCCCAAGGCATACCATGAAGTGATGTGAAGACATTTAAATTGTTCTGTTTAAAGCTCTTACACCCAATGCATGAAAATCCACTGTCAGTCAAATACATGCAGTGTATGCACCTTAAAGTCAGATAAGATACAAAAAGAACACTGTGTTGAAGGCTTTCCAGGCGCAAAGCAGTTCCTCATGCAGATCAAAGCAGGCACTGGAGTGAAGGTGGAAAGATATACCGAAATTGCCAACAGCATTAGGTGACAGATGACTTCTCCACTGGGCTGAGCCAAGACATGATTGACAAAGATTCAAATGAATGGCTGTAAGAAGCTGGTCGAAGGAAGCCAACAGTTGAAGGAGGTAAACCCATTGGCAACTTTTTGTATACAGTAAGCAGTGGATCTACTTAACAGCAGAACTGTCAAACCCCAAACCTCAAAACATGTGAGTACTAACAAATAAAGATACAGATGGCATTCAGAACAAACTGAATTACAGAATGCATGATATGTGTCCATTTTATTTTTATTTTCCAAAGTAAATGAGTATAAATTGAGGAACTGAAAGCATGGAAAGTTCACTGGTCTAGTAATGCTAGAAACTAATTCAACTAAATCTCAGTCCCACCTTAACTATGGCAAGTTGGTAATTTGCCTGTTCAATAATGGATTGAGGAGCAGGTTGGGGCGGGGGGCAACTGCATGTGATGGCCACTCAGGTAAAATCACTGGAGTTTCTGTTTCATCCAGCTTGAAACTACATTTTTATATAAAGGACCTGCTAAAGTCAGCAAACGTTTACTTTTTTCCCTGAGAAGTCTTGGACTTTTTTTAGGACAGTGATGCAGGATATTGTTCTCTCTTGGCTGGACTAAGAGTGATGGCAGATATGGCTAAGATCCCACTTATTACTCTTCTGGCACTGCAGCATTCCACAGCCAGGCTAATTGCCAGGAATAGACAGTTCAATTATATTATGCATATAAATGGGATTGTTTCTCATTAGAAGATAGGCTGGAGTTTACAATAGTGAGTTTGTCCTTTAAACTGATTCATCTGGGAACCACAGCATAACTAACTGAAAATTGTAGGAGGATTTTGGGGAACGAGAAACAGTAATATTCTGTTATGACACCAATCCTATGCACACGAAAAACAATATACATGGTAGTGATAAAACACTGTCCCAAGGGTACAAAAAACCATGAAGTCCTCAGCCGGTATAATTCATTCATCCGGTTGATTGAAATCCCGGGAACTGTCGGGACGTGTTGGTGTACTCGCCAAATCTCGGTATTGAGTTGGTGTAGACGGCTTAGTTTCCGTCTATTGATGGTTTTAAGGCACTCGGACGAGGAGCGCCGTAATTGAGGGATATACGGGTTGTCAATGGGATACTTGGACCATATGCGACACATTGGATCCGAGAACTTGAATGATCTGTTGTTATAAGGATACAACTTTGAAGACGTCACCGCCGGGTTGGAACTATCACCGGCTAAGAGGTCTGATTGGTTTGCCAGACCATAATTAAGCCCTGAAGAAGTCAAGGGTTATTACCCACTGACGAAACACGTGTTGGCTGGCTTGGGGAAAATATTACTCTGAACATTAAAATGAATTATACCGGCTGAGGACTTCATGGTTTTTTGTACCCTTGGGACAGTGTTTTATCACTACCCTGTATATTGTTTTTCGTGTGCATAGGATTGGTGTCATATATTGCTTGGGACCCTTGTCCTGGTTTGGGGGTTTATGGGATTATTCCCCCCACCTATAGCACCGTTAGAATTGTTAATTTGGTTTGTACTTATCACGTTATTAGGTTTAGCGCCATTCTTTCTACCTGTGAGAATTAATAACCCCTTCCAGTTTTAACCAGTAATATTCTGTTGCTGATCACTCCAAGATATTTAGAACTAAGTCACACTCCTCTGCAGCCATGCACACCACGGTAAGGAATTCTTTGACAATTCCCTTCTGACTGGAGAATTCCATAGTAATCTTCCTTAAAAAAAACAAAAAGCACAGTTTTTTTATTATTTAGATTCACTTTACGCTCTGCACTTTTTAAAGAGAGGTTCTTTCTGCAATGCATAGATATCGCTCATTATAGTTAAGGTCTTATCGTATGTGGGTCCTCTATGCTTTCATTCTCTACCAAACAAGCAAGCCTTGGTTTAGGTTAAAAAAAAAAAAGCCCACTACTAGTCATGGACTGATAATGGTGACAACTTCAAGAATCTAATTTTTGTGTACAGTTGTCTGGACCTCTTGAAATCTGTGTAATAAACTCATGCAATTTTTCAATGACCTCCATACTCTATGCCCACCCACATGAGATCTATAGACCTGTTGCTCTCTTGCAGAGTTCTCTGGTCTCTGTGGATTATGTTACCTAGAATCTCAAGACAAATCATCTTTTCTGCTAACCAATATCTGCATCAACAAAAATCGTTGCTATGTACTTATGGTTAGGACCTAGTAACCATAGGAAATTGATTTTTTGGTTTGCTGATAACTTTGGCACCGTTTGACAAATCTTCACATAAGTGTCCCAAAAGAAAGTTTATCCTTCTTGAGTCCTTCCTTCAAAGTTTCGTGGTGATCCATGAAGCGGGGAACAAGAAAAAGGGGGGGGTCACACAACACAATTTCCCATTTTCATTTTTTTTTTTTAAAATAGTTTTTATTATTCACCATCAACTCTTCATACATGATTACACAAAAGCAGATGATATCCATCCAATATTATACATGTGAAAGAAAAAAACCGAAAAAACATACAAAAAATGCATCAGAAAAAAAAACTAGAATTACATTATACACATGCGGGACAAAAGAGGGAATTGAATCACTCCCTTGGCCCAACCCTTCAATCTTAGACTAAATCTAATTCACATCGGATTCTATACCATATTTAAGGCCAAGGGTTATTACTGACATCTCTCCAATCTGGTCTTCCAGTCGGCTATTGGGGCCCAGATAAGTTTACCTAGTTTTGAAGCTTTCCACCCTCTCTTCTCATATAAACCCTTTTCCAAACTATATACAGCTAGTAGGCGAGACACCCATTGTTGAAAAGTAGGAGGGTTAAGATCTTTCCATGCTGAGGTCACGCAAATCCTGACTACCGCCATAGCAATAAAAATAAATTCGGAATGAGCTACTTGAGTTCCGTCTCTAGCCACACCTAGCACCATTAGCTCATTGGTTAGTCTTATATGAATCCTCAGGGTTTGCCCCATAAAATATTCTATCGCCTTTTTCAAAGAATCTAGCTTAGGACACGAGGCAAACATATGGACCGTGTCAGCCTCATCCCTATGACAACGCGGGCAGCACGTGCCCGTGGTCCCCCCCCATTGGGCTATTCTTGCTGGGGTGTAATAGAGTTCAAATATGGTTTTGTAGTGTTGAGCTTGAAGATTGGCAACCTTCAGGATCGTACTTCCTAGTTTAAGTGAGGCTAAAAACTCGCTCCCGTCGATGCCCAACTTCCCCCGCCATTTTTCCGTCTGTTTTTCAAGATCATCTTTTTGATATTGATTTAATTCACTGTAGATCTGGGAAATGGAACACCCTTCCGGGTCTCTCACCCTTTCCATAACTGTATCTCTATCATATATACTTTGCCCTCCTTTTTCCTTGCCAGGGCCGATCGAATCTGCAAAAATTTAAAAATTCCCTACGCTGTAGATTAAAGAGGGTTTGAGCTCTTTCAAAAGTTATTATACCATCGAGATCTGTAATATCCCCAATTGTCTTAACCCCAAGGGCATCCCATCGTCTCATTATTGCGTCATGAAAGGTCTCAGGAAAAGAAGGATTCATAAATAGAGGTGTATAATAGTTCATTCTACCCAATCCCAGCTTTTTTCTAATAGCTGACCACACCGTTATTGCCGCACTCAAGGTCTTAAATTTAACTTTTTATAATAGCTGGCCTCGCTAAACATTAGAAGCCAGTTACGGGCTTCCTCTTTTAAGAGTAATTCGTAGACGTCTGGTATAGAATCATGCTCCCTCCACCTGTCTGTAATATTGCCCCCTAGCAGCCCACGAATATATTGCATCACTGCGGCCCAATAGTATGCTCTTAGGTCGGGTACCGCCCAACCTCCTCTCTCCCTAGGAAGGGACATAAATTTGAGAGCCCTTCTTGTCTTCCCCTGAGCCCAGATGAACCGGTTTATCATTCTTTCCATTTCTTTAAACCAACTATTATCAAATTTCAGGGGATCGTTCTGAACAAGTATAAAACTTTTGGGAGAAATATCATTTTAATGATATTGCATCTTCCCACTATCGAGAGATGTAAATTATTCATCCTATCAAGATCCCTCCTTGATTTCTGAATCACTGGAGTTAGGTTTTTTTCAACGATTTTGTTTAAGTTTGATGTTATAATAACCCCTAAATAGGTGGCAGAGTCCACCACTCTTAAATCAGCCATATTAATCTTATCATTGACCACTATTTGTGTTTTACCACGATTAAGTTTATAACCAGAAAGTGCCCCAAAGCATTCTGCCTCTTGTTCTATTTCGTCAATTGCTGCAGAAGGATTTGAGGCCGTTATTGCTAAATCATCTGCATAGCCCAGGATCTTTGTTTCAAAACCATTCAGGCAGATTGGAAGAATGCATCTGTTCATCTCAATTCTCCTTATAAAAGGATCTATGTAAAAAGCAAAGAGAAGGGGAGAGCAGGGGCACCCCTGCCTCGTTCCTCGCTTAATGTCTATTGGATCGCTCTGTTCTCCCCTAACTCGGAGTAAAATCCGCGGGTTCTTATACAGCGCCTGTAATGCTTTTATACATCCCTTGCCTATTCCTACGTTCTCCAGTGTAGACCAAAGAAAGCCCCACGAGACCCTATCAAACGCCTTCTCTGCATCAAGCAGAATAAGCGCCATAGGGTCCCGTGTGGCTGAAACACCGTCGAACAGAGTGCAAACTCTCCTAATATGTTCCGCGGTCCCCCTTCCGGGAATAAACCCGTGTTGGCGGGGCGAGATCACCTTTCCTATGATATTGCTAAGGCGATTAGCTAAAATTTTTGAGTAAATTTTTGCATCACTATTCATTAAGCTAATCGGCCTATAAGAGCCAGGTTCATTAGGAGGTTTGTCTTTCTTTAAAAAGATGATCATCCTAGCTTCTCCCCATGACTGTGGGGGTGTTTGGCCGCTCTGAACCTGACGCATTACATGACACAAATCTTCCTTCAAAATTGAGAAAAAAAAATTGTAAAATTCTAATGGAATCAGGTCCGGTCCAACCGCCTTACCAGAAGGCAAATCTTTAATGGCTCCCTGTATTTCTTCGTCTACAAAATTGGCCTCCAAAGTCAAAGACTCTTCTGTTGAAAATACTTCGGTAGGGGCTAGCTCTAAATAGTCCCTTACCTTCTTAACATCTCTAGTAATATCCTCGCTATACAAAATTTGGTAATATCTATGAAACTCATTGGAGATATCCTTAGGAGTTGTAACAACCCCCGCCTGATGTTTTTATCTCCAAAATATCCCCCTAGTAACCATCTGTCTGGTCCTTACCGCTAGGATATGTCCTACTTGTTCACTGAATTCGTGATTAATCTGTTTCCAGGCACAATTTCCCATTTTCATGAGGAATTTTAGACACTGCTACAGTCAAAATGGCTGAACAGAATTATACCAAATTTAGCAGAAAGCTAGATCTTTACTCAGAAATCATGCTTTTCATGATTTGGTGTAAATATGTTGAGTAGTTTTTGAGAAATTAAGGCTCAAAATGTAAGCTATCTGGACAGTTGGGTTCGTTGGACTCTTGCGGAAGTCCCGCGGGCATGCAACTTAAAATCCAGATAGATCCGATTGGTTGAGGGGCATTTTTTCCTGTCGGAAGCCTTGCTCCAATTTGAGCAAGAAGCTCCTGTGAGTTCCGCTGGAGCTCGCACTCTGATTGGCTGGCCGCACAATGAAGAGAAATTTTGTGGCTGTCGTTACAGGACACCGGGACTTGGTTCCCATGTCCTGAAAATGGTAAACAAAAAAGAAAGTATAAGGGGATAGGGAAGGGGTACCCTGACCCCCAAGTCCTTGTAGGGGGATTCCAGAGGGACCCCTTCAGGGCCAAATTATTTATTTATTTTTGGGTTGCCTCGATCCAGCTGGACTCTTGCAGAAGCCAGCACAACCCCCTTACTCCTGCGAAAGTCTAGCGTGAGCACAGGGGGCATGTGAGATTTGAAAACAAAATAAAAATAAAAGGAGGGGCATGGGTGTCTGTGGTGGGTTGGAGGCAACTAAACCACGCCAGGCACAGCCAAAGGCCATGGGCAGCAGGGGTTTGGCTGTCCCTGGGGAGATGGGCACAGGACCTCGCCACAGGCACAGCCCTGCAGTCAACCCCAAGCTGCGCACGGCCAAAGGCTATACACAGCAGCGGGTGACCCCACCCACAGGGTGTTGGGCGCAGGGTCTGGCCACACAACCCGCATGGCTGAAGGCAGTGCACTGTGGGTGGGTTGATATAGTTATCTATGGTAATAGAATATTACTTTATGTTAAAAAAAACCTTAGAAATTCACTGAAAAAAGCAAAGGTTACAGTGACATTACAGTTAGGTATGGCAATAATTTCTTACAAAATCTAAGAAATTTACTAAAAAAAAAAGTTAAAGTTACGTTAAAGTTAGGTGAAAATGTCAGTGTAAACATAATATTTTAAACCAAAAAAAACACTGAAATTCCCCAGTTATAGTTAACTGAAGTAACTATAACTTGTGCCTTCGTCCTGCACTGATTATGACCTCACATATTACATCACTCATTCATGACATGTTCTATGACATCATTTGATAATATCACGGATGACATTTGAAACTATATCATTGATGACAACACTGTGCATGTACGATGGTGCGAGATATAGTTACTTCAGTTAACTATAACTCGTGAATCTCAGTGGGTTTTTGAGTTTAAAACTTTATGTTTAAACTGACATTTTCACCTACCTATAACATCACTTTCACCTTTGTTTTTTAATCTTTTTATGCAAATTTATAAAATAAAATGTATAGCAATCTCGTTAGGTTGTGTTGATACTCTCCATGAAGTGCATATAGAAGCCATGCTGAGAAGTGTTGGCACTGCCCAATAAGAGTACAATTTCCAGCGTACTACATGTATTTCCAATGCTACATTTCCTGTATTTTATTTTTTATTAACAATTCAATTTGGTATTTGCTTTTTTGTATAATGATTGAGGACAAAGTGTTGTTAGGATTCTTAAAACGAGCCAAAGTCCCATAGAATAGGAAATGTCATAGCTAGGACCCCTAAGGATAGTGGCATTTCAGAATCATAAGTCCTCAAATTTGGAGGATCTTCAAGGTCCTCTGAATAAGGTTTCAGAGCTCCTCATGCCAGGATGATGCTTCTTGTATGCCACTCAGTTTGAAGACTTTTTAAATCTGAGAACGTGTGTGTGTACATCTGTCTGTAAGTGTATGTTGGTCAGAATCCCTAGTGGCAATGTCAATTAAAGTACATATTTTAACAAAGTTAAAAGTAGACTTAGGCCTAATGTGGCATTTCTGGTCAACTCCATTAATCCCAATGGTCATGTGCACATTCATCTTGAAGTGATTAACAAAGGTCAAGTGGGAAGACGGACCTTGAAGAATGAGCTATCCTACAGGATCAGGATGTAGAAGGAACTTGTCCCTCCTGACAATATGATCCAAAATCCAATTGGATAAGCATTAGGAGATTGGAGCTGGAAAGATGACTGGCTATGGATTGTGAGGTGAATCAGTGCTTGGTTGTTTATGTGTGCTGAGCACAGGGAGTGAAGATACTTGGGGTCCCAGGTGTGGTTGAAGAGCTCAATTTAGGGGCTCACAGCAACCTATCAGACGCAACCACGAGGGTCACTACCAGAACCATTACAATAATGTCCCAAATGACTCCCATTTGACATTTGTAGACAGTAAATGTGATCCCCCTGAGACACTCAAGTATTTAGGTCTTTAATAAGACCAAAAGGATCCCGGCCACATGAAGAAAGGCAGTCTAGCAATGAAGAGTAACACTGCAGTGAGAGGAACTATTTATTTTCCTTGGGACCATCTGAGAAGACCCTTTTTCAAATATAGGGCAAATCTTCCAGTACCTTTATTTCTATCTAGGACAGAAGGTTGGGACAGAAAGGGCTCCCACAGATATGAAGATTCACTTAGGGCTTCACAATTAAGGATCTCATCCACAGATTCATTTGGTCCCATTCAGTGTCCTAGAAGAGGTAATGAAACCCTGCACAAGACTGCAAAATTTCGACATGGGGCAATAGCTGCCTGAACCAGGATGGAGAGAGCAGCATTTCTGTTAAAAAGTGGATTAGGGGTGAAGTCATGACATCAATGTAAGCAGACTTGCTGGTCTGGGGCTTACCGGGGCTCTATCTTTATCGGCCCTTATTAAGGGACCATCTGGAAGCCTTGACTGCTGTGACAGTGGTGGAGTGTGGCCGGATAAGCTAATGGAGACTTCAGTAGGCTGCTCCCTAACCCAGAGGATGCAATATTGCAGTGATGACCCAATACCAGCCACAACAATTGGATATCCAAGAGAGTGCCAACAAACACAATGTGGGAAGGCCCAAAGAAGGTGGTCACATGAGAATGGTACCATACGGTGGTGCAGTGGCTGCCGCTAGGCTCCCTCTTTGCCACTGAGGTCCGGAGGATGCCTGGACATGAAAATGGAATGCACAATGTGCCCCCACCTCTTCTGGAGAGTTAACACACATGTAGGGGAGAATCCCGGTAAGAAAAGGAGGGTGGCGATTTCAAGACCTAGAGCCTTGTTTTGGAAAATTGTGCCAGGAACCATCACTACTTACTTTCCCTGATTTCACTCGACACTCAGCTTCCACATGACTGTGTTGAGCAAATACCTAACAAAACAGCAAAGCATGTGTCATCTTGGTAGTGCTGTCTGGCCCAGACCTTGCCTTGATCCATTTCAAGTTCTCTTGTTGCTGATCCTGAGCAGACTACCAAGTGTGGCAAATCTCTCTTGGCTACCTCAACTTTGCTGACTGCAGTGGGCCCAGTGGGCCCAGGGGGAGGCCCTGTTGCTATTTACCTGTGGCACCTCTGGCAGCTACTTTCTGAGGGTATCATGACAGGGGCACTGATGGCATACTGACGAACATGTCCCAGTTCTTGTCCATGTACCTCTCTGTCCACAACTCCTCTCTTATGGAGTTCCACCATCTGGGGTTACTTGAGGACTGGATACACACTGATGTCTATTTGGAATTTGCCACACACCTCTATGGGGGATAATTGTTCCCACGCAGTACAAACTCAGCCCTTGCCCTAAATACCCATCATTTTGCATGTAGTTCATGACACAAAAAAGCACACCCAAAAAGGGTCACAAACCTTTTCTCCATTACTGCTCTTCAAACAGGTGGTGCTGCAACCACACTTGCAAATCCTCACGAAGCACTACAGGTGACTGTGGCAGGAATATGGCCCTGACTCAAGATGACCTCCTTGCCAGTCTCCACCTCTTCAAAGCCAAACAGAGAGGAAATCAAAGCTGACCCTTCCAAAAACCTTCACATTTGAGTGCTGACTTGGTTCCAAGATAGAATTCCTTTGCTCTGATATTGACTATGTGGGTACTAGGGTACTTGATCTGGAAGCCAAGATCAAATGACTTGAACTGGCTGAGTCCTCCCAGAAAGCAAAGATAGCCCCCTTCCAAGCACAAAGAAAGATGGCAATCCTCCATTGTAAAGATCTGGAGAAATGCTTATGGTGGGACGATATTTATGTTGGGGGCTAGAGGAGGAACGGAGTGAACGGACATTGAGACATTCCTGGTAGGACTGTTCTCCACACTACTGGGGGACGACCACCTGGAAATATGCCTAGAGAGGACCCAATGAGTTGATCAGCGACAATCTGTAAACAAATGCTGTCCCAGAGACATCCTAGCCAAATTCACCAGCTACAAAACAAAGGAGAAAGCACTCCAAGCATCAAGAGACAGGGTTGTTACGGAGAGCAACAATGCCACATAGACCCTGGGAAATCATCTTGCTGAGGGGGACTGAGAACCACCAAACACAACTAGGGGGCCTAGGGAAGTTGCAGAGGAGACCCCACAAGAACAGTAGATCACATTTAAAGAGCAGCACTGAAGATATACAATATGCTTAACAAGGTCAAGCCGGGACTGTAGTTACACATGGCACCAATGGTGCTGAAGGTCAGACTTGATAAAGGAGGATGAGGGACAGGGGGTGGAGTGGAGGCCCTCCTCCCGGGTTTGGGATGATACCAGCAGCTCATGACCTACATACAGTAGGGACGTAGGATGGCTTTTTTTATTTCCCTCTTTCTCTTCTCCTTCTGTTCTTACTTTTCATCCTTATTGCTTCTCCCTTTTTATTTATTTAGTTTCATACTCTTACATTTTGACTTAGGGTGGCCAATACTTCGCAACGAATACTTTACCACTATTGTCTCTGCGTAAAACGTTTTTAACCATTTTAATTTCACCTCGGCACTGCTGCGAGTTGCAGGGTGCAGAGGGTTTTTAATCACTACTGGGGGGTCTAACTGGTTTTATGTGTTGACTACTTACTGCTGCTATTCTTCAAATCTTATTTAATTATTTTGGCTCGCACCGCTGCGTGTTGCAGGGTGCATTAGGCTTTTCTCTGGCCTCTCCCTCTCACCTGGAACTTCGCTGGAGGTGGGTTCTCCTCCTACCCCCGACTCCGCGCTCTCCTGCAACATAGCGCCCCACAAGGCGGCCATCTTCAGTGTCCGGTGGGACACTTTCAAGTGCCATCTTGGGTCGGCGGTCTAGTCGTTACCGCTCGACCACAAGATTCCCTACTTAATGGGAGCCGCGACGCGGACGCGCAGCGGACTCCAGTAGAGAACGGTGGGCCATTTCGCAACGAATACCTTACCACTATTGTCTCTGCGTAAAACGTTTTTAACCATTTTAATTTCACCTCAGCACTGCTGCGAGTTGCAGGGTGCAGAGGGTTTTTAATCACTACCGGGGGGTGTAACTGGTTTTATATGTTGACTACTTACTGCTGCTATTCTTCAAATCTTATTTAATTATTTTGGCTCGCACCGCTGCATGTTGCAGGGTACATTAGGCTTTTCTCTGTCCTCTCCCTCTCACCTGAAACTTCGCTGGAGGTGGGTTCTCCTCCTACCCCCGACTCAGCGCTCTCCTGCAATATAGCGCCCCACAAGGCAGCCATCTTCAGTGTCCTGTGGGAGACTTTCAGGCGCCATCTTGGGTCGGCGGTCTAGTCGTTACCGCTCAACCACTAGATTCCCTACTACATGGGAACCGCGACGCAGACATGCAGCGGACGCGCGCCTGGCGCGCCATAGGCAAGCCTGTCTGCACCCGTCCGCGTCCGGACTGCGGCCAGCGCCAGCCACGCTGCACCTTTTGCTCCCACAGCCAGATTTGTCTGGTCCAGGGAGCAGCTACTAGGTATGAACAATGCGGCTTGCTTAGGACCATCCAGCCTGGATCTCTGCATGACAAATCAGGAGTTGCACTGCAACTCATGCACCTTTTCCTTGGGGAAGGAAGATGGGAGGGATTGCATGGACACTATTACTCGACTGCCACATCCTTCACACTATAAGGCCAACAGCTTCAACATTAGGGCCTGTTTCTTAAACTACAGATCTCTTCCCAAACACGCGGATGATGTATGGCTCACACTAGTGTCTTATAACTGGGACCTTATGTTCTTAACTGAAACCTGGTTAAAAGCAAGCACTAATCCTGACATAATGTTGGCGATACCGGAGGGTTTTCGCATTGTTACTGTTAACCGGGATGGCAACAAGATGGGGGGCGGGCTTGCGGTTATTCTGCGGGATGACTGGGAAATCTCATACAGGAGAATTGAGAGCATGGGGATGATTGAGGCGCTGTCTTTTCGTATCATAACCTCCCCTGCATCATCCATTGCTGGTGTGTTAGCTTATAGACCTCCGGACGCCCCGTCCAGCCAGCTGCTGGAGCTATGTGACATTATCGCAGACCTATCTCTGGGGCATGCCAATTTTATAGCCTTTGGAGACTTTAATGTCCATATGGACAATGGCAACTGTTCCTTGGCCACTCAGCTGGCTGACACGCTCAAGGGCCTGAATCTGGTTCTAAAGGTGTGCGCACCCACCCATATTGCTGGCCATATGCTGGATCTCATTTTCACGAATGATCCCACCCTGAAAGTAGAGGCTCCTATACCACTAACCTGGTCGGAACACTGGTTAGTTCCTTTCAGCCTGAATGGCACTCTCTTAATTAAATCTGCCAAACCAATGTATGAGGAAAGGAGAAATTGGCGGAAGGTCTCCCCTGAGACTCTGGGCCCCGTGTGTTATGATTCATATAGAGGCCCTTTATTTTATTTATTTATTTAACAGGTTTTATATAGCGCTGGCTAGACCCGGAGGTATCAGAGCGCTTTACAGGAGCTTGAAGAGGCACGAGAATATAACTAGTTCAGAGCAATATCAGAACAGAAACCATTTGAGTCAACATAAAGATTAAAACTGGGAATATAAACTTGCATATGATGTGTAAACTTGTTCATTCATAAAATAGTTAGTATAGGGAGGGAGGGGGGAGAACAGAAAAGGGAAGGGTAAGAAGTAAAGGAGGTGGGAGAAAGAGTAAGGGGGAAGGTCAGGGAGGGGAGGGGAGGGTAGGTAGGGGGGTATTGTGGAGGGAGAGAGAGGGAATGGGGAGATAGACAAGGAGTAGAAGAGGAGCGTCTGATAGGGGAAACTGGGAGAGTGATAAAGGAGAAGCAGAGGAATTAAGGTCCCCAATATTTGTTGAGGAGGTGCAGTTTGAGGTCCTTTTTGAAGCGGAGATAGGAGGGGTTGCAACGCAGGTCTTTCGGGAGGTTATTCCAGATGCTAGGCGCGTTACCTGAGAAGGAGCGAGTTTGTGTGCGTTTCTTATTTAACAGGGGGGGGATAAGAATGAGAGCATTGGTACTTCTAGTAGGTTGGGAACAGCCCGCTTTGTGGAGTTTGTCAGAGAGGTAAGGTGGGGAGTTGTGATGCAGGGTTTTATGCGTAATGCATGCAATCTTGTAGGAGGATCTGCCTTCGACGGGTAGCCAATTGAGGGCTTTGAGGGTAGGGGAGATGTGGTCAAAGCTTTTCCAGTCGGAGATTAGCCTGGCAGCTAGGTTAAGCACAGTTTTGAGAGGGGTTAGGTGGACTTTAGGCGTTCCAGAGAGGATAGCGTTACCATAGTGAATTTTAGACAGGACTAGAGCTTGGACTACAGATTTGAAGTCATCGGCAGGAATGAAGGGTTTGATTTTCTTGAGATGGCGGAGAGAGAAGAGAGCTCCTTTGGCGGCGTTTTTTATGTGTGGGATAAGTGTCAGGGTGTTGTCAATGGTGATGCCTAAGGATTTAACTGAGTTGGATAAGGTGAGAGAGCAGTTGAGCGCATTCAGGTCATGGATCCAGTCTTGGATTGGAAGCGGGTTGTTTTTCGGAGAGAAGAGAATGATTTCGGGTTTTATAGGGTTGAGTTTGAGATGGTTAAGGTGGAACCAAGATTGGATCTTAGAGTGTTGTTGAGGTGAAGAACATCAGAACGGGATTTGATCTTATAATAAAGTTGCGTGTCGTCGGCATAGAGGTGGTATTTGATTCCTGCTTTTTTAAGAATGAGAGTGAGCGGTTCCATGAAGAGGTTGAAGAGAGAGGGAGAGAGAATAGAACCCTGGGGTACACCAAGGGAGACAGGAGTGGGGATAGAAAGGCAGTCCGAGATTTTAATTTGCTGTGTTCTATGTTTGAAAAAGGAGGTGAACCATTGTAGGACCAGCCCGTTGAGGCCAAAGCGAACTTTGAGAGTGTTAAGTAGGGTGGAGTGGTTGACAGTATCAAAGGCAGCAGAGAGGTCGAGGAGGATGAGTAGGCAAGATTCGCCCTTGTCGAGGGAGTGATGGATGTCGTCAACTATGTTAAGCATGGCAGTTTCTGTACTGCAGCCTTTTCTGAAGCCAGATTGAAGAGAGTCCAAGAGATTGAATGAATAGATGTGATTATCCAGTTGGAGCAGGGCACATTTTTCAAGGGCTTTAGAGAGGAGAGGGAGGTTCGAGATTGGGCGGAGATTGTTCAGGTCGTTTGGGTCGGCATTTGGATTTTTGAGAATGGGGGTGATTTGTCCGAGCTGAAGGGATGCAGGGACACACCCTGTGGCAAAAGAGGAGTTGATAATAGTGGTCCAGAAAGGGGTAATGATATGTTTAAGATCTTTGATTAGATTAGAAGGAAGGAGGTCTTTGGTGTGGGAGGATGGTTTAAGCTTGGTGATGATGTCATAGACTTCGAATTCAGAGACAGGGAGGAAATTGTGCCAGGAGGCGTTGTTTTTTTGCTGGGGCTTGTTGGGGTTGGGTTCATGAGGGAGGGTGTCAAGAGGGAGATGAGAAGGGTCAGTGGGTAGGGTGATGACGGGGGTAGAGTCCGGAGCAATGGAAAAGGAGGATAGAGGGATGGGTAGGGGAGGAGTTAGGAGGAAGGATTGATCAATTTTGGCTATTTTTTCAGAGAAAAGTTCGCGATAACTTCGCATTTCTCAAAAGAGGCCTTAAGCTTTGGGGGGCAGAAGACGTTTGGGTTTTGACGCTGTTGAACAGTTCTCTGGGTCTATTTTTGGACCGGTCAAGTTGTGCGCGGAAGAAGGAAGCCTTTTCATTGAGGATGTGTTTCTTGTAGTTGGACCTAGCCGATCTGAGTAGGGCGAGATTGGAAGGGGAAGGGTGTTGCTTCCATGTTCTTTCCGTCAGTCTAAGGGAGCGTCTTTCGTTGTTGAGGTCTGGGTTAAACCAGGATTTGGAAGGGACATTTCGTATAGTTTTTAGTTTGGGTGGGGCAATTTGGTCAAGGACCTCTTTAACTGATTTATTAAAATGGTCAGTGAGGTCGTTAGCGTTTTGGGAGGGAGGATTAAGTAGGAGTTGAGCTTGAAGCTTAGTTTCCAGTTCACCGGGGGGGATAAGATGGAAGTTTCTGGTCAATTTCTTATGTTTAATGGGTCTTGAGGAGGGGGGAGAGGCCGTGGTAGAGATCGTGAAGATAATGAGGTGGTGGTCAGACCAATCAAAGGGGATGATGTTGGATAAGGTGGCTAGTTCGTTGTTGGAGATGATGGCGTCAAGAGTGGCCCCTTTGGTGTGAGTTGGGGAGTGGCAAAGTTGTGTAAGGTCATTGATCTCAAGAAGATTGGAGAGGAGGTTAACTGTGGGGTCCTTGGTATCATTCCAGTGGAGGTTGAAGTCACCAAGGAAGAGATTATTTGTGTTGGAGAGAGAGGATTGGGTGAGGAGGTCAGAGAGTTCCTCTACGAAGGGAAGTGGGTCGCCAGGGGGGTGGTAAATGTTATGCAGACGAATTGGGAAAGAACCCTGGGCTTTAAGTTCCGCTCCCAGATATTCAAAGGTGTCATGGTCAGAATTTTTAACCATAGAGAGTTGTAGTTCGTTTTTGAAGATAATGGCTAGGCCACCTCCTATTCTGTCGGGCCTGTCTTTCCTGAGGATGGAGTACCTGAGGGGGGGGGGGGGGCGAGCAAGTCGAGCATAGAGGCAGAGTGGCCATTGAGCCACTTTTCGGTGAGGAAGGCGATGTCGATGGATTCACTAAGGATGGTTTCTGCTATTTCAGTAGCGTGCCAGACGGCCGATCGGGAGTTGACCAGCATGCAGGTAAGAGGTTTAGGGTAGATTTTGGGAGGGGAGCAAGGTGGAATAGCGGTTCGTTGCGGAGGGGGTCTGGGTGAGGAAGGGGAGGATGGAATTCTGCTCGTCCCCAGGATCACAGGAATGGTTGAGAGGGGGGGCGGGAGGGTTGGTGCCAGGGAAGTTGGGGCGGAAGGGGTTACGTAGGCCAGGGCGGTTAGAGGGGGAGAGATGTCGCAAGGCATTAGGGGGTCTAGGAGTACAATTGCAGCTGGGGGAGGTGTTCCTAAGCTGAGGATTTGGGGTGTTTTGTAAGCCAGGGCCAGGAGAATTTGTATGGTTATGGAGGATCAACGAGGAGAGGGAGTTGAGATCTTTTCTGAGACCAGTGAGTTCCGATGACAGGGTAGAGAGAGTGTTTTCAATGTTAGATAGGGTCTGGGTTAAGGGGGTGAAAGGGGAGGAGGGAGAGAGGGCGGTGGGGCAAAGGGGGTGTTCTGGGATAGTTGAGGTGGGTTGTCTGGAAGGAGGGAGGGGTGGGAGGCCAGGGGGGGAGAGGGGAGTGCTCGGGAAGATGGTAGGAGGGATGATAATGGGGTCATACAGGGCATTCCTAGAATCATGATACGTGTTCTGAGATGGAAAGGAGGCGGGAGGAGAGAGAGTAGGGGTAGCAGCTTGGTAAGAGGGAGGAGGGATGGGGGGAGTGGAGAAGAAAGTTGAGGAGTTGGAGGTAGGTGAGGAGATGTCATTGGGGAGAAGGGGTGAAAGGGGTGGTTTGGAAAGTTGGTAGGACAAGGTGTTGAAATGCAGTTCGAAGATGGAGAGGTGGTTTTCGGAAGCTTGTATGAGGATGTTGCCGGATTTGAAGATGGAGATGTCAATTTCGCCGGGAAAAGCAGGGGAAGGGGTGGTAGACAGTTTTAAGCCATAGGGGATTTTACAGGATTTAGTGATGGGGAGGTAGTGTAGGAAGGTGCTTTTCCATTTGGAGGGGCGTTTGGAGTAGAAGATGTAGTTAGTTTTAATTAAGTATGTGAGGCTGGAGTAGTTGTCGACAAATAACGTTTCTTGATGACGTATAAGTAATTTATGTATAAAGTTTTTTTTCGCATTCTTGGAAAGATTAGGAGGGTAAAGAATGGACCATGAGGCAGGACCATGTCTAGTGATGGGGGAGTCCTGAGGGATGGGGGATTGGTTGCGGGGAGGCATGATGGGTCAACTGAGAAGCCTGGGCAGGGAGGTAAGTTGCAGTGATAGATAGATACCCTAAACAAGAACAAGAAACCTAGAAAGGTTTTGCAAACAAGTCCTAGATAGGGGGAGAGAGGGAGGTCGAAGCCAGACAAGTGGTGTAGTCAGGGGTGAGCAGAATGTGGGTAACAAAGAGGGCAACAGAATGCTATGCTGACAAAATGAAAATCATGCAATGTATCAGTTTTGACTAGAGAATCCACGAGTGGTGGAACAGTATAGGAGATCAGAGATTAATACAAATCACCAAACAATAATGGGCAAAATAGGGGAATATGCATAAATTACAATATAGGGGGAGAAACAGATAGGAAGTTGCAGTCCCCTAACCATAACTTGTAGTTGAACAGCATGGGAGGCGTCACAGAACTTAGTTCGTCAGTAAGACAGCATCGCAGGGGGGGGGGGGGGGAGTGGAGTTGGTGACTTATCAACGGTTTCAGAAAACTGGGAAATTGTGCTGACGGATGTCGGGGATCATCGTCGACAATTTTAAGGGGAGAGACCATGAGGATTCATTGCCCTCACCAGATATGGTAATGGCCCTAGGAATACGGTGAGAGTACAGGAATGTCCCTATGGGTACGGGGTTTGGGACACCAAGCTGAGGGTACCACCACAGGAATGGCAGGGACAGCTATACTGGGCGTTAGGGGCGAGTACAAAAGATAGGGACCTTACTGGAGGTGGTGCGAGGAGTGCCGTTCTAAGGGGATACAGGGGGGAAGGGAAAGGCAGGACGAGTGGTGTACAATACACCCCAGCGGTGCGTTGAGGGGGAGGAGGTGATGAACCAACTAACAGTAGCTAGACACCAGTCCAGCCCTAATTGTTCCGACCGTAGTCAGTCTGTTAAGCTTCAGAAGGAGGCTGTAACGTGTGGCGCACCGGAGCCAGTGTGAAGACAGCAGGGTATGGAAGTTGCGGTGACCATGGGTCGGGGCACTTGTTAGCTAGGAGTCAGACATTGGAGGGGGGGATTGGAAGCCGTGGAAATGGCTGGATTCCGGGTTACACCGTGACTGGAAGCCGATCTGCTCCGGGTCAGTGTCGGAGTGTGGTGGGAAGGAGTCACCAGATACCGGAGCAGACTCGGAATCGAGGAGGGCACGGTTGAGCGATGTAAAACACAAAAACAACAACAAAAGCGGTCCAGACCCTGCCGAATCACCATTTGGCTGCTAAGAAGGCTGTGTTCAGAGCTCAGCAGCGGGGGTCAGGAGTCGACGGGTGAGCGAGTCCACAGAGTTAGAGGGCCAGTACGGACGCCATATTATAGGCCCTAATATAGACGCGTTCATATATGCCGTATATGGTCATATTCGCATATGCCCTATTATGGTCATACTCGTATATGCCCTATTTTGGTCATAGTCGTCTATGCCCTATTATGGTCATGATCTTCTATGCCCTAATATAGGCATGATCTTTCACCTACATTAGTTCCCTACAGTACACAATGAGCTCTGAGGGTTGAACGTTATCTAGTCTGTGGTTAGAACACTGCAGGGTTTTTCCCGAACACAGACCTACAATGTACTCATAAATTATGCATGAGCATTCACCAGCTACATCTCCCGCATAATATCTATGTACAAAGTTCACCCCTGATGTCTTCCTCATGTCTAACAAAGACCAATACAAACCATACTGAGGGACGAGACACTTTAGGGTATAAATACACCACATCTTGCCACGGTAAGATAGAGGGAACCAAGACTTCTATGCTGACACACTGACCAGAGACGCCGAGGCTCCTGCATGCAGTCGCTCCAGCTGACAGCGGTCTAACACAGCCCTTGCGGGGTGTCCAACTCGAGACCAGGACGGGGTCCCACACTCTCTCTATTCAGGTATGGGGGTTCGACTAAATCCTAGAAGGATTCTTGACTCTTAGGCTTTCAGACCTACACATATATGCTAGGTACACTCAGGTACATCTAGTTAGGCATCGTAGGAGTATGCGCACTTTTCATAATGCTTTTATATTCATGTATGTATTCATGATTATTGCAATATGGTAGAACTGTTCTATCCCTTCACTTTTATCGTACTGCTGATAATATATCTCTGCTATTGTCTGCTGGTTACTGCAGCACATATATTTTACACTAGAATAACAACTGTTCAATAAATACTTATTGAAACGCCCAGACTGTTTATTCTGTGTAAAACCAAGATCTTCCGGTGGATCCCCACCGAAACCAGGAAGACGGTCACCCAGGCCCTCGTCACCAGCCGACTGGACTACGGCAACTCCCTCTACGCCGGAACCACAGCCAAACTTCAAAAAAGACTCCAACGCATCCAGAACGCCTCAGCTTGACTCATCCTGGACATCCCCCGACACAGCCACATCGCCGGACACCTGAGAGACCTGCACTGGCTCCCCGTCAGCAAGAGAATCACGTTCCGACTCCTCACCCACGCACACAAAGCTCTCCACAACCAAGGCCCCAGATACCTCAACGACCGTCTGACCTTCTACACTCCCACCCGCCAGCTACGATCGACCAACCACGCCCTCGCCGCCGTCCCCCGCATCCGAAGAGCCACAACGGGAGGAAGATCCTTCTCCTATTTGGCTGCCAAGACGTGGAACTCCCTACCCATCCACCTCCGCCTTACCCAAGACCACCTCTCCTTCAGGAAGCAACTCAAGACCTGGCTGTTCGAACAGTAGCGGACCCCCCCCCCCCTAGCGCCTTGAGACCCTCCGGGTGAGTAGCGCGCTATACAAATGCTTGATTGATTGATTGAGACAAACCGAATAAGTAAGCACGAGTGACTGAGCAAAAAGTAGTACATTGTTTCCACGATTCTGAGGAATTAGGGTTGTCATGGTCTAAGGTGGCCAGAAACTAATCTCTCCCCGATAAAAGGAGATTCTAGTGGCACTGTGAGCTAGCTAATGCAAATCCGGCTAACATACGCGGTGGGGGTGCACAGAGTCAGTCTAACACCAAGCCCACAGTTTATGTTATCCAAACGAGCAGGTCCTGCAGGGGTACTATAGGAACTACACGACACGTGTTACTAGCTACCCCTCTGGAGCTATTTGGGGACCCTAGCAGGGATGTCGCTACTTTCAACAACTGGGTCTCCTCAGCGCTGGACAGAGTAGCCCCTCTTAAAACTTTGAAACGGGCCAGGATAAAACCCTCGGCCCCTTGGTTCTCAGCAGAACTTCGCCTGGAGAAAAGCAAATGTAAAAAGCTAGAACGTGCCTGGCGTAAGACCTACAATCCGGAGGCCAAGTGCACTTACAGAGCTGCTCTAAAACTATTTCATGGGCTAAAACGCAATACCATCAGGGACCATTTTGCCAATCAAATTAAGTCTTCTGACAATTCAGTTAAAGAAGTCTTCAAGATTGTTCAAGGCTTCATTAAGCCGAAGGCTTTGGATAGCACCATTGCTCCTTCAGCCAATCTGTGTGAGGACTTATCTGCTTTCTTTCAGGAGAAAGTACAATCTATCTATTCCTCTTTCTCCTCGGCAGTGCCACCAATGACGCAAAACTCTACATTACGCCTTCCGGGCATCTGGTCAGAATTTTGTCCGTTTGGCCCAGATGCGTCTCTGCTAGAATTGAGCAAATGTAAATCGGGCTCGCCCGGTGATCCTTGCTCGGCTAAGTTTTTGAAATCACTGGCCCGTCAGCTCAATTTGCAGCTGAACACTATCTGGAACTCCTCCCTGATAACGGGTACCTACCCAGCCACCTGGAAAAGGGCCTATGTCCTGCCGATCCTGAAGAAAGCGGACGCCGATCCAGCAGAGCTCAAGAATTTTAGGCCCATCTCCCTTCTGCCTGCACCGGCTAAAATTCTTGAGAAGGAGGTCCAGAAGCAACTCTCCAACTTTCTGGAGACCAACTGTCTCCACGACTCTCAATCTGGCTTTAGATCTGGCTATAGTACAGAGACAGCCCTGTTGGAAGTAGCAGAAATGGTACGTGAAGCCTTAGACCGAGGCCACTCCGCTATGCTCATGCTGCTTGATTTATCTGCAGCATTCGACACGGTGTCTCATCGGATCCTGCTGGAAAGACTTGAACATCTGGGAGTAACGGGAACTACGTTGGCCTGGTTCCGCTCGTTTTTAGAGGGCCGATCTCAGCATGTATTTCTCCGCCCGCATGTTTCAACACATAAGCCCCTGATGTGCGGAGTTCCCCAGGGTTCAGCTCTTAGCCCGACTCTATTTAACATATATCTGACCCCCCTTGCATCGCTAGTCGAGCAACAGGGAGTGAAAGTTGTTTCCGATGCTGACGATACTCAGCTGGTGTTCTCTTTTAGAGAACACTCCAAGGCAGCTTTAGATAATTTTAAGCAATGCTTGATTAACATCTCAACTTGGATGACGGATAGCTGCTTGAAATTAAATACTGATAAAACTGAGGTATTATTTTTCAATCAATCCTCTCCTCCGCTCTCCGATCTCTGGTGGCCGACGGAGCTAAACCCTCCTCCACTCCCAGTTGCTTCAGCTAGGAATCTGGGGTTTAAGTTCGACACACACCTTTCTTGCAAGGCCCAGACCTGCCAAGTCTTGTCGTCCTGTTTCTGGAAACTAAAAGCCTTACGAAGATTTCTTCATCTTATGCCCATGGACTGCAGGAAGACCGTGGTCCATGCTTTGGTCACATCGCAGCTAGACTATGCTAACAGCCTCTATATGGGTCTCCCAGCCTATCTGATTCGAAGACTGCAAATCATCCAAAACGCTGCGGCTAGACTCATTAGGAATGTGCCATTTTGCCATCACATCTCTCCCCACCTGCAGAGCCTCCACTGGTTGCCAGTCCAAAGAAGAATTGAGTTCAAGGCGCTGTCCTTGGCATATAGAGCCACCAGGGACAGGGGCCCGGTTTACCTTAGACAGAGACTCCAGAAATATCGCCAGACTAGGGCCTTGAGATCTAATCATCAAGAACTACTTAGGACTCCCCGTTTCTCTAAAGCCAGGATTGGCGGCCGAGCTTTCTCAGTGAGAACGGCGTCTCTTTGGAATTCTATGCCTGAACACCTTCGTAAGGCTGAGACAGAACAAGCAATCAGGAAGGGTCTGAAGACTTGGCTTTTCAGCCGACCTTAAGGTCCCCCTCTCTCACTGTTGAGTCCGATGCTAGCGCCGAGACACCTCCATTAGAGGTAGCTGCGCGCTGAATAAATGTCCATTGATTGAACTGAGCCCTTAGTAATATGATACCACTCAAGTGTGGAAAAGTGGCCTATATAATTCAGGCAACTGTGGTTCTCTGGGGGAAATGGGCACTACAAACACTGGTACTAAGTTACTCTTTACTGTTCTATATGTGTTATATTTTGGAGTTATGTTGAGGGAGAGGGGAGTTCTACATGTTATCAGCATTATTTTAGTGAAATTATATGTACCACATCCCCTTCGGTATAGGCAGAAGAGGGTTCAGGATTAGCAGACAGGTTACAGTTGAGCACGCACAGTCTGACTACACTCGATTAAAATTGTTTCACTTGGCACAAAGGGCCTGAACTCTCCTAACAACAGAGTCAGACTCTGGAGAGCTCTCTTGGAAGAGAGAGAGATGACATCATAACCCTACGGGAGACACACCTTTGGAGTTAAGATGAGCTCCACCTCAAATATAATCAATACGAAAAGCTATTAGATCTCAGCCCAAATAAATCACTATGGAGTCTCTTTCATCTTTCACAAATCCCACAGGTTTTACCCCACTGCTGAACTAGAAACTTAAAGGAGGCGGTAGGTTGTGGCCATGGGACAGATTCAAGGCAGACAAGTCATGACAGCCATTGTGTACGCTCTTAATGGTGGGCAGGGCACCTTCTCTGTGGCCTATTTTGATACAATGGCTGGCATTGCAGAGGAAGACATAGGAATAATGGGAGCATGCAACCTGGTCTGGGAAACTTGGGATAGATCCGGCACTTCCACAACACATTCAGGTGCTTTCTCTAAGACTCTTAAAAATATGTTAAAACATCCAACTCCCTATGGGACCAGTCCCCACCTTGGAAGAGGGTATGTTAGAAGCTTTTCGAGAATGCTACACTAAGTATACTCTTCTGGCCTTCTCTCCAAAGAGGAGAAACCTACGTGCCTATCATGTGTTTCTCTCCTGCTCTTAAGCTGTGACAAAAGAGATGACCTTGAGGCCCCCATCACAAACTCTCAACTGTAGGCAGCCATAAAATCCATCAAGATACACAAAGTACCTGGCTGAGATGGCTTCACTGGAGACTTTCATAACACCTTTGATAACTCCCTAACCACACATTCAACCAACCTTTTTAATACATTTTCAAAGGAAGAGAAAGTGACCCTCATGATAGGAGAGGTCAACATTTCCTCCAAAGCAAGGAAAAATCCCAATGTATGTGGTTCTCAAAGGATTATAGCGTTGCCTAATGTCAACGCCAAAGTGAATATAAACATTCCTAACCTCCCCGATCTGATACACTACAGCCATTCAGGATTTGTATTAAGGGCCAGCAAATGCATAATAATTTTCCCCCATATAGTCCACCTTGCCAAAAAGTCAGAAGCACAATGATACCTCCAGTACTGTTTTCATTGGATGCAGAAGAGGCATTCAACATGGTGAAGAACTGATTTCTTCTCGAAACGCTCCTCAAGATTGGATTAGGGCCCACCTTCATATCTATGGCAATTGGTCGGGTATCATGCACCCACTTTGAGGTTCTCCATCAAGCCCAAACGGTCATGCCCTATTGCTCTGGGAACAGGTGTATACCACACTGATCTTTACTCTCAGCTTTGTACCTTTTGTTGCATGTATCAGAACGGGTAAGACCACTGAGGGCATCAAGCTTGGACACGATATGCATAGAATCACCTTAGTTGCCGGTAACTCCAACTGTGTCAGACATTTCCATCTTACAACCTCAATCCCAACTTTTAGACTTTGAGTTTCTGATTTTAAGATTAACTTAGCAGGTGATAATGAATCGGACCCAGCAGCATACCGACCACTCACCATGATTAATACAGATATAAAAGTGCTGTGCAAACTGCTGGCTACTCACCTGGCGCCTCCATATGCCTCAACTGGTGACGAGGATCAATGTGGGTTTATACTCGGGTGAAACACAGGCATGAATCTGCGGTGCTTGTCCCATTTACTACATGAGGTGAAGTGCAGGGATGAGGAGTTGGCCCTGGTGTCAACTGACCTGGAAAAGGCCTTTGATACAGTAGATTGGGGCTACTTATTGGAGGTACTGAGAGCAGTGAGCACGGGGCTGCAGTTTCGGCACTGGGTCCAACTGCTCTATACGAGCCCCAGCACCAGGGTACGCATGGGTCGAAGTTGCTCAGTGACATGGACGTTGGGGCAGGGAACACGGCAGGGGTGCCCACAGTCGCCACTATTATTCGCTATGGTGATAGAATCACTGGCGGTCTGGGTGAGGCGGGAGCTTGCAAACTGGGGCATCCACCTGGGTTGTGTTACACACGTGGTCTCATTATACGAGGAGGATGATTTTTATATAGCCTCGCCCTGAGCGGCATTACCAAAATTGTTAGGACTCCTAGATGACTTTGGGGAACTATCGGGCCTGTGTCTTAACTGTGCTAAATCCCTAATTTTCCCCCTGGCGAACATGGTCGCCAAACCTTTGTACCACCTCTTGTCTCTTGGTTTGCGATGGGAACTGGCACATTTACGCTATTTGGGCATGCAAGTGGCACAAACAAATGCCCAGCTACTACACCTTAATGTAGATAGAGTCATTACAGCACTGTGGAGGTCTGTGGCCTTCTGGAACACCTTTTCTCGCTGATGGGCAGATTGGCGGTGACCAAGATGGTGGTATTGCCCCGCTGCCTGTACATACCGCAAAACTCGCTTTGCCATATCCCCAAGACGGTTTTCAAACACCTGAACTCAGTAATTACCTCCTAACTTTGGGCTGGTCGCCGCAACAGAGTAGTCCTATGCACCCTGTCTCAACGGTACGAGGAGGCAGGACTGGAGGTACCAAGAATGGACTTGTTAATACATAATGCATAATAATTTATGCGGCACACCTACAATATGCGGCCCAGTGGCTTGACGAGGGGGACAACTAGGAGAATCAATTATTGACGAGATTAGTGCCTGCGGACCGATTGCCTGTTGCCCTAATGGACGAAGCGGGGGTTGCTGAGGATAGACCCTACATAGTGCGGCACACTGCACATATCTGCCTGCTTTATGTGGAACGGGTCCTAAAACACGCCCCATTCCACCGGAAACTCCCTGTATGGATACTGGCGCCGGTATAGCAGATGATGGCCCATATGTCTTTTCAGGTGTGGAGGGAAGGTGGCTGTGAGGTGATGGGTGATTTATACCCTGGTGAGACTTTCATCACATACAAATAGGCTTGTGGGGATTTTACGCTGGGACAGGGGCAATACTTACACTACTGGTTTGACAAATAATTAAAATAACGTGGCCCGAATATCCTTCTATCCCGCAGACCACGCACACACTAGACATATTACTGTCCTGTGGCTCAGGACAACATTTGATAACCCTATTGTACAGATCAATGAGGCAGGACACAACTAGCCCTCCACCCAAAGCAAGAGCAGCATGGGACATAGATCTAGGCACCCCATTAGAGGACAAAACATGGACCACTGTCAGTGGACTCACACGTACAGTGCCCGCTTCAGGCTGGTGCATTATAATTTTTTAGATCGGACATATATGATGCCTGAGAGACTCCATCGCATCACCCCTTCACGATCTGATGACTGCCCACAATGTGGTGAGGGGGGAGCCGATCTTCTGAACTTGGCTTGGAGGTGCCCTATGGTATAATCTTTCTGGACCTGAGTGGTGGCAGATGTACGGAGGGGTACAGGTTTTCACATTGATAGTTTACCATTACACTGTTTGGTGGGCTATGTTAGCAACCAAAGGTGTACAAGATGGCATATGGGCTACTGCAACTGCTTTTGGTATTAGTGAGACGTAGAGTAGCCATAACGTGGAAGGGTTAACATGCCCCCGCGGTAGAAATCTGGCATCAGGATGTGCGGGAGTGGACATTGGCTGAAGAAATACATATGAAACTAAGCAGGAGGGATGAGAAACTAGGGGAAGAACTCAGGGAGTAGAGGGAACTGTGCGATGCATTTCTGAACCCCAACATGGACATGAGCACCTCGAACGACTGAGAGACAGGTGTGAGCATGTCTGCAGAGGAGGGCGGATAGAGAGTGACTAGTCTGTTAAAAGCTTGAGGACGCACGACTATGAACTGCTTGGCTTTAATTATCAATATACGCATTCTTTAGCTATGCCAAACCTATTAATTAGACTGTTATAATTGTACTGCTGATATATGTTTGATGAAACTGAAAAATAAAGGTTGTACATTTTTTTTTTTTTTTTAAGATTAACTTAACAAAATCAGAAATGTTGGTCTTGGCTTTATCTGAACAGGGTGAACACACTGAAACCTCAGACTGAACGATCGGCTTGATCAGATATTGGCCGTCCACAAGGTCAACTATCTATATACTTTCTCATCTCTTTATAACGACTTTAGGAGATAGTCACCTTTCTTTCGCTAATGAATAGGCAGGATATATACCATTAAAATAAATGTACTCCCTAGAGTTTTTTATATTATTCAAAGCCCTCCCTCGCTTAGTGGACAAAGCGTTCTGCATGGAGATGGAAAAAAGTACTTTGAAATTCATCTGGCAAAAGACACGAGCCAGATTAGCTTTTAGGATTGTGTGTCAACCTGAAACTAACAAAGGAGGAGTGGGGGAAGAGTTGCTTTTTCCTAGTGCATTACTGGGCAACTCAGCTATCATCCTTCTCAGATTTGTCCCTCAGAAAGACCGATAAACTATGGCTACAGAGGGATGGGACAGTGGTGAGCATGACTCTTAGGGACCGAATGGAAGACCCAGCACTTATATCTGCAACTTCACAAGCACTAACAGTCTGAAACACCTTAACAAAATGCTTAAACCTAACTGCATTTCCCTCACCACACACCCCTGAGACATGTAAACGGGTCTTTACATTGGTGAGGCTGAACGATTTAATTACACCCAGCTAAGACATTGGGGGGCAAATTCACAAAGGTAAACTTAGACCTGCAGTCTAAACTTAGACATTGGGTATAAAAATAGACTTCGGGTCTAAAATTAGACTTCAGGTCTAAACTTAGACATTAGGTCTAAGTTTACCTTCGTGAATCGGGCCCTGGGTAATAAACCTAATTGCTAAAGAGGGTCCTATCCGCAACCTGGCCCCAATTTAAAAATCTGTAAAATCAGCAAATAACTCAAAGAGTATAATATCTGCCTTATATAACCTTTTGCTTGAGGCTTACTACCTGCCCCCACCCCACATTTACAGAACAGGGTTGTTGGATATTAGAGTATTTATGGGATACGCCAATGTTCTTAATTTTTCAACACTAAGCGGTTCCAATTTGCACCGTATTCACAGCTGCAGTAAATAGTTGCTATACTTAACACCCATTTTCATTCACGGAGTTAAGACAAGCAAAGACCCCCGTTGTCCAAGGTGAGAAGGTGTCTGGTGATTGGTTGCAAAGGTTCTAGCTTTTCACAGGGCTGAATCATTACTGGGTGAAGATTTTTAGCGTCAGTAACTCAAACATGAGAGCAGTCACTATCCCGGCAGCCACCGACATCTCACAAAGGAGACCCTACTCCAAAGCTTAAGCAAACCTTTTATTGCTTTGACGGGTGCCAGATCTCTGATTAATTATCTAGGAACTTAGATATTTTAACCTATGGTCATATCTTTTCTTTATATCATTGTATCATAAATCCTTTTTCTTTTGCTGCAACTTGGAATATGTAATTTGTTTGTATGATTCATCCTAATAAAAATATAAAAGATCTGGCTTTTATATGCTAAAAAATGCATACACATGCATGAACAAAGGAACATGTCTGTACTTATATTAAACACAAGGATTGCCAGTGAGACTGTGGGGTGGGTGGGCAACAAAATCCTGCAAGCACTGCAGTTAGTGACCAAGGAAACAGTTGATAGAACTTCCACAAATGTATCAGGAGTGAATGTGATAACAGCACACGATTATGGCGAATGCTCTTCAAAATGGAAAACAAAGGCACTGAGTCCCTAATCCACGCATGAGTAGCACCTTTGTATCTCAGGTCATGTGCATTAGTTATAACCAAAAGCCCTGGTATTTTTAAATTTTTAAGGAAGGTATGTGCTTTATATCTCTTGGTGTGAACAGCAGGTTGTGGTTTGGGGGGCACTGCTGGCCCAGATGCCAGTTATTAAAGAAAGAGAAAGTTTGAGCAGCAAACGTATCGATCTGTGAAATAAACACATGAATCGGAACACAATGACACAATTCCCACGTTTAAAGTCATGTGTATAGGAACCCCAAAAGGCTGTTAAACAACGAAAGGGCTCGGATAAGCTACCCTATAGACAGCAGGGAGTATATGTGATCAATCCGTCTGTGGGTTAGAATCTTAATAAGGATCTATTACACTATGTGCAGATGGGCTCTATAGCGCATAGAAGCTATATTAGAGTACAATGGGGAAACATTAGGAAAACATTAGGAAAAGTATACAGATTCGCTCTATTCAAAAGCTTTAGTTGTTCCACTAGATATGTTTATGGTGCGGTTCTGCATGCACTTGAAAACTTTAACTTATGGCATTTTATGTAAACATGTCAGCATGGACTAGGAAAAGGAATCACTCATTTGAAGCTGGCTCTGAGGGTAAGAAGCCCACCATCAGAGCAGATGATGAGCAAATAGCAGCACCTAACAAAGGGGGTGGTCATGTCGCAGGAGGGCACACAAAAAGAAAACAAGAAGAGAACTAGTCGCAGACCTCTCATCAGGAGCACCATGTCCATCTACAGAAGCTACATCTGCAGTGGCACAAGGGCCGTTTGAGGCAGCTACCAAATTGGCGAAGGGTTCGATCTACAGGCTTCCAGACCTGTCACCTGGATCAAATCCTCACGTTGATATTTGAGTCTTTGAAAGGAGAGCGGGAAACCAGCAGTTGCTAGAGGAACGGGGCAGGTCAGATACTGCGATGTGGCCCAGTGAGAATCCTTCAACATATAAATGGAACGCGCTCTGTGCAGACAGGTTGTGAGGAGGCGCATTATGTTGAATATGCCAGTTATTTTAAATTGAGAAAAACATACATTCTAAAATTAATTTTAAATTATGTGAACCCGTTTTCTTTCTTTATGTAATCTTAATAAACTGATTTCAAAATGAAACTAAAATTCATTTGAAAGCTCCCTGCCTTCACAAGGCCACCAGAAACAGAACCCTGGGAATGGAACGCTTATGAGATCACAGGCTGCAGTGTGATGTCGAGAGCCGAGGCCTCGGGTACGAGCAGAGGGGAGGGAGGCGTCCACAGCGGAAGAGAGAAAATGAGAGAGCCCACTGCTGGGGACATCATGTTGGGTAACATGGGGTCTTCTTTTAATGTTCCTGGCTGGATCATTTTTAGCGACAGGAGCTGGATCTCGTCAACAAATCGGATCGTGAACGTGCCTTGTCCTGCTCCCCCTGTTAAAAACGTGGCATCGCCCACAATGGTGATGTTTGATGACATATTGAATGGTCTCCATTGTGACGTGTCCTTGGTATAAAAGCCTGGCATCCAGGAACTTGCAGCACTGCACACAAGGACACCAGACCGGGAGGACCGATGCGGGTGACTGGAGCTTCGGACCTTGAAAAGATAGACGCTACATGTGCAATGCAGGCTCTAAAAAGGATGAGGTTGGGAGTGGGTATAAGGAAACGAGGTGAGTAAAATAACCAAATCCAAACTCAAATGAAAACTGAAAACCAAACTGGAATCGAAACCAAACTGAACTCGAAACCAAACTGAAAACTGACTTAAAATTGCCATTTCCTTAATCGTTAATTTCTCACCACTTTACTTTCAAATCACAACACTTTCTACCCCGTCCTTCATTTCTCAACCTAATATTTTCGCCAATTCTTTCCCTTTCTTTATTTCCCGTCCTCTTTTTTTCATTCCCTTCATGTCCTCCTTTCTCTCCAGCCCTACCCTGGTCTTTTCCAGTACCTTCTCTTTTCTTCCATCCCATTCCCACACATTCCTCTATTTCCCACCACCCTTTTCTCCTATTTCTTTACCATCCCCTCTCCCTTTTTAATTTTGCGTCCCTGTCCTTCCACTTACTTTCCTACCCCTCCCATCACTTGCAGTTCAGTCATCTTTCCTTCACTCTTCGTCATTTCCTTCCTATCTTCCCTTCCATGCCTATTTCCTCCCTGCGCTTCTTTCCCCACACCTTTCCTTTCTGCCCTAACTCCTTTCCTTCCACTTGCCTCTTTTCATTCGACATTGATGGCCTTTACGTTCCTCCCCTAAACCCTTCCCTTTATTCCTCTCCCATTTCCTTCTCGAGCCCTTCATTCTCTAACATACCCTTCCCCATCCATCATTTACCCTTTTGACTCGGACACTTATCTTCCACTCCCCTTCACTATGCTTCCTCTCTTCCGTTCCATTCCACTCCTTTCGCTTCAATATCCTATCCTCATTCATTTCCGTTCCCCTCAACTCCTTTCCTCTCCTCTGAACTCCTCCACTTTATTCTCTACTCTACTCTCCTCCCCTTCTTTCCTCTCTTGTCTCGTCTCCCTCCCACCTCCTTCTCCACCCTCCTCTTTCCTTTCCTCTCTTCTCATCCACCTCTCCTTTCCTGTTCTCTCCCATCTCATCTTGTTTCTCCCTTACCCTGCCCTCTCCCGCATTCCCTCGTGTCCCCTACTCTCCCTTTTTCTCCACTTGCCAACTCCCATCCTATCCAATCCATCCTCTCTCAGCCTACTCTTTCATCCTCCTCTTCCTAGTCTTCCTTCTCCTTCATCTTCCTCCTTCTTCATTCTCCTTCTCCTTCCCCCTCTTTCCTTCCACTCCCCTCTTCCCTCCTCACCACTCCTTTTTTCCTCCTCCCTGCTCCCCTCTTTCCTCCTCCCTAGTCCCCTTATCCCTTCCCCAACTCCCCTTCCACTTCTCTCATCCACAATTTCCTCTTCTCTTTCACTTCCCTCCTCCCCTCGCTCTTATTTCCCCATCTCCTACTCCCCTACTCCCCTCTTCCCTGCCACTTCTCTCCTCCCCATTCCCTCTTCTCTCCCACCCCTCACTCCCCTCTTCCATCCTACTTCTCTCTTTCCCACTCCCCTCTCTCCCAACCCCACTCCCCTTCCACTTCCCTGCCACCTCTACCTTCCCAAGCCTCTCCCCTTCCCATCCCCCTTTTACCTTCCACTTCTCTCCCCTCCCCTCCCACTGCCTCCTCCTCCTCCTACTTCCCTGACCTCCTTTTCCCATCCCTTATTCTCCCCTCTTCCTTTTCCTTACCCTCACAACTTCTTTTCTTCTGCATTCCATGATCTCTCTATTCTCATCCAATGCCATCTCCTCCTTCTCCTTCCACTCCCCTCTTCCCTCCTTCCCAATCCTTCTTCCCTCCACACTCCCATCGTTCCTTCCATTACTCTCCTCTCCACCCCCTTCCCTCCTCCCCATCTCTCCTCTCCCATTCTACCACTCCACTCTTACCTTCCACTTCCCCCGCCTGCCCCTCCATAACCACCTGCCTTCCCTTCCACTTCCCTCACACCTCCCATCCCATCCCCTCCACTCCCCCATCCTCTTCGCATCCACCTCCCTTCTACCGCCCCCACCCATCCCTACTCTCCCCCTCTTCCTTTCCACTTTGCTCTCCTCCCCTCTAATTTCCTCCTCTCCCGTTCCCTACTTCTCCCATCCTCCATTCCACCCTTCCCATCTCCTCCATTCCTCTTCTCCTCCCATCTTCCCTTCCACTTCTCTCCCCTTCATCATTCTCTCACCTCTTTTCTTCCACTTCCCTCTCCTACCCCTCTCATCCCCACCTGTCTTCCCTTCCATTTCACTCCCTCCCTCCCGCACTCCCTCCCGCACCCATCCCTCCAACTCCACCATGCCCTCCTCTCCTCTCCCCCCTTCGACTTCCCTCGGCTCCTCTCCTTTGCTTTCCACCTCCTCTCCCTTCCCCTATTTCCTAACACTTTTCATCCACCCCTCCCAATACATCCTCTATACTCCTAATTTCCCTTTCACCTCCCTCCTCTCCTGTCTCCCATACCCTTCTCTCCTCTCTTCCCTTCAACTTCCTTCCCTCCTCCCATCTCCTCCTTTCCCCTCCTCTCTTCCACCTTCTCTCCACCTCCTGTCTGCCACCACCACTCCCTCTCTCCCTCTCTACTTTCCTACTCCTATTTCATCCAGTGCCACTTTCCTTTCTCTTCCTTCTACTCCTCCACTCTCCTCCTCCTTCCTTGTCTCTTCTTTTCTTCCACTTCCCTCCTCCACAAGTCTACTCTTTCCCAGTCCCCTTTTCCCTTCCACTGCCCCCACTATCCCTTCCCTTTCCCTTCTCCCCGCTCCCTCCTCTTCTCTCCAAATTCTCCCACTCCCTTCTACTTCCCTCCCCTCCCTTTCCATTCCGTTCTGTCTTCCCTCACAACTCCTATCCCCTCCTCTCCCAATCCTCTTTGCACCAACTTCCCTTCCCACTCCCCTCCCTCTTCGTTTTCACTTCACTCTCCTCCAATCCCCTTCCCTTCCCCTCTCATCCTCTGTTCTCCCCTCCCCATCCGGTCATTTCCCCTTCCCTCCCTTCTACGTCTGATCCCCATTTCTCTTCCACTTCCCTCACCTCCCCTTCCCATCCCCTCCTGTTCCATTCCACTTCCCTCATCCACTCCACTCCCCTCCCATCCCCTCCTCTCCCATCTTACCCTCAACTTCCTCCCTTCCCCATTCCATCCCCTCCACTCCCCTCCTCTTCCCTCCCACTCCCTTTTCCCCTCTCCTCCCCACATATTTCATCCTCTCCTCTCCCAAACCCTCCTCTCCCTTCACCTCCTCTCTTTTTCACAAACCCTCATCTCTCCTCCTCTCCATCTGCCAACACCCATCCCATCACATATGCTCTCCTACCTCAATATCTTCCTATGCCTCATCCCTCCTCTCCCTGGTCCTTCCTATCTCCTTCCCCTCCATCCTCCCTCTTCCTTTCCACTTTCTTCCTCCCCACTCCCCTCTTCCCTCTTTCCTCATCCACACACCCCACTTCCCTCTTCCTTTCCACTTTCCACTTACCTCCTCCCCACTCCCCTTTTCCCTTCAACCTCTCCTCCACATTCCCCTCTCTTGTCTCCTATGCTCCCACTGCCCTCTTCTCTTCCATTTCACTTCTCCCCACTCCTCTCCCATCCCCACTCCCCTTCCACTTTCCTACATTCATCCCCAGCTCCATCCCCTCTCCTCTCCTCACTCCCATCCTCTTCTCTCTCCTTCGCTCTTCCCTGCCACCTCCATCCTGAGAGGGAAGGGGATGGGAGGGGATGACTGGGGGAGGAGATGGGAGGGGATGAGTGGGGGGAAGGGAGGAAAGGGGATGGGCGGGGTTAGTGGGGGAAGGGGATGGGAGGGTGAGAGGAGGGGAAGGAAAACAGTTGGGATGAGGGGAAGAGAGGCAGGGATGAGAGGGAAGTAGAAGGGAAGGGGAGAGGAGAGAAGCTGACGGGGGAGAGCTGGGAATTTTCCTTTCCCCTTCCCTCTCCCTCCAATTCACTCTTCTTTCATTCCCTCTTTCCTTCAACTTCCGTTCCCTCTCCTTCCCATCCCCTTACAATCCCTCCTCCCCCTCCTTTACCCTATTCACTTCCATTCAACTCCTCTCCTCTTCTGCACTTTACTTCTCTCCTACTCCCGCTTCCTCTCCACTTGCCTCCTCCCATCCCATCCTCTCCCCCACTCCCTCCTCTTTCCTTTCCTCTCCCCTTCTCTTCCTTTCTACTTTCTTCCTCCCCGCTCCCCTTTTCCCTCCTTCCCATTCACCTCCTCCACCACCACTCCCCTCTTTCCCACATACCTATCCCTCCTCCCCATTCCTCTTCCTTCAACTTCTCTTCTCTACACTACCCTCTCCCCTTCCATTTCCCTCCTCCCCATTCCTCTCTCTTCCCACCCCCTTCCTATCCCTTCTGCTCTTCTCATCCACTCCCCCTCTTCCTAACTCCTCTTTTCCATTTCCACTTCTCTACCCTCCTCCTTTGATCCCTTCCTCTCCCCTCCCTTCTACTTCTCCCCTCCCCTTCCAATCCCATCCTCTCGTCTTTCGAATTTCATTGCCTCTCCTCCTATTTCCTTCTCTCCACTTTCCTACTCCCATCCCAACCCCTCTTCCTCCTTCCTCCTCCCTCCACTCTTCCCTTCCAATTCTGTTCTCGCCACTCCCCTCTTCTCATACTCTTCCCTCCTCCCCACTTCCCTCTTCCCCACTCCTCTCTCTCGCTTCTCTACCATCCCCCACTCTTCCTTTCCACTTCCCTCCTATTCCTTCCCTCTAACACCATTACCCACCCCCTTCTTGCTGCCCACTTCCCTCCTCCGATCCCTTCTCTCATTCCTCCCATCCTCCCCCATCTTCACTTCCACTTCCCTTCCTTCTCCCACCCATCCCCTTTTACCATCACACATTCCCCTCCCATTCCCTCCTCTCTGCTCTCCTCTTCCCTATCCTCCTCTCCCCTCCCCTCCACTCACCTCCCCTCTTTCCTTCCACCTCACTCCCCTTCCACCTACCAACCCCTCCTCTCCCTATTTCCCGTCCACTTCTCTCCCATCCCCCCTCATACCATCATCTCTTCCCTTCTAAGTCCCTCCCTCCTCTCTTCCCTTCCACTTCCCTCCCTTCTTCATTCCACTCCTCCCCCTCTCCTTTTCCCTTCCACCTCTCTTTCTATCCCCCTCTCATCCCCTCTGCTCTTCCCTTCCACTGCCCTCCCTACCATCCTTTCTTCCTCCCTTTCACCTACAGCTTCCATTCCCCTTCGCTCTTCCCTTGCCCTCGCCGCCTCTTCCACATTCCATCATCTCTCCTCCTATCCTGTTGTCTCCACTTGCCTCCCATCCCATCCCCATCTCATCCTCTCCCCTCCTCCATTTCCTCCTAATCTTTCCACCCTTCTTCCTCCTCCCTCCCCAAGTCCTTCCTCCCGCTCCCCTCTTCCCTCCTCACCACTCTCCTTTTCCCTTCCACTTCTCTCCTCCCTATCCCCTCCCTTCTCTCCCATCCCACTACTCTTCTACTTCCCTCCCCTCCTCTCAACTCCCTTCCCCTCTCCAACCCCTTCTTTCCTTCCACTTCCTTCTCCTCCTTGTCCCCTTCCCTCCCTATTTCCTTCAACTTCCCATCCCTCCCCATCTTATGCCCTCCTCTCTTCTACTTCCCTCTATCGTCCCATCTCCTACTCTCCCCTCTTCCATTCCACCTCCACCTCCCTCTCCCAATCCTTTCCTCTTCTTTTCTGTCCACTTGCACTACCAGCCCATCCACTCCCCTTCCATTTCCCTCCCCTCCACTCTTCTCCCCTCCCCCTTTCCACTTCCGTACCCTTCCACACCCTCTCCTCTCCCAGTTTCCCTTCCACTTCCCCTCATACCCTGCTCTCTTCCCTTCCACTTCCCTCCTCTCCCCTTCACATCCCATTCTCTTCTTTTCTCTTCCACCTCCCCCTCCCAATCCCCATCACCACCTTTCTTCTGCCTCCCCTCATCTCCCCTTTCCTACTCCCATCCCATTCTCCTCCCTCCTCCTTTTCCTCCTCTCCCCCTCCTTCTCCCTCCCCTCTTCCTCCCAACTACCCACTTCTCTCTTCCCCACACCTCCTTCCTCCCCCTGCCCTTTCCCACTTCCCATCCACTTCCCTCTTCTCCTACCCTACCCTCCCTTCTCGCCTTCCACTTCCTTCTCATCCCCACTCCCCTCCTCTTCTTTCCCCTCATCTCCTATCCTCTTCCCTCCACTTTCCTCCCATCCCCACTCCCCTCTTCTTCTTCCCCTCATCTCCTTCCTCCCCTCTCCTCTTCCCTTCCCTCTCGCTCCCATTCCTCATCTCTTCCTTTCTACTTGTCTTCCATTTTTTCTTCCATCTCCTCCTCTTCCCTTCAATCTTCTCTCCAGCCTCTCCTCTTCCCTCCCCTTCACTCCTCCCCTTGCTACTCCCCTTCCCTAATTCCTCTCAACTCTACTCTCCTTCTCCCTTCCCTTCCCCTCTCCTCTTCTCCTTTCCTCTTTTCTTCTCCCCTCTTCTCTTCTCTTCAGCCTCTCCTTCCCTCTTCCCTTTAACTTCCTCCCCTTTCCTTCCCATCCTTCCTCTCCCAGTCGCGGTCCGTGTAGGAGTGCAGGCCGGGCGGTGACGTGGGGCGGGGGAGGGGTAGGGTGGGGGGTAGCAAAGTATGGATTACGGACCTATACAGGTAAGTAAACATTTAAATCAATGAAACAATTACGTTGCGCGCACTGCATCGCATTTGGCGATGCAGTGCGCGCAACGAAATTCGTTTCATTGATTTAAATGTTTACTTACCTGTATAAGTCCGTAATCCATACTTTGCTACCCCCCACCCTGCCCCTCCCCCGCCCCACATCACCTCCCGGCCGGCACTCCTACACGGACCGCGACTGTCCTCTCCCCTTTTCCCTTGCACACCTCTCCCATCACCTTCTGTACCCTCTTACCCTCTCCTCTCCCATCTTCCCTCACCTCTCCTCCTTTCCACTCCTCTCCATTTGCCTACTCCTATTCCATCACATGCTCCCTTCTCCTCCACCCTCCACCCTCCCCTCTTCCATTCTTTCTTCCTCCCCACTTTACTCTTCCCTCTCCTCTCATCTCTTCCACTTCGCTCCTCCCCACTCTCATCACTTACACCCCCCTACTCATTCCCCTCTCTTCCCTTCTATCCCCCCACTACCCTCCTCTTCCCTCCTCTCTCTCTTCTCTCCCATCCCCTCTCACCTTTTCCTTTCCACTTCCCTCTCTTCCCCATCCCCTTTCCTCGCTCCCATCACCTCCTCTCCCTTCCCCTCTCCCTACCACTTGGGAGGATGGCGGTGGAAGGGGAAGGGAGAGGAGAGCATGGGAGGGGCAGGGGAGAGGGGGAAGTGGAAGGAAGTTAAAGGGGTTATTAGAGGATTAGGGGAGAGAAAGTGATGGTAGGGTGAAGAGAGGAGAGGGAAGTGGAAGGGAAGTAGGGATCCGAGAGGAGGGGATGAGGTTGAGGTTGAGAGGAGGGGATGGGAGGAAAGTAGGAGGGGAGGGGAGGCAAGCTGAAGGGGAGAGGAGGAGATCTTCCCTTCCACTTCTCTCCCCATTCCCTCTCCTCCCCATCGCCCCTCTTCCCTTACCCCTCATTCCCTCGTCTATCCTCTCCACTTGCCTACTCCCATCCCAACTAAACACATCCTACCCTCTCTCCTCCTTTTACTCCTTCCTCCTCCTCATTACTCCTCCTTCACCCTCATACATCCCCTTTTTCTTTCCACTTCCCTCCTTGTCTCTTCCCTCCCACTTCCTTCTTCCCTCCTCCCCACTTTCCTT
Organism: Calotriton arnoldi; assembly: GCA_963921515.1. Lineage (NCBI taxonomy): Eukaryota > Metazoa > Chordata > Amphibia > Caudata > Salamandridae > Calotriton > Calotriton arnoldi. The sequence goes on from CAWUFW010001231.1 coordinate 2,988,239, forward strand.
CCTCTTCCTTCCACCACTCACCCACTCCCCTCTACTTCCACTCTACTGCTCCCCACTGCCTTCCCTCTTCTGTCCCATCCCATCCCCACCACTCCCCACTACTCTTCCAGGTAGCTCCCCTCCCCATCCATCCATACCCTCCTCTTTTCTCTTCCACTTTCCTTCCCTCCCATCCCTCTCTTCCCCTCCATTTCCCGTCCACCTCCTCCTTCTCCCATGTCCCTCACCTCTCTTCTGCATTTCCTTGTCTCCCTCACTCTTACCTAGTCCCCACTTGTCTACTCCCATCCCATCTTCTCCTCCTTTTCCTCCTCTTCCTCCTTCTCCCTCTTCTTTCCTCTCTCCTTCTTCCTCCTCCCCCTCTCCTCTGCTCTTTCCTTCCACGTTCCTCCCGCTATCCTCTTCCCCTCTTCCCTCCTCCTCACTTCCCTCATCCCTTCTACTTCCCTCCTCCCTGCTCCCCATGTCCCTCTTGCCCACTCTTCCCTACTTCTATCTGCCCTCTTCCCCACTACCTACTTCCCTTTTAACTCCCTCCTCCCCTCCCCTTCCTATCTCTTAATTATTTTAGAGTTTTATATAGCGCGAACTAGACCCGAAGAGATCAGGTATCAGAGCGCTTTACATGAGCACCAGTTTCATTACAGAAGGACACATTCATTTTGTTAGGGCACGGGGAGATTAAGTGATTTGCCCAGAATCACAGGATGTTGAGCGTTGTTGCCGAGACTCGAACCCGGTTTCCCAGCTTCGAGGTCGACCACTCTAGCCATAAGGCTACATCCTCTCCCCTGATCTCTTCTATCTTCTTCCCTTCCCTCATTTTTCTTCTCCCTTCCCCACCCCAACCCTCCCCTCCACTCCGCCCTCCACTCCTTCTCTTCTCTTCTGCCTACTCTGGTCTCTCGTCTCCTCCTACCCCATCTTCTCTCCTCCTCCCTTCTCCCCTCCCCTCCAATTATCTCCTTTCCTGTCCCCCACCCTCCTCTCCTCATCCTTGTATATTCCCATCTCATTCCATCCAATCCTCTCTTCTTTTTCCCTCCCCTCCCCCGCTCATCTCCAAGGCTGGAAAGGCCTCTTATTCCGCAAGACATTTTACCAGTGGGCTGGAGCCCATGGAGTCCAGTTTTGAAAGTCCAGGGCCGCTCCTCATGCCTCTGTCATTTACACCAGCTCCCTGAGGTCAAGTACAGCAAGCACAGCAAGGTTTGAAAAGAGAGAAAGAGGGTGGAGGGGAAGAAAAAGAAGATTTAAAGAGAGGAAGAAAGATGGTGAGGGAGGGGTAAGAAAGGGAAAGCGGTCAGCGAAGGAGAAGAAAGAGGAGAGAAGGAGGAAGAGAGAATGGATTGATGGAAAGAGAGAGATTGTGGGAGGAGAAGGGAGTGGGGCTGGTTTGAGCATTTTTGCCAGTGTTGGTTTCTGTTCCCCTGTACAGCCGTTCTCATCTTCCACTTCCCCTCATCTATCCTCCTCTCCTTTCCCTTCTGCACCCTTTGTCTCATCTCTTCTCATCTTGTCTACTCCCATCCCATCGCCTCCTCCCCTCATCTCTCCAGCATCTCTTTCCCTCCTCCTTTGCCCTCCTCCCTTCCCAATCTTCTCCTCCTCTCCTCTCATCTCTTCTCCCCCTCCTCCCTTTCCTTCCCCCCTTCTCCTCCTTTCTTCCCTTCCTGTCTCCTTCTCTCTTCTCCTCTTTTCCCCTCCCCTCCTCTTCTCCCTTCCCCTCACCTCTACTCCTCTCGTCTGTCCTCCCCTCCTCCTTTCCCATCCCCTCTTCTCTTCTCCTCTCCTCTCTCCCCTCCCTTGCCTGCCCTCCACCTTCCTTCCCATCACCTCCCCTCCTTTCCCCTTGCCCACTCCCCTCCCCCACCCTTGCCTCCCCTCTGCTCCCTTCTCCTCTGTCCTCTCCTCTCTCCTGCCTCCCCTCGTATCTCCCCTTCTCTCTTTACTTCCCCTGCCCTACTTTCATAGTGTCTCCTCTCATCTACCATTTCCTTCCCTTCTCAAACCCCTTCCCTTTCATTCACTTCTATATCATACCCCTTCCATTTCTTTCTTCATCCTCTTCTCTCCCCTTCTTTCCCCTTGCCTCCCTTCACCTCTCTTCCCCTTTCCTTCTCTTTCCCTTCCCTCCAGTTTACTTCACTTTTACCGTAGCCCATCTATTTCTTTCTTTATCCTTTCCCCTCCCTGCCATTCCTTTCCAAACCCCCTTCAATGCATACCTTATCAATTTCTTCACTCTTCCTACCCTTATCCTTTCTTTTTCTCCATTGCTAAATTTCCTCTGCTTTCCCTCTCCTTCCCCTTCCTTTCCCTCTCCTCACCTCATCTCTCCTCTTCTATCCTTACCTTCCCTTTCTTTCCTTTGTCTTGCATTCCCAACCCCCTTCCCTTAGCTTGCTTTTTCATTTCGATTTTGAGATTCCCTTTAAGCCAGGAACTAGTATTCAAAGTGCTGAGGTGCTCAAACCGTTTTGAAGAACCTCCTAATACAGAACCTCAAACTACATCAAATAACTGGATAAATAAAAAAGGTAAAGTATACAAGATTTAGCTGAAGACTGCATGCTGATGAAACAGCAAAACTAACAACAAGGATATTCCAATTACATCAAATTGCCCTGTGGATGCTTCACACACACAAGGAAATGTTGGTTATTCCACATAGAGATCAGAAAAAAATTAAAATGTTGGTGTCGTGATCCTCCCAGAGAAGGTAATTTTGGTTAAAAGCAAACATTAGAATAAAAACAAAGACATTTTAGGTGGCCAGACATAAAGACTGAGATACAGGAGTACATAAACACTTGCCCTGTCTGTGTAGTGTTTAAGAAAAGTACCCAACTTCAAGCAAAATTATTTCCATTCTGGCACTGACTCAACCTTAGAAACAGATTTCTATTGAATGTATTTATTACTAATTTACTTATCTCAGAGAAAATGACAACCATAACGATAATTGTGGATTATACTATGACACATTTTATATCTTCCATCAAAATGCCCACCACCAAGGAATTAGCCTGCCTTTTCTTCTATATCATGTACACAGACTGAAAGGATTACCATCAAAAATCTTTACTAATCAAGGGACATGGTATACTTCAAAGTTTTGAAAAGAACTAAGGGTCTGATTTTGTTTGGCGATATCCACCACATTTGTGGTAAAGTAACCTGTCCTTCAATCTCTAAATCAGGCCCCAACTCATTTACTGTAGATTAAATCTGCATATTCTACTGCATCCTATCCCCAGACTGCTGGGCAAATCAAGAGATTGAATCTTACCTTATAGCAATATCTTTGTTGATATGCGGATCAACATGAAGGCTGGAATAGATATCTTCCCCTTGTGGAATTTGTATATAATAATTCTGTACCTGCTACACGGGGAAACATGCAATTCTTTAGCTAATGTGCCTATCATCTATGTTTTTTATCAATACTGTTCCAAGATGCATGAATCCACCAGCTTCTAAATTCATACAACAGATACAAAAGACACAAATGGCGGGGTCTACTGGAAAAGTATATTCTTCCCACCCAATTTCTTTTCAGTTTAGCATGTTCGTGAGGGTAATGGTGTGTTTCTTGGAGTAATGCTATGTAATGATGGCTATTACGCAGTGTAGTGAGTACCTTTCTCCTCTTTATGTAGTGAGTAAGGCTGTTAACATTGGGGGATAAGATAGAGAGACCCTATTGTGAGTTGCATCTTGAGTGGACCAAATTGTTATGGGGAGGTTATAGGCAGAAGTGGTGCTGTACAGTCTGTTTGATCACTCAGTAAGACTATCAGGATGAGGCCCTGGTGCCCTTGCATTGATGTGAATAAATAAGTGGCAAAGACATTTGTTTAACTTGTGCTTTGACTTGCAATGCACTGGGTGTGTGAAAATTCTTATTCTGGGGAAGAAAGTGATAGTAGACAAGAATTTATGGGCTCACTGCCACTAAACAAAGAGAATAGTGGAGAAAAGGGTGGTAACCAGAATTTCAATCACACTTTATCTGAGTGTGACCGGTTAACGAGGCAGCCCACCACCTGCAATTGGAAGTATTGCAGGAGGTAATGTGGACAGAGTCAAAACCCCTTTACGAGCATCCATGTTAACAAGTATAGGAAGATATGGTACAATATAGTAGAATATATGCCCCATATCTGACCTGATCTATAAGGGACAAAGAAAGTGTCAGAGTCCAGGGCTCCTTCTCAAACAAACTCTTAAGAGTACATTTCAAATAATTATGAAAGAGCCAAAACAGTATATAAAAGATATGGCAGAGGGCATCCTCCTTCTCCAGGGACTACAGTCTTACCCAACACTTTCCCTACTGTTGCACTCACTGGAGTGGGAATAGTAATTTTTACCCCTACGCTATCCAACACTTTCCGTACTGTTGCACTCACTGGAGTGGGAATAGTAGTTTTTACCCCTACGCTATCCAACACTTTCCCTACTGTTGCACTCTCTGGAGTAGGAATAGTAATTTTATCCTCTCCGCTATCCAATATTTTCTCTACTGTTTTATTTAATGTAGTGTATAATGTATTTTAAAAAGATTAAAAATATTCACATTTTTTAATTTGTTATATATATTTTTTATAATTTTTTTTATATTATTGGTGTATGTGTATATATATATATATGTATTTATAATTTTTATTATGTTTTTTAAAAATGTATAAGTTATTAAAATAATTATTTATAAATATTAAGTATATATATATTATATTTTATACATATATATGTTTAATTTATTTTTACATTATATGTATTAGTTTTAATTTTAAACATTTTAAAATAATTTTAACTTTCTTTTAATTATATGTATTTACTTTATTTTACATTATTTTTTAAACATTAAAAAAAACGATATTTTTAACATCAATATTTTTGACAACGATATTTTTTCTCTCGATATTTTTGTACTTACCATTATGTAGATAGGACTTCGATATTCTTGACATCGATATTTTTGTGTCGATATTTTTGTACCTCGATATTCTGACTGTCGATATTCTGTCAGTGATCCGTATCTTCCACAGAGTTTATGAATTGTTTAATTGATGTATGGTCCCCTTAGATGGTGTCTAACATGCCTTCTGACATTGTAGAAGACTGTTGAATATGTAGGGACTGCTACTGGAATGCTTCCGAGACTGGAATCTTGTTCACTGGCCCATGTAAGCCTGCCATTATACCCTCTGACTGATTAAAACCTTGAAGCACATTCTGAAACCAGGCCTACAATTCCTTCTTATGCTTATCCTAAAAGTCAACAGTGTAATAAAGAATGTCTGCTACCACTTGTGTCTTCTGCAATAGGGGCCCTCTGATACTCTTTATTGCAGTGGATGGCACTGGTCATAGCAGAGGTCAGGTGTTGCATTGGCTATTGCAATGTGAAGTATATGGGATCCCCAGCCAATAAAATGACTTACCTGCAGAGAGTGCAATACCACCAACTGGTCTCATCTTGGGTGTAAGGAGATCAGACCATTGTACCACCGCCTTGACTGCACAATACTGCCTTGCGATTAAAGAAAGATCAAGCTTCAAAGTACTCTACTCAAATTACAAGATCTTGCACGGCTGTGCACCCAAGTGTATCAATGTAATATGCACACATTATGAACCAACAAAGAGCATTGGGTTGGTCTTTCACCTTTGTAACTTCTAGCCCTCTCACACTTGTGCTTCAAATAAGCATTGTACCACAATAAACAAATTACGAAAAATGCAAAATTCAAAATAAAAGGCATCTACATTGCACTTAATATTCCCTCCTATCCCCCAAATTCACGGATACCTTCCTTGGAGACACTATTAATGTAAGGGTTGGATGTTGTGGACTGAAGGGAATGTGTTTTAAAATTAGGTCTCACCTTGAAAGCCAGGATGATGCTTATAAAGAGGAGAATGACCACAACTACACAGGCTGGATTCACTGACAAGATCTCTTCCTTGTACGGGAAATTATCAGGCTGAAAAACAGAAGATTGTAGGTTATTCAATGGACCTGTTCATTATCAGTCAAGTTTCCTTTGCTTTACAGTCTTCACATGACTATTTATGATACACAGTTTTAAAGCATGCTGCTCTTAAATATCGTTCTTAGGTTTTGGCACATTTATTTGCATCTATGAACACACACACTAAGGTTAGATTATAGAAATTCAGGACTTTAGAACACAATGATTGCATTTTTTTCTAGTAAGACATGCAGTGTTGACCAAATCAATTCAAATGTGCAATCACACAGGCACACTTCAAATAATAATCACAGTCCTTATTAGGATGAACCACAAAAGTCACTAAATAAACCTATGCTAAGCCCTCTGGTAGCTTGGCACAAAAGCAGTCAGCTTTCACTTAACGCAAGATGCACAGTATCTATGCAGTACTCAAACAGAAATAAAGTGAAAATACAACACAAGGATAATCCTAAATAATTTAGAAAAATAGAGTAAATTTTAATAAACAAAATTACACCAAAATGACCAAAATCCAATCAGTGGAATCAGAGATACGATTTTTAAAAGTTTTAGGTAAAATTGCGTTAACTGCCGGTATCTGGTCATGCCAGACTGAGACAAAGTCCCAAATTCAGGCTGTCTGCAATGGAGTGCGAGCCAGATACAGGACCAAAGTCAACCCGCTTACGGTTTTACCTTCTTTATTTTGGCGAAGGGTCTGCGTGGCGTTGCTTTGTGGAGCTCTGTGTCACTCGGTGTTGGATCCAGTGAAGTTTTCAATTGCGCGGCGAGGCTCTGCGCCGCTCGCCGACCGATCCAATGAGACTTTCAGCTGCTCGGCGGGGCTCTGCAGGGCTCTGCCTGCATCAGATTTAGTGGAGCCCTCAGTGAGGAGAGGCTTGGCTCTGTGGGGTTTTGCGTACTTCAGGTCGTCGATGAAGCCTTCAGTGAGGAGGGGTGTGGCTCTGCAGGGCTTTGCACCACTTTGTGTTGGAGCTGGGGGAAGCCTACGGTAAGGAGCGGTGTGGCTCTGTGGGGCTTGGCATCACTTCACATCAGATCTGGCAAAGTCTTTGGTGAGCAGCCGCGTCACATCACGCCGGGTTTGGTGAAGTCTTTAGTGAGAAGCGGCATCACTTCACATCAGATCTGGCAACGTTTTTGGTGAGCAGCCGCGTCACTTCACGTCGGGTTTGGTGAAGTCTTTAGTGAGAAGCGGCGTGGCTCTGTGGGGCTTTGCACTTCTTCAGATCTGATGAAACCTTCAGTTAGGCAGGAAGAATTACACCCTCACTTCAGTCAAGGGTCCAGGACTTTGAGGGTGGCACTTGGAGGTTAGGACTCATTCCCACAGAGGGCAGCAGAGGTGACCAGGTCAGGTCCAGTTGTGTATGGTCAGCAGGAAAGGTCTCTGGAAGCTTGTTGTGTCCTTGTACCTCAAACAGGAGGTCAGCCAACTGACCCTTGGAGTCACTTCTGGGGTCCTGAGTTAAAGGCAAGCAGGTCCAGTCTTCCTTCTTCAGACAGCAAGGGCAGTCCTGAACTTTTTCAGGTCCAGGATTGTTCTGATTTCAGGTTCTGGGGATGCCACTTTTATGCTCAGTGCCAGTCTGTGGGTGTGGGTTACCTCTTTGTGTAACCCTGGTCAGTTTTTCTCTTTCCCCTAGGTATGACTCCAGCTTGACTAGTAAAACTAAGGCAGGTAGGCCCAGTTGTGAGTTGCATCTGCCAGTGACAGGGTAGGCTTCTGCAGTCAGGATATGGTGGGAGGAGCCCACAGGCTAGCCTTTGAAGTGCAATCAGGGCAGGGACACAGCTCCTTTCCAGCCACACTGTCCGAAGACCCACTCACCACTACACCCAGGTCACGTTGTCCACTGTCTGGCCCCAATACACATTTCCCAGTGGGGGAGACATCACCAGCCCAAGAGCAATAGGTCACTTACAGACAGGCCCTAGAAAGGCATGGAAAAGCCAACATTCTAAAAGTGGCAATTCCAAAATAATATTTATCAATCAGTCTTAACCATTAAAGAGGATTTTAAAGTACAATTAAAATGAGTGAAATAAGTATCTCTCTAGCTGCTCCCAAACTGAATTTAGCACCTAATAAATATAAGGTAAATCTGTGTTAGTCTGTGGGAGAGCTAGCTGTGCTGCAGTGAAAAACGACTTGAGGATTTTTGGGTGGCAGGACATGTTATGCATAAAATATAAATGTCCTACTTTTTAAATACAAAGCACACTCTCCTATGAGCTGTTAGGGCCTACTTAAGGGTGGCTTATAAGTATATAACAAGCATTGGCATAGCCAATAGGCCCGCCTTTGGGACCTTATAAGTGTTTAGCCATGCAACACTTGATGTTGTTGCACCAAGGATATTGTGCTGGATAACTAAACACTTATAAGGTCCCAAAGGCGAGACCTATTGGCTATGCCAATGCTTGTTTAAGGAAGGCCTCGAAACGGGTCCATATCGGGCTCTGTTCTGTGCCCTGGCACAGGCGGTCCCGGACTGCAGTGACAGCAGGCACATCGATATGTGCTGCTCACACTTCTCACTAGTGGAGAAGTTACAGCATGACGTCATGCCAGGTGAGCCTTGTAGGGGAAGGGGAATCCTTTAAAGAGAGTAATTTTCTCTCTGGATTTCCCTTCTCTTTTGAAACTCAAGAGAAGCAACATTGTCGTTTTGTCACCAGGGCTTTAAGTGGAAGCTTTTTCAATCTCGTATACAAGCCATAGTTGCTGCTTATTTATCTTGTGCAACTAACAACCATTGACAAAGTCAATAGTCCTGACTTGTTGTAGGTATGATGCTACTTGTTGTGCATATATCTGGATGCAATGACAGAAACAGCAAATTACAAGTCGGGCGACACACTGTGCTAAGAATAGATTTTTAGCTTTGGCGTTTTAAGCCACGCCCTTAATTACATTGGTCACGCTCCTTTGAGAGCCCCCCAGTTTGTTCATCCCACTTAAAGCCCTGTTCATTACTGTATTCATTCAGTAATTATTTAAAAGACGAGTTATTAACATTTGAACTCTACAAATCATTTCGCATTTTGTTTTATAAAAATTTACATCAGGAAACAAAACAGCCATTTCCTGTTTGAACTGGTCAGTAAATGCGTAACTAAAGTACCATATTGTGCCTGAAAAACTGCCAGCTACATTGTCAAATTTATCACCAAAGGAGAGCTCCCAAGTATGACGTCAGCGAGCCTGGCCACTCTGCTCCGTATAATCCTACTCCGCGTGACCAGCCATTTGACAGTGACAGCTCTTTTTGCAGTAGTTTTGCCGGTGACAGAATCCTCTTAGGGTTCTGATTACAGGAAGTACGGGTCAGACGGCGTACTCTGAGCAGGCCGACAGACGTTACTTGGAGCTAAGTTTAAACAGCCCAGAAGGATACACAGTGCCACGAGAAATGTCTTACACACGAACCATGTGACGGAGAGAGAAGAGCGCGCACCATATGGGAGAGAGGATGTGGCGTAACAGCCACAGCTGCCCACTTTGGAACTTGGGAATTAGGTTCGAGCTCGGCGTCGGCTCAACGCACTTTGATTCTGGGCAAAGCACTTAAATCTGTGACTGCGTCCTTGCGTAGTGTAACTGGTGCTCATGTAAAGTGCTCCAATAACTTCGGGCCAACTTCCCGATATATAAAACTACAACAAAAAAAACTAACATGCGTCCTCGGTCCCAGTGACCTCCATAATAGCAGCATGAGTTGCTACTAAAACAGGGTTCCCCTTCGAATCTCATTAATTCCACTAGGGCCGATGCGCCAAGCATTTGTGAGCTGCCTTGATGCAGAAGCAACAAACAGGCATCCGGCCAAAAACAAGCCTTGCATAAAAACCTGTGAATTGAAGAACTGCAGCTCATTTCATTTTAATAGGTAGGTGCAAAGGGGGTCCTGGAGAATGGATGTGGCGTGTCGAAATCTTTACGAGCTGCAGCCCTGGTAGAAAGAAACAATATGGCTTTGGCACATCTAATTGCTAACCTTGTCAAACAAGCATTGGCCGCGCGCTGTGGTGGGGGAGGGGGAGGAGCGGGAGAGCAAGTGACACGCGGCCGTGAAAGTGACACGGCCGCGCGGCTGCTAGACGTGCTCTGTGGTGGGGGAGGGGGAGGAGGGTTGGAAAGGAAAGACAGATGGCCTGGAGCATGCGAGGAATGCGCGCGTTACTGTGCGCGTACTCGCATGCTCTAGGCCAGGACAAAAAAGTGGGGTCGCATTTCTGAAACCCACTTCTAAATGTCTCGCCAGACCAGCGCATGCGCTGGCTCAGGCGAGACCTAAAAAGGAAGGTTTAGGCCTGCAAACAGTTATATCTTGCCTGGTCGAAATGGCAGTTTAAAACTGCAAACACAGGCTTGAGCATTTAATTTGCAGGCCCTACGTACATTGTAGTACCATATACTAGGGACTTATAAAAAAAAATTACATGTGCCAAATCATGTGCATGACAATTTTAGCATGTTTAAAAGGCGAACGCACACACACTTCACCGCTGATTAGCAGGAGGAAAGTTCACAAAGCCCTGATGCCAACATAAACAGCTTCTGCTGCAGAAGGCAATAATCTGGGGTGACCCTGCAGAAAGGTCAAATTTCCAACAGACGTGTAGTGTTGACCAAATCAATTCAAATTTGCAAGCACATCGGCACTACTATCTTTGTAAACTGAACGTAGGTCACTTACAGGTGTTAACTCATTCTACATTTCCAGCAGGAACTACCTTTTATGTCATGTTTCTTCCATTAGATATGGGTTATGCCAGGAGTCTTGGCCCCCACTGATGGGAAACAGGATATTGCTAGGTACATCATACCAAAAAAGTGATGCTTCCGTAGACACTCTCCATCTCCTATACTGCATGAAGATGTCTTGGCACTTTTGGAATTAAACATGAACAAAAATGTGGATGGCAACATATTTTAGGTGGAATCTAATCTCCTGTGTCTGCTAAAATTCAGATGCAGAATACATCACACGTCCCTGAGGGGCATTACTTGCCACATGGCAGGTAGGGCAAAATCCCTTCCCCCACACAAACACCGAGGAATTGCACAGCTTGAGGTGTAAACAAAGAGGCCCTTTCGGTGCCCGAGCTGGGGGATGTCTATCTCTCACAGTGAATAATGTATACATTAAGCAGTGCCTCCACTTTGATTTGGGGCAAAGAAACCACACGCCATTGCATAATTGTGGAGTTACTTCACAGTGAGTACAGAAGCCATGAACAATACGCATAGAAGTGGATAAAAGAGGGGTCCATTATTGGGGGGAGGGGTAAATCTCACTTGTGGCCCTAGTAAAATGCCAGTCATGCCACCATATACTCTAATAAGGGAACTCAGTCCCTCCTAATAATCACTTCAGGTTTTAGTGGCCTCCTGCCTGAACATTGGCGATAAGCAGGACACAGGGGAATCTTACCTATATGTGGGGGCCCCTGGTCATAGACAGGGACCTCCAAGCAATCCTCTAATCTGAATCCCCTACACTGACTATTTTCTGCCAAAGGCACACCAGTCCAACAGTAGCTAACTGGGTCACCCCAAGGGCGGAAGAGCAGCCCTACAAGAAATTACCTCACCCTCTGGGTACCTTAAGGGGGAAGAACCTCTTTTATCCCTGTCTGCAAGTGATCTCACGAATCAGACTGCAATGGGTTCTGGTGGAAGACAGCTCAATGGCCCGTTGACAGGCTGCCAATTCTGGGACAGTACCCACCATGAACTAAGATAGAGGTCTGACCGGGTACCCCAACCAACCCAGAGGGTTGGTGGCCAGAGCATTCAGCTCCACTCCACTTCTTGGTCTCAACAGCTCGGTCACCTTCAAAAGCTGATCAATAAATAGCATTCCTAGGGAACAAACTGTTGGAGGCGAACAGGTGGATCCATTACAGGGCAGTACAAGCGGTAATAAATGGTAAGTGAGTGGATTGTCAATCCGTGCCTGACATCAATCAGTCTTACAGAGTTTTACCTACAAGGTATCTGATACAAATAGCTGTAGCTCTTGTTCCAAAAAAATTAGAAATACATTGTATGTGTACACATGTCTATGGAGGAATGGACCATAACCAACCTAAAATGAAAAAATCTAAGTAGGGGCAATTAACTAGTTTCCTATGTGGTGGAACACTCTCTCCCAACATCCCCCTGAAGAAGGCAACCGAAGCAAATCATGAAAAACATAAAAGCTAATTGTAATGCCCAATGTTTTCCTGTTGCTGCATCTGAAGTGACTCCCAATGCCACAAAATTAAATAAATACCAGTAGAAAAGTTGTTCCAAACGATTGGATCCCGAAGGGGCTTTGGCACCCAATCGACTGCCTACTCATAAACAAACTAAGGTTTGCAGCTCAACCTCCTCCCCATGCAAATTTAGAAGTAGGCTCCTCTATTGTGTGCTACCATAACAACACTAAAGGAAACAGTGTTTGTAATGGATCAAATAACATGGCCTAAACAATATATTAAGACATTTTCAAAGTCAACAGAGCTAGCAAATGTTACAGAAGAGGAAACATCTACTATAATAAAAAGGCGGGCTGTACTACATTGGAAATAAAAAAGCTGAAATTTAGCCGCATCTAGTAGCCTACCAAAGATTGCCATTTTAAATAAGGTTGCTGCCAGTCGGGATATGCCAGGAGTGTAGCGCAACTAATGACTGATGTGCTTCACCGGCACTCTGACCCTTGCTCTCCCCTCCCACACCGCAACACGCCTCCCAATTTGCCAATTTATCTGAGGGTATATCTGCTATTAGGAAGACGTCTCCGTTACCAAGAAATGCCTTTTGTCATACTAGCCTTGCTCTATGCCACCCATCCATAGTCTCACCTGGTATACCCTGTTTATTGTGTTCGGCTGCTGCTGGGGGGGTTGGTTGCTGCCTGGTGCTTCATGCTTTCCAGGCCTCCCCTACCAGCAGGTTAGCAACTAGCAGGACTCACAGGCCGGTCTGTCACTGAGACAAGCTGCATTGTCTTCCGCGAGCATCACAACACATGCTGCTTCCGGGCAGGGAGGAGCTAGTAATGCAGGTTGAGCTAGTAACACAGAGGGCGTGGCCATTATCAGCACAAGCAATGCATGGTCCAAATACAGGAGTTACATGGTGGGTGACCCTGTCCTTCTGTCAGTGGGGGGGTCGTCCTTTCTCTACACAGAGTGTAGCTTGCCTCTCTTAGTGAGTCCCCGCCGAGTAAACCGGCCTTAGGCTGACTGAATTTAAATTCCGCCTATATAACATAACATAACATGTGTATTTGTAAAGCGCACGTTCACCCCAGCAACGGGGCATCTTGGCGCTGAATAACAGATGTTTATTGTTACCCAACTCAATGGTACTCATTTTATCGACCTCAAATGGATGAAAGGCTGAGTGGACCCGCCGGGATTCGAACCTGTGACCATGAGGTCGAACACAGGCCCCTGCAGTGGATGCATTAGTCCACTGAGCCACCAGACCCGGCAGACAGTTTTTGAGGTGCAGTCCTTGGCCCAGAGACACTCAGTCAGCCCTCGCATCACGGTCACGTTTTTCTACTGTTTACTCCCCCTCTTCCTTATTGCCCACTCTTCCTCTGTGACAAGTTAGGCCACCAAGTTTGTGGTGAGTGTGACTGGCACGCCTACCCCCTCCTTCATTTGTACAGTTATCGCTCTGCAGGAGTACATTGTCGATTCCACCAGCGATCCACACATCTGGAACTTAAATTTTGCCCCTCTAAGAATTTTGCGCCTGGGGCAACCACCCCTGTGGCCCTGCCCACGCTACGCCACTGGTTTGCAGGACTTGTTCGACTACCCCCTTGCAGGAATTCGATGCATCACATTCATATCTTAAAAAACCACCAGGGAAGGCCTCTCAAAATGCAGAAGTGGTGGTCATTCTTCAAAAATTGTGCAAGCAACAAGAGCAACTCTCAAAGGGAAACAGTGGGAGAACCTGCATCTGAAATAAAGACGTCAGACCTCACACGCTAGATAGATTCAAGCCGGAGCAAATTTTTTTTGACCTTTTGCCGCTACCCTGGGGTAATGGGGACACGGTGGCTGAGTATAGGACCCGTCTGTGAACATGCCCATTGAATAAGACAGGCACCTCAAAAGAACGAGACAGTTTAAAGGTCAACAACAAAGTTTCCTTGTCCAGTCTTGAATGTACTTCAGAACTGGCAGTAACTCTAGCGCACAAACATTTCATTCTGATTTATAATTTGGACATTGGTCTTCAACAACATTTCTTGCTCTCAGTGTTGCACTGTTGCTAGAGATTTACTAGAATTTTGCAGCAGTTTATTGAAAATGCTCTACTTATTTATTTTAAATATATAAATATTTATAGTTGTTAAAGGGTTTCTTTCATAGTTGCTGTCAGGATACCGTGAGCAGTGGGCTCCTGATACCAGTTTTAGGTGATGTATTTCGAGCTATACTTCTGAATGCCAATGGTTTAAGTATTCTTATTAATTTTGGAGTGGTATATCTTGCTGGCTGGCACCCTGGTGTGTGATAGTTTAAGGGCAGTAGCCAGAAAAAACACTGCTTGAGTTTAGCTTCTAGCTGGATCTGTTTCCTAAGATTAATTTTAAACTATCATCTTCAAGTTAGTTTTCTTCCTTTATGTTTTAAAAAAAAAAATAATAATAAAGAAAGATTAAGGCTTTTGGCCAAAGTGTCATAACCCTCTTGAGCACAAAATACAATCAGGGTTAAAAATGCGATCTGGTAAAGGGAATTGTTGTTTCAAACCTGTGGTTTCTTCTCTTGGAAAGTATTTTTAGACACAATGGCAGGGAGTCAAAGTACGATGCTGGTTAGGTTCCTCAGTGATAACCTAGCTTTTCTCTGGAAACTCTAGCTTACCATGAACAGGTATCAGGAATTTGAGACCCGCTTTATGAATGTCTGTAACCAGCTCGTGCTAAAGAAGATCCTGCTCTCTGAGCCAAGGTCTACTTCTTCTCAATCTTCTCCAGATGTGTTTCAATGGAGATCCTAATGAGTCCAGCCTTCCAAACCCAACAGAGCATGTTAGACCGACCAACAGGCACAATTTCATGACCAACACATCTCCAAAGCCATGCAGTTGGCTAAAAATTGCCACCTCAACGCACAAGATGTATCTGTACATCACCTTACTTTAACAGAATGCACAAGATACACTCTCTTGCACTATCTGCATCCGACCTGAGCCTATGCAATAGCACAACATACCAGCCCTACTATGTTACACAAAATACCATCACACACCACATCAATTAGACCATACCATAAAATCATGCACATCACCTTACCACAACATATTACACCACATTGCTCTTCCACATTCCAGATAATCTGACACCACTGTATAAACTCCTACAGACCAACTTGCGTCACACTGACAATGCATGACATTATGTCTCATCAACAGGTATTACAATACACAATGCAACATCACAACATACAATAAATTACAGCTACATATCACTCAACACAACTTACCTATTAGGTTGCACCACATCTCCCTGGTACTACAACACATCACACCCCACCATCACCAATCAATCATTCATAACACTCTGTACCTCACTACACCTGTTCACACCACCCAACCCAAGTATCTAAAACACCACATCATTTCCTAAACACCATCCACCATATCATTAAAGCATGCACCTCTCTACACAACCCCAAACTGTTCCATGTGAGACAAACTAAAACATACCTAGCACTGCATACTTTAGACACCACACCACCCACTAATATCTCACTACACCATCCCATGCAACACCACAACAGCCACATCATAAAACCAAACCCAATCCACAAACACTGCAAAGTATTAAACGTAGTGGAAAGCACATCACACAGCCTCTGTCACACTTCTTGACCCCAAGACAAAACAGAGTTGAGCCGCTGCTAGAGTCTCCTATTTGCAATTGAGACATCCAAGACCCGGTTGGCACAGGTAATATCAATGGTACCAAACGGCATGGCAGGGATACAAGCTGCTACCTCCGTAGCTGCCTAAATGATGTCTATGCTTGAGGATGGTAGAGAATAACTGTTTACTACCCTAAATAGAATTAGCCCTCCAAAGAACACTACAAGCTCCGAACAATGGAGAGGCTCCCTGACAGAACAACCAGGTGGATGGAATTCTAAAGGAATAAACAACAAAAACAATGAGTCATATGACATGGAGTCTGCAGTATCATGATCTGAGAAGTAGAAATCATGCAAAACAAAACACTAAGACAGAGAGAAACAGGATCAGATAGGTCAACAAGAGCTAAGTAGGCTGGTCGAACACTAGCAATGATCTTGAGTTACTGAACAAAATAGAATCAGTATCAGTACAACGACACCAGCTTAACTAGAGAGCACCCAGAGCAGAGCAGCTCAGCCACAAATACAGCAGCATGTTTACTCTTAAGACACGCTCACAAAAGCTCCAGAGATCGCAACAGGCAAGCTCTTAACATGAAGTAGGCATATAGTTTGTACTGCCTTGAAAGCGGGTTTTATCCCCAAATTCATAAGCACTCTGTCTTAATCCAGATCTATGTGCATATACAGTAGCAACCCATAGGCTTGAGGGGTATATATCTGATTGCGCATTGGTGAGACTCTCAGTCAGTGGCAAATGACTCATTAATAAGTGAGTGAAAAAAAACTTTAGGTTTACAGAATAGTGAGGGAAGATCTTTAAATGAGACCTTTTCTTTTTTCTGCACCAACTCCCTTTGCGCAGCGTACAGACCCTATACCATGGTTGGGGTACTCCAGACTATGTTTAAAAGGGTTGTCCTAGGCTGCCACACAAATGATGTGTACACTCGGAATCACATGTTTTAGCTGTTTGTCCTGGATAAGGAGCACTGTGTACGATGTTTTTGTTTTTTTCTCCACACCTTACATTACCTGATCGCTTGCTAACTAAGAAAGCCTTTCCCTGCTATACACCTAAAATCTTGCATGAAAAATGTACCTTGACTTACTCCCGCCTGAGTGCTCTCCTTTCTTTAAAGTGACCCTCTTCTTACCTTCCATCCTCTGCATACCTTTCATTTCTGAGAACAGCCTCCTTTCAGTCTCTTGCCTGTCTGCCTCAATCCTTATTGCAATTCTGCAATTGGCCGATACCTCATTTCAAAGATCACAACCTCTCCTCTTTTAAATCCTATCCCTGTAATCCGACATTTCTTAATCTCCCTCAGCCTATCTCACCAACCATTCACCTCAAACCACATAGCCCCCACTAATGATCACACCTACCTGGTATTGATATATCACAAAGTAACGAATAAATGCATGCAATTTTCTCTTGAGAGCACATGACTAATCACAATAAACACTAGATTAACCACTAACTTTGGGTTCTGGGGTAGCGTGCTACTCACTGTAAAGCTCTTCAATGCCTTGGAGTAGTAAGCACTATATAAATCCATTTACAATTATTAAAAAAAACACAACAAACATGAACACTGCTGGCACAGGTTAGATGGAGCGTCTAAAGTCCTAAACCCATACTCTGATGCGCCCTGCGGCAACAACCTAAGACCTCATTATTTCCACACGCAATTGGCTAGGAGGTTGCTAGACTCCACCCCCAATGGAGTTCAATGGTTGGAAAAAGCCTCACCTTCTAAACCAGACTACACACATTGATTCAAACCAAGGTTGGCAGGCGGACGACACGCAGTAAAGGCATTCGTTGTGCAAATCTGCAACTGCATATCCACCTTCTGCAGAAATAAGTACTAAAAGGTCAAGTAAGTGGCGAATGTATGCTAACTAAAAACTGCATAATATGACAGAAAGGACTTGCGCAAGTGAATTGAATGTTCCCTAAACCCTGGGGGTGTGCATGCATCATGAGAGTCACCTTCAGTTGTTGACTCACTCTCATGGACCACAAGTTCCATCAAGCCAGGAATCTAAGACATGTTCTTAGAGAAACCATAGTTTTTAAAATGTAAATTAAACATTACAAAGGCAAGAATGTTGCAAGAGTAACACGCATTGACAAAGACATTAAGTCTGGCTTTAATGTGACAGCACATATAAACACAGGCATTCACAAATGTTGTTTACAGGCATAAATGCGTTGTATCATATAACAAGTCTGCCATATTGTCTTTGCCAGTGCTGGGGGGAAAGCAGCAAAAAAGGATTGAGTGATGTATAAAATGCAGATAGGAGATAAAGAAGTCTGTTCCATTTTATGAAGCTCTGCGTGACCTCACCTAGTAGGGTTCCATAATTATTTTGAAATGCTTTTGTGATGTTAGTAGAGATTTGAACTCCCAGATATGTGTCCGACGATTATGGATAAGTGATGTATTATTATATACAGTTTGGGTCCTACTGGTGAAAATTGCCACATCATCTGCATATGTAGCAATTTTATGTGCAGTACCACTGAGGTAAAGCAGAGTATAGCTGACGGCTGTTGAAGCCTCTTAATATGGGGTTCTAAATATAGAATAAACAATTGAGGGGAAAGAGGGCAGCCTTGCCGGGTCCCCATCATAAGTGAAATAGTTTCAGATAAGGTGCCCATACAAATCACCTTTGCAGTAAGATCTTTACACAGAGCTTGTCTTTTTTATGAATACAGGTCCTAACACTCCATTCTTTTGACACATTAGCTACAATACATTCTATTCCGTATAATGTGTTTTATTTACAGATTTGAGAATATCTTGAAAGTAAATCTCCTATCAGTTCACAACCAATTCCATATACTGACATTTTAGCTGCCACTAAGCCTAAGAGAATCATTGGAAGGGTCTATTGACTGTTTGAAGAGAAACAACATATGGAGAGCAGTTGGTCACCAAGACTAGCTGATTGAGTCAGTAACAGTGATAGAACATACTACTGTTCAAAGCCATAAACTCACAAATATCTCAAGACTTAAATTCCATCACAATAAATTCATACAGGATATATATCATACTTCCAATAGGTTGCTGTCTTAAGGCTGCTGATCTAATTCCAAAGCTTTCGCTGTTCGCCTGAAGAGGCTGGTAGAATGCCATGCAATCTAAAACTATTGGCATCACATTTTTCAAGAATTAGGCAGACTATTGGGTATAAAAATTCTTCCCACTCCTAAACTGATAGTATTAGGTTTTTCTAACCTAGTCCTGCGTATGTTTGATGGAATCGTTTTTGTAGCCATAATTCTTGTCAGATAGCAAACTGCAAAACTATGGCTACAAACCCACCGACAATGATGGAAAGGTGGAATCAATTTTTTGACCTCTGTGGTATTGAACTTGCCCTTTTTACGAAATGATGGGGACCAACAGCACTTGAAAACTATTTAGGTACCAATGATTTCCTTTTTAACCATACTCCAAAGATGAACATCCTCATACTGAATGCACTGATGTATAACCTACTTTTTTCTGTGTAGTTTGTCTTCTAAGCGTTCAGTTTATCTCCAGTAGAACAACCAACTTCCTCTCCTTAATAAAATAGACACTGAAATGAGCTTCTTGATACGAAACAGACTTTACCCTTTTGAATGGTGATTTTTTAATTGACTTTGCGCTGTAAGAGTTTGGACACATGGTGCTAATCTCCATTTACCCTGTCTTCTTATCCCCTCTCAATGTCGCACCCTTTCCGTTCCCTGAGTGCGATTTGTTGTGAACATCTTCTTGATGTTCATTGCTTTTATGCCATTTTGGTATGTCATTTTTGATCTACATTTGTAGTGAGGAAATTTAGAAAGAGCAGGGAAGATCAGAATCAGGCTGTGACAAGGAGACAATGTTCATTAAGGAACGAGTCAAAGTGAAATGTATGGGGTGGAAAGGAGCAGGTTGAGAAAAATAAAAGAGGATGACAGGGAATGGGAGAGAAGGCAGTGACGTGTAGAGAGGGACTAGAGGGACACAGGGCAGGATGAGCAGTGCTGAGGTCCAGATGACTGACTACCTATGGGCAATGAAATAGACGAACTGCACTGTAGCACATAGGAAAAAAACTGTAGGCCTGAGCAGAAAAGCAAAGTTAAAGAAAAAACATACAATTTTGAACTCTCGTCTCTGAGCACCAAGTTTGAGCTTTAAAACAGGTGGACTCTGAAAAGAGGGGAGTCGGGTGGACCATGTCTCTGAAGTAGGTGTGTTAACCCACGGGACTACACTTACCGGTTTGGATCCTTTGAGATGTGAATATTTCTTGGATTTGGAGCAGACACTGTTGTCCCTTTGGCGTAAGGTTTCCAACCACCAACTGCCATTTACAGAGATGGTAAGGATGATCAAGAGGTAGAAGACAAGAGGGCAGAGCAGTCTGGGGAACACCACGCTGCTGTGGCAGAACGCTTTGGTGATAGGAGTGCCAGGTGCGGTCTATCCACAGTATCATTCTGATCCACCTCTTCAGGCTATTATATGTCTGTCCACCAAACAAAAGAGAGCAAGAGGCACACAAGGACCTTCTGGGAGGTGGACTGTGAGATGTCTGAGGGGCGTAGTTCAACTATGATCCCCTAATATAAGCGCAATCCATTTTATTTAGCAGACATACTGCACATGCTTCAAGGAGCACAGTATATCGGCTAAAATGGGGATGTCAGGGCGCACATCAGTGCATCCCTGAATACAATGAAAAGCCAAAAAGTGCAGCAGGGGCAGGATCCCCAGTTCTATCCCAGCTTCTTACAGGCCTGTGCTTCCAGTCCTATCAACAGGGCCACTGGAAATATGCGATTGTGCGGCTGCTGCATTTTTCGCATAATTATGGTTTTGCTGTTTTTGCCACATAACCCATCATCTGCTACATAATCTCCAGATTTTAACAAAAAAGATTTTGTTTCTAGCTTAAACAGTTCAAAAGTTACTAAAAACCCAGCGACATGTGTTGCTGCGTAGCAGAAGTCCCTTTGCAAAGGTTGACTGGGCACCTTTCTGCTCCTATGCCCAGAAAGTGTTAACAAGTGTAAAAATGACAAAATAATGAGATTCTACTATCATAAAATGTGCCGCATTACGACGCATAATTTGGCTTTTCTTGCCGCATAATTTAGTCAACCCTGCCGCATAATTTGGCACTCTCCTGATGCATAATTCCAGTGGCCCTGCCTATAAAGATGCTGAGAGGGGTACTGAGGTGGGTTTTCCCCTTTTCAATCCTGCCCTTGCGGCTCCATCTGGCTCTTCGTTGGGAATCATGGTTGCAGGTTCCAATGCCCAGCACTAGATTTCTGCTTTGCTGCTGCCATCGAGCCTCCAAGTTACCAGCTAAGTAAGCAAGGTAAGTAAAAAACATTTTTTATTCTCTATGCGTTTGGGTATGTGTTTGTGGGTGTGTTTGTGAGTGAATGGGATTGAGTGAAAGTGTGTGTGTGTTTGTGAGTGTCAATGACAGTGAAAGTGAGAATCGGCGTTTGGGAGTATGCATGAATAAGTGAAAGTGAGTACGAAGGAGTGAGTAAAGTAGTATGAGTGCCTTATAACATGTTATTGATTGGAGTTTGTGAGAGGGAGTGGAAGTGAATTGTGGAGGTAGCTATTAAGGGTGCAGAAGGTGCAGTTGCACCGGGGCCCAGAGTTAGTGAGTGTGTGTAAGTATGTCTTAGTAAGTGTGAATGAGTCAGTGAGTATGCGTACGTTTGTGTGTAACAGTGAGTGGGAGTGAGAATGAGCAAGTGAGAGAATGTGAGTTAGAGTGAATGAGGGAAATGAGACAAGGGCCAGATTATTGAAAATTTTGCACAACACAGTGCAGCACTCAAAGTTGCTGCGTTGCGTGAGAGGGAGAGAGCAGGAAAGCACCATAACTAGAAAGATATGACACCATCCTGCTCTCTCCCTAGCACTGGCACACAATTAGGCTACTGAGCGATTCACACACACCTTTGCGCAATGGTGCAAAGGTGT
Source organism: Calotriton arnoldi (assembly GCA_963921515.1). NCBI lineage: Eukaryota > Metazoa > Chordata > Amphibia > Caudata > Salamandridae > Calotriton > Calotriton arnoldi. Next base: position 3,010,158 of record CAWUFW010001231.1, read on the forward strand.
CTAGCATAGATTTTGTACGGGAAGGGTACCCTTACAGTACAAAATACTATGCACTTCGGATTTGTGCTGTACAGTCCAGTACACATGCAAAGAGGCAAAAGTTAGGCGAAATAAAAGCATTTCTCCTTTTTAATGCCTGCTTTCAAGTGGCATTTATTTTCTGACGCAAAGCGCTGTCTCCTACTGTTAGTAGATATGTTTTTACGTTAAAAACCATGGATGGTTGCATGGGAACGCCTGTGTGCGGCCCATGGAATGTCCCCTTGACGCAGAGTGACACAAAGCAGCGATTCGTTTGTGTAACTTTGCAGTGCAATAAAAAAGAAATTTAAAAAAACATTTTGCCCAGTTTTGCATCAACCTTTGTGGCGAAACCCAGCGCAAATTGGTTGTTAATCTGGGTCTAAATGTGAGCAGGAATGAGTATGAGTGAGGCAAAAAAAAATTTAAATGGGGTAAACTCCTGGGCTTTATTACGCCCTACCACTTTAAAAGATAACCAGACGCCAATATTAACTGACGAGATGTGGCCTAACGGCCTGAGCTGTCGCCTTTGGAACTGAGGAACGAAGTTTGAATCTCAGGGTCAGCTCAACATCCTGTGATCCTGGGCAACCTGATGCCTTTGATCCAGATTTGCTGTATATAGAACAGCACAAATAAATAACGACAGGTAGCCAGGAACATTTTAACCCCTTCCCTGCGCCGCGAATTCGGCCGCGGCGCGGGCGAGGCTAGGGGGTGGGCGTGGCGCTTCGACGCTCATGACGGCTACACACCGTCATGAGCCACGGTAGGCGTGTGCTCATGACGGCGTGGAGCCGTCATAGCCCCACCCGCTCATTAATTCTCCCGCACAGGCGGGGAATGAGTGCCACGTGGGTGGAGCGGCAGGGAGCGGGCGGGGCTATGACGGCTCCACGCCGTCATGAGCACACGGCTACCGTGGCTCATGACGGCGTGGAGCCGTCATGAGCGTCGAAGAGGTTAACCTGAGGATTGGGACTGCTACCCACGGGCCCTCTTTGCTATTCATCCACCCCACCCCTATCTTGCCAACATAATTTTGCATGTTCTTATCTTTTAGTCAGTAATTGGCACTTTTAGAACCAAAACCACAAATTTCCCCATTCCCCCCTTGCCTTTGACAGGAAAGCCTGGACTGCTTGATGATAATTATATTTAAAAAACTAAAAAACCTCTTTCTTCACTTGTTAACATTTATTTAGTGCCTATTACCCCTCACAGGAGTAGTAAGCACTATATAAATGCAATTACAAATCAAGACAATTTAGGATTCCTGCTTTGTTTGCTTGGAAGCACAGAAAGGTGGCAGGGATTGCCTTTAAAGTGCAGATGAGGTCTCACATACCAGCGTTAATGGGCAAGCATTCTCTCTTTGAAGCAAAGGGTGATCAGTAAAGCACACTGTGGGGTTTTTGTCCTCGATGTTGTGAATCACCTGTGACCACCCATCGCCTCTTTTGAGCACACTGCAAGCAGCAAGATAAGCTGTCTGTCAAAGAAAAGAAAACGTGTATCTCAACACACTCTTCTCCAGCCGTACTTTGCCCAGGCTTTCCCTGGGATATACACCCACCCAGACTATGGAACACGACGGGGGGTGCTGAAGCCCTTTCAGCCTAATGGGCAGTGCGGGCCTGTGTAGGCAAGTTTCGGATGTATAACAGTGCAGGACACATGGATATCAGCCCGGATATTGCTCCAACAAACTATTACACCCTAAAAAGATCCACTAAGCAAAAAATGCTTGAACTGGATGAAGAACAGCTGCCCCTGGATGAAGAATAGTAGCCTCAAGCTCAACTCAGAGAAGACAGAAGTCCTCATCATGAGCTCCACCCCTCCACCTGGGACGACTCCTGGTGGCCAGCAACACTTGGAACTCCCCCCACAGACCACACGCGGAACCTCAGCATCATCCTGGACTCCTCGCTCTTTCTGAACCGCCAGATCAACGCCATCTCATCATCCTGCTTCCACACACTATGCCTGCTCCGAAAAATCTTTAAATGGATCTCCACAGAGTCCAGAAAGATGGTCGCCCACGCACTCCTCAGCAGCAGAATCGACTACGGCAACGCACTCTACGCCGGCATCACCCAGAAACTCCTCAAGAAACTGCAGAACATCCAGAACGCCTCCGTCAGACTCATCCTCAACATCCCTCACCGCAGCCACATCTCCAGCCACCTAAGAGACCTCCACTGGCTCCCAATCAAGAAAAGAATCACCTTCAAGCTCCTCACACATGCCTACAAAGCCCTACAAAACGTGGGACCTGCATACCTCAATTACCGCCTCACATTCCACGCGCCCACCAGAGACCTCCGCTCCGCCCAACTGGCCCTGCCTACCGTCCCACGTAGCCGCAAGATCACAGCCGGAGGAAGATCCTTCTCCTACCTCGCAATAAAGACCTGGAACACCCTGCCCCTCCAAATCAGAAAATCTCAGTCACTGCCTCAATTCAGGAAAGACCTCAAGACCTGGCTCTTCGACTGAACCACAGTGCCCTCGATGGACCAGCAGCACTCCCCCACGCCTTGAGACCCTTACGGGTGAGTAGTTGCGCTAAACAAGCCATTGATTGATTGATGTTACAAATGACAGCAGCATAAACACATGTAAGAATTAGGTGAAAACAAAGGGAATGTGGTAGAAGTAGCGAACTAATTAAGGCTGCAGAGAAAACTGGCATCTGGGATAAACTGCAAAATTCTGGCTCTGACTTGACAGAGTATTGCGTGATAAGTAGGCAATCCCTTTATTCGTGAAACGTCCAAATTACTCTACTTACTTGAACCACTGGTGAACTTTTAAAACATTTAAATTGCCAGTTGGCAGGTGCCCAAAATGTTCTCTATAGACAAAAAACAAAACAGAATGGCAGTCCATTCTACATTGCACAATGAAGATGCATTTATTTGTGGCAAATATTTATTGAGTGAGGAGAACATATGAGTGTATAAATATGGAACAACCTCCTATTCGATCCATCTCCCTCCAATATTAAACCGCAATTTAGGAATGTAAAAACCACGTTCTGATGGTGGAATGATACATTTGGAACGTGAATTTACAAATGTGGAAACCTGACCCTATGTGCAAATGCTAGCTCTGCAAGATTGTGGTTAGTGAAAGGAGAGACTGCATTCCAGAGGGTCGAGCGGCAAAAACGCAGTTGCACGAAAAGAGCATATCTCTGGCAGCTTTACAAAGGGCTATGTGAATCTGACCCTAAGAGATTATTTGACGTGTACGTGGTCGTTGATACAAGGTGCCATATCATGATGGACATTGCTGGTGAAGTGCAGAGCCAAGCGACTGTTTTATGCACCTGCATGGGTATAGTGAATTCACTTAAGTCGATATTTCTCCGAGTTAGTGTTTTATTTTCAGACAGCACAGACACAGAAAGAGGCAAACCTTGCTCAATGTTTCCAAGCTGTACTATCTGCAAAGTGACTCACACGATTGGACTGGCCTACAGGGCAATCAGGCAGGGCCCGACAGGCTGGTCTGACAGGTCAGCATGTGGGCCGATTTTATTGTCTGTTTGCAGGTCTGTTTACGGTCTGCTGGGCCGGTTTTTATTGTTCCCGGATATAACAAAAACAAAAATTGCCTACAGCAAGCGCAAATCCATGCAGTCTTCCATACTTTGCAAAACACGTAAATGGAGTGTTTTTTACAAGATTAAAACTGCCCCAATTTGTAAACATGGGCCACTTTTTTATGTAGCTAATTCGCTAATGGGAGCCACTTTTATTCCGGTGCCCAGGTCTATTTTCTGTCACAGTCCGACCCAGCTAACTCACAGAAGTATTGGGTTAAATTACGTCACCACACGCCCTGCAGGCGCATAAAACCGACCCTCAGCTCTCCGCTGCGCCAGCAAAGCCCATCATGACAGAGCCCCTGAAGTGCAATTCTCTCACTTGGCTACTAGTGACTCATTGCACAGGAAACAGCTAAGTGGAAAGTCACAAAACAATGAGCCAGCTGCATGCAGACAAAGTGGTGCACAGGGCTCCAGTGAAAGCAGGGAAATACTAAACAGAAAGCACTAAAGGAAAGTTCTAGCTCCAAGGACAAGCTTTTATTGTAAAATGAAAGTTCCCTCTCCTCACAATAAGTCTTTTAATTGTAAAATGTTGAAATATGTTCATAGGGAGTTACGCTCAATCTCTATACAGATAAACATATTTATACATTTCAAGCCTTCCAGAGTTAGGAAAGGACCCAAAAGCAATCGCGCTGACAGTGCAAGACTCTTCCTCTTAATGCGTTCCCTGCTAAGGGGTCAGGAAGAGATGCATATGCAGTGGTATGTTGAAAAATGTTGGTGCCCCCCAATATAGTGTGCAGGCGGTGCTTCTGGTTTGTAAGCCTGAACCTGCCCTGGGGCAGTGTATATGTACTCGAACTCGCCCAATGATTAGAATGTCTCAAAGACTAATGATGCATGTGCAACTATTACAGATGTAACTGCCCCCGCACCACTCATCGGGTACACCTCTATTCTTGAGATGTGGTGTGACTGCCTCTTGGTAACTTACTCCTATTGCAACATGAGCCACCATTTTAACCAGATTCAGAAGTCATTGGATTCAAAAGACACAGAAAACCCATAGATGTGGGAATAACCTTTTCAAAGTCAAGCTTGACAGACATAGAGCAATAGGTGCTCCCTCATTCCCTGCAGGAGGCAACCATGATTACTACGGACGTCTCAGTGTATCTGTATTGATGGCTTTCTTGTGGGTGCATATTCAAAGACTACTCAAAGCTTAAACAAATCTGAATGCCCCCCCTTGGGGTTGCGTAAACTAAGACTCTGGCCTAGCTTCTATAAGGTTTGTTTTCACACCCACTGATGCCTTAACTTATTTCAGTGTACCAACGCTTTAATGTGAAAGAACAGGTTACTGTAGTCCCACACAACCCTACTCAATACATAGTTGAATTGGTGTCCTTGCTTTCTGGGTTACTAACAGTCCTTTACTAAAGGGGTCAGGACGAAGTGGTAATTCAAACCCAATTTCGTTCTTTATAATATCACACACAAGCACTGCACCTAGAGAAAGACACTTTATGCTTAAAAGTGTTTTATTTCAATAGTCTCATCCTGTTGCTTAGCACATGTAAAATAATCACACAGAATAGTATTAAAACAGCACTGACATGTTGCTAACAACGAAAATAATAGGACTAATTCTACCATAGTGGAAATACCTTCTGACAACCTAACACCCTAAAATCTACTTCAATGCGCTATACTATGAGAACATGAAGTAGTTTAACTTGCATTTAGAGCTTCGTAGGAGGAATCACAACACTGCATACTGTTTATAGCAAGAAGCTGTAGTTATCAGTAGCTAGGAGAGAGTGGTCCCTCAAAAACAATCATCAGCTGGGCTCAGCTCTTCTCCTCTCAAAGTTAGCTAGGTATCAGCTCTCTGCGTAAGATGGGATGCTGCGGCAGTACATCAATCTGGCTGTCAGGATCTTCTCGCAGTATCTTGTGCAGTAATCTAGGGAGAAAAACCTCTCTATATGGCCACCTGATGAGCCATTTATACTGTTGATCACGGATCTTATCTTATATGGGGAATTTATGAGGGTTTTCTGACAACCTGTGAGCATCAATATGCTAGTTTTAGACTTATTAATATAAACAAATGTGGTAAACATATGCCAATTCAGACTACATTGTTTGCTATTATTATTAGCTGACCTTGAAGTATAGATAACAAGACGCTTGTCTCAGACTGATGTTGCATAAGGTGTCTTATCAATGTCACTGTCTGGATGACGGATTCTTAGAAAGATATGGACAGACGGCCTCTACGTCACATGCCGATGATCAGGCACGAAATGGAGTCTCGGCTTGCTTAAAATTGAGTCTGGCCTAATTGGATTTAAGTCAGTGTAAAAAAATTGGTTGTTGGTTGACTGGGTTGTGAGCCGTGTTCAAGCAGCAACCACAATCCTTGTCAGGATGAGGTACAAGCCAACCCTAAATTAACCTGTGCTCAACCCTCTGGTAGCTTGGCACAAAGCAGCCAGGCCTACCTTAGAGGCAATGTGTAAAGTATTTGTGCAAAACTTCAAACCATAATACGTTAAAAACACCATACAAAAAGGATCCCACACCAGGTTAGAATAATAACACTTTCTTTCATAAAACAAACAAGACCAAAGCAACAAAAATCCAATGAGTAGAACCGGAGATATTCAATTAAATTATTTTTTTGTGAAAATAGCGCCAAAAACGCACAAAGTGCCAACTGTGGATATCTGGTAATGCTGGACCGAGACAAAGTCACAAATTCATGCCGAGCGTGATGGAGCACGAGCCGGCTATAGTGACCCAGTAAGGAGTGCTGAACAAAGTATGTTAAATCCTGGCTTGCGGAGGGTTGCGAGGATCCACGTCGAAGATGTGTCACGCAGCCGAAGCAAGGGGGCGGTCCAAACTGCGTCAAGGCTGCAATGTGAGGGCTTGCGTCGTTGTGGAGGATCCAGTCGATGGGGGTTGCGTTGTGAAGTCCGGCGTCCAGGATGTGGCGCACAGTCAGGTGATGCGTCGGTTCAGAGTAGATGCAAGGCTCTAATGCAGAGTCAGTCATCGTCATCCAGCCTGCAGTCGAAGAGGGATGAGAGGGCCTGCGCCAAGGATGCATCACGCAATGGCGGTTTCAATGAGGCTGCAAAGACAATGCGGATCTTTGTGATGGGTCCAATCCATGAAGCAGCAGAGATGCATCGGTTCTGCTTGGGTTTGTGCCGTACAGCAGAGAAGATGCATCGGTTCCGCTGGATCCACAGACTGGCAGACCACCTTAGGCCCACTTCCAAGGGTCCAGGACTGGGGTGGCACCACGTGGCAGAGTAGACTCACAGAAGGCAGACGCCAGGTGCAGATGCAAGGTTGTTGGGAAGCCTGTTATGTCCCTGAGGCTTCAGATCAGGGGGCCACCCAACTAGTTCTTGGAGTCACTCTGGGTTCAAAAGATGCAGGTCCCTGGAAGTCCTTGTAGCAGCACAGCAGTCCTTCTTCCTGGCAGAATATCCACTGGTCCAGAAGTGACCTTATATCATCATCATTTCTATCTTTATTTGGTCAATCTTGACCACAAAAGCACAATAAAAATATTTCACAATTCAATAAAAACGCAATAATAATCAAATGTAAGCGAAAATATTTTCACTCCTTAAAAATCGTAAGTTGAATTAATACAATTGATCATACTCAAATTTCACATTGCCTATAGGAATCCCTTGATACCAACCAAATCTATACTGAGCAATGAAGCAAAGCCTGCATCAAAGTCAAAAACTTAGATCACAATGCAAATTTATTCCTGAACCTCAGCGCTTGAGTAATAAAATTCAGAACTGCAAAACATATCAAGGGAGACTAAAGACGTTGTAAATAATGCAAACCCTCATAATGTTTATTAAAAGATCCTTCGCTGACCTTGCGGCGTAGGAATAGTTTTCTAAAAGAAGTGTACAAGGTACAAAATAGCATAACGTGTTTAGTTGACTGAAGTGGCCTCCGATCGCATGAGCAATGACGCAAACCAGGTACCAGCAATAGGGAAGGCCACTAAGTAATGAATTGTGTTCACTCTTAATCTTGTGGGATTAAATCTGAGTTCCGATGCCTTTATCAATGTTAATTATGGCTCCATGCCTTGGGTGGTTGAGAGCAGGACGTATGAGTGAATGGTCACCATATCAAGTGCTTTCATGATCCTAGCATCCTCTTTTTTTTAAAAGGAACTATTTCTTGATCTGGACCTTATGGTGTGCATTTATAATGCCTGGATTTTCAAAAAGATTACTCAATCCCATCCCTTGGAAACTGTTTTTAACATATTTAAGCCATGGCATGGCTATCCGATTCTTTTGCACTAGACAGTCCTCTACCATTCAGCGTGAAAAAACCAATTCAGAAGTGGACCAGATTTTGATTCATAATAAAATAGGGCCAGGCCTACCCTATCGTTTAGGAAGCTTACACCCAATTCATTGTCTTATGAAGCTTGGAGTAGATTTTGAAGTTCCCAGTAGCCTATTTAAAATGTTATTCTCCACCACCTGTAAGGGTTTAGCTGCCAAGTACCCCCAAACGCCAGCCCTGTATGTGCTGATAGCGAGGCTTTTACTTTTATAAAGCATGGTGGTTATGTCCTAGTTTCTTGGCAAACCTAAAAATTGATTCTCACGACACCTCCATGGACTTAGGCCTCTGGGTTAATAATCTTTCCCACTTCATGTTGTCATTGAATAAAATGTCCAAGTAACTAAAATGTTTTGCCTTTAAAATTGAAGTCTCCCCAATAAAAACTTTTTTTTGACCTGGTATTTATTGGGGCACAGGTCATAACATAGGATTTAGTATGGTTAACCTTCAGCTTCAGTTCCTGCATAGAATTATTAAAACCATCTAAAAGTGCTTGTAATCTGTTTGCTATGCAGGCTATTCCAACCGCATCGAACACATACAAAAGCACGGGGACTTGACGTGAACCAATTTTAGGGACATCTGGTGTACAAGAAGTTAAAAGGGAGCCAATATACAACTCTGTTTGACACCCTAACTGACTTGAATAGGGGGCGTAAGATCTCCATTTTGGGTATAGCATACCCGCATGTAAGTATCATAGTGCAGGCTTTTTAAAACATGCAATATGGCCGGATCAACCCCTGTTCACCCCATGATAACCCATAGGATATCTCAGTCCACTAGATCGAAGGCACAGGAGAGGTCCATAAAGGCCATGTGTATGGCTCCTTTTGATGTAGGGAAATAATAGGAATACATTTTTTATTCACACGCATACATAAGTATAAAATCCCAAACCCCTATACATACATTTCAGGTAAGGGATAGTTTTAAACCTATGTCAGGAGTGAACCGGCCTAGGCTAATACATGGCCGTCCTGAAAAAGTTAACTGTGGGTTCAGCAGAGATACATAGGTCACAGTGCACATTAGGTTTAGGAAACACACATAAAAGTCGCATGGTCAATTTAGCTGCACTTAAACACATAAATAGATTATATTTCTTTGCAGACTCAATCTTGACAGGACATCAACAATTAGTACAAACATCACAGAAAAGGCCACCACATTTCTATCTGTTAAACAACAAGAGGCCTACAGTAGAAACAGTTTTTGCACTGTCATTGAGCACATGGTGCAAACAATTGTGGATTCTGCCTTAGCGCAAGCCTGTTGAGAATATGTTAAAGTCAGGTAGGCTGGGTTGGGCCCACTGACGGCAAACAAGAGATAATCACTCTATGCAGAAAACAAAATATGAGTTTCAATGTTATCTCACCTTTATTCTGAGAACTAACCCACAAGGGGGCTACTGCTAAACATGGATGTACACAATTCTAGGAAATATGTACATGTTTTGGCAGCATCTTATCTGTCCAGCTTGCTATTTGCTTCATGGACGAATTTGTAACCCGCGATTTTTGTGGCTTTTGGGGTATATATACTACTGCATGTAATCCAGAACTTTGAACTTCAGACTTTAGTCTCTTTTTGAGAGTGGCTGACTTTCCTGATTGATTGATTGATTAAAAACATATTATTGTGTAACGTTGTTCTGTCTTACTTTATTAATAGATTTTCCCTCCAACACTCTCCTGGCCTTCACATATTTACCTAAGATCAGGGACAGGTTTAGGGCTTGCTCGGTGGTGCCCATGTTCTGACGGAACCAATATTGGGCTTCTGAGAAAAAAGATTTTTCCTCTGCCCAGGCTTCCAATTTTGCCAGAATTACCCTTCCGATTATTTTCCCTGCAGCATCGAGCAACGAGATGGGCCTATAATTTGAGGGGAGTTTCTCGCTCCTTTTTTAAAGATGGGGACTATTACGGAGTTCTGACCAAGGGGGCCTAAAAGTCTAAATTAGATTTTAAAAGCTCAGCTGGGACCCCGTTCCAGGGCCTACCTGCAGATTGCAGGATGGCCCTACGCACTTCACCAGCCGTGACTGACTCACTAAACTCTAAGATAGCCATGCGTGAGACAGGGGAAATCAACTGGTTCCAGGATAGTTATTTCACTGCAGTTTCGATTGAAAATTTGCGTGAAGTGCTCAACCCAATCTTGTTCCAATATATGGCATTCTATCCCTGAAGGGGTTTTTCTGGAAAAAAGGGGCGACTCACTATTTCTCAAAAGGCCCTTTTGTCTTTGAGACCAGCCACACACTCCAAATGGTCCCAAGCTTTTTTCTAATGTTTTTTAAAGTTTTTTAGGGTTTTGTAAGCATTTGTGCATTTAGGGTTGAACCAGGATTGGGGTTTATCCATTAATAGTGAACCAGGATTGGGGATCATCCATTAATAATTTTTCAGAGACCGTTTTGCATACCTTGGTTAAACTACAGCATATGCAAACAGGATCAATGGCATCCGCAAGACAGCATAAGATCTTGGTCTGATTAATAGTTTGTAAATCTAAAAACACTCTGTTAGGATCCACATATTTACATTTTTTTCATATCCCCCTATTGGGTACGTAATTTTAAAGTGAATTCGTTTTAGGAGAGCATGCTGTGTGGAATGGAGTTTAGTGATAATTGGGTAGTGGTCACTAAATGGCGACGAGTATACCTCATCATTTATTAACAAAGGCACCAGGTCATTTGACAGAAGAATGTGGTCAGCAATACTGCTAGAAGCGATCTAAATAGTTGGTGTCTGAGGCCCAGTACTTTTACCCAGTTGTGCCTTTGAAGTTCGGAGAAGCATCTAGAGGCATGCAATTGAAGTGCACAGGTGCCCTGCTTCCTGGCTCCATAAAACTGCAGGGGGCATGCTTATCTTTGAATGGTGACAGGACACAGCTTATTCAAGTGTAAGTAGGACTGGGCCCAGCTCTTCCCTCCCATCCTACCAGTGAAGGTCTATCCAGTCACACATAAGCTCCCCATTGTGTGTGGCTGTCTAGGAGAAATACACAAAGCCCAATTGTCACCCACAGCCAGTCATGTGACTCAGCTACGGAAAGAAAATGGTAACTTTCTATAAGTGCAATTTTCAAAATTGCAATTAAACTTTTACTTCACCATAAGCTGGGTTTTTAAATTCCCATTCCAGAGACACCTAACATGAACTGTTTACCTGTTCCCATTTGGGAATTACACTTATAAAAGGCACTAAGGTAATTCTAATGTTATCCTATGGGAGAGGTAAGCCTACAGGTAGGCCTTGCAGTAGTGAAAAACTAATTTAGGAGTTTTTCACTACCAGCACATGTAAAACGTAAAAGTACATGTTGTACTTTTTAAATACTTTGCACCCTACCCACTGGGCTGCCGAGGGCCTACACTAGCAGTGTCTTGTATGTACTAAAACGGAAGGTTTGGGCCTGGCAAAAGGTTTACTTTGCCAGGTTGAAATGGCATCAGAATACTGTGCACACACAAGCTGCAATGGCAGGCCTGAGCCATGTTTAAAGTGCTACTTAAGAGAGTGGCACAATCAGTGCTGCAGGCCCACCAGTGAAACATTAAACTGCAATGGGATAACCCTATATTCCTCAGAACCTGAGTATTGTTTAGCATATAAGAAAAGCTGGTTCTGCTGGAGCAAAAAACAAACTTTTGTATAAACAATTGCTTTTAGTCGTTGTATACATAAGGCATGAATCTCTTTTCAAAATGAACATAAAATGACACAAAGCACATGGATCTTGTTTCACATTTCTTGGTATATTCAAACACTTTTGAATCAGAATCACATGAAACATTCATGAAGGCTGCCTTTTAAAGTGCAAAGTGAAACTGCTCATGCGGTGCATCAAGTAAAAAAATGTGATTGAGTATGCACAGATAAAAACAAAACAAAAATGGCTTCACAGAATAAATAGATAAGGTTATCTTGAAACCGCCTGCCTAAAATAATCTGATTTATGAGTTCCGACTGTACACGGTAGGAGATTTAAGATTTGCACTAACTCTAATGACAGTCCACCACATGTTGGCGCTGTCTGTCTAATTTTGAGATGAGCACAACCGTTTTTAATAAGTCAAACATATTGAAAATTAATAATACCTGCTGCTCATGCCATTATTATAGCTTTGGTTGGCCTGGAATTGTCTGAATTGTCATACTTTTTAGAGTGCAGTTGTCAGTAGCTGTGTTGGTATTGTCATTGGCAACGCTGACAGGGGCAATGGGTGGTGCAAGCTGCAGTGGCCTCCCAAGAAGGGCCCTGGCACTTATTTTTTTACAAATTAAGCACTAGTTTGAACCTTTTTTCGCTAGAGCATATGTGAACTGTGTTTGTCAGAACAGCAATTTATTGAATAATTTATTGATTAGTTGGTCTGACTATGAATTATAAGTGACAAAATGTAAATTGTGTGTCTAATTGTGGAATTTCCTCCTTTTTGTTTGAAATCTTCAGCAGTGTATTTGACACTGGGTTTGTATTTACCAGTGTCATATTTTGAGAATTCAAGTGAGGCCAGTAGCCTATGCACAGCTTGTTTCTCCACCTCAGACCCCGGCATGTATACAAGAATGAGCACAAACAGTATTTGTGCCCATTTCCCCCATGTCCATCGACCCCCTTCATTACTTTTGAGTCCACCTACTGAGACAGACAACCGGTGATGTGACTGCCCCACCCAGTGCTTAATTTGCAAAAGAATGAGTGCCAGTGCCCAAACCTTTGCTCCTGCAGACACTGCTGCCCCTTAATCTCGCTCTTGCCGGTCCCTGCTTTCTCTTTTTTGTGCCAGTTTTTCTATCTTTCTCTTCCTTCTTTTCTCCAGTTTGTGTGTTTTTTGCTCTCTTCACTGCCAATATCTGATAAAGAAAACTAAGTGCAGGTCCCCAAAAATGAGTGCAGGTGGGAGCCACCAGCAACCACGTGCTCATATTAAACATTGGCACCACCCCCTGTTGCTGGGCACTTTAAGTGATTTGAGATGTCATCAGTGATGTCACTGACCATGTCATGAGTGATGTAATATGTGACGTCATCAGCAGTGCATTGCGGGGCGCGAGTTATAGTTCGCTCAGCTAACTATAATGACTGAATTTCTCTGGTTTTGTATGAATCAAATGTCAGCCTAACTATAACGTCCCTGTAACCTTTGTTTTTTTCCGTGAATTTCTAAGGTTTTTAAATGCTAATTCCTAACTATAACGCCCCTGAAACCTGTGGTTTTTTCAGTGAATTTCTAAGGTTTTTTAAATGCTAATTCCTAACTATAACGTCCCTGTAACCTTTAGTTTTTTCACTGAATTTCTAAGGTTTTTCAACTAGAAGTCACGTTTGCAGAGTGGTGGAGAAAAGGGGCTGGGCCTCCAACCAGGTCTCTGGAATTCCACTGCGTAGGACTTACAGGAGCTACCAGGAGGGCTTCTTGGCCCCCAAGGTCCCTCTGGAGTAAAGTGGACTTCATCCCCCAACCAGTAGTGCGCCAGGAGGCGCGTTTACAGAGTGGTGGAGAAAGGGATGTGTGGCCTCCGAAGACCTCTTAGCAATCCCACTGTGTGGGACTTACTGGAGGTAACAAGAAGGGTAGTTTCCCCAAGGACGTCCTTGTGGGCCAACTACCTCTCCAGTAAGTCTCTCATAGCAGGATTGTTGAGTTCTAATACCAGGCCACGCCCCCTTTCTCCACCAGCCTGCAAACGCGCCTCCTGGCGCACTCTTGGTTAGGGGATGAAGTCCCCATCGTTGCTGGGGGTCCTTTGGGGCCAACTAGTCTACCTGTTACCTCCAGTAAGCCCCACACAGTGGGATTGCTAAGAGGTCTTCGGATAATATAAATAAATATATATGTGTGCCTTTGTTTACACTGTAATCTTTTATATATATATATATATATATATCTGGGACGCCTTCGGGTAGCCATGTGCTATACAAATAGCCATAACATATATATATATATATATACATATACATACATATATATATTTATATATAAAAGATTACAGTGTAAACAAAGACACAATGGCAGAGCAATAACAATCAAAAGATTTATCGGTTTTGTAACAAGAACATGATGCAATATATTCTTCCTCTTGATTTGACAAAGCGACCTCGTTTCGAACTTGATGATTTTAGGTCATCATCAGGACATATAAAATTGAGAGCAACATCTAAATATTTAACTGAAAATAATTAATAACATATAATTATGTGGAGACTAAAGAAAACTTTCAAAAAGAAGGCAAGGCAAAAACTAAACCATGGACCAAACCCAACACAAGTTAGTGCTGGCCAAGCAGTAAAGTTAAGAAATCAAAAAAAAATATGTGGTGTTCATTATACAAAGTTATGACAAGGAGGTTAAATGAGTCACAAAAGAATTTTTTAAAATTTAGTGTAAATGACCACGCTCGTGCAAGTTTGAAACACTAGGTTGAGAAACAGGGAAGTACGGGGTGCATGCTTCACAACAGAATCTGGCTCAGCAGTCAGGATGAGCAAGGGGGCAAAAAATTCCCAGAACGATATTCCACTCGTGGACAGCACGTACACTACATCATTCTGTGCCATCCGGATCCAAACAACTATTGCCAGGAAAGATGTTAAAATACAGACAATGTATCATCATGCACTTATTGAAAGCTTCCAATATTACAAATCACATGCATAGTGGAGCCCAGTAGTTAAAACGCAAAGATGAAAATCAGTGGTCATCAGTGGTATGCAAGGTGTATATTCCCTTTATACTATACAAACTTACATACAATTCAGTTCAAAACGAAGTTAGCAACTAGACTGTATGCTAAACCTACGACCAATAACACTTTCCTCCAATACAAAAGTCATCCTCCTAAAGGCTTTAAGGATGGATTGCCATTCGGCCAGTTTCTTTGAATTAGAAGAAATTGTAAATTTAGGAGTGATTGCTTTCATGAAGCAAACATTCTAGCCAAAAAATTGGAGGACCAAGGATAACTGCCTAAATTGATTAAACAATAATTAAAATGGGCCGGGTATAACCATCGGGAATTTCTGTTGACCCCCCACCCAAACTAAGAAGAAGATGGATCGTGTAGTGTGCGTTACCACGTTCTGCACACAAAGCAATGTTATAACAAAGATTGTAAAGAGACACTGGCCTTTGGTTAAATCAGTTGGTATCTCTGAGGATCTTCCATTATTTTATTCAAAAAGGGCCGCAATATGAAAGATCATTTAGTGTGTGCATCAGTTTCGATACATACAATTGCAACATGCCATTAAAGCACACATATCGGCGGGAGAACAAATACCGGAATACCACCTTTAGAAGATAGACTACTTCAAGACCCAATGACCGCAAAAGCCACCTCTCTCGCATACAAAAAAATTATGAATAACGTGCCTGAATCACTGGGGGCCCAGAGAGTACCATGGGAGAGGGAAGTTGGGACTCTGGAGGACGACGGCTGGGAGGAGGCTATACAAAGCCCTAGAGAAGTAGCCATGAAAGCACGATTCCGCCTCATACAGCTTCGAATTCTGCACAGGTCATACACAACTAGAACACGATTATACAAATGGGTAAATGCGACTCTAACAAATGCATGAGAGGATGTAGGGAGGAAGGCTCATTTTACCATATGTTTTGGGGCGGCGTGGTGTTGCAAAAATTTAGGGCAGGGTCACAAGAGTGATGGTGGAAGTTACCGGACAGCCAGTCCCACTAGATGCCAGATGGCATATACTATGTATCACTGGAGAGACCAGGTGGCCGAGATACACCAGGCAGTGGTTACTATTGGCCGCTGTGATCGCTAAAAGAAACATAGCAAGGGCATGGGAGCAACGCACCCCCCTAGGGCCATAGACTGGAAAAAAGACCTTGATTGGTGTGGAGCTGCTGAAAAAGTAATCTATTGCAGCCGGGGATGCCCAGTGAAACGGGGTAAAATATGGAACAGGTGGGTGGAATATAGGGGGATTTGAAATGTTACATGATATAAATGAAATGAGCGTGCAGAATCGAGCTAGCCTGAGCCAGGATAACTTGAAGCGTCTAACTAAACAATGTTGAATAAGGGGATATAAGAACTGAAGGGGATATAGGGATGAATATGCTTTTGAACCTGTGTATGTTATGATTGCCATCACTGACTAATGTCCTCTGTAATGCATCTGCAAGTTTAATAAAAAGATTTAAAAGAAAAAAAAAGAAAATTACTGGTAAATAATTGGAACGTTTTTGCATGTCTTTTTACAACTGACCCTAAATTATGCCTTTTTGAAGTTTCACACTCTGTTGCCACCCGTTTTTCCTGGTGGTACCAGCAAGATCAGCACTATTAAAATCGGGTAATGTGCACAAAACAGATGTAAAACCCCTTTGCGCTCGTTCTTCCTTTTTTATGATCCACCACATAAATAAGGTGCCAACACTGCAAGCACCTGTGTTTTCGCCCCGGTTCAACCTATCAGATCTACGTGACCCTCGACCTGTTATAAGTTTGTGTCAAGTATTAAGGAGGATGTGGCCTAACGGCCATAGCTGCTGACTTTGGAGCTGGGGAACCAGGCTCGAGCCTCGGCTCAACATCCTGTGATTCTGGGCAAATCACTTAATTTTTTTTAAAGAAATGTGTCTTTGTGTAATGTAACTGGTGCTCATGTAAAGCGCTCCAATAACTCCGGGTTGAGTTCACGCTATGTAAAACCGCATTTTTTTTTAATCCTCCAGGGAGAGAGAAAACAAGGCAATTCTGACCCCGGGCGCCCTTCAGTGGTAGGACCTTATTTAACTGTCTCTTGAGTAATTAACAGGAAAGCTTGCTTTTAAATCTATCATTGGCCCTGAATAACTGGGGGGCCTTCTGCCCCCCCCCCACTTGTTGCGACGGTCCTGTTTGCGACCATAAAAGTGAACATTTAAATTGATTAAACCATATTTGATGGGCATGGACTTAAACAGTGAGGCCTTACTTTTTTTTTTATTTCCCCACTGAGGGGCTTTCTTACAAGCCCCTTGCCCCACCGGTACATCACTTTTTCCCGTATTAAAAGTGACGCACCAGCGGCGCAAGGGGCTTGTAAATACGCCCCTCAGTGTTTACGTGCATAAACCAGTCTACTTTTCACACAACCCACAAGTCCGGCACTCGTCTGCCTATTTATCAATGTGTTCCTATCAGTGGTCGAAGTGGGGGAAAAAAAGTAGGGGAACTGTGGGCGGAGAATCAGAGGGCGGGAATAACCCGTGGATTGGGTCAGTGGGCGGAGTCAGAGGTGTGGCAGAAAGAGCAAAATATCCCACTTTTTAGTATTTGTTTCCCATTTCACTAACCGGTTACAGCTTATTACGTTATTTAATTTAACCAATGGATACACATGTTTATTTAAGGTTTAATATGAGTTATTGACATTAAAATACATTCACAAAGTGGGATACGTTTCCAATCACAGAATGTCCCAGATATCCTTAAAAGTGGAATCGCAAGCCATTTGTCTCCCAGCCATGGAGTTTCTGTCATCAGCACTTCTCCCTTTTTCCACAAGAGCAGTTCAAACATGAATGGCAAAATATCCTAGCTTGCAAATGTTTTCCACATAATTATGGCTCTGCCATATTTGCCACATAATACATCTGCTGCATAATCTGACGATTTTAACTAATAAATTGTTTATAGCTCAAACGGATCAAAAGTTACTAAAAAATGGGACTTGTGCTGCTGTGAAGTGGAGGGCCCTTTGCAAAGGTTGACTGGTCACCTTTCTCACTGCTGCACTTGTATGTTCCACTGGTACTAATAAGGAAAAATCTTTGCCGAGACTGTTAGCATGTGTAAAAAGGTCAAAATAATAAAGTATCAGAAAACGTACAGCACCACTAATACCAGTGTAGGGTGTCAGAGCACTTTACATCACACATATAACACAGAGACAAGCAATCATACGTGTGTAAATCACTGTATAGGAAATGTTACATAAGACAAAGGACTACAAGGTGTAGGAGTCACATGACAACCATACTAGTAGGCAGCATAGTTTAATAGTGATTGGTCTAGAGAAACACAAACTCAGAATTTAAAACGTCATACCATGGTTGGGGGTTCTCTTTAATAATCAGAATTGATTTCTACCCAAATGAACCCTTTTTTGCAACATTAGTATAATCAAAGACTGGGGAAAAAACCATAACGCTCTAATTTATACCTTGCAATTTGCATGCAGCTGTTACATGACCGTTAATAGCTCACTGTTCTATGTTGGGATTTTAACTTATTAACTGCAAGTATCAATAGGGTCTCTCTGACAAAAGCAGTATCCCACTGACCTATTTACATTATGTGCACTTTGTGATCTACATGGTACATGTTCTTAGCAGCGGGCACATTAACCCTCTGCGCTTCCTTTCCATGAGTCAAAACGTCCACTAGACAAAACACCATCTCTCTCTACTAAGAACATTAATCACTGGAGTTATCATGACCTTTTTATTGTTGCCGAAAATTGTTGGGAGGCCAGGAAGGAGGCAGCAAGTGCTTTTAAAACCATATTATACTTGCAAACACGACGCCCCCACCTGAAGTCAGCGCCACCCGCGGTCCATGCAGGTAACATCGGTGGGGCCGGGTAAGGGGGATTTCGAGGGACGATGCTGAGGGAAAATTAATTATTTATTTAATTTTCCCTCAGCATCGTCCATTGAAATCCCCCCCTTACCCGGCCCCTCTGCCCCACCACTGTTAGCTGCACGGACCGCAGGTAGCAGCGCATGGTGCGGTCGCACTGCCCTAGAGCCACCCTGCTCAAGGGTCCTGTGACCTCAGTGACAGAGTCACTGTCACTCTATGGTGTGCTGCTTCATAGGCCTGCCTGCAAGACTGGAGGTGAACTTCAGAATAAATTGTGGCGGACAGGCCTTCAAGGTTAACCCACACTTGCCACTGCTAGGGTCCAACTGCTGGTGCTAAGACACTAGGGCTTTTAAGATCTTGCGGGCCTTCTAAGGTCTAGCATGGGAATGTGCTCCCTAGGGGGAGTGGTCTGGTGGACTGGTCATGAAGGCTGAACCTGGTTCCCCAGTTCCAAATTCCGCAGCTCTGACCATAGTGCCACATCCTCTCCCCCACTGAACACCATATTGCCCCACTGAGAGAAACTTGCACTGCACTGACCCGCTATAAACACCTGGATGTGACTCAATTCAAATTACGCACTAGACAAGAGCAATATGCTGCCTAAAAAAAAAAAAAAATTAACAACATCCTAGAAAAAGCAAACACTCAGAGAATGCATGTGAAATGTAAGTGTGAGAAGTTGGCCTGGCATATGCTGTCCACTAATTATAGTGGGCACCTTGCACCAGTCCAAACAACCCCTTATTGGAGATAGGTTAAAGACAACCTTATTGAAAGCTATCCTAGTGGTAGCTATGGAGAGCAGCCTTCAGGCTAAGTCTTGAAGGAATGTAAAGCAGCTTGTTTTACCAGTCTATAATCTCTTGAGTGATCAAATGAAAGAGCACCACACCAGGTATATATTCAAAATATATGTATTTATTGCTAAACACACCCCTCTAGTCTCTTTATGAGGCTAGAGTTCGAAGTACACAAGTTATAAGTTATTTAAACACAGTAATAGCACAAATACACGTTTGGGCCCTAGGGGCGTACCAAACCATATACCAATAAAGTGGTATAATAACCACGACTGAACTAGACTCTAGGCCTAGAGCCTCTAGAAGTGCTTGGACCACAAGGAACCATCCAAGGTAGTGACACAGGGGACCCACGGGGGACGCGTGCAGTGTAAATACACAACCGCGATACGCCGTTAACTTCTATGGAGAAAGTCGCGATCAGGAAATTAAAGGAAAGGGACACTTAAAGGAGGACTTGGAGCAAACCCTTTGAGAACTAGGTCGTTCTAGAGTCTCTACCCACGGGAGCACCGGAGTACTCGTGTTACCTCACCCAGGGAAGCCGGGTGCA
Source organism: Calotriton arnoldi (assembly GCA_963921515.1). Taxonomy (NCBI): domain Eukaryota; kingdom Metazoa; phylum Chordata; class Amphibia; order Caudata; family Salamandridae; genus Calotriton; species Calotriton arnoldi. The sequence continues at coordinate 3,030,138 of CAWUFW010001231.1, forward strand.
TAGGTGCCTTTCGGGGTCGGGTTTCGTCGTCGATTTGAATGGCGATCTGCTGCAAAGTGCTGCTGGCGACCAAGTGGAAAGTGTCCGGGTGGATCCAAGAGTGGATCGGAGATCTGAAGAACCTGAAAGCAGAGGGGACAGAGTCTGGGTCACTAGCCAGTGACCAGGAAGGCGATGGACAGATGCCCACCGATGTCGAGTGCTTCAGGTGCGTTGACGGTCGTCTTGACTCTTCAGCCACGAGGTCCAGGAGGCGTTGTCGGCGACCAGGAGCAGGATTCGGGCTGGTACACGATGTCTGTCGAGTGCTGAGGTGTCGGCGACCGGATTGGACCCAACAAGCCTTGGCAACGGCAAGTCTCGGTGAAGATGAAGATCGTCGATGGTGCAGACCAGCAAGGTCTGAGGAACTCACCCAGCAAGGGTAAGTGAGGGCAAGCCTGGAGCAACCAGGGAGCCCAAGAAGAAAAGGATTGGCCTTCGTGAAGGGTTACTAGCCAACGGGCTAGCGA